>CM062850.1:1314178-1958003 GCA_031772225.1 Eubasilissa splendida
GAGGTGGCACAAGTTAGCTCCTCATTCAGTTCATTCACTACTAAATTAGTTCTATCATCTATGGGAGGGAGATCTTACGATCTTCGGTTCTACATTTGGTAATGTTTTTAACAATAGTTGAGTCTGTTCAGACCTTTTTTCCTTTACTTCACCGGGGATTCAAAGGCAAAATCTACAGATGTATTAAATGCCATTACAACTATTTTACATTAAATTATGTCTGAATTTTTAAAAATATTTTATATTTAAATTGTAAATAAATATAGAAACTGTCCACTAAAAAAACCTTTTTCGTCGACTGCCTAATTTTTAATTCTCCACGGCGCATCGATCAATCTTTTTTAACTTTTTATATTTTATAAATTGCTAAAAAAAAATAGTATTTTTGCACAAATATCGAGATATAATCTAACACTTAATTTTGAGATTCGGTTTTATATTTGGTACATTTTTATTTTGGCATTCCGAGGAAAATCTTTTAGAATTTAAATGCATATATTAATACTCATATTTGTAAAGTAAAAGTGTTCAGCAGTTTGGCAAATGTTGAAAATTATAATGTAATTATAAGTATATTATAATTTTAAGTTCAGTTCATGTGTAGCTAGCAAACCTTCAAATTCAATAGATTGGGAAATATTTCACATTAACTTGAGAATCGTCCTGTTTCTTCAAGCACACTTCAACCTATGTAGGCCAGGGGTTTTAATGAATTGTATTTTTTCTCATTTAAATTTAATTGTTTCGTTTATGGAATAGCGCAACGCATGCCACCCCTCAGAAATACTTGAATACACAAGTCTACTCGTAAATTATTCGACAGTATAAAATAACACCTACGTAAATGCATTTTATTCATTTTATTTTTAATTTTTTTGAATAATTTTAATACATATTAAAACGTCCTCATAATCATCACAAACTAGAACTTGTTAAAAAGAACAATGAAATGGCAGTATTAAAAAATAACACGCATTTTAGAAAATAACATGGTTAGACTATATAAAACTATGTTTTAAAATGTATCTTAATGTGCTTACCCAAATGTCTACAACGTAAACATGGCTCTCTCTACTAAAATGGTTAAATGAACATTCTATCAATTTTAATAAAATTTCCCTTTTAATCTGTTTATCATCTTATGTTTTTCGTTTCTTATAATGTTATCGTCTCTTTTATTATTAAATATATTTTTTTTAGATTTCACAAAATAGATATGCATTTGTTTTAAATTCATTATAATATTTCCTGCGTTTTTTATTATTACAGGCAATTTGCCTAATTTGATGTTGTTCATAAACCCGAGCAATGAATGAGCCGTGAACGATAGCGATTTCTCTCGAGAAAAATTGTGATGCCGGAGACTTTTGGTTTGTATTCATGAGCCACCAGAACACTGTGTCCATCCTCCGAGAGTTTCAAATTGAGATACACATACTCTTAACAATGCCTCCAACGAATTGTACCGTTTTTTTGACATTTCACGCCTAGACAAGCTTATTGTGATTGGAAAAACCCTAGGAACTAGTGCTAGAGGACACTTTCCGATGAACCTTCACCATCTTTAAGCGTACCGTACACGATTTTTCAGAATGACTTTCACAGCGAGTCAATCAGAATGATGAGGATTACACCATCATACTGAATGTCATTCGGAATGATATATATATATATATCAATTTATCCCAAACTATCGTGTTAAGTAGCTGGTTAGCCAAAATTATGAAGATTAGTAAAGAAAAAGGCGTTTGACAACTGCATCAAGAAAAGTGAACCGTAAAATCTGGGAGAAAGAATGTCTTAAAAAACGTAAAAAATACACACATCTGAACTTGCTGCGTGAAATTTAACAGGTGTTGGCCGAAGATGACTAGAAATTACTACCGTGTGAACAAAACGTTTTTTGAAAAATTACTTAAGATGGTAACACCTCATTTAATTAGACAAATTACAGTAATGAGGGAATCCTTAACGATTTTTCTGTATACTGCAGTTTCTTGCAACTGAATGTTCTTACGAACATCTTAAGTTTTCAGTTGTAATATCTCCATCAACTATTTCGCAAGATTTAAAGGATACATGTCACTTTCTCCAACGTTCTCCAAGACTACATATGCCCAAATTAAAATAATGTTTTTATTTCTTTATTAATTCAAACAGTTTATATTTATATACGTTTACATTGATTTAGTTAAGTTAATAAAGAAAAATTGGAGATAGCTATAACTAGCAAATTATCATCCTCATAGTTGTTAGGATCGTTAACGTCAACGTTTGCATCATCCTCCATCATTGTGAGTTGACGCAAGACTGACGCGCCCCACCACACACGGTCATTCCGACTGACAGTCTCCCCTCCACCCAGCATGATCGATGCTCGGATTTCAAAATATCTAAATATTCGTCATATCCACGCAAGTGATCACGACCCTCAGCAATTTATTTTGATTTTTAGAGAAACAAACAGTGTAACAATAATAACTGATAATTACATTATATATAAAAATAACAACAGTGAAGTTTCATCGGAATTAAATACGCATTACATAATAAACTAAAAACTAGTAAAAGAGTGATTTTAAACTGAACATACAAAGAGGAAAGGGTAAGGAGGGGAGGGAAATGGGATGCAATGAGGATAAGGACAAGAGAGAGAAGGAGAATCTAATTTGATACCTTCATCGGTTTTCAATTACCATGTTTTATTTGATAAATATTTTATTAGATATAAAGACGAGAATGTCCGACGACATTCAGAATATTTCTCATCTGAAATGTTTACTTTTAAAATAATATTATCATGGGTGGTGATGTCATGTGCGTGTTTTTGCATTGTATATTTGCCCGTCGGGTGGTATTATGCCGGTCTACACGATAATGCCTCCCAGACAGAGAACATAAACCAGGCGATGAATATAATCCCTCCTCCCGTACGGGCCCGCCCGTCACTGACGTGGCCGCCCCTCCCTCGCGGCCGCGCGCCCGTTACCAGGGACGCAGGAACCGCGACGAGGTAGCGAGACTCCCACTATCGAGATCCGGCGTTCCCGCCAACGCGACCCGTACAGCGCCAACTTCGGCAACGGGCGAATCCTCTTCCCTCTGCGCGCCTAGTACTCGCGGGCAGAACGCGCTGAGGACGGACTGAGGCGAATGCAATCCCGCTTCCCGCCGCCCTCCGAACTTCCCTTTCATCCGGTGCATATCGTGCGCTCCTGGTAGTCTGACTCTCGACAGAAGTGATAGCTTGCAGTCGCAGGAAAGAGAGGAAAGAAATAATTAATTTATTATGAAGAAAAACTCTCCTTTTTTATTTGAAATTAGAGTGAGCTTTATTCAAATAACACAAAATTAAACAAACGCTTTTCATGAATAACAATTATTATAACATTGGATTGCTGTTATAACACAACTATTTTTGTATTTAAAATTAAAAATTGTTATTTAAACTTATGGAAATGAATTTTTGAAATGCTGCGTTTTTAAATAAAGTCTCTCTGATGCATCGTTTGACGCTGGTAGACAAAATATTTTCAAATCTTTTTTTATCCACAACCGAAAGCGTAGATATTTTACAGGGCAATAATTTCACAAATTGAATTGAAGCAGTCTAGTTTTGAACAGTAGCGCCCGTCGGAAGGCGTTTTTTAATCACGCGCATCCGGCCATTTCAGTTTCCAAGCATTGTTCTGGTTACATATGTTAATTGTTTCCTTCGATCTTAGCAAGCGTTCGGTCATTTACATCGGAAGCAGTTTTTCAATTAACATTTTGTCTATAACAGATCTAAATCATACAGACGACGAATACATAGTTGATTTTATATCTCCCTTGTATTTGTCAAACAGCATTGCTCTTATCATCCTTCGCCTTCATGCGGACTATAATATTTTTCAGGTTTCAGTTGTACATTTTCACAATCGGAGAAAGTCGACAAAATATTAAAAAACCTAACCGTGCACCGGATGTGTTGAAACATTGCGGTAACGTGTGTTGGTTTTCTTAAAAATAGATCAAGAGAGTAGTTTTTGAACGTAGCCGCGCTGGTCTTCTCGTGATATTACGATTTTCCAACTCACATGCTTGGTAATAATTTTTTTTTTTTTCCCGCCAAAGTGCACTAAAATCACGCGCGCGTCACACGATGTTGCAGGATCTCCGACACCGTCGCTAAATGGTTAAATTAACATATGTACCTGAAAACGGCCGATTCCTCAGCGCTGCGCGCTAAAGGAATGAGCGATTGCAATCTCACGAACGCGGGGTATCGAACTCGAAGATTTGTGAAAACTATCTTACATATCGATCTCCATCTCCATCCAGCAATGAACGTATTTTTTTCATAGTGAAATGTAGAGCGAATCTGACTGAAGAGCGGTGCTTCACGATGAGAACTCGAAGGCTTTTGATAACATCTCCCCGTGGCTTTTTTCTCTTTCCGGATAACAATGCTAAGAGCCGTGGAACACTCCGGGGTAGACGTTTCTCCATTGTGTTCCGGAGATAGTGATGCAAAATGAAGCGGTTCTGCCGTCTGCGTGCGATGCTCGTGTTCCTCCACTCGACTATGACTGCAGACTATGAGAGCATTGTGTGTCGTTCGCACGATTGATATATCGACTTGGCTATATTTACTTTAACTTGCAGTCTCCGCAGCAATTTAACTTTCCTCTTCAACACAATATATATATATTAATTATTAAGAATCAGTGCACTTAGGGACACGCTCTATGGAGCTGTTCCTTCTGAATCGTAGCAGAAAATCGAGCGGAACTGCGGCTTCTATTCGTGGTCTGTTAGAGGGCCCCACCGAATACCTAAGGACCTAGTAACCTCGAGAAATAAGTGAAGTGAGCTTCTAGTCGAAGAAAAATAATATAGTGTTATAGCTATTCCTTCCGACCCCGGTCAGTGAAGAAGTTTCTCTCTTCCTTCTAATACTGTAAGTACATTAAGTACGGAAAGTTAATTAAAATTACAGACATCACAGGCCGCTAACGTCCTGCGAGGTCGTATTCATAAAAATCGTTAATTCTAAATTTAATAAATGTACGACACGTAGAGCCGCAATATTAAATGCACATAAGACATTAATTGGGTGACATTTTCGCTTTTCTAACTTATATAAGATATTACTTCTTCAATATTAGCAAAATTACTTTGTGGCCACATCTTATACAAATAATAAGACAAAACACTTTGTTATTAATTTTTTTTTTTTAATTAAATTTGTTTTCATAGTAATTCCTACTTAGTTACCCGCCACATATACTTTTATAGTTTTGTTTTTATCTATGCTTGCATTTTGAATTTTAGTATACATTGTTTCCTGAAAAAGATACCATAGGTATCGAAACATGTTGATTTATCAATAAATAGTGGTTTAAACAATGTGTTTTGTCATATTATTTATATAAAAGATATTATTTTTACAACTTTCTGGTACTGGTTTATTATATAACATTGTTAAAAGAAATTGTTTTGGAATACGTATGTACATACATACTTACAGGTAAATTAATTAGGTACATAAGTGTGGTACTACTTTGATTACTTAGACTCGATTCCCTGCGCCCCTGGGTATCACTTTTCTGTGAATCTTGCTTCTCAATTATATATTTTAATTGTTTCTATAGTGTTTTGATGTACTGCGTATAGCCACACTACTTTTGGTAATATGTAAGTTGGTCCACTTCTATTTTTTACTCGGATGTAATTAGATAATGTATTGTGCCATCAGTTTCCCAAACAGACGACTGTAATTTATCCACTGAAATCATTTTCGTATTGCTCTTTCTTTTCAATTTTGGTCGAGGAAATAAATAAATAAAGAAATCCGCGGCGGTCGGTGGAGCGCGTCCCCCCCTCCCGCGAGCGCGCCCCGCCCGCGCGCCCCTCGCCCGCCGCGGCCCGCGAGGAAACTTCCCGCCGAGGAAAACAATCCAGCGCGCCACCACCGTCAGTGTCTGTCGTGCTGTCGCGTCTCGCACTAGTGAAGTTGCCGGTCGCCGCCCGCACCCGCGATACGATAAAATAAATACCCTACACCTCCACCCGGCAGGACTCGTTCCATCGAAACGTTCGGAAATCATCATCCCCGAGTAAATTGTGCCGGACCTCGCGCGCAGCCTGTCCGACCGGGCCGAGCCTGCCGAGAGGCGAGTGGTGTTAGTTGGTTCCGACTGTTCGGACGTGCGAGAAGATAAGGCGCACGAGCGGTGCTGCGGTGCTGCGGCGCCCTCCGCGTGGAAGCCGTGCGGCCGCGACAGGACTCGCGCGCATCTCATTAGGTGAGTCACCCCGCTGAAGCTCTCGCGCCGGCTATCGGGGACGATGAACCGTGTCACCGCGGCTCCGTCCGCCCGTCACCGGCTCGTTTTTACGTGTCCCTAATTTGGTTCATGATTATTATTTACTGTCACGATGTTTTTTTTTTCAATTTTAAGTGCATTTGCAAGTGCAGTATTGCACTTCGTCAAATTGTTTTAAGATTATGGTATATTTTTTCTATCTCGTCGATTTTCATCACCATTGAAGAAACTATACTATCTGACGCACGTGTAACCCTAGTACGCATTTAAAGTGTTACAATAAATATATATTTTTATTATGTCAACTTACGAGCTTTATAACGTTATTAAAATGCAATAGAAAAAGTCTCATTCTTTGGTTGGGCTCAAAAATAGAGTTGTAATTTTTAGAGGGAATGTAAAGTTTCACTTTAAACCCAATATTAAAGTGGTACTTGAGCACAGAAGATGGCAGGAATGCCGCGTGAGTTCCAGCCAGCGGGGTAATTATGAAAATGGTAACACGTCCAGCGCACGGAGTTGACGTACAAATTTCTAAATAAACGGCGAACGCGGCTGAGTGAGCATGTGTTATAACTCTAATTGTTTTACCTAGAGCGTTTCTCTGGCATCTGTCCGCGTGGCGCGCTACCCGAGCCGGGTTGTGTTTATCCGTCCGAGCGATGGCTCCAGGCTCCGGTCGTGGGAAGTTTGTTTTAAGAGCGTCCGGCTACTCATTCCTGAGATATTTTTGTTACTATGGCTATATTGAAAAGTCTCGTCGTGTACGTTTCACTCTGATGCTAGAACCGTAGCTGGTCAGATGCTGATGTTACAGATGATTGAGAGAGAACATGTTTAATTTTGATGAGCTTTGATTTGCCGTCACTCCATTCTCGTTTCATACTTTTATTATAACTCGTTTTTGCCAATTTCATCTGCGCTGTAGACGTTCAGATCTGTATGATTGTTTTAATCATTTAAATCGACTACAAATCAGAAAAATACAACTGATTTTATTAAATAAAAACATTTCATCTTATGAATGTGAATCTTATGAAGTTTGCGTTCGGCTCGATGCAGCGCTCCGTTCTCGATCATTCTCGCTCGGTTAGTCTTGGCGATTTCTTACGCCTTCCTTTCGGGGACGCTAACTTTTTTAGACTCGGGCCGGGTCAGGGCCGGCTGGCGAGCCTCGCCTCCGCGGGCCGCAGTCGCCCCATTTTTTTTGGTGAAAATCTCCACCGCAGACGGTGGCGGGCAGACGGAGAGCGGGCGCCCGCTCGGCCTCCCTCTCCTCTCCGGCTCCGGTCTCGATCGGCGGCTCTGCCACGAGTTGTGTCGTAATGATAATTACCCAGGCGTCTCGGCGTGGAAACGGTAGTGTGCATAGAAAGCGGCCGCCGACCCGCCCGACCGCACCGGGGTAGGACGCGGCCGGCGGTCGCACCTGCGCGCCTCCCCTCAGGTCTCCTCGATCCCACAACCTAATTGATGTTGTATTCCAAAACACTTCCTTCTAGGTCGCTTGCTCATTTCTTTCGTGTATTACATTTTCACTCTTCGAGATTGAGATTCAAGAGTTTTTAGCCCTAATGAGAATATTAAAACTTTGAAACAGTCTTGCGCCGCTAACTACGGTAGTATCGGCCATATTCTCTCCTTTTCCTTAATCGTTAACCATATGTTCAACCGCACGATATAAAAGAGAAATCTATATTTTCACACTGACCCTATTTTATGCCTGCCCCAACTAATCTAAAAAGTGTCACTTTTCTTGCTAAAGATGTATGTTAAAAATGCGTATAAAATAATAAAGTATATAGTAATAGATTCATCTGTGAATTACCCAGCTTCTTTTCTTATACAATTTCAACAATCTTCTTTTTTATCTAATTAAAGTGTTCGCAGTTGTTCATCGTTCATCGGGAATTGTTCGTTAGTTTTTACAGACGGAGAAGACGGATTACCCGGCTACTGATAATGTGATCTCCCGTTTCGGTGATTGATGAAATCAATCTTCCCGCGAGCCGCGAGACATTTCCTTTTAGCGGGTCGTTTTTATAATCGTAACATTTTTATTTGTTTGTATATTCGTGTCTATTGTTTGTTCGCCGCCTTTATTGCCTTCGTCCCCTAGTCGCTCCCCGCCGCCCCACCCTTCTAGCATTTGATCGACTTTGGTAAATTACCGCGATGGGTGTAGCTGCGGGCCAAGCGGGCACGTGGCGTGCAAATAAGAGTATAATGTAATATTTACAAGTTCTCGAGGCTTTTTGGCGTCAATAAATATTCTAGGCTTCCAGTGGGGTGCATTAATTTAATCTATCGCAGTTCTATTCGAAAACCAAACACAACAATATTATTTGTATTCCTTAAGAAAAAAATTCCTTAAATTGTTAACTTTTTGTCTCTGCGTTCGCATGCATCTTTCGTCCGTCCAAACGATTTACCGACAATTATCACGAATCAGCATTTTGAGCTGCGCGAGTTTGTCAGTAAATAAAATGTTTGTGAACAGTTTGAAAAACTCTTCGCAAAGTGCATACAATAATAATGTGGAATTATTATACCTACCGCCATTAAACCATTAGGAAATAGTGAGAGGGTTGTTTCGTAGTCGGGTGACTCACCGATCCGCTGGTGCGTGAACTGGCTGAGCTTTTCCGCCCTTGCTTTTTATCAAACGACCGAATTTTACCCTTAATATCCTACACATAATACACGATTTCCCTTCGCAAGATTTGTAAACCAAACCACCCCAAGTTGCATATAGCGTGAATTTACATGTGTCTTAAAAATTTTTACGATCTTGTTACTCAGATTATTTTGTATCGTTTCAGCTTTCGTTTAAGTAATCGTATATTTGAATGTAGTATTTTTCTTCGTACGAATTGATTGCTGAAACTCGGATGTATTATTAAAGTGGGGAATACTGTACGCTCTGAATACATTGCACCCGACTTCGGTTTCGTTCTCATGATTAACAATTCTGTGTGCCCAATTAAAATGTATATTTAAATACGTAATATAATATATGTATATTCTTTGCCGAGAAGTCTGTTACTGAACAAAAAGTTGATTTTGATTGAAAAGTTACAATTTAATAATGCATTGAAAATATTTTTTGGTTATACGTCGTTTTGCGTGGAGTGGTTGTTGTTGTATTTAGTCCTAAAAATGTTCTCAAGTTTCACGACCAGAGACCTCGGGGGTACGGCAGAATACATCGGAAAACTTTATACGGAATATTTGGTATTATTTCACACGGAATCATTATAATTATTATAAATATATATACGCCATCACGTATTTACCTTTAGGATCCTGCTCCACCGACCGGAAATAATTCGCCAATCTAAACACGTCGCTGTGCCAACAAAAAGTGCGCCGCACAAATTCTTCATCCGATATTTCTCCTTCCGACACCACTTGTCATATTTTCCTCCTCATTTTGTAACCTCTGTTGTTTAACAGATGCCAACCTGGATTCTTAATAAAAAATGTAGTCACATTGCGCGTTACAGCATTTAAAAAATGTTTCAAATTATGCACGGCCGACATTTTTTCGTCTTAAATAAGACACGATGAGATCTGTTTAATTTTATTTTGGTATTACGTAGATATTTTTCAGTCCTACGCTTCTTCACCTGTGATTGGCTAGACGAGAATCGCAGTGCTATTTTCGTGAGTGATTTACATCGCTTTTTTAATGACTTTTCATCGATGTTATATGTAAGTATTTTGATAGATAAATATTTATATAGCGTTACTGCAATGTTATTTTTACAGTTTTCAAATTTAAAACAAAACGGATTTAGTTGTTTCGTAAGCGTTTTTTTAATTTTAACAATTTTTCTTCCTTCGATGTTCCTCCCTGCACGCATTATCATTATCATGTCATGTCATCAAAATAAATCGTACCTTCATTATTTTAAGACGTTAAAAACGACTTACGACAATTTATTCACATTATATTTAGCATTATTTTCTTTAGCGCGTCACTCGGGTACATAAAGTGCGGATGTTGAAATCGTCGCTATGAATTTCAATGTTTCGCCATCCGTCGTGCTGGTTCGCTCGCTTATTATATGTACATACACACATGTGCTGAACGCGAAATACCCTCTGCGATGTCTGTACTCCAGCGCCGGAGATGTCGCACGGCGCCCGCAATCTTGCCGCAATTTCGAGCGACACATCAACAATGCAGTCAGTCGCCTGCTTTCTCTCGCTCTCGTTATTAAAAGATTCGGTTAACGTTTCAGACATTCTGAATTCTTTCCGGGTTAGCGTTAATCATCCATTAAGAGATCTTCGTAACTTGGTTTGGCAAAAAACGCTATTAACAAAACTGATAGCACCCCGTTCGTATATTCACATGCGGCTTCGTTCCCGGTACCGCTTTAGCCAGGTATGTAATTACACGATCAATGTTGTGATCGGTACGCAACGATTGGACTGCTCACGATAACGCCGCTCTTCATCGATCAGTTGAATCGAGAATAAGCTAAATAATGAGCAATAAATTTGGTAAATATGAATTAAATATATTAATTATAAAGATACACATATAAAATCAATTGTATCGAAAAATATTGTTGTTGCGCTACCGGGATTCGAACCTGGATCTCTTCCCTAACCGGGGGAGGTGCTTTATCCAACTAAGCTACAGCGGCATTATTTTTAGCGACAATTTTTCGACCTTATATGTTACCTTTTTTGAAATCAATACATTTAATCGTTCCATCATTTGATAGAGCCATCTACCTTATTTTTACAGAATCTCAAATACCTTTAAGTAAATCTGATAGTAGACGCCAGAATTATCAATTCATTTTTATTAAATTTTGGACACATTGATACAACTTTATTATTATTTTTTTTTTAGGAGAACACATTCTTATTGTGAAGTTGTAATTATTATCTCCGGTTAGGGAAGAGATCCAGGTTCGAATCCCGGTAGCGCAACAACAATATTTTTCGATAAAATTGATTTTATATGTGTATCTTTATAATTAATATATTTAATTCATATTTAAAATATCACAGACCTATGTTCTGAATAATTACAACTTCACAATAAGAATGTGTTCTCCTAAAAAAAAAAAAAAAATTTGGTTACTAAATCCATTTTATCTCGTGTAATAAAGCCGTGTTTACCTTTCTTCGAAATTATATTCGTTGATACGCGCAACAGTCGACATAATGATAAATTATCACGTGTTATTGTCAAATTTGTCACTAAATTTGAATAATGATTGCAAGCAGTCTTCAGCATTGTCAATAATTAAACGTAATTAATATTTTTCGTCATCGATATCATCGTGAATATTTATAAATTGCATCGTCGCGCAAACACCCGGAGCCATGATCGATTTATAAAATTGGCTCTGTTATTCATATGTACATATGTAATTATTTCACAGGTTGTCAAACAAAATAGAGTGATCTGCAAAAATATTGTTTTTTTTTTTGATTTCTCTTTTTAAATACTCGTATCGTGCTAAATTTGTATTCATTTCATGAAGGTCTGGTACTCGTAGTTATTTTGGGGTGTTTGCAAATATTCCGCGGTGACGCCACTCTCGGCGTGAGTCAGCTCCCGAGGCGTCCCTGACTCTGAGATGCGTTGGATTTTATTAAAAGCAAAGACGCACTCCACATTGCGTCACTGGACAGACCTCGCTTCTTATTTGCTTTCACCCTTTTGAAATTTTAAAATTCTCTAACCTTATCCGCGTGATTGTGTCATTTTAAAGCGAAACTATCTATCGAATGATGCCTCAGTATTGTTAATAAGTAAAGTGTCAAGTCCAATCGTCGCGTTTTAATACAACATTGATTAGCGCGCTCGGAGTGCTAATTATATCTCTGGCTGAAACGGATCTTAAGTATTATATTATACATTTTTATATTGAAATATTGCAAAATAATATTCTTAATGTTTTTAATGTTGGTAAAGCTAAATGCTCGTGCTGTGCATATTAACTTGCTGGACGCGGTTCGAACCCTTGATTGTATTCATTAGACAAGGGTCTTTGATCAATATATTAAAGATTGTCGATGTTAAGTATATATGTCCAATTTATTGTTTTCAAAATGGTGTGCCGCGAGAGTCCTTATCGTATGCCCTCAAATTTTCTTTAATTTTACCTATATAGTTGTAAATTATTTATAATATCTACCCTTGTTCCTCGCAGCAGAAGCGACTTACTCATCAAAAATAGTTTTAAAAATACAAATTTGTGAATGATAAGTAATTTATGCAAACTTTTGGTTTTTTTTTTAAATTTATTTTAATATTAGAAAATATAATACATTTTAGAATTATCGGTAGGATATATATATATTTCATTTAACATTTATTTCTTCTCTATGAGAGTAGGACTCGTGTATAGAGAAGGAGTATATACGAGACAGTTTATGTTTCAGAATTATGATGGGAAGATTGTTAAAAAATTTGATGCCTTGATAAATATAGTGATTTTGGATTGCGGTATATTTTAGTTTTGGAATATCAATTTGGTCTCTAAATCTTGTAGATTTTGTATCCCATTAATTAGATTTTTACATTTTTATATAACGCACCACTAATAATATTTTTCTATTTTCTACTCCTGTCCTGGCCGTACTCTATCGCCGAATTGCCGTGAACTTGCCTTGTCGCGTGTCACTGAATGAAGTGAAAATTTTGTCAATCGCTCAGGATCGCTAGTGGCTCTTTGTTTATAGGGAGTGTCGAGTCTAATTTGGTATTATTATTTCAATGTTTGGTGTGCCATGGTGTCAATAAGTGTGACACTTCAGAAAAAAGATTGATAATCACTGGGCTATATTAAAGTCTGTCGATGTCAAGTATGTATGATAGATATTGTAAGATTATTTTCACGATATTGTTCAAACCTCTTTTCACATATTTCGGTCGCTTTAAAATATCTGTGCTCGATCTGGTGAAACATGGCTATCAAACATGGCTCTGCACCGAAAACTGGTTGTGGTGCGTAGCGGGATTTTCCAAACCACCATTGTTACCGACTCGGGATTTATTATTTTTGCTGTACAGACCGGATCCTTCGTGATGGTGCTTTCTTTTTATCTTCAACTTAATGGATGCATCTGCAACGAGCTTAATTGTATACTCTGCGTGGCGTGGGAGTCAACCGTCGTATATAAATTACAATGCTCGAATCTATAACACGAACTCAGAGAAGAAATCATACCATGTACGGCGTCGATATTACCAATCTACAGCAGATGTCATAAAATATATGCAGATTTTTTCCTTTGTTGTGTGGAAAATTGACTTCTTGTCCAGTTTGAGATTGTTTATTAGTGTATTGTAATCTAAAATCTTGTAGATAATGGATGCGTCATGTTTAAAGTGTTACGTTAAGTACGTGGTATTTATTGGTTAAGTTTGTTCCAATTTTTTTTTTTTTTTAGTTAGTCTTTTGTTGTCAACTCACCTTGTAATCATTCAACTCGATACAAACTTGTCTTTCTAATTTCCCGCTGACCTAGCTTCAACTCCAAATGTTTCGAAATAATGAATAATGAAAAATTCGCAATAATTATTTTTCTTAAATCGACACTCTCGCCACATTATTATGTGTTTAAATTATATTGCTTAAGATTTATTTTTTCATAATTATTATTATTATTACTTTGACCTACAAGTTCTAAACAAATAAAAAAAACCCTATGTAAGTAATTTATTTTAATTTCCAATAGCTTGTTTTGATACACATTTTGGTTTGACCCATTTTTTTTCCGCCTTCTTTCTGAATTTACAAAATTTTTGTTCTTTTGTTAATCCAATAACCAGAAATTTATGGGTATTGTCATCTTGCAAGTTACAAATGAAAAAGTAATCGAAAATGTGATATTTATATGGAGCAGTTTCATGCAGTATAATACTAATGTTTTCAATACCTTCCTATTCACCACCTCATTGCACAGGTGTTGGCAACATAGATGATAGATAACAAATGTTTTTACCATCATATTTTATATCAACTTATGGTCACATTGCCAGTTTAAACTGTATTTTTGATGGGAAATCTTTTCGGGGAAACAAACTACTTGAATATTTAAAAAAAAATAGTAATTTTGGAGCTGCTGTCCATATTCGACATTATTTGATTATTCTGTTCTGGTAGTTTTTATGTCATATTTATTATAATTTTTATTATACAGAGGCGTTCAAGAGCGAACGTATTTCTTACATTCATAATAATAAAAACACTTTATTTATACCATTTTTTATTGATAAATCAACATGTTTCAAGATGTATACTAAAATTAAAAATGCAAGAATAGACAAAAACAAAACTATTGTACAAATATAAATATACTACAATATATTTTATATAGGTAAAACTTTCAACAATTCTGATATTAGAATTAAGAAGCACTTGAGATGTTTATATAGCAACAGCTATTCTAAATTTTTCAATCAACTTTTGGAAACAAACCATTCCTTTGCATTAATAAGGGTTTAGAAATTTTATATACAAATACCGGGGGTTTACAGTTAGATAAATTAGAAATTTTGGTAATAAGAAAAAACGTTAATAGCTAATTAAACATTATTATTAACCAAATCCTTTTTGAGAATAGTAGTCACCTTTTAAATTTGTTTTCACGTTAGTTCCTAATTAGTTAGCCACCACTTATATTCAGAGTTTTATTTTTATCTATGCTTACATTTTTAATTTTAGTGTATACTGTATCCTGACGAAGGATCTTGAAACATGTTGATTTATCAATAAACAGTTGTACAAAGTGTTTTTATTATTATTATTATTATAATATATTGCCACAAAGTAATTTAGCAATTATTGAAGAAGTATGTATTACACATTCGAATAACTATTAACCAAGTATAATATAATACAATTTGTTTTTGAAACTCCCTGAGCCTGTGTCGCGCTAATGGATGAGATCTCATTGTAGTGGTAAGGTTGACATCTATTCTATTTTTTAAATTCCATTCATTAAAAATATCAATTGTGGCTTATGTTTGGACAACTTGCTGTGGTCGTTTTTAAATAACGAATAGACCGACAACCTTTGGATTTAATAACTTTGAAAATGACAGCAGTGAGTTTAACAAAGTTATACTTTAATTAAAGTATAACTTTGTTAATGTGATTACATGAAAATTTCATAACCATAGTTGAGATTTGGAAGATGATTTTTTTTTCGAAAAAGACCTCATTCTTAAGCAATCGCAATTTTTACGTTGATAACTACCTTTTTATACAAATCAAATTAATGAATGTATGTACGATTGTCGTGTATTTTATTTTCCTATCCACTCGCGGGGAATGGACCCAGTTCTGTGTCACCCTTTGAGTAGTGTTTGTATGTAAATTTAATGGCCGTCACCAATTATGATGCTAATTATCACGGCGCTGGCCCTGCGGGTATTTTTATTCGCTGGACGTGCTCCAGCCTGCGGATTGTGTCCCATGTAGAGCCGGCAATTAACAGTGGTGTCACGCGTGAATGTTCCTCGCGCGGGTCGGGCCGCTCCTCGCGACATGTGGCGCGCGAGGATGCATCGTGACATATGGGAATACTCTCCGAGATATATTTAGGTTGCTATTGGATGTTCACAACGTCTCGAAGAAATAAAAAGAGCCAACGATAAATTTACTATGAAGAAACGTTTTCTACTATGATTATCTCTCTCTTCAATTAAATTAAACTCAAAGATCAGTTTTGTTGGAGCTACCGACTGTGGGCCCAGCGCATTCCAGAGTCCGGAGGTTGATTGCCTCAAACCATAATAAACGTTTATTTTGTACACTTTCTATTGGTTGATCTAATGAAACAAAGTACATAATCCGTAATCACCTCGTGCACAATTCTTTATATTACTTTGGTAGCGATCATTGTAATAGTAAGTACGCATACTTTTAATGGATTGTTATCTTTGTAATCAAATTATTTAATAGCATCCCACCTAAATTGCATAAACGTCTTGTACATACATTTATATCCATTTTATTACATTTAATATAATCAAAACATAACAACTGATCAGTCACAACTTAAACAATTCATTTCATGCTTACGGGTAATTTTATTTTATCATTTCTTCCAAATTGGGAGAAAGCGTACTCTTTTGTAAAAACCCAGGTAGTTAATTTTTTAGTGTAGGAACAAAAAATTCTAACGTCCTCGATCCATGCTTTTTGGTGATTTTGGGAATTATTAAATTCAGATTAGCTACACCTCTTGTATTTTTTCCGTGTGGAGCCACCCTATTTAGAGCATCATTGTTGTAATCTAAATAATATTTCTTTCTACTCGAGCACATAAGTGTATAAACGAGGATCTGTTACGCGATATTGCCGTCTCTCTTACAAGAAAAAAAAATCGCGTAAACGAATCCAATAGTTTTTTTTTTTTCTATCAAATTCTTTTGTGCTGTAAATTGTTCTAACAAGATCAACCGATACAAAATTGCAAAAATGTTGATATTTTTCTTTCATTATACACCATATTATTTAAAAAATGTTGGTGTTTGATGATAATTTTATTAGATGTACTTAAAACTAAATCATCAAATTATTAAATGTAAATTTTCGTATCAAACAAATGCTTTTTTTTTAGTTGTTCTAGTATTTTATTTTTAACTGGCAGTATTTTTTATATATTGTGTTTTATATAAATTCCTGCCACCCAAAAGGTGTATTAGTTACATGCGAAATACTAGAACAACAAAAATGGCCTATTTGTTAGTAAGATACTTTTAAAAAAATACAGACGCCTACATGGAACACGTATTACATCAATATTCTTACCATTACTTTAAAAATAAGACTAATTTGCTGGTCTCCTGGAACGAGACTCGAACACTCGACCACTAGATCACGAGAAGGTTGAGCACACAGGAGAGGTCGATATTTTATAGATCAAACGGTTTTTTATTTTGAACTTCTGCTGTTGCTCTTCGTGATCTTCTAAGAATATTTTATCTTTTGCTAATTTGTTAATATGTCGTGTACGATTCGCAGCGATGTAAAGCTCAAAGCACATTCCATATCTACACGAGCATATTCACGATTGTCTGTCATCCTTGAAGTATTCCCTCGAGCCTCCCGCTCGATGAAGTCATTGAATATTTTTCGATCCGACGATGCATGAAAGCGCTCGCGTCTCTCGGGCCCAGCACTGTAGCGTCTCAAGTTCGCGGAACTGTTGGTCATGAATAATCAACTTATTGCTTCCTCGATTAGCTCCTAACTTTATTGTGGGACGACTTATTTGTCAGATTAAATGTTAGCTGTTGATTAGATGTATCATTAATTGAGATGGCAGTTACTTTGCGGTGTAACATGATTATTACACTTTTTTCAATAAACTAAACTTTGCACTTCACGGACCCCCTTCTCGTCACCTCATCATGGCCATTGCCTGAAAAATAATTTCTCGGAATTTTCTGTCACATGATTGATCATTATTTCTTCTTTAGCCATAAACTAAAATTTCTCCACTCGATAGGTATTGTTGAGCTATAAAGCTAGGGGCTCCACACCTCCACCGGCTAGTTCAGTGGCAAACGTGAGGTGTGGATCCTAACGAGGCGCACCTATCAGAATTTCTTACCTTACCGACCACCTCCCAAATCTGCATTCGTCCCTCGAGGTGAAAGAATAATTAATACAAATTAAATGTATTAATTAGAAAGATATACATATAAAATCAATTTTATAGAAAAACATTGTTGTTGCTACCGGGATACGAACCTGGATCTCTTACTATCCCGGGAAAATGCATTAACCGATTATTAATCGATTGCAACACCAACACAGTGCAATGATGACAAATTTTCGAACTTATATGTTGCACTTTTCAAATTGATACATCTATCGTTCCATTATTTGAAAGCTATCTTCTTTATTTTATTTTATCCCGGTAGCAACAATAATGTTTTTCAATAAAGTTGATTTTAAATGTATTAATAAAATTAATACATTTAATTTGTATTTAAACAAAATATCACACACCTATGTTCTGAATAATTACAACTTAAGATGGGTTGTACTAGTGAAATAATTTAGATTGAATATGAATTTAGAATTTAGATAAAAATCGTATCTGTGATGCCAAACGCGGGAACAAAATTAATAATATTAAATTATTAACAGAAATAAATTGTTCATGGGGCAAGTGCCATAATGTAACGTTACAATTTTAATAATAAAGGAGTAATACTAATTTGACTTGGAAATACAAAATGAAATTCTAACAAAACACAAATTAATTATGTTCTCTAGTACTTTAACCTCACTTTTCATACTTCCAATAAAGACCGAAAATATCTCCCCCCCCCCCCCCCCTGACGATGAGAAGATTTATCTATGATAGTGACAGAAGTATAACTCGACGTGTGCGCAGTGTAATAGTTGGTTTATTAAACAATTAAAAGTTGATCAGAGGTGTGTGAACAATATGTGTGTGTCTTGGTTCATAAATACGAATTCATTTTAAACTTATACTTACCTCAATAAAATATCTTTATTACGATAAAGGTAAGAAAACTTAAATACTTTGATCATGTAACAAAGGGGAAATAACACCAAACTGTTATTTATCATACAGAGTAAAAAGTGCGGAAAAACAAGTCGGGGCTGAAAGAATTCTTGGATGAAAAATGTACGAGACTCGGGGTGCAGTTCCATTCAATTATTTCGCGCCACAACATCCGCCGTTATGACGACCGCTAACCTCCGTTAGGAGAATAATAAATTTAATGTTCAAATAAAAATGTAACACGAACTGTTTTCTTCAAATAATGCAATCACATTGAGGTTTTGCGTAATAACTACGACATTATCTTATTACGCTAGATATGGTTGAGTGATATTATTTATGAGTCAGAGAAGTGAAAATATTAATTTGTGCTAGTGATAATTAAATCGTTATATTGCGACTGATCGGTAACTAACTGCTTATTCATAATTCTTCAACCAATCACTGGTACACTAGAAACTAAACCTCCAACAGTTAAATATGTTACCGATCACCGTTACAATCGAACACAATCACAGTTACAGTTACGGTTTACCATCGCTAAATGCAATCACAGCTACATGTTTTCTTCGTTACATTATAACATTTAAATTGTGTCGCTTATCTTTGATTTTTCGTGCCAATTTAAAAATTATGAGTATTGCAAAGAAAAACCGAAATATCGATAAAATCTTCCATTTTTGTTACTTTCTCTTGTACCAAGAAAAAATAAATCGCCATAATAAGTATAATTTTGTCTTGGAAAGCATTTATTCTGAGCGATAAAAAAAGTTGTGTAGGTATATATGATAACATTATGTTTATATGAACATTAACAATTTGATGACAAAAAAATACAACATTTCTACAGTAATACAATAATAATATGATCATCTTACCTCTATAAATGTTGATCATGCGCGTGAATTACAACTTGACAACCACCCACCAACATTGTTAATTAATGTTAATTATTTCACATACAAATCAAATGTTTCGATAAATGTTTGAATAAATTAGATTAATTGGTACACAGATGGTATATGAAATTATATTAAGCTCCAACATGTAATATATAAGCATAGTTTCATGAAAAATTGTTTATTAATTTGCGTGCAACTGATTTGTGAAATGGGATTATAGTTGCTGTGTTATAGGTTGACACCTATTATTATATTATTAAAGGGCAAGCTAAACGAAAGGATACAAATTAATACTCTATGTATTCCATTCATGGTTTTCATGTTACAGTTCCTTGTCAAATCATTACTTGCTTTAATAAATAAAAAATTACATTCCGTCAATGTAAACTTATATTGCTGCGGTAAATGTTAGCAGCAGGTATATATATACGAGTATATGCGATATATGTTTGCTCGAAGTTAGCAGCAGTTTATATTATTATATTTATCATCGATATGGTAGGGTTTGGTTTTTTCTTTCCATTGAATAAATTTACGTGAAAATTTCTATAGTGAGTGTTGACAGAATAATTAAAAAAGGGAAAAAATTAAAAAAAAAAATAAATGATGAATAATTAAAAAATATATTTCAGATGTGTATGATTTTTTACAGTTTTTAGTAATGAGATATAGACATCAAATTAGTTAAACTTGCAATGAAATATTTTGGCTGTGTGTTAAAGTTAAATTTAACATTATTCTCCGTGGGTTATTGCGCGATGGCGCCGGCTGCACTTGCTCCATTGTTATTCAGGGCCCCCGCGCAGATGAGCCATTCTAAAGTAATATCGTGGAGCGCTGTCCCGCCCGCCCCGCCCGCCCCGCCCGCGCCGCCGAGACTGCACTGCACGCGTATATCGCGAATGCTGAGCTGTTTTCATCCGTCTGAGAATGTATAATATATTAATAGGACGGGAAACCTACCCCAAATTAAAAACATTTGTGTTTTCTGTCTGATTTTTATTTTATTCAGATTAAGTATTTGACATGGCTTTAACCCTAAAAAAAATGATTTTCTTTTTAAATAAAAAAAAATATAAAATATTTTATCGAGAGCTCACTATTACTTAAAAATAAAACAAATAATATTTTGTATATTTTAATATTTATTTTTGCATAAAATAATCATAGTATGGTATGCAAATAGCCAAAATTACCAAAATCTTTAAAGATTAAAGTTTATAACCGATGCGTGCGCTCTACGCAGTATTAGCAATGTCATACAAAAAAATCAAAAGTTGCCCAAAGAGCAATGGAAAAAGCTATGCTTGGAATATAGATCAAATACCTAACAAACAAATCTGCTAAAGTACCAAGGTAACAGATATTGCCCAGAAGATCAACATACTCGAGTGGAAATAGGCTGGACATATGCAAGAAGTCGAAGTGATGATGGGCGGTAGGCAAGGATAGTTAGAATAGAGCCTTCGCACTAATAGATTATATTTTTTATAATTAAGTCGACTTGCACTGGAGGGTTAATCTTAAGTTCGCTGTCAGGAGTAATTTATATTAGGATTGATGAAGCATTATGATGGAGTGGCTACCATTTATTGAAACTTGATTGCTTTGATGATTTAGTTTCAGCTCGTATATGTACATATGTATTTATCTGGTGATCTTCTCAATTATCATTACGAGGTCTCATCTACTCTGTACAAAAAATGTTTGAATCAATATTTGACAGTTGCCGGCAGCGTTCATTCATTCCGCTGACGCGAACCGTGCGTCACGACGCGACAGACTGTTTCGATGTACAATTCGCAGTCGTTATTTTTGCATCTATTCACGAAAATTGCAGATGTTCGTGTCGTGTTGGAAATAAATCAATGACACAGTGCCGCGAGATGTTCTCTCGGGCCTGTGAGTCCGCGCGTATTTCAACCCGCATTGCTCACGGCATCCGGAATTCGCTTCTATAATATATATCTGGTCTCACGCACATGGCGGGGTTGTCTTTTTAGTTTTTCTCGGATCGAGTGCAACTTCATCAACTGTCCGAAAGTGTAATTTTTATTGTTTAGTATCAGTCCTACCTTCACAATCGAGTTCATTGTTAATTCAATATATAATTTAGCATATTATATGAGGTGTATACAAACAAATCAGCCACGATCTAATTGAATAAAATAGAGGGTGACGTTTTTAAAAATGGTTATCTTGAAAACATGTTTATATTATTTAGAAGCATTGTTTCAAAATCATAACAAATTTAAAATCTCCGCTATGGCTATAAAATCAATTACAAATAAGGTTATCTCAATTTCGTCTATTGAATAGTGGCGATTTCGTTTCTATACCCCTCATATATTGTACATTTTGTACTTATTATATTTTTAAATAATATTGTTACAACCTTGTTTTTATAGTCTTGTCGGCAAACTTATTGGCAGCACTTTACCGGATATTCGGAAAAATACATAAAACATTTTTTTGGCTGAATACACACGTTACTGGCGTGTAGCATAATATAATAATATTAGTTATTACAAATAATATTTTTAAAATGATTACCTAAATAAAACAAGTTTCAAAACACACGAAAGTAAAAAAATAACTGCTATCAGCAAGCAGGATTTGAACCTACGCTTCAGAGAGAATCTGATTTCTAGTAGTCGCCTTAACCGCTATACGACTGGTGATGAATATTACCGTATATATATTTTTAAAGTATTAACATACATAAATATAAATTGCACGCTTTATAAATAGATAATGTTGAAAAAGTAGCAGATTTGGATTCTTTATTTTTTATATAATATGTGGGGGGTGCATAATTTAATAATTATCTTTGATATTATACATCATTACATGTGTACAAATCTACAATAATCCATATTTCCATTACGGCTTTAGTTGGATAGAAAGCGGTAAACATCTTTAGACGTCGCTCACCAGTGAAGAGTGGTCACCTTTATCCACTGCACCGCTGCACTTTCCTCACGTTTCATGACGCCGCGAGTGTTGCCGAGTGGGCTCGAAGCCAATACTTTGCGAGAAGCTTCGCCTGTGCGGTTTTCATCCCGTTTTAGAAATTCTTCGATATTTTTATGGGGGCACTATTATTTTTACGGCACACGTTGTCTGGCCGAATTCCAAGAAGTTGTCAATAATAATCCACGGAGGCCAATTATTTTGGTTCCGCGCGATCAACGATGCAATTGTTTCCGTTTTTATCGGCGGTGATTCACAACAGTCCCCCCTCCCGGAGAAACTGAAGATCAAATCTTCGACGCTGCTACCTCCCGACGGAAAGACAGTCGCAAAACGTAGGAATAGATGATTTTGTTGGCTGTTCGGTTCGTATCGATGTCGATGCCTGGTTCGGAACCGTTCTCACGTAATAGTCGCTCATCGGTGCTAATAAGCAGCGAAGTGAAATTGCTATTTGAAAGGTTAATAATACCGGCTTCCTGTCGGGATCCGCACGTGATATGATCTCACCTGGTATTGTTATGCACCGCGCGAGCCCCTCGGGTCTGGCCGCTTCCTATGGCCGAAGCCGATGGACTTGTACGGCTTCGCTTTGCCCAAATTGATGACTACCCGTCAGGAGCTGTGTCCGGTGGCTAAAACCCGGATCAGTGTTGCAGTTCGCAGTAGCGATTAACAGCTGACGACTATATGGATCCTACAATAAATACAGATATTCTTTGTGTGAGTTAAATTTGCCGACGGGATTTACCTTTATATACCTTTCCAAATAAATAATTATTAACCTGGCAGTACGGTGTATGGTAAAACGATATTTATTCTAAAGAGCCAAGTTTTTAACCCGAAATAAAATAGCCAAACTCACTTTTCCCTGAACGTTTTACTGACAAAAACTCACTCGCTTATGTTAAGAATATTTAAAAATTGTTTTGTTTTGTACTCAATATATCATCTCATCATTGCCGCTTCAACCCAGTCTAAGTGTTGGCCGCCTCGTCTGTTCGCTGCAATCCTCCAGTTCTTAATAATGTGGTGTCTGACTGAACACGATCCGACCATCCGACGATAATCCATTCGATACACCGACACTCCTCCGACCAATGGGTAGTGTATTAATTATCCTTTTAATACTTTTAAAATTAGCAATATTAACTTTGTGGTTAAAATTCATATTTTGATTTATTATCTTTGTTTTATTAACCACTTAATTGAGTTTAAATACATTTACCGGTTTCGATAAATACTATTTTCTTCTTCAGGATGTCATAACTAACTAAAACATATATTATATAAATATTAATTATCCAATATTTTCAAATTTCGTATTTGTCATATTTTCAAATCGCATACTTTTAAGTTGAACCCAGAAGGGCGGGCACATTTCTAGAATTTCACAAATAATGATGAGAATTCAGATGTAGTTTTCACGTTTTAAGCCTACTCACTTATTGTAATGTTATTTTTTTAATTAAATATTTGACGTTGTATTTCTTTTTGTGTTAGGCGTCCGTAATGAACGAGGTAACGGGTAGCTGTTGGGAATTACGATCTCTCACAGGTGTTTAGGAATTTTTCTACGCTCGATTATATTGTGAGCAGCCCATTCCCATCGAGTGGCAAAATAGTCGTCATTACCAGTAGCTTAGCGTATCGTCTTCAACGGATTGTAAACAACCTTTGGCACGCGATCTGAAACATCGTCACGCTCAACTTCTACCGTCAAATAAGTCTTTGAAAAAGAGTGCAGTGAATGCAGATAACGCGTACCAAAACTGGGTTAGTGCGCGTTTTCTAATATGTATTATTATTTTCATTGTTTCTTGACATCTGTCTATAAAAGTTGTACTGAAACCATTAGAGAAATATATAAAATTCCAATGTCTTTGTGTGTGTCACGCGTTGGGAATAAACGAACAAGTATATTGTCAGAAATTTGAAAACTGGAGCACCGTAATGCTGCTGTTCTGTTGGTTATTTAAACTAACAGTAATATTTCTAATATGAATACGTGGTAGAGAGTAACAAAAGGTAATAGAAAGTAGGTGAGACCTTCACCCAGCATCATTATTTAATAACGATCGATCTTCAATGTTAAAACGTCAAAATATTTTTCTGGATGTTTCAGGACGTTGGTTAATAAAAAGTGTTTGTAATGTACGCTTAAACACTAGTACTTTGTTTTATATTTGGATTCATATTTCATTTCATCTGTCATGAGGTCGTATTGTGTGCAAGCAACGTGTCGCAATGATGTAATCCCATATTTGGTCGAATTGGCTAATGATTCTGTATTTTGTCATGAATTAGCGTGGTATGCCGGTGGAACTCCCGATTGTGATTTCGTTCGGTTAAATATCTGCTACGAGCTGGGCAATGAATTATTTATATAATGACGTTGGTAAATACATATTTGGTAGAAATATAAAATGTTAAATATTCGCCGATAGAAATACGTTTAATAATAATATTTAAAAACACAATAGTATAAGTAATTGACGTTGTCGAGTTCGATTACAGTTGAGTCACGATAATTGATTACCGTTTTCTTGGCGAATTATGTAAATCTCGATGAAAAGTAATTGATCCTTGACTTGAGACCGCTGGTAGACAATCGGTAGTCTGAGTCATCTGGGAATGTTTCGCAATCATTGTCTGTTATTACTCTCGGCTTGGGTTATTATTATCTTTTTGAGTCATAAAAGTTTTTTTTTATTATTTAACCCTCGTTTGCCCCGCAACTGTTCATTGGCAATTTGTTCTGTCGGAGTTGTTTCTTTAGGTTGCGAACAATTCTTTTCATTAATTTTGTGTAACGGTACTGTGCTCTATCTGCTGTGGGGAATTTGAACCTCTCGGAGATCAGCTACAGCATAGTAGTATATTAACTTGAAAATTATATATTATTTTTATGAAGTTGTAATTTTTTCAGAAACTCCCCGTCTATCGCACTTCCCCGGATAGGAAGAGATCCTGGTTCATATCCCGGTGGCGGCCAAAATATTTTTTCGATAAATTGAGTTTATCTGTATGTACATCTTTCTAATTGATGCATTTAATTTGTATTAAATTATATAGTAGGAAAAAAGAATTAACAGATTAAACTCTGTAAAGAATACGCGCGAGTAGATCACGAATGATACCATTTTAGTAACGATTGCCAAGGCGGCAATACACTAAATGCTATTTTTAATGGAAAAATCATATTTTTTAGGAGAACACATTCTTATTGTGAAGTTGTAATTATTCAGAACATAGGTCTGTGATATTTTAAATATGAATTAAATATATTAATTGTAAAGATATACATATAAAATCAATTTTATCGAAAAATATTGTTGTTGCGCCACCGGGATTCGAACCTGGATCTCTTTCCTAACCGGGGAAGGTGCTTTATCCAACTAAGCTACAGCGACATTATTTTTAGCGACAATTTTCGACACTATATGTTACCTTTTTGATATTAATACATTTAATCGTTCCACCATTTGACAGAGCCATCTACCTTATTTTTACAGAATCTCAAATACCTTTGAGTAAACTGATAGCAGACGCCAACATTCTGGCTGTAGCTTAGTTGGATAAAGCACCGTTAGGAAAGAGATCCAGGTTCGAATCCCGGTGGCGCAACAACAATATTTTTCGATAAAATTGATTTTATATGTATATCTTTATAATTAATATATTTAATTCATATGGAAAAATCATAATTTATATTGGCTAATAACATAATAATAATGATAAAAAAAAATTCGCCCGACTAAAATTATCACCATCACACAACGAACAGTAAGGACAGTAAAAAGACTGGATCGTTTTGCTCGCTTTAATCTTGGTTTTGTTAAACTGACCATCGCCGCTTAGGAAATGATATATTATATGATGAAGTGATGTTTACTTCGGTCGTTCGAATCGTGAATGAAAGAATAATCGAAAGTTTATTGGAAGAAGCCAAAGATGTGTTGCTTTCTGCCCTATCCGTTAACGTATGGAAAACGGGCTGATGGGGTGTATATATTTTCGAAAAGGATAATTTCTTTCACTCCAAAGAACCAGGCTAACAGAACGATCGATATTAACATTTCATCCTTAACCAACTTACTTAAAATCGTCAGATTCCGCTGATTCAAATATGACGTGTTTCCTAGTACGTCTCTTAGTTGGGTTATTATGACTCTTAGCGAAGCAATCTACGGTTAATGCGATCTGGTAGTTTTTCTATCATAACGATCAAAACGCTTAAGTTTTTTAAAGCAAAATGATTGTTCACGATGACAATGGCGGTGTCACTGGCATTAGGAGGAGGAGGAGCGAACAGGAGACTATCCTCGCCCAATATGAAGGAACTTGACCCGTATCTTTTTTTATATTCAACCCTCTTTGTCTGAGATCACGAGCCGTGTTTTAATTTAAATACAGAATATATAAAATCTTCAATTACCGAAATGATTGATGTGGAGAGAACCTATTGGCTGTGTGAGGTGGACCGTGAGGTGACACGTCGCGTATATGAAATGTAGTTCTTGGAAATACAGCGGTTGCAAACGAGTGTCATATTTGGAACCACCTTGAATTGGTTATACGTGTGACTATAAAGCCAATCATTTTCATTGTTAAAAAGTTTGCCATCAATTTATTCTGATGACTGAACTATTATATATCCATACCGACACCGATAATAATTGTGATCGCCAATCTGACGCAGAGTTCTAATACTCGTATGTCGTATATTGTGTTACATTTTAGGATTTGCTAATATTCGTTCTAATCAACTTCAACGCTAGTCATCAAGATATAAGCATCTTCATATTTGAATACGTCAATACATCCTCGTGGGTCTTGAGAGAGTGATGTTAATTAAATTATTCGCGTACTAATTTTGAATTATATTTTTGTGGCAAATACTACCTACACCATTTTGTTATATATGTTGTAATTAAATTTGTACTATTACTCTTAGTAGGAATTCTGAAAGAAAACTAATATTGTCATTACTTGTCTTAATAAGGTTTTTAATACCTGCATAAAATATCCTCGTCTGTAATAGAATTGTTTTCTATTATTCCTCAAATCAGCCCCCGGCAGTAAACCAGAATCAAAAGTTTATACCTTACTAACTCCTGTAAAAATGATTTATTTGCATTCACAGCCACTCGAAATTTGCATTCAGTTTGCCTCCCTTCCGACCACACTCGACTACCGCGTATGCTCCGCTCGCGGCTGTGGAAATGCACCATAAAATTTCGAAATTGGAACGATGTTGTGAGCAGGTTGCGCGCGCGGGTCGCGTGACTTCCCCCTCGCACTTCCTCGTGGAGTACCACTGTTGTATGAGTCACTGCGAAAACTGCCTTTCGAAATCCTACGGTACTCGGCGCGTAATGTGCCCGGCTTGCACAATAGCGTACCTTCTCAATTTTGTGCTCGTCCGTTTCTTTGCAACTCGATGTCCACTGCTAACATTGCGAAAATTCATTATCTTTATGTAATATTACAATAATACCCAACGTGTTTATTCAAAAAGTAATGAGGCCTGGGTTTTAGAATAAAATATGCCGATTGCACGTGTGTTCCTGTTGCAGTGATGTCCGCCTATAAGTTCACACCGGTTCGCGCGAACCGGTTAGAAACCGTTTCTTGCAGAATATTTGTATTAACAAAATCAAGTATTTAGATTCCGGATACCTTCATATTATTAAGAATTTTTATATGTCGGTAAGTTTAGCACAAAAATATTAATTGCTTCTGAAAAAGTTTTAACTTGTCCCAGTTTTTTGAAATTCCTCTCGATGTTCTCAAAGTACTTGAGAAGATGGTTAGGAATGGATTAGTACATGGGGGAGAGGGGGTTTTTTGGGAACATCACTGTCTTGTCGTCGTCTTATGTTAGAGTTACATAAACAGATGATTTTGGGATTCAGTTTGTATTATAATTGCATTCCACGAAAGATATGTTTGGTTAATGGGCACAGATCCAATATTTCACACGTCGAAGTAATCTTTTTAATTAAGTCATCACATTCCAAGAAGCATTTCGTTGTAAATCGAGATCCAGCATCACAATGGTATGTAACAAACGAGATTGGTGAAATTCCCGATTGTTCCGCTAGCTGTGCTGATCTAATGTGAGGTGCCATACGTGCATCCCTCACTACTTGTTCCTGTCAGTGTTCGTAGTAGAACCGGTGGATTTCGATTCTCCGTATTCGTTATAAAGGCGGCGAGAAGAATGCATCGCCAACGGCGTGCCCTACAATGGAAGGGCAGCCAGCGCGCCGCCGGCCGCGCTGGCCCCGCTGGCCCCGCTGGCCCCGCTGGCCCCACTGGCCCTGGAACAATGCCTGGCATAACTGTTAATGTAGTCCTGTCCCCTCGTGAATTATTCATGTAAGCTTTGTTTTTATCGCCAACTATCGAGGGCACACTTTCTAAAGGATTTTTCATTATTATTTATAACTCGATAAGAGCGTGCATTATGGATTCAGGACAACCACTTTCAACAAGGATTGGGGTGATATTGTTTCGGCGTTGGGTGCATTTCTTATTATTTAATCGAGTCAACGGTGTTTTGCAATTTTCTCTTGTCATGTACCTTCACGTTTTCTTTGTTACTTTTTATTCGAATATCGCATATTTTTGGTTTTTGTAAAAATGTTATTTTTTTTACAAAAATACACATAAAAATTAGTCCACCGGGACTCGAATCTGAGATTTTAACCAATCAAGTTGTGATACAGAAATCGCCAAATTTCATTTACATACGTTTGAGACATTTATTTAATTATGTATACAATGTTTTTCAAAGCCTTTAAATAGAGCTTGCTACGTAGCTCCAGAACTTCCAGTTAATTTTATTAACAGAATACGTAAATGTAATTAATATTAATTTTAATTGACCCGATGTGATGGTTTTATAATTTGGTATACATCAGTAAAAAATATACTTATTAAACAATATTTTAATATGTAAGCTAACATTATTTTATGCTAACGACATTAAGATGTAGATGTTGAATGGGAAGAACGCGTGCGATCGAGAAAGAAGCGTGGATGTACGCAGTGAGTGGAGGATAATAGATGAATGATGGTTTGACAGGATGTATATTATATGTAATTGTAAGCGAAATATCAGAACACATGTCAGTGTCAGAATTGTTTTTTTTACGCCATTTGCATGTGGACTGCTTCGATAGAGGCCTAACATAGTAGGATACCCAATGATTACTTAATATACATTTTATAAAATTGATTCCTTATTATTTTGTATCTTTGCTTCGGGGACCCTAAATCATTTTAGAAATTGTAACTCGGCATTTATTTTTTGTATTGTATATATCCTTTGAAATCAATTAAACTTGTTCAATTAATCAAACCATGGAGTGACCATGACTTGAATAAAATGCTATATCTCTGAAATGGTTGACAATACATGCGCATGCAGTTCGAACATTTTTGAATCGTATTCTTAAAGGCTCCTAAAATGTTGCGGACTAGGTCTGTTACAAGTAAGTAAAATATTATTTAAAATGCCACGTGGTGTGGCGCCTCATAATTATTGATTCAAAATATACAATTAAAAATATGATAATGATTTAGAATCCAAAGAAATGCAGCATCCATAAATAATGATAATTAACAATTGCGATAGTTTGACAATCTTATTAATTGATTTGATTATGATATGCAAAAGTCACAATTAATCATGTTTCATTGTATGACTTTGAATTGTTTGATTCAATTCATTCGCAGTAAGAAAATCGAAGGTGTCTAAAATTTGACTTGGGTATTTCTAGAGAATTATTGAGATTCACTAGAGAAAATATTTCAAATAAAACGGCATAAATGAGTAATCTCCGAACAATGTATTCTCTTGTGGTTTTATCGCAGATTAGGAACAATCTGATTTAATCTCAGAACAAATGCAACTTTCTTAAATCTGCATTCACTTTAGTCGAAATAATGCATTGTTAAAAATTGCTATTTATAATAATCACAGTTTTAGTGTTATTTTTTGTTTTGTTTTCACTTTTAGAAATTGGATTCTCCCAGTAACCGACTTCCGGTCGGGTTAGTTTCAACCTTGACTCATTGCGTCGACTGATTTTCACCTCGTTGTCAACTAACATTTGCCTACGCCGCTATTCTGTTATTATTAAGGAGAACTAATAATGTAGACGGCTTTCAAAAATAATGGAACAGCAGATGTATTAATTTGAAAAAGTGTAACATATGGATTCGAAAATTTGTCATGAAAAATACTGGCGTTATAACACAATTGGTAGTGTACTTCCCCGGATTGGAAATAGAGATCCAGGTTCGAATCCCGGTAGCGCAAAAACAATATTTTTCGACAAAATTGATTTTATATGTATATATTTATAATTAATACATTAGATTAGTATTATTCTTTACTTTTATTATATTATATTTTTCACGTACACCTATAATCTGTTTTCACCATATTTTTATTCTTAAAGAGTCTTTAGTGTATATTCTAATCAATTTAATAGGATCTAGGGAAGGCAACACAATCATTTGGGAATTATGTATATTTGTTTATTATGCGTAATCAGTTTTTAATATGGAATATTTAACATGAAAATTAAAACTGTATAAAGTTACATCCTTTATGGAAAATATTGTTATTGTATTCTGTTTGTTGAGTGTGGCCTCAATTACTCATGATTTTCTGGATGCACAACCATTCACGTACGGCCTACTGACAGTTTACTTCATTTTCACTTCATTCTTTTCGATTTGAGTTCTGCTCGTCTGAATTTTTGGCTCTGATCCGGATCTATAATGAGAAAATTTAACGAGATTGTTAAAGCATTTAAAAATTTAGCCAACTATAGTTAGATAGATTTTTGGATAATAATAAAGAGAACACATCGGTCTCTTGAAGGTGAAAATACGGTTGACAGAGTAACCCTGATATCAAATTTTTAACATTGCCATTTTATTTAAATCTACGAATATTTTACATCAATACCAATAGTGGGATTTTTAATATTTTTCCTTACAGTCGTTAGCCCACATCTTCAGCAGCGTTCAGTGCCGCGAACGGGTAACGTAGTCAAGTGACACAAATAATTTTGGTGTCACTGCAATTTTCGACGGGAACTACACACAATTCAATTGTCGCTATCATTATTTTAACGCGATTAATTTTTTTTCCCGCTGTACCACTCGAGAGGTCGCTCCGATCTTACCTTGAATACCAAACCGCAGTCGGGTGTGTGATGCAATCATTCTAGGTACAGTCGTTCTCGTAAATATGCAAATGGATATTTTTTTCATCCACACCTGAAAGTCGGAATAATAAATGTAATGTCATAATAAATGTTTTATTGAATAATTGCATGGGATTGGGAATGTTTACACTTTATGGTGTTCAAAGCTGCCCCTAGACGTTGTGTCGACCTTAGGCAGGCTAGAAAATATCCTCCTTATGTTTCTATAATTGACTTAAAATATTGAATTTTTTGCAAGCAGTTTTTAAGGCTTTTTATAATAAGCTTTTCGACTACATTACGCTAATTGTTTTGAGTTGCTCCAACATATGTTTAAGATTTCTATGAACTTTTTATATTTTATGCATAATATATGATTAATTGATTTTCAAGTCAGATTTTATGAATCTTTAAAATAAGATAAAGCAGTATTTCGGATTTTTGTATTTGTTTATTTTTAATCATACATTTGTTGCCCCTTAATAGCGCCGCCTTGAGGCTTTGATATCATTAATAATTATTCTCTACTTCTTCTTTGTGCTTCTCAAATGGAATAACGGTTTTCAGGTACACGGTCATTTTCTGTGCGAGTCACCGATAAGACAAAACAATATTTGGAATATCCGGTAGCCCTAAAATCTGTTAAGCATGAAACGCAATAAAGTGTACAACACGTGATAAATACATTTATTGCCGCAGCACTTAATCTGGTCAAAAGTACTTTAATTTTACTAATAACAAATGCACTGCTGCTTCGTGTATTATTGGGTAAATGTGTCCAATATATCACTTCGTTTGAGTACATGTCTGCTTCGCTCAGAGTCCCGAAAATAACCACATTCATCGGCCATTAGTAAGGTGTAAGGTGAGGTGATTATAGATATATAGTTTGAAGCGGTTTGCTAACATTCCGGCGTCATCAGTCATCAATAGCGTGAAATATTAAACATTGTCCGACTTAGGTTGTAATAAATTCCACATCTGGACCGATATTTTGCTGAACATTTCGTGACAATATTCTATAACAGAATTGTAGCGAACGAAGGGTAAGTTGGCCATATTTTTTCCTTCCTCGCGTTCTTCCCTCTCCGCTGGGAAATGTGTCGGGGGAAACATTGGGGTGTGATTGCACGTATAAATATTAATTCCCCCGACACGAGGTCGTTACAATGAGAAAGTAAACTGATCGGTAAATAGTTGGGGTGGCCGAATAATCGATATTTCCGTCTGCTGACGTCTTCATTACGTCCTGTGCACCCCACTGCCCAGTGTCACCTTATATTTATTAATCCCCATTTCCACTTTCTCGAGTAATACAAAGTGCAGATCTGTTTGCGAAATGGATCGTGGAATGAACAAATCGACAGTCTTACTTCCTTTTTGATATCTTCAGGGATGAGACGGAACCGGTGATCGACATAATTTTTATTTTTGTCGATTTAATTTTAGATCGCAACATTATTATAGAACAATGCATACGTTTAGAGGGACTTTTACCGTTAGACCAAATAAGCTCATCAATCTTTACCTTCCAATTGATGAATTCACATAAAATTCCTGCTTACGATGTTGTAACAAGACATTATCTGGTAATAATCTGAAAACTCGAAGACTCTCGAAGCAGTATCGTAAGGTAGTTCAACCACAATCAGAATACTCATAATAGCGTAGAATCTCGAAAACATTAAGGAATTGAAGAGTTGGAATGATACCGTAAGGAATGAAGTGAGTGGTGTTTTAAATGTAGTCATTTCCAATGGGAAGTTGTCATCTAATGCCAAATTAACAGTGCATAAATATGTGTTCCAGTGAGATCGTATTGCGCAAACAACGCATTTGAGGTTATAGAAATAATAGAAAAACTAACTGACCATCTCGCAAGGGTAGGCAGAGATAATGGAACGCCACACTCTTCTGACCTGGTACATCACTCTCGCCTTGACCACTTTCATATATCTCATGCGCGCTCTTCAGTTGTTGAAGCTTTCACAGATCCGTTCTCCAATATTTGGTTTACCTGATTATGCCAGACGATGCCTTTAACACCACCTCAAATACTTTCTTTACCATATTCTCCTCACTTCTATGTTCCACACGACCAAACCACTTTAACGACCCTTTCTTAGTTGTGTCGACTGTGAATAGGTCCACATTCGTATAGAATTAACAAATGATAACAATGATTTGGAACTCTAAAAATGTACATTTTGAACTATCGTGGAGATACAGAATATATGAAGTAATTTCTAAGGTATCACTAGAAATATCCGACATAAGTTAACCAACATTTTTATAATAATCTCTAGCATGACTTTCTACGTCTTAATATTTTTTCCAATTAAAGTACAATAAGTAAGGAGTAATGACCAAATATCGGCTAGTTTTTGTCCAGCTGTGATATGGAATATTTTATACCGATTAATTTCTTAATGTTTGATAAACTTGATTTGATCCATTCGGCTGTAATGTCTTGAAAGTGCACTTGCAGCCGGCGGCCGTCGCATTACCGTGTTGTAAATCCTGCCGCGGTGTGATGTAATGTCAGTTCCTTCACGACTGAGTGATTCCTTCACGACTCGTCGACTTCCATTGTTTCTGGCTTGCTTACAAATCTGCGGTGACCTTGCGACGGACAAAGATCACAGTCCTGGGTAAAATCATAAAACGGAATTATTCTTCATTTGCATTTTGTTCTCTGACAAGCAGTATATTAGCTGTAAATGGGATAACAATGCATTCGTTTCCATTCAACTAAATAATAAAAACTAAGTAATTCCGAACCAGATATTTATCATTGGTTATTTATTATTGTGATTATCAAACGTATTTTTTCCATCTTCTCGGGACTGCGTGTTGTGTTTTGAATATCGTGTTAATTCAGACCGGCGTCAATTTTGAACTTTTAATTTGATTGGTTATTTTATGAATCTAAAAAAATTGTCCTCGTTTTCATAAATATTACCACTCGACATTAGGCACAAATACTCATATACTCAATTTTAATTGACTGGTGAACCGAACGTCACGTTATTAGCGAAACTACATATTTGACCTTGGGTTTAATATCTATATAATTCGTTCAATCATAAAATTATTTCAAACTTTTTGCGGATGATATTTTTTCGGGTTAATTTTCATCGCACACAAAACGTCAGTTTGTATATTTTATTTCTGCTCGCATTAAACTGGGTCAGATCCGAGGAAGGAAACAGTACATGTTCATTAGAAATCATCAATTGATGCCAATATTCATGCATAAGCACTCGATCTCATTAAATAATGTTAGTTGTTCTGTAGTTGTGACTGCGCGCTGACCATTTGTCTATTTTATTTTCTAATATTTTCTATTCTTATATTTGTCCATCTCTATGACTAACCGATCGACACGTATCACGGTTGTTTATTAATAAAAATTTCCGAAATGACAATATGTTAAAACACATGAATTATAGAATTACTTCCAATGTCGTATTGTTAACAGAAACGTAGTTAAATGTTTCAGATCTCATTGTGAATCATTGCTGTTGGTGGAGCTAATCGCTCCCTGGTGATTAAGCCATTTGTTTTTGTTTGAAGCGTACTGCAGAGTTGCCTATTCCCAGAACCAAACTTTCCCCTCTGAGTTGAAGTTTAGCCAAGTCGGTTTAGTTATCACCGCATCGAATTTTTTTTCTAGACAAAAAATACCACTGGTGATACCATTTTGAGTTTGTTTTCTTTTACGAGTCTATTTTATTCGTCGTGACGTCTTCCGCGAGTTTGAAGTGTGGCAACATCTCTGCCCGAAATAAATGCCAGAACTCCACGATAAATATGGATCTTCATGCAAAATAGTAATACTTACTTTGCAATGAATCGGTAATGATTTTCATTTTGGCGTATTAACACGCTCTGGCCGGCGTTCTCAGCAGAGGCAGTAAGTAGTCCAAGACGGTTGCCAGTCTGTTTGGTTAACAGCAGTGCAGTCTCGCTCCGCTTCCCTTCTGGTCTTCGGCCACTTCGTTTTCATTATTAAAATTCTTCCATTCTTCTGTCACTGCGGATAAATTTTCAATCAAACGGATAAATACAGCTTCTGCATAAATGATGGATAAGTTGGCTGAATCTACTACATATCTTTTAAGATAGATTTCAGTTACTAAAATAATATGTATTGGGTCGTCTAATAAGTTCCGTTTTTTTTTTTAATTACTATTTTCCGCTTTTTTGTGACAAAAAATGACATATTGTTGTATAGTATTTTTTCTGCTCTAAACCGTTAGTATCGTCGTTTTCTTGTATCCTATAGTTTTTCTTATTATAATTGTTGGGCTTAAATAATGACGTCTCAAGTTGGGAAAAACGAGTACTTCCTTTTGCCTTTAATCAAGGTTTCAATGCTTCCAAAGGGAAATTTTGCCGCATCCACCCTACAGTCCCGACCTTGCTCCATCAGATTATCATTTTTTCGGTCGCTCTTTAATGAAGTGCGTGGCGTTACGTTCAACAACGACGATGACCTAAGAAATTGCTTCGAGAAGTATTTCGATACCAGACCATCGGCTGATCAAGGCGTCGACTGCAAAATGATTACAGATATTTATAATACAATAATAGCCGTGATTGCAATTTTTTATTAATATTTTGTTTCTTAAATGTATTTGAGTGACTTTTGAAAGCTTTAATAGTATTTGTATTCAATTGTTGCAATGTTCCATGCTGTAGAAAAAACAAAAAGGTCCAAAATTATGCCATGGGTTACATTGTTTGATGTTATTAATATCACTTTAAACGTCATAATAAGCGCCACTAACACCTCCAATTTTACATGTAACTCCGATACAACATTATTGCACGCAGTTTTTAGACCTTACAGAGATGGGATTAACACGATTTTCAATCATTCTGCCATCGTGGACATGGACAATCTATATAGACATCTTGCCCCCGCTCTGTGCGGTGTCCCCCCCATGTCAAATATGGTCGGCAGTTAATAGAATAACACAACATATTCGTCCAAACGATGGGTGTAATATCCGCACCTAATCTTATTTTTGCCTCATGCTTTAAAATGTTATTACATTACAAATGTATGGTTGTTTTGTTAGGTGTGAAAACGTTGCTGATAGAATTATGCGCAGTTAGATTGAATCTTTTGTTTGAAAAATGCAATTACACGCGAAACACAATTGGTGGAAAAACGTCCGACAGTCTGAATTACTGCGGCGCCATGACTGTACATGTATCTACTGCGCTCTCCCAAAGGGGCCTCGCGCCCGTTCTCTGCTGGGATGAAGACTTGTGAAATATGACTAGTAGCTATCATCAATTTTCAGATGCATTTATATTTGTATTACATGTATTTTTTTTTGCTTTTTAATTATTTGGTCTCTCTTTATCCTACGTCTAGCATGATGGTCATGGAGTTGGCGGTGATCAAAGATATTTGTATCGGCGTTTTGATTATTTTAAACATTATTTTGGTTAAATCGATATTTTTAGACCATAAACAAATTTATTAAAAAATTGACGATATTAATGTTATTTTCCTAAAAAAATCTCACTACAAAGGCGCTTTTAGGCGATGGTCTTTCAGAACATATTTGTGAGAAGCGTCTAATTTATAATCGACACAAACTTTTTAAATAATCATTGTAGTAAAACTTGCAGTCTATATACATTAAATATATTTTCATATTTAAAAAAAGTTACTTGTACTTTTCCTCTAGAGTTAGAAAAAATGTGAAACGAGGTACATACATTTCAGGTGACGACATACTTTGATTAGAGGACCTATGAGATATAACTAAATTATTCGAAATTCATGTTTTGACATTTTAAAAATTACGTAAGATCATAAAACATTTCTTAATAAATAAAATAAAGATAAATATTTTTTTCAATGCGTGAAGTACTTGTCATATTATATTATTCTTGAATGTTTATTTTACCCGAGGATAAACGTTCTCGAATGTCAATGTCACCCCGAAAAGGAACGTAGGCGAATTTATTTTTTATTTATAGTAAATTTGAATCCCCTTTAGGACTGGCGCACGGCGGTGGCCGAGCGCCAAGGGGGCAGGAGACAAGACCGTTTAGGCGATCAGACGGATGTACAGGACGTGCATCGTTCCAATTTTGTCGCCGTCGCATTTTTTTCATTTTTTTTACAACGCACGGCGTCAACCTGTGTTTTTTTCGAGTGCGCGATGAATAATGTATCTCGTTAGCGGACGCATTACACGCTCACGGCTTTAGTTACACGCGAAGCGCCACCATCTCGACGTTTAATGAATCTCGAGATATGTTGATCGCACGCATTTTACTGTCGGTAAAACAAATTGAGTAATCAATCTTAATTAACCACGTCACAATATCAAGCTCTCGCTCACCCATCAACCGCTGTGAGTAGTGCTCCAACAGAAGTAGTTCACCGGCGTAGTTTAAATTTTCAGTCTTCTTCATAAAGCGGCACACTTGACCCCCCACCAGTCTTCCGTGGCGTGTTGTGCCTCGATATAATAATAATTAGACATACACTAAATATTTACAAACTTTGGCAATTCTGTGACAGTTTTACAAGTTTTCACTTCATTCGGTGACGCGCGTATCTTCGGCTGACAACGTAGGTAGTTCGCGGCAATTCGGCGGTACAGTACCGACTAAAAGTAAATTATGTATTAGATCGGCCAGTTTGCTGGTCGTGCTAACACACACAGTACACAGTACCTGTACACACGTAGATGAGCTTCCGAGCAATGATCACTTATCATTCTCAATTATTCGAAGTGGTAGATAAAAAATTGACCTAGATTAAAAAAATCACGATTTGACTAGTCGCCCGTCCGCTTTCTTCAAAAGTAAATACTGAATCTAAGCCCGCCCAAATAATAATTTGCGACCAGTATTTTAATTTTTCTCGCAGTATTTTTGATGTGAATCTAACTGGTAACGAAAATGTGTGACAAAAATCGTTTACGTCATCCTTCCCTCGTTTCTGCTTCGCTTTCCTTACTCAAATCACCAACGTTAATCGGTGGAATGGGTACCAGGCGAGAGTGTAAAATGCTATTTCGGTGATAGATTTGAAAAAAAGTTAGTTTATTAATTAATCAATTAACCCGCTGTTTGAGAATGGCAATAGAATAGTTGTTTTAACCCCAGTTGTGTCTGATAGCTATTTCCAATAAAAGGAGTTTAAATAAGTGAACGTTGAATTATGTGCGTATTAAAATATAATTTGAGTTAAAATAAAATGTGCATGAGCCCTGATCAGGATTTAGTTTATGACATAATAAAATATCTTCATGTTTTTTTAAAATAAAAAATTGATTACGCTTGCAATAAATTTCCAACGATTACGTCGGAAATAGTACAATTTTAGTGACACTAATATTATAAGTGCTCAATATTATATTACTGTAATTAATAATACACTTTACTTTTATTGATTTATTGCACGTCTCTGGGTACTCATTTAAAGTTGAGCATCAGTATTCAGATACTCGTTAATTTTCATTATTACCGTCGACCGTTATATTATTTACTGTTCTGGATCTCGCCGGTTAAGTCTATTATTTATATATTTCATATTTAAATCGCGAAGATTGTTTCGTTCTCGCCGCTATCGGGGAATTAGCAGTAAATGCACTCCGTTACTTTTCGAGAATACACATAAAAAATGTGGTCTCACGGTTGGTTAACACGAGAAAATGCTTCAAAATGTCGAGAGTTCGCAGAATGTTGTATTTTTGGCGAACACCAAAGCGTCTCGAAGTCATCGAGTGGAAAATTGTTTCGGTGCAATTCTATTGTTCATCGAGATGTTTGGAAAGTCGGTGGATGCTCATTTTCTTCGTGTTAGGATTTTTCAAAACTATATTTCACCAGATTGTGCGTTCTGTCGTTTCTATCCTACCTGTATGTGTTATGTAGCCCTCATTCTCAGTATGAGATCTTCTGTAGATAAGTGTCCATATTATTATTTTGAACTGAGTGTCCCAGACAGAGTAGTCCAAACAATGCCTGAGGTTGGGTGACATTACTAGCAACCCATTGAGCGACAAATAGGTTCATCCAAAATTCAACGGCTTAGAAGTTTTCGAACTATTGTGATTTTGCTATTGTATAATATTGTCTTAAGGATATAAAAATTGTTGTCGCTGTTCTGTATTTGCAAAAATAGATTAAGCAAAATATTTTTAATACCTCAATAAGTTAACCAACAATCGTCCCAAAGAACATATAATTATAAAATGCTTAGTGTTATTGCAAATTAGGATAAATGTGTTATCCAGCATATCACTTTTTTTCATTATTTAAACAATTCTCTCGGTTGCACAACGCTACACAAGTGAAGCGCGCACTCATATTTTTTATAATATTGATATCAAATCTTTGAACTCAAATATCTAAGTTTGAGTTGGGCGACACGACACATTGGACACCATCCAATTATTAATTCTCGAATGATAGAATTATCCAAACTCAGGTGTTATTTTAAATATAGCATTATTTTTTTATATTTCAGTGTTAGAAACGTCATATATGTTTATTATCATTATTCCTGAAATGCTGTATTATTAATTAATGCTTCATACTTGTTTACATTGTCCGAATCCGAAACAGTGGCGTAATACCAATCAATTGTAAAAGCCAATAAATATAACATTAGTTACATCATTTAGCACTCACGTACACCGGCAGTATTTACGCGAGGGACAATGGCGTGGTGATTTATTTACCTTTCTGCGCAACAGGTGTCCGATTTGTTTCACTTGAGTCACGGTGCACCACATGGTATTGCTCCACGGTACTGGGATATTTTTACGGTAATTATCACATATCCTGGCTACGGAAAACAAGTGCAGATTACGGCCACAATGTACCTACGTTGTTACTGGTTCGTTAATTAGTACAGTTTAATCCGAAATGACGGGACTTCAAAATTTCGGTTACTGAGCTATCCAAATAAAAATCATCAAAAACAAATCGTGTACACGTTTTCGTGTGTGTGTGTAATAAGCACAGTTCACTGGGAAAGTGAAGAAAGGATTACATTTTTATTACTTTTATTATTGACATTTTAAACATCTATATTTGACATGACATTGTTAGAAAACGGTTGCTTAGCATTGTGCTTTGTGTAGGTAGTAGGTAGGTACTTACCGTGTAAGTACTGAATTCATAACGAAGTTCTTTACGTATCTTACGTGACGTGAAATAACATATTTTAAATAATAAGAAAGAAAAAAAACTATTTGTTTAAACTACTATTTATTGATAAATCAACATGTATCGATTGCTATGGTATCTTGGTCTATGGTACTTATGGTGTCGAAACATGTTGATTTATCAATAAATAGTGGTTTAAACAAAGTGTTTTTTTCTTATTATTTATATAATATGTTGCCACAAAGTAATTTTGCTAATATTAAAGAAGTGAACGTATTTTAATTGCGAAATGTGAAGGTGGGAATTGGATGATTATGGGTGCTGATAAAAATATGTACGCATATTTTGGTAAATGGTATTACGATAAAAATATGTACGCATATTTTGGTAAATCGTATTATGATAAAAATATGTACGCATATTTATATACGTACGGTAACGAGTGTGACGTATTTGTTTGATCACTTCGTTACATATGTTATGAGATTATTCTAGTGCAAAAATGTTGTTCTAAGGATTCTTTCAATTTACGCCTGCAATGTCAAAAGAAAATATGCATTATTGCATAATTTTCTTCCCCAGTTCTCAATTTCATTATCTTTAAAGACTAATTAAATGTCTGTGAAGTTGCCAATACGTGTTTTTAGCGTTCACATTATATGAATATATTATAAAATAATAGTTTTCGTATTTTGTTGATAATTTAGACTCTTAATTATCTCATTTTCATTTTAAATCTAAATTTTATCGTTTATTCTCAACAGGTAATACAATTGTGTCTCGGAGAGATTCGAGACTATCGTGAAGACGAATCAACAGATGTCGTGTATTTCTCGATTTCATTCAAAATAGAACACTCCATTGTTCTTCAGTAGCCTGTTAATTTATGTCTACCGCACAAAATACTTTTGCTGCCATTAATGCCGGGCCCCTTCCAATACAATGTCAAATGCACAGTCATTATGCCGGTACATACAAATTTATTATAATTATTCCGTCCATTCTTGAATGAAATACGCATCGGATTTTCTTTCTCCCGGTAGTGTACCTACTTTCCTTATTTTGTCTTAATTTTAATCTTTTGGCGCAAGAATTGTACCACAAATCAAAATTATTATTTGCACGCGTCGGCTTCTCTTTGCGCCGCGCGCTCATTATTTTAGACACTTTATAATACATAATAATTTATTATGAAAGGCCTCAATTATTTGAATTTCAGGTCAACTCGAGTCGTTGAAATTTATGAAAATCTCTATATTAATATATTTATAAGAATTAAGCGGCTAATACGTGATACATATTTTTGTCATTATAATATATCAATTCGGGACATAAAAATATACATTTTTTGAAAGAAAAATTATTGCACTTATTTTTATAAAATAAAATATACTTTTTTGTCGACAAATATCATATGAAATACAACCGTGAATATTTATGTTTTGCACTTTTATATAATTTTCATAATCATGTTAAAGACTTCCACTTCCAGTTTTCTAAAAAAACAAAATATCAGCATTTTTTCAATGTGTATCTATTTTTTTTCAGCTATCAAAAATATCACTTACTATAGATACCTACTTCTCAATATTACATAATTATTTATATACCACGATTCATCGTGTATACTTCTCATCATCATTATTATATAGCCTTGTTTAGTATGTACAAATTTGTTCTGTGTATTGGGACGGCAAACTTAAAATGGGTCAGATTATTTATTTCTAGAAATCGTATTCGTGTTATCACCTGCATTTCGATTAATTATGATTAGGTACAATAAAAGATTGTTCTTATCAAATTTCGGTAGAAATTCTTACGCTAATTGTATTTATATTGAAAAATAATTTCATACTGATTCTGATCTATCTCAGACTTCATTTTCTTTGGAATCATTGATTGTGCGCTCTCCGGTCTTTATATTGTATTGTTTATTTAAACTTACTGGAATCGATATTTTTCCATTTCAAATACGATTAATTTTGTTTTTACACGGTCGATACGTTTCACATAATACAGTTTAAAAAAAATACAATTATGGCGACAGAAATAAAGGACGTCCGCGAAAAACCTGGCACGATCGGGTAAACCAGATACTGAAAGATGGTCCCGTTAGAAGCCACAAAAACCGGCGAGCTTGTATGAGTGTATTGTGTGTCAGGACAGAAGATTGTAGCACTCTATTCTCTCTGCATACCTCCGCGGAGAAACGGTTATTAAGTAAGTACGTAATGTATGGAAAAATGGGTAATAGATTCCATTGTATAAAAATCATTCTGGGATGTCAAAAAATAATTCATTTTTAAAATAAAACACGTTTACTTCAGACACCACTTTAATTAAATTTCGACGCTAACTGCGTCATCGTCAGTAATAAACCAGAAGATAAACTATCGACTACATAGGCCGTGGGGGGGGGGGGTGTAAAGTAAAATTGGTTGTGGACGGGGCTAATTTGGATAGGTGAGTAGACGTAATAGGTGTTTGTACATTTTTATTCTTTATATTAATTTCTATATTTTCTATTTTCTAGAATGTCTAATTTTCTCCCCTTTTTGCATATATGTAGTACTTGTACGTTGTCATGGGCGAAACGATAACCCTCTGATCTTGCGTAGTCTGTCATCTCTGAGTTTATTAATTATTAACATAGTGCATACATAAGCACTCCTACATATGCTCTAATATAAACAAGATTAAAGTATTTTCTTTTACTAAAATTTATCTTTTACATATTTAGTCAGTTTCATTTTAAATCTATTTAATTTCTCCTCCTTTTTTATGTTTTCTGGCATTTCATTAAAAATCTTTCTGTGATTTGGCCTTCTTCCTGAATGGCAGTCTCCGTTGATATTTTCTTATTGAGGATTTTATAAATAAATACCTTTATATTAAAAAATATATCTTCTGCTTAAGGATCATCATATTCAGTGAATATTATGGTGAAGTTCTTATCCCCTTAAGGTGTTCGTCTATTCGTACGCGTATTTTCATTCCAGTTTATCCAATATAAGGTGATTGACAGTTCTTACAATTAATCTTGTATACACCACTATTATCCAGCGGATCTATTCTAGTTTTATTATTTAATCTATATTTTCTAATGCTATTGTTGGTATAAAAGGCTGGTTTGAACTTTTTCCTTTAGATAAATATATTTATATATATTTGACAAGATTAAGAAAGAGACGCTAAGATGGTTTGGAAAAGTGGAACGTTTGAATAAGGAGACACAAGGAGAAAAAATGATATGACCAATTTTGGAAGCAATAAAGGACGTCCACATAAAACTGGGACAATCAGGTAGAAGTAGACAAGGCTGGTGTTACCATATTTAAAACCTTCAACAATCGACGAGCTTGCTTGGGAAGATGTAAGAAAGTGAACTAATCAAAAGTGATATGCCAGGACAAAAGAGTCAGTTTATTTTTATCGTTTTATTAGTGAAAGATCATCTTTATCACATCTAATGGTATCTTTGTACATTGTATTTTTTATTAGTTTATTCGGCCTTTTACTTGTTGGAGAATCGCTCATCGCAAGTGATGCGAAACAGATGTTCGTATCCTTCAAAATGTATTCGACCGATTGGTTTTCCATTTTCCATTCCCCTTTCTATGCCCCAGAGGAACGGCAGCTTCTCGGTCGGGTGGGCACGAGACACGCGCTGCATCAGCCATTGTGCATCTTCTGCCTCGTGTTCTCCGCCAGCGCTGATGAGGCCCGCGGCTTGTAGAACTTGGAAACAATTCAGCTCGCTTAAAGTCTGTCAAACGCAGTCTCAATAAATAATTAATAGATACTGGAATAATCGCACTTTGCAATAATACCAAGATAAAAAATTTACAGCCAGTAATTGACGTTATATATCGGATTACATTAAAAGCATTCTGAAAATTCTAAAGTAACTGATTGTGATATCCATCAAGTGAAGATAAAATAATTGTATTTTATTTTTATAAATTGATAATCTACACTCTAACTTATATTTTTATGTTTTGTTTTAAGGTCAATTATTGCGGGCGCTTCTTTATTTATTATTGTCTTCCAGGCCTCCGCGTGACATGGAGCACATCGCTCATGCTCGGCGCATGTCTCGCGTCTCGCTGTACCGACAGTAATTACCGCTGCTCAGTTCACAGCCTCCTTAACTTCTTATCACGTTCTTCTCTCGACATTTCCCACACTTCACGTCTCTCTTTCTCTCCGCTGGGAATGCGGCGAATCGGGTGAGATGCCATCCGTTCGTGTTGTGTCTTCGAAAAGTCACCGAGATTGCAAAGGTCAGACATCGTGTCACGAGACACCGTAATTGCTGTTTTCCTCTATGACAAATATCGTCTATATGATAAATTAAATATTTATTTTAGTCTTGTTTAATAACTTGTATTAATTATAACTAATTTAATAATTGAGCTTAAGATACCGAATAGAAAATCTTTCATATTACCAATCTTACTGCAACGTAGTAAATCATTTGTTTTAAATATCAACAAGTTTTGCACCTTTACATCCCGATCTTCAAAACCTCGAACCTGTCGTATGCAATTTGCTGTTATACCAAATCACATTTGGCTAGGATCCATATCCTGAGATTCTCAACTGTATATTTTTGACAATCCTTTAAACTTCGAAATCACATAGACCTAGATTAATTTAGAATTCTTCGCTAATATTAATAACACTCTTTATATAATGTGATTTTCCAATTCCATTTAGTTGTGTTGTTTTATAGACAAGACTAAACTAATGTTTATTCCGAGTAATAACACCCGGGTGATGAACCAAAATTTATTAAGAAAAATAGTCGTAAGAAAAGTAATGTAGAAACAAAATGATCTGAATTATTATGTATAAGTGTACCGACCGTGCATTGAACTATGTATTATAGCTACTGGTGTTGAGACTATAAATAATAAAAGCTGACGAAGGAAGTTGTTTCAGCATCACATTAAGATACGTTCCGTATACTTTACACGATGTAAGAGGGGTGTTACACTGATATGTATTATATAATGAATGACAGGTCCGTTCCTAGGTAACGTGCCGCTCATAGGCCACCCGTGTCATATTTCTGCGTACCAACGTAATCATTGAAAAAATATCAAACTAGGTTAACTAAACTAACTTAAACCTAATATATAATCGCAACTAAGAGACAATATGTCTAAACACATATAGATATACAGATAGAGATACAGAAATGAAATCAATTGTGGAAGGGATATTTTTTAAGGGATAAGGGACAGGAGAGTCTTCAATTCTAAACCCCAAACATGCTACCTTCAATACAATCTAAATGTATTAATTAGAAAGATGTACATATCAAATCAATTTTATCGATAAATATTGTTGTTGCTACCGGCATTCGAAACTGGATCTCTTTCCAATTCGAGGGAGGTGGATTAACCAACTATGCTACAGCAGACAGTACTATTGACGACAAATTTTCGAACCTATATGTTACACTTTTCAAATTAATAATAATTAGTAGAATAATGCACTTTCCCCGGATCGGAAAGAGATCCAGGTACGAATCCCGGTAGCAACAACATTATTTTTCGATAAAATTTGTTTTATATGTATATCTTTCTAATTAATACATTTAATTAGTATTTAAAATATCACAGACCGTCTGTTCTGAATAATTCCAACTTCACAATAAGAATGTGTTGTCCTTAGTAATATATTTTAATTGTTTAAAAGCCGAGGATTGGAGCTTTATTGGAGACACCTTCATACTTCGCTAGCTATTTGTAATAGTTGACCATTTTGCAAGTGTGAACGTACGTTTTGGATTTTATATAATACCTACTATTTTACTTTTTAAGTCAGTAAATTGCTAAAATGTGTTACTAAGCTAGTGTTTAAAAAGTTTTTTTTATCTAAAAATTACCGCTAGACTGCAGCCCTTTGGCGTTGCCTTTCTCGCTGAGTGCGTAGGGACGGGCCTGAATGCGCGTATGCAGATCCCAGACCGATAGTCCAGGCGACTCCGGTCAATGGGATAATTACATGTTGTGTAATTCTGGCGCGGTGCATATAATGAGGAAGTGCAAATGCCCTTCCGTCCATTGTGGCGCCGAGTTCTCTCGCTATCCGAGGACTTCCGTTCTTCTTTTTCTTCTCCTCGGTGCTATTAAATGTTATTACCCTGGCTATCTTTAGATGGGAAATGTTTTTTAACTAGCATTTAGTTATTTATTTATGTTTCATTTATCGCCCGTTTCATTACCCATTATAATTCACACCTTTCAATTTTATTTTAATTGTGTTCAGTTTATATTACTACTAAATAATTTTTTTTTTGTTTAATTGAAGTATTTAATTAAAATCAACCTGTTCTCGTACACGGAAACCATTTTTTATGAGTTAATAATTTAATGCAATTAAATAATTTTATTGTAATACTCTTTTAAGTTGTGTAATAATTCGATTAATTTCAAGATATGGCTGAACCGAGACATTATCGTTATGTATTTCCAATACCGCAAATTACCGAGTAATTAAATTAACGGATTCTTTATAGATCTGGCCCCCATCATACTCAATTTGTATCGCTGTCATTTATTCAATCATGCGCAGGCAAAGTTGTTAAAGTATATGTCTTCATTAAAATCTATACCTATTTATTGAATAAAGAGCAATTTGTTCTGCTCGGTGCAAAACAAAATTCTGTTTTTAATACAGCAATATACTTATTGAATATATAACTAAAAGTTCTTAGGCATAATAATTAACCCTATGGTACTGAATAACTAAAATGCTTGTACCTCAAATTCATCAAGAGCTCTCATTTTATTTTTAATATTTTCAAAATCGCTTCCTACATTAATCGAATTCTCTTTCTTTCCAGGTAAGCGTCGATCTCTATCCTACCGCTATAAATCTCCGACCGCCGAGTAAGTAACTGTATTTGTATGCAATGTATTCTATTTTGTAGTATTCAATATTTTATATTTATCGTAATAAGTGATAACCTTAATGACAAAATCATTAAACCTTTAAAACGATTAAATTATTTTTTACATCCGTTGTAAGCGATCATTTTTGCATTTAACTATTTCGAAACCCCTCTATTCACGGTGAGTATATATTGTAATACAAATCATGCTCAAATTATTAACTTAATTTCGAAGCGTGATAGGCCAGAAATATTTCTGTGGTTTTGGTCCTAGTAACCTTTTTTTGGGCTTGTCTCTCAAATAATGGCTCGCTTAGAATTTTAAACTCCTCGGGCAGTTAATTGTACGTCACTTTCCTAATACTTTAGTTATATTCTTGATTGTGTATTTATGTTGCTTGCATTGAATTTTTTTTCAAATCTGTTCGTACGGTGCGCGCTTCTAAATATTAGAAATGTTTCCGTTACTCGCTCGTGATATCACTTTGAGTAAGTGCTAAGTACTGTGGAATTGTTATCACCGGCCATCCATTGAAGTTGTTGTTTGGAGCGAGATACGATTCGTATTGTAGTCTCCGGAGACAAATTATCTCGGTGAATGATCCCATTGAAGATGACGACATATCCATTATTTTAAATTAACTCATTATACCGGAGAGTGGACGTTCTAGATAACATTATTTTTTTACCCAACGGAAATAATCTCGCGTCAATTTTCTGTTAAGTATCTTGTAAATACGTTCTTAAAATTATTGTTTATACAATATAAATAATTTATATATACTATATATATATATGTTTCATTTAAGGTTTCTGTGAGTACTTGTGTATGTAATTGGTGTCTTTTCTAGGTTAGGTCGTGTTTTTGTAGATGGTTTCTTTGAGGAGGAGGGAAATATAAATCTCCCGCGAACAAGTTTGGTTGTACCGTAACTTTTTGAGACTAAGCCTTGACAATGGCCTGTGTTATCGTGCCGAAACATCGGCCAAGGAAACCATCTACAACACGTTTATATATATGCAAGGTGTCCCAAAAGTCTTTTTCATAATAAAAATAATGTATGGGTTTAATAAAAAATGTTTATTTTGCATTTAAATACAGTCCCTGGGAATTTATAATATAAACGTATATACCGTATCACCACTTTGGTTCCAGTTGTTTTATCAGTTGTTAAATAGTTTAGTCTGCTAGTTAACATGAACTATTCCCAACAAGTAACAAGTCATAAACAAGGCACTCATAATATTCATTACTTTGACTGACGTTTCCGTTTTCGCAAAATTTATTTTAAAGCAGAGATTACATTCTATTAGTCTGTTTAATTATTATTGTTTAAAGAATCGGACCTTATATGAACGAAGTGAACTATTAGGTAACCGACCATTCATGGAGTTTTAGATTTAAAATATCCATGTTTACATTTAGACAGCGGCTCCGCGCTCGGAGACATGTCTGCATTTTTAAATATAATTTAAACCTGTTGTCAGACATTGCGATTTTACGTGATAACTTTGCTGCATAGTTCTATAATTAATATAATATTATACCGCGGCAGTCAGATATCTAATTTCCTGATTTGTAATGTAAGAAAAAAGTGCAGTTTTCTCGTAGTGTGCAGCAGCGCCGTTTCTTGCGTTCTTGTCGTTTTGACGATCGTCAACAACGAGGCAAAATTGCTTGACTCATGAGCCAACTGGACAAATGTCAACATGAATTGTTATTATTACTGTAATCAATTGCTGAAAAATTAGTCTTTCTGTTTTTACTCTCGCACTTGTGAGGACTGTGGCAAGAACGCAGCATTGTTTTTCGGCAGAATTTTATAAGTTGTTATGCCACGTGTATCTGGCCTCCTTGACTGGCGTGTCCGATTCTATCTATCTGCGTGTTGTGTCGCGTGTCGTGTCGCATGTCGACCTGTGACGCTGATGGTCTGTGATTGCAAACAGTGTCTATGGCAGCAAATAAACAAAGCTGATGGGGATCCAGCAATCAAACATCGTTAATAAATTTTTTAATGAAATTTAAAAAATCAAAGTTTAATAAATATTATTATTGAGTTCTGCTAGTTTGCGTAAGCATTATTTAGTTTAACCGCTGTTTGAAAATGGCCTTAACCGCCGAAACAGCTGTAACATTTGAATATTGCTTTACGAAAACTAACAGAACTCAATAATAATATTTATTAAATATTAAACATGGAGTTTTACAAACTAAACATAATAACAATAAATAAAAATCGTTGATAACTATTTTGCTGTATTTAAAATGCTGTAATATAAAATAGCAGAGAATTGTTACTTATTTAAAAAAATCTTAAGTTTATGACGTCTGTGCGCGTCTTAGTATGTTTGTCTTTTTTTAATCAGACAATGTACAAATGTGTTTCCTAATATATACACCTAGGTTTTCACGACCATTAGATGATAATAGTTTCTTCTGCGGTTCTGATGGTTATGATGATTACCACCGAAATGTGGCCTGAAATGTCTGCCAAGACAAAACCGGCCCGCGGCAGAATAACCCAGAATAAATTAAATTAACACATCAATCGTCTGTTGGTTATAAATCGTTGTATAATTTAGTCCCTTCGTTTCAAATGAGTCGTTTTTTTTTCTGTTTTGTTTATTTCAATTTTGCTGTGTCTTATATTGCCATTGGCCATCTTGTTTACATTGTAGTGAAAGCTTTTGTTATGTTGTGACACTTTTGTTATGTTGTGACAGTTGTTCAGTCTTTATGTTTATATCAATAAACAGGCTATTGTGGTCATTATTTCTTCAGAGACATTTAACTCCGTTCCAACCGGCGTGTCAAGTGCTGACGTCGTACTGTGAAGGAAATTTTGAAATAGTTCTAGACAATTTAATTTCGAATAAATTCATTACAATTCGATGTCATCGGATTTGAAGATACTCAATGAAGATACTAAAAATTTTCACTGAAATACAAAAGATAGCGATAATTTTGGGTTGCCTTATAAACTAGGACTACTATCTACCTATATCAGACAATTATTCCTGGTCTGTAAATAATGTTTTGTTAGAAAGGTTTTATAAAAGTTAGTTATTAAAATTAAATTGATTGGTAAAAATAAAGAATTACGCTTACTTTTAGGATCATTGCTTGAGGAATTCTTACCACAGTATATTTCTTTTATATCATGGGAATCGACTCAACAAACAGCAGCCACCATTGATACTCGCAGATGGCGCAATTCGAACTGTTGTGTGGCATTGTTTTAATCACTAACTTCAGTCAGCACAGTTGAGTAATAATAATATACACTTTAACACCAAAATTTGTAGTACTTTTTTTTTTTCAAAATTGGTTTATTCGCATTTTAAAAAATGTATTCCACAGTGCGTCGCCTGAAGGTAACCCGGTTGTATTAAACCAGTAGAAACACCAAAACTGGAGATTACCGCGGTCGGTCAAAACCGCAGTAGCTATAGATAATGTTGCTGCCTGTGGTTTTGCTTCAAAAGATAAATACGTGGTACATTTCCTGCACCGGTCTGAATCTAAATCATAATAATAGTAACATTATTATTTGATTGTATGTATTTCTCGGTGTACTGGATCGTGTCCTTCTGCTGTCCTTGATATCCTACTCAATTTTTATTACACCTTTTTTTGGGACATACAAAATATTTCAGTGCGTTCGAAATGTTGCGGCTTGCGAGTATTGATCGAAAGAATTGTGTGTGCTGAAAATGAAAACAGTCCAAGTGAAATAAAAATAATAAAATCTCAAATCGTCGGTTATGTTTGCATTTGTATAGTTTACTCGTAGTTGCAGAATATGATTAGACACATACAATATTTTATCCAAAACCTTCACCCTTTTTATAGAATAATTATTGTAGTTTCTCCTTCATTAATCCCGTAAATTAATATTGAAATTATCTTTTTCGTTTGAACACTATTGAACATTAAGTATTTGGAAAAAATACTAATGTCCAACCGGCATTGAAAATTTGATGTCAGCACTTTTGTAGTTCACAAATGTCAAATTGTTAAATGATGTAAAAAGCGTCGTTATTCGTAGTTGCTGCAGATTTCATTAAATAATAATAGTAATATAATTTATTACTAACGAATGCAACCAACATGTGGATATATTTGTTCATATGACACATTGCATAGTTTTTACTGCGGTATTTACCGGAAAATTAATAGAGTAATATAAATATATCTAGCTTGTCGTTTTATACCCACAAGTAATTTTCATAACCGTTTTGATTTGAGACCAATTATTTTATTTTTTGTGAAGGCGAAATAACTAACCACCAGCTTCGATTAATTAAAGCTTGTACAATAAACAGATTAATGATTATTGGCCATTAATTTTGATCGAACCGAGTTACTTGAAAAGGAGTTTTTAATTTAGATCGTAATCCGTTCCTTTCATCAGCCAGTCAGCCCTCGCACTGGACGACTGGACTCCGCCAAGGTCTCGTCACAGATCGCGACCTACACACCGCTTATTGTTTATGGATCCAATCAAAATTGTTTTGCATACTACAAACATTCCATTTGAATGATTCGGTGTGTTCGACCTTATTTGTTTGTTTCGTAACATCTAATGTGATGGATTATATGGTTAGGTTTAATCTTTTTAGGCCAACTGTATATTTTCGCACGTAGTAGATGACTAATCAAGAACTTGTAACGAAAGGACAAGGAAAGCAATTTCTTCATCTTTTCTGAATTAATTCATAAATATTTTATTTGGATAGTTTACCGTTAGTATAATGTATAATATATGAAATGATGGATTTGGTGGTTGTGCCATATGGAGAGGATGACCTAACAGCAGTAACCAAACTCATTGCTAAACACGAGGCCTACAGGGCACTGCAGCTCGGGAAGGGCAAAGCTATGATGGAATGTTTGTCTTAGGAATCCAGGACTTGAGAGTAATAGGGATCAATGGAGGAGACCAAAACCGATCAGGGGTTGTAGAGCCAACAGTGATGATGATGATGATATGAAATACCTAATCATTGAGTCAAATTTATGTTAGATTTTAAATAATTTTGCATCGTTCAAAAATTATTACGTATTATATTAAATTAATCTAGGCTGAATTCACAATCTCACCACTCATAGTTTTAGTGATACATGTCATTTAACTAATTCTTACTTAAATTAAATTTTAAATAACGATTTACAAATAATTCGGAGTAATATTTTTAAAACTCCTAATTCTGAAAATTTAATTAATTACATAGTTATTTTAATTACAGTACTGATTTAAAAACTTATTTTTGTTGCTTTAAAACAAAATCTTATAGATTTAAAATATGAGTTGAAAAAAATATATGTTTCTATACCTATAATTAATACCAAAAAGATTAATTGCACAACATGAACCTCAATGACTAAGGCAATTAAAAGAAAAATATTATTTTATTACACACTTGAAAGCAAAAATTACAAATTAAGAAGCGCTGCCGATGACATTTTTTTTTCACATGATTACTTTATAATTTGTCGTATTTTAATGTTTGTCTTCAGTCAGTTTATTTATATTTTATATTAATGTGTGAACTTTATTATTTCATGACACATTTTTGTCATAATTTAATTAATCTATCCTAAATGTAAACTTTTAATTCAGCTTGTAGTCGGTTTATGTTTAAAACAATGTGTGCTACAAAACATAGAATTATGTTAGACTGTGCTGAATTGACCCCGTAGAATAACGTAACCTACCATGAATTATGTACGCTGTACTTGTGTGTGTTGTCTTGTGAAATTCTCATCAGATGAATCACAATCTAGTCTGGGCGATTTCGCCATCTCTCGAGCTGGAGGGAAAGCCTCCGGTCTGCACATGGATAGTTGCGATGGTGTTCGTGCAAGCTGCACACGTGTGCGGTGATGGTATCACATCGCCGCGCCGGGGAGTGAGTCATGAGTCATGAGCCGCCGGTGATGTAAAGTCCCATTTCGTCACGTCCCGCACTGACCGGAGCAGTTAGTCTCAGTGATGAGTGGCAATTATTGCCTCCGCTGTATCACCATTTCCAGGGTTACCGCACCTGCGACTGCATTTCATCTTCAATGTTTAACGTTTTAGTCATCTTTGGCGCGCCCATAATATCAACAACCATATTTTTTTTTGTTGAACCTTGATCCTATTGTTATTTTAACCCCTTTTATATCTTGTGTCAATTCCTACACGAAAATTCCTCACAAAATACAATTTCTCCTGCCTTTTTGTACCTTTTTTCAATTCCTATTCATTTAAGATCATCTGCAACATCAGAAAGTCTGCAGTGTTTTCCTTTTTTTTTTCAGAGAAAGTAATGTTAACAAAAATTTATAATTGCTAGATTAATTAATCCAAATAAAATAAGATTTTGAATAATCCAAAAAATAATCCTACGGTGACTTTAGATATTTGCTTATTATGCAGGCGGAGAGAACTGACCTATTCAGAGACTCGCGTAAGGAAACAAACAATCATAATGCTATTTTATTACTGACCTCTGTGAATGAGTAGACAAAATACAAAGCTTTAATTAATCTGTAACAGATGGCGATAATTATATTATCAATCAGTGCCATCTACAAATAACCATTTGTCTTATATCATTGAAATGCTACATAATAGCGTTGGATCAAATACTATTATAAATTTCACGTTTTATATTTATATAATATTTAAAATATTTAAAAAAACTAATGTTTACATGTGTGAAGTAAAGTAAATGGACAGTCAGTGGTAACCCCGTGGAAGCTTTAATAGAGCGAGTTGAATAATAAGTACGTTACTCAACCAGTAAAAAGCAATTTACAGCAGACATGACGCGCGCCAATCTATTATACTTCGTCACGCCTTTTCTTCTCCGACACACGCACCCATTCGCTACAGATTCCACAGCATCATTAGTCGGATTCTCTTCCTAAAGCGGGGCTAGCGCTGGAATCTAGCAATGTTCATGCCGAAGTTGACGAGAAAAGTGAAGGTACTGCCATTTTTTCTCTAAATTAGATTACTGGAGTCTTTTAGCATTTGAAATACGTCCAGTATTCCTTTATTATCGATCCGACATTCTTGTTATTTTTATTTGGAACACATCAAGTAATCCGACATTTGTCTTATTTTTATTTGGAATTCGTCAAGTATTCCTTTATTATAGATCCGACATTTTTGTCTCGTGACTGGAACTCGTCTTGTTATTTGTGCCGGCCTCAGGCGCGGTACAATAATAATAATTAGTGTTAGCCGATCTGCATAATGAATGCATTAACCTGTTTGTAGGTGTTTTCTCCCATCTCTAATGATGCTTGGATTATAGTACTTGTTATTTTTAACTACCCTAAATTATCGCAAACGTTTGTAAATAGTTAATGTATACCATTAAATGTTTTCCAATAGCACACTCGAGAAATCGTAATGTAGATATGTGTATATTTATTTAATATTTAATATAACTTTTGTCGTGAAATCCTAAGCCGATGTCTGTAGCAAGTTGTTTAATATATATATACACATACAACGAATAATAAGTACAAATATTAAATTACATTTTAACAAAAAACTTTACCTTCACAAATGTATGTTCATTTTTATTTCTTCCAGAAATTGTTAAATATAGTATGGCAACTAGTGATGGTTAAATCGTTATTTAAACCGTTATTATGTTCGACTGTAACGATGGTTTGTAACTGATTCTGCAATGACTGTTCTTCGAGCAATGCCGGGTGCATAAGAAAGTAAACCTCCAACAGTTAAAGCTCAGTTACCAATTATCGTCACATGACGGTTTATCATCCTAATGGCGACCACATTAATAATACATTCCGGCACTGGAATGTGTATGTATACAGTATACATATAATACGCACACCAATGTATGATATTTTTTGTTCACCCTCCTTAATCGTGCTGGACCCGTGTCGTCGACGTATGTTCGAGTATCACTTGTTGGCCTACATGCTGCATCTAGGTGGAAAGAACTTATTTTGTTCATTTTATTATCTAACGTTCTTGCATAAACCAATTTCATTTATGTCGACCGGTTTCGATACCACTGTATCTTCGTCAGGATCGACGCACACTAACCAATCCATAAAATAAAAAATGCAAAGAAATTATTTGTCGGGCAGGGACGTGGTCTCAGTCATATATTAAATAACGGTTTGTCTCTTAAATTAAATTGGCTATTAGTTATTATAGATTTAGTATTGAAATACTTTTCTTTTTTTTTAATTGTCTAATTGAAGGCATATTGTGTTCACGTAAAATTTTAATGCCGTTTTTTTTCAGATCTCTAAACATGGTTAGAAAATTCAGAAAAATTAATAACAGGAATCTTAAGTGTGTTTTTTTATTCAGATATTGAAAATATGTGCCGTTTTTCTTGACGGAATGATTTAAACGGGTCGACTGTATTTTTGAAGTTTATTATGAATTTATTATTGTACTACATATTTATGTATTTTGTTGGCCGTCTATCCAAAACGAGATCCACAGTACCAGGATAAGCTGTAGCTTCCTGCAAATATAATAGTTGTCACTTTGTCTTCGGCCATTCAGTTTCAGCATATGGCGCCATACCGATCTATCTGGCGCAATGTTCCCACTGTTCAAAGACAAAATGGATTGTCTTAATATTAATTATTGAACGTCTTACATGAGTTCAAAATCTGTGAATGTCGATTCCCAAAGTTGTTGACGCATGTTGAAATTCTTACACGAAATATTTAAATGTTTCTAAATAGCGCACTCGACCATTGAATCAATCAATAATATATTAATAATCATTTTGATATTTTATGTTTTGGAACATTTTGCGAGAGAGGATAAAAAAAATGTGTAAAATGATTATGTTCGAGAGTGGCTTAATATATTAATACAAATTAAATGTATCAATTAGAAAGATATACAGAAAAATTCAATTTATCGAAAATATATATTTGTCGCTACCGGGATTCGAACCTGGATTTTTCCTATTTGTATTAAAATACCACAGAACTATATTTTGAAAAAACTGCAACTTCACAATAATAATGTGTTCTCATTAATATTATATATATATACACGGATTAGCTCGGTAGATAAGGTTAATGTAACTTTCAATAGTCTTCGCTAGAGATCGGCAATAATCCACACATTTATTCCTCTTCTTCTCGAGGGACATTCCCTTGTCGTTGCAGCGCTCTCGCTCTCGCTCTCGCTGCTATTATTCTGCAGGAGTATAATGTGGCAGTTTCTTCTTGCTTTCCATTTTGCAGATATACTGTTGTTTTAACACGGGTACTTGTCAAGAAAAAATTGTAAACATTGATAAAGTCGAGTTTTCAAATCATTATAAATAATTTAGATAACAATAGTAATATATAAATTAATGACTGAATGTCAATATTTTTTATTTCTTTTAGCACGTGAAATAATGCAAACATATTACAAATATTTAAAAGTGCTGTATGAGAAATATTTTTTAACGTAAAATATGTTTTATCGGAGGTTCCCCTGGAATGTTAAAAATATAACATTAGAAAATTTCTAAAGATAAATGAAGATCGCAGGTGGAAAATGTATATATAAGAACGTTGTTGCGAGTTATCTTTGTAAACAACGACAACGCGGAAAAATATGTAGGAAAAAAATATTCTATTCAAGGGAGGTATGGTACATATGTCGGACATGTAACGCTGTTTTTTTCTATCTTATTCTCCGACTTGAATATAAACCAGATTGCAGCAAAATGTTTTTAAAAAATTTCGGCATTTTTTTTACATGCTTTTGTTTAGTGCGTAGAATTTTGGTAACTGCTTTCTGAAATGATTTTACTTAGTACGTTATTGTAAATAAAATTCGGAATGGGGGGATGGAATCACACACCCTCCAAATAACACAAATAGATTATACTCATTTTCCAACCCTCTTTCTTATCGTGTCTCTTCGTTTTGATTACGCCTTTAGATAAAAAAAGATTGTAACAAATTTGGTTCTGAGGTCTTCCTGTGTTGCGTGTTATTTTTTATGTGAAAGTTTTTTTATGCGCTATATGAGTCTTGACCAAACTCAGCGAAGCGTTTTATCACACCGACATTTTTGTTTTTCTGTTGACAAGATAATCATTCTAGAGCGATTCGATGTTGTAATTGATAATTATCACGAGTATATTCATAATTATTGTATCCGGTTTCATTGTACAAACTAGCTGTCATGTTTTTAAAAATAATATATCCATTAAAGTACACCGCTGTCTAATGTAGGTCGGGCGCCTGCTAAGGCGCGTATGCGCGGATGATACTTTGATCTCTCTTCGTGGCATAACTACGCCAGTGCAAAGGTCCGCGCCCTACAATACTTTTGGTGCTCTTCCCAACGCTGACATGAACAATTATATTTTTAGGAGAACACATTCTTATTGTGAAGTTGTAATTATTCAGAACAGACGGTCTGTGATATTTTAAATATATTAATTAGAAAGACATACATATAAAATCAATTCTGTCAAAAAATATTGTTGTCGCGCCACCGGGATAATAATAAAGTTGTATCAATGTGTCCAAAATTTAATAAAAATGAATTGATAATTCTGGCGTCTGCTATCAGTTTACTCAAAGGTATTTGAGATTCTGTAAAAATAAGGTAGATGGCTCTTTCAAATAATGGAACGATTAAATGTATTAAAATCAAAATGTTAACATATAGGTTCGAAAATTGTCGCTAAAAATATTGTCGCTGTAGCATAGTTGAATAATGCACCTTCCCCGGTTAGGAAAGAGATCCAGGTTCGAATCCCGATGGCGCAACAACAATATTTTTCGATAAAATTGATTTTATATGTATGTCTTTCTAATTAATATATTTAAAATTATATTTTTAAATCCACCTCAATGAGAAAAGGAATTAAACAATTTTATAGTCATTGTGAAAACATCGAATATTGGACCTACCTTTACATTAAAATTTTCCGTCCTTGTCGGGGACACCCTTTACATTCCAGTGAAAGAAGTGTTAATTTATCATGTTATAGTTATTATGCATACATATTATTTTTGTATTGTATTGTACAACGCGTGGTGTTATGTCGCGCCCCGAACAATGTTTTGTTCCTCCGTTGCGATTGACGATTGTGTAATTACATTATTAGCCAGCATTGTTCACATTTTCATAACATGATTACTAATTGCACTGCACAGTTCGTTTAGTTTTGATATATTTTCAAATATTCAGGAACACGACACGACACGACACGACACGGCACGACACGGCAGCTCACCTCGGGCTGCGCTTCTTGCGTGATGTTTTAATTTCTGATAATTTTCTAATTATATTTTCTCGCATCAATAACACCTTCTGTCGAGTTATTCACTTTGCGTTCTTCAACGATCGCTTTCACATTTCGAGAAAAATGGTGGATTACGATACGTTGTTCATTTTAAAAATTGTGGACTAATGGAAATGTGCAAAAAGCTAATGGCGTTTTGTAAACCAGTATTTATCCGCATTCCTCACACACCACCTACTGCATTGTTGTGTTGTATGCTGAACAGGGCATTTGTCACGCCTGAAATACTTTTAATTATATTCTCCTTACGTCATCGACATTCACCGATATGAATATATCGCCGTTCCTCTGCAACCTCACGCCAGCTTTAGTGTGGAAGAGCGTTATCATGAGCAGTCCAAACGTCTCGTATCTCGGTTTGCGCGCTCGGATTGGTTCTGTTCATTACGTTCCTGGATAAAGCGGTACGACGGAATAAGTCTACTCTGGCAATGTAGCGATTCTGATTCGTTAATTTTGATAGTTGCACGTCAAATATTCAAATGAATTTGTAGTGTGTTACCGAACTACCGCTGTGATAAATGATGTGGTTACTAAATGTTACGTTACTTTTTGTATTCATTTAAGGAAATGGTGGTGTTATCATTTTTGATTATTGTTTTTCAAATTCAAATATTTACTTAGATCTTTAACAAATTAGTTTGTATCCGTTATGCATGTATTCTTTTTTGACTAGCATGTAAAACTTCCCCTAGCATTACATTGGCGGGATGTCTACCACTGTAGCTGTGACGCGGAAAGGAATTAAGTTAATCCGAACACGTTTGCATTGATTTTTTTTACATTTGAAATTTGATTATTTTCGTACTTCATAAATAATATAGTGCCTACTTGATGAAATATATATTTTTAAATCGAACACCTAGAACCTAAGTTGTGAATGATAAACATTTTTTTGCTAATAGGAATGGTAGGATTTTATGCTAACAAAATTTTTATTATTTCTTATATCGATTTTTATAGAAAAGATTAAGGCAATTTTAAGCATAAATAGTTTTGTTAATGTGATTTTTATTTTTATAATGTTTTTCCAATTTTCTTAACTTCACGTTTCATTCTTCACTTCATTACGCTCGGAGTGCATTCAATGATCGTGAAACTGAGCTGGACTTGGACCGTTGTTGAAATGCAACGGGAAGGATTAAAGGCGACCTCCTCGTCGAGTATTTCACGATACAACAGAGAGGTGGAATATTTTCCTTCGTCCGTAAAATTTGACATCTTGATTGAATCTTTTGTGGAATTTCATTTCACGCACACTCAGTTATTATTGGGTCGGCGTGTTATACAAATAACAAAGGTTTGTGCAGTGGGTTCATTTATTTGTTTTGTATTGGCTTTCTTGCTCTCGGTATATCCGTGCGGACTTACGTTCAATTTTTTAATATATATTTTGAGTCGATAGAATTTGGTCCATAGTGAATCTCTCTTAACGACTTTATCTTATTACTGGAGATGAATGAATTAAGGGCAATCTAATCAAACTGATTTGTATTGTTGAATGATCGGTGAATCGAATTCAACCGGTTAATCATAACCCATTAAGATGAATCATTCATAGTACAAATGCTTTAGTTTAATTTGTAAATATTCATGTTTTTTCTGTCCATATTTTTCATACTTAAGATATATATATAAAGAGAGTGACTGCGGGAAATAAAGTGAACGGTGCTTTGAATGCAATCATCACCAATAGGAATATGTGACACGCAGTAAGACTAGCGGTGCGTAATAGAGTTCTGTTGTCTACACCAATAGTACAGAAGTGAAGTCTGAAATTGGAAAAAAAAAGATCGAAAGCAAACTGAACGCAGTGGATACGCGATCGTTCGAGCGTATGTTTGGAAAATTTATCTTCGATAGAGTGAAAAATAAACAAAATAGAAGCGAATAGCAGTTAGTTGTTTACATGTTTATATAATTCCTTGATATATGAAGAAAAGTTTTTTTTTTCCTGAATAATGTCACGTTATATGTATTTTAAAAAAATAACATGCTTTAGGTTACCGCTTTTAAAAAAAAAATCAAAAAGTCACTTATGAAGATGGCAGTTCCCTAGGAGCCTACCTTGCTATTGGAGTCGCGAATTATATAATTTTATAATGATTAAAGTTATTTCATGTTAAAGTATTCACACAAAAAGATAATAGTACCTAATCGCAGCATTTCTTAGGTAAATGCGGAAAAAATGTGGATTTAATAACCCAATTCGACTGAATTTTAATGAACACTTCTCGATTATAATACCGCGCTAATCTCAGTTATGTTTTAAATGGAATATTTGTGTGAACACTTCTTTATTTGATATTTTTCAAGAATTAGTTATTTTATCTTTTTAGAACTCTGATTAATTCTGACGTAAATGGTAGGTAAAAAATATTATATATATTTTTTAAACAAGATTTAAACAGGTCTTTAGTGTGTTGTCCTCGGGGTCGTCGATACCACGAGGGAGCAGCGATCGGCGGGTTGGGCTGGGAATCTGCCTCGCGGTGATCTCGGGCTGCGGTTTGGCTATACTGTACACTCCTCGGCCGGCACTCGCGCGGCGAAGAGGCACCGCTCGTTACAGAAATAACCAACCACAATATAAACAAGCTCCTGTATGTGTTCACAGCGCTTGCGCTTGCGCTCACTGCTCGCTGGTGATTGGTGCCTGACAGTCGCGTATGTTGCTTCTCAACAACATTGTAAAATATTGAAAAAAATATACACATTTTTGACTTTTTATCCGAGTACATATTCGACTCATATGAATAATTATGTATCGTTCGGCTATCGGTGATACAATTCTGCCACTAAATCACTAGGCTAGTATCGTAACCACTAGACCACACGTACGTCAATTTAGAATGCAGTCCGCAATTCATGGTAAAACCCCTCTTCATCGTCTCCCGCCACAGCATTCTTTATTCGTTTAATGTCATTTCAAAACGTAATGTCGATCAAACCCTCTAAAAGACAGGTTTCAATAAAATAATTATAGACATCGTGAACATTTGGCCCAAACATTAATAACATATGCGAGATGTGACAATTTAATTCCCGGAATGTACCTTTAAAAAATATACGCGTGGAACAACTGTACACTGACTTAGATAATATTCTCATTTCTGGAAGCAGGCCTCGAACTCGTTTTCCGGAATACTGTAACAATTAGAACATCTTGTATTTTCAGACTAGTTTTTAATTTTGGAAGTAGCCAGAAATCCGAGGGAGTTAAGACAGGTGAACAGTGAACAGGCAGGATAATCCAATTGGGTGATGGATTTTTTGGCCAGAAAATCTGTCACGGTGAGCGCACTTTGACTGCTTTAAATTTCGTTCGCCCATTTTTGCGTTAAAGTGTACACCCAGATATCTGTTACCTTCCCAATAGCTATCTAACGGACTCTATTAACTTGAAATTTACGCACGTATTAGTTCAAACATTTTCAAATACGAGTATTTACACATTTTTTTCGATACAATTGCTTCACGGCTGACTGGGCGCGGGCGGCCGGTCTGGGAATGATATTCTCTGTATCTGTATATTCATGGCATATTTTAACTGGCGTCATTGTGAATTGTAAATTTGAAGGCAGGTTTTTTTTAAATAATGATACTTTTTATTTAGGAGAACACATTCTTATTGTGAAGTTGTAATTATTCAGAACATAGGTCTGTGATATTTTAAATATGAATTAAATATATTAATTATAAAGATATACATATTAAATCAATTTTATCGAAAAATATTGTTGTTGCGCCACCGTGATTCGAACCTGGATCTCTTTCCTAACCGGGGAAGGTGCTTTATCCAACTAAGCTACAGCGACATTATTTTTAGCGACAATCTGTCAAATGATGGAACGATTAAATGTATTAATATCAGAAAGGTAACATATAGGGTCGAAAATTGTCGCTAAAGATAATGTCGCTGTAGCTTAGTTGGATAAAGCACCTTCCCCGGTTAGGTAAGAGATCCAATATTTTTCGATAAAATAGATTTTATACGTATATCTTTATAATAAATATATTTAATTAATATTTGGAATAATGATACTAATAATGATTGCGTGTTACTGCGACATTGTGCGGTGTTTGTAGTTACACGGCGAAAGTATTTGTGGCGCTTCTGTATCGCCATTCCACCAACACTCTGAGTGCTTTTCTTTGTTCCAGGCGATAAATGCTTTTAATAATTTTCCCGTCCCGAGAGCCCTCTGTGGATATTACTACCGACTTTCCTTCCCTCTGCTAAATCAATGTTTGAACATTTTAGCGTTTTATTTGTCTTTCACTCCCCGACAGCAGTAACTTGGTTAAATTTTGCCAATTCTGTTTTACTAATTAGCCCTTCGTACCATTCTTGGAATGTTGATTTTGGATATTTGAATACGTGTAATATTTTATGTAATACATTTTAATGCAATTGAAGTTTGACCGCAAAACCTTTTACCGAATTGTGATGCACGAAATCGAAAGTTAGTCGGCCGTGTGTTATATTATTGCCATCAATCTAGTTCGATCACGAAATTTGTTTTGGAATTTTGTTTTTAAAATTTTATAACGGAATACTAAATATATCACGATTTCTTAATTCTTATTTAATCGTAATGTCCATTGCGATCCCGCAACAGTAACCAAATTACTACCAGAATTGATTTGAACTGACAAAACAAGATATTGTGTATATCCGATACCTACCTGAATAATTGAATTTTAAAAATACATACTTAGTACTATCTATGCAAAGTACAATGCTAAAGAACCGTTTTCTATGAAGTCAATTTAAAATATCAAAAATAATATGCAATAAAGTTTAATTCTTTTCTTCGTTTCCAGTGAAAAATAAATGTTAATAACTTACATAATTATCAGAAATGTTATTATTTATCTTTTATCTATTTTACATTTAATTGTAATTGTGTTATGCCTATGTCGCTAGATAAATAAAAACAAATCCATTTTTGATAACAAACAAGTATAATATTATATTTAGTAAAGAATAAAATACAGAATATAGACTGTCGGCTTAATGTTAAAATGTTAAACTGTATATAAAACAATATACATGAAATATACAAAGGTTTAGTTGGAATCTTAATTTTACTTCTAATTAATGTTATTGGGTCTTGTAAGTACTTTAATTCCTGACGTCAATACATTATACATAAGGTATTTTTCTAATCCATGGTATTCAATTGTTAACATATCAAAGTGAGTGTAAAAATGTTACCGGCATCTGTTAAAGCTAACACGACACGTTTTCCTGTTCACTTAATTATTTAACAATATACGATAAGTTAGAACTAATTTGATTTGCGATTTGTTATCATTGTCAAGTAGCGACATTTTTACTATCTACTAAAAATATAATACGTATTACGAGCGATAAATTCCTCACACGCTGAGCGACATAATTTATTTTATTTTGGACAAACGCCATAAACCAAAAAAAATATCATATAATTCATGTTTGTAATTCACGCAACATTTACGCAGTGGAGTGGAATTCTCAACCGTGGTATGGGTGTATAAATGATTACAATCAATTCTGGAATGACAGTTTTGTTTTTCGAATTACAAATGCATCGTTTGATTTTATCTGTTCAAAGGCCACAACGGCTGGTGGTCCACGTCTAAATTAATCTCTAAAAATCCTCGCTTTCTGGAACGTCAGTTTTGTTTTAACGGTTGAATAAATCAAGTAATTGTCCGAATTGAAAATCTCGCGTATATTAAAACGCCTAAAAATACAAAAGATATATAAATAACCAGTAAAATGTTTCATGAAGTTTATAGTTGTCCGAATCACAAATGCATCATTTAATTTTGTCGGTTGGAAAACTGAAATCACACCAGCCTATGGTACGACGTGCCGCCTAATTAGTGTTATCGCTTTCTAAATAATGCTAAAGTTGTCCGAATTACAAATGTACAATTTAATACTTTTATTAGTTTAAAGACTTCACTCACAACGATCGACGGTACTCACCTCGCGCCGTTTCGTCTAGATTCATTATTTTAATCGCGTTCTAAAATGAAAAATAATGCAAATATGTATATACATATTTGTCCGAATTATAAATGCATTATTTGATGTTATCAGTTCGTGCGCTACAATCCCAACAATAATAACAGCTGTAGAGTACCAGCCAGATGATGGCACCACGTCTACATTCAGGGTATTGTAATGATGCGGGATTTTCTACTCCCACAGCCAAGTATGTATGTTTACATGCGCATGTGTGCTTCCCCTAGAGTGTGTGTGTTGAAAATGCTCTCGGCAACGAATTGATTTCAAACTATTTTATCGTCTCGGTCTTTTCGTTAAGCTCCCGATTTTTTTAACATTCCTAGTTCTTACATTCAGATCAGATCGCAGACTTGGAGACTCGGTTCAGTGACAGCACACGCCGACAGTGCCGCTGGTCGGTCTCCACGGATCGTGTGGTCAGTGTACTCCCTCGTTTCGTGTTGGAAGCGAATCATGCACGAATGGAAAGCCGACTTGACGTCACCGTTGTTTTGACTATGGACATGTAAAAGATATGCACGGAATGTTTTTTTCAAATTAATTCTATTTTTTTGAATTACATTCTCTTGTATTTATGGATAATGAATGTTCTTGACGGTGAAGCTATGAAGTATCAGTCACTGACTTGACTTCTTGACCACGTTTCTGTTTCTCATTATTTGATCAATATAATGCAATAGCTGTCTTAATGTCGAATGCACAACTTGATACTATTACTTTAAAGACTCCAATCACAACTGGCGTTGGTATCTACCGCGTGCCGTTTCGTCTAGATTCATTATTTTAATCGCACTCTAAAATGACAACTAATGCAATTTTTTGACACAATTTGATACTTTTATTAGTCTGTCCCGGGTTTCCTCTCTGTCATTTTCCGCACGATTTTCTTCTTCTGATGACAGTATCTATCGTGTTATGTTAATCGCCCAAATATGTGACCAATTATTGACCCCTGAGAACATAACATAATTAATTTAATCATTTCTCAGATTTTATTAGAAGTTTGAAAGGAAGCTGATATTTTTTAAATATATTGCCAAGTCTACAAGATAACACAATGCCGTGTATAATAAATTAGACATTAGTAATATATGTCAAAGTTAGAGCAACATTAAAATTTATATTCATTTCATTTCAATAAAAATACGTTTGACTCACTAATAGATAACTTTATTCCCTATTTCTTTCTTTTAAAAATGAACAAACTTTATGTCTTTAAGTTGCTATTTATAGTTATTGTTAAATTCGCTTTAAACGTCAGGAATTGGTTATAATAAATTACTGGCTACTGGCGGCACTTTCTATAGATCGAAACACACCTAAGGGACAGTACAGAATTCGCGCGAAGCGAATGTCATTCGTTGTGTGTTGCATTTTGCAGGCAGAGCAGGCTGAGAAGTGTTTCATCCATTCACGTGCACTGTTCAATTATTTGTTGTAACATTCGAAAACGTTGAAAACATATTATTTTTTAACTAAACTGATGTATGAGAAGAAAAAATTAATTTCTATAATAAGTTTGAAAAAATATCGAATCGTAAAAATGATAAGATGAAGTGCATAACAAACATTTTTTATAAAAAGATATGAAACATGAAATCAAAGTAATCACTTCGAGTGAAATGCCAGATCACGAATTGAAATAACTCTTTTTCCTACTTAGAATTGCGCCATAGAAACGTATTGCAGAATTTATGATAATCGTACCCTTCAGATCTATCGCTGTGACCAGGCCAGCCGTGTCCGTTCTCACCGCAGGGCAATGCTTTAGCTCCCGGGGCAAACCTCTATCTTCTAGTTGCGAAAGAGTTGAAAGAAATGGATTGAAAATGAAATTGGACATGTTCGATGGTTATTATTTAATGTATTCTAACGTTAGAGTACTTCTAGCTATGTGAAATGTTGTCCAATCTATCGCGTTTGAGATGGATGAAGTGATAAAGGAATGACACAAGGAAGGCGTGTGTAACGAAGTCTTGGAGCAATATTGCAAATTAATCTACTCGGAATAAAAATACAGATTCACCTGTCACGTAGCGACATATACGTTGATCCAAGTGTTCGTTGACAATTAGAAAATCTGCCAGACTCTCTGAATCTGGTGTTGATACTGTCCACTGTCTAGGTAGGTGTAGTAGCTAGGTGAAAAAAAGCAACAATCGTTCGAATTACAGAATTTTTGAAATTGAATTAACAGCTTAGGGTCACCTGTGAGGAAATAAGATACTATGAAATAAATAGGGATTATAAGAAGTCATCGTGATAGATACGCGGGTATGAACCCAAACAGTAAGATCGCGAAACATTTTTCGCATTCATTATTTAATCATTTTTACCGAATGCCTCTCGATTTTTATGGCGTTTTTGATGATACGGTATGGCAGCTCGATACCAAACGCGATCCGCGACACGCACTGTCATGGCTGACAACAGCGTTACCTTTTTTCTACTATTTTATTCTCCTCTCTCATTCGCTTGTCCGTCACGAGTCACGAATGATCGCTCGGGTTGATCTTTATTATTCCCGCGCCGCAATTATCACCCGATCGGCGCTCTCGCGTGGCTCACCGTACAATTGGTTCTTATTCACAAGCGCCGGTAAGACTTATCATTGTTGGCCGTTTGCTGCATACCGCCGTGTCACCCGACTCGTGCGTATTGCGTAACATGTAACACGACTAGAGTCAATTCGCATCGGGACACTGCTTGTATAAAATTACAATCCATTTATTTTTATGCAGTAATACCTAGATCAGAGATCGGCCAATAATAGTTTAACGCTTCGGTTATGGTAATTTTATGCTGAGATATTTTTAAAAAACCAGCGTGACATTCCTAGTTTTGTTGTTTTCCCAATTTTTTGTTATTTATTTTTATGTATTTCCAACAGTTATTACTTGTACATAGATGCACGAATTTAATAACATTAACAAAATAAGATTTTTTGTAAACCTTCACTACTTCTTGTTTGGTTCTTTGGGCCTATTATTCATCCATGAATAACGCCTTATGCAATCCTTTATTCATTATTCTGGAACAGAAACGACGAAATAAATGATTCTCTTAATATTTTTATTTATTTCTTCAAATACAATGAATATTCTTTAGAATCCGTTTAAAACATGTCATGATGAACATACAACCGTTTGTTCAAATATATATTGTTCGTCAAAAATACAAAAGTGCTTTGTGTATATTTTATTTATTTATTGAAAAATGTAAGATCCGGGAGGCCCATATAAATAAGATTTTCATTATTAACTTCTTTTCACTTCTTTTTTAAATTTCGATATAAATATACATAATTTTAATCGTTTGCAATTGAGAAGCGATTGCCATGTTTTTGATCGGATTTGTGTGGTAGTTTTGAGATGTTATTGTATATCGTTCATTGCTTTCATGTCTTTGGTCAATGTCCTCGTCTTTTATCTCATTGGCAAGTTCGGTTATACCGAGAATCGGCAACCTTTTTTGAATAAATAACTATTTTTGAAAGAACATCTTCAAAAAACATTTCGACCTTGAGGTCTACTCGTAAATCGGGCAGGGGATGGGGAATTCAAATGTATGTATAGTTTTTATATTTTATTTATTTATTATTTCAACTGCATTATTTCATATCCCTACTCTCACCGCACTAGATCAAGATGGGCAGTATTTTTCTCGGGTATATTTACATATACATATATAAAAGTGTACAAGATATATCTAATAAATTGCATTTATCGCTATTAAAATAGTACATCCGCATGTTAGTCGCAAGCCGCAGGTTAGTCATCCTCGGTTTAAACATGTCGGATTACACAGCATTGCATTCCTTGTACTGTACTTACCGATTAATTATTGTATTAAGACAACCTGTCTAGCGCCGTTTAATGAATTCAAGGACACTCTATGCGCCATTGCAAATAAAAGTGTTCGGAAGACCTTGAACTCAAGGTATGTCTGTGCTGCTTCCGACAACAGCTATCGGGGCTGCGATACAAAAGTCCGAAGTATCCCGCTTTGTTTGATCTCGATAGGAAAACACGTTTGTCTTGAACTTTTCATTGAACAGTGTTCTTTCCTTTCACTGAGCATACTAATTTCTGGTGCTGGTTCAATTCGACTCGATATTCAATCGGTTGGTGCCATTCTAATCAAATTTTGATCTACACTATTTTTACGCTCTTAAGTTAGTATAATATTCATCGTAAGTGAGTGCTGCTGCATTAAGGGCAGACTGTTTTAGGTAGCTTGTCTAGATGCGAGACCAGACCGCCTTTGAAGTTGGAGTTACAAAGGTTTACATTTTCTGCTGATCATTCAGCTGTACCTACTTGACATAATTTCAGAACTGTTTTGAGTGGGGTTTTGCAGTTGTAGCCATTAGGCGCATTGTCGTGCCCTGCTGTCCGCCACATGTCATCGGGTCCTCGGCCCGAAGTGCTTCTCTCGCTGTGGAGGGAAGGGGGGGGGGGGCGGTCCCTGTTTACTCAGCAAACAGTGCGGGATCCGGGTCCGCGCTCTCCCCTCTCCAGACTCCAGACTGCAGACTCTGGAGCTGTGCGGGCTTTATTAGGCGCTAACAGTCGAAATGGCTTCGCTGTCTCGGCGCGAGTGGAGCGTGAAATTGAGATCGCTTTTTGTCGACAACATTTTTCTACTTGAATAAACACAGGATCCGATCACTTTTGCTCTTGATAGCCAGAGATGTTTCAGCGTATGGCGTCCCCCTGCTCTTTGGTTGATTCGATGAATTTCATCATTTGTCTCTGTCGTCTTATTAATTTGTGATCAGCGTTTGTAAGTTGCGCGGCGGCGCGGCTCACGAGACGTTGTCGCGCACTAAATACAATTCTCCACTCATCATTCTCTTTTTTCTTTAAAACAAATAGAGATGCGTACACGGAATACATGTCACATCGATATTCTTACTATTTTCAAACTAAACTAAACTCTTGTGCCATGAAAATAGGACTAACTTGCTGGTCTCCTGGAGCGAAGCGCGAACCCCTGACGACTAGATCACTAGACCAACAAGCTGCTCAAACAACAGACAAAATTAAAAAAACGTTAAAACATCTTCCCAAATTTTTACGAAAGATTTATGACACTTTACAAAAAATATACTTCCATGTGTTCGGTACTACGTTTCAAAATATTTTAGGGTTAAGCTGAGAACGAACCGCAAAATGTTAAATAAAATTTTTTTTTAGACTTGTAATGCGCGAAAAAAAAACGCGGTATATAGAAAAATTAGAGGTAACATTATTAGGTATACATACACCAAGTCATCTTATAACTAGTAACGCATTTATTACATTTTTCCAATGTATGTTACGATCATGTTCATGTTCTGTTAAAATATGCCTATCTAAAAAGCCATAAACATTCCAGAATACAACCATTTTCAGATTAAATTTCACTCAGTTTCTTGGACTGTTCCTGGATTTGTCTTCTGGACACGATTATGCCCTGACAAAATTGTGAATATCATTTAAGTTAAGGGATCTCACAATGGGAGAAGATCAGCGCGATGACATTTGCACTATAGCCCAGCACGGCCCAACATGGCAAGATAAACCCGTTTTGAGTGCTGATGACATTAGGTGTCTTTACTGCGTGCTTGATCATCTTTATTTTCGTTCACAATGAAATCATCTCTAAACATTCGTTCAACATTTATTATAGTTCGCGATGGTTATTATTACATTATTTTTTTGAAAGCTTTACAATAATTTGTGTACAATTAATTTAATTTGATTTGCCGGTTTTATTTTAACCGAGCCGAGTTTTGTTGACAGGTATTTCATGGAGCGCTCTCGGGGTGTCAAAAGTGAGTTGTAATGGGGGCCCAAAGCGACGGCCCTGGGTATCTGCGATAGTCGGATCGCATTTTTACGAACCACTGCAGCGTTGTCATTGCTGTGTTGTATTTTTCGTTTCTTCTTTGGAATAATCGTGCGCCCGCGGCGCTGTCTGGTGGCGCCTGTTCGAACGAGTTTTAAATTAGATTTTTTGAAATATTATTCAAACAGCCAGTGGGACGAAGAGGTTGAACGAATCTCATATCTTCCTGCATATAAAAACGGCAATGTGTATTTATTGAGTATTATTGAGGAACTCAAACGCTTATATGATTTTAAAGCATGCATTTGTCGCTAAACATCTTGTTTTATAAATATTGTAAATATTATTGAAATGAGCATCTTTTATAATATATGTATATGTATACATGTTAGATGCCATTCCTCGCTGATTTCAGTATTGCTTGTTTCACGTGAATGTTAAATTATAATATATGAGGTACAATCGTACAAATTAAATGTAATGTTTGTAATAAATATAAATACACAAGACCGGAGCTTTGTTTTTACAAAAAAATATATCACTTTTTATTTCTGTTTCGGCAATAGAACATTTTATATTCGACTATATTTTTTCAGTGTATCTAAATTTGTTTAAATTATTACGGGACTACGAGTACTTTATGTTCTGAAAAATCATAATTTCACAAATAACGTGTGGTTTAATTAAAAATTAATATAATTAGTTACGTTAATGTCTTCTGGAAATTGTGGCGATACCTAGCTAGCAGGTTCTATTCAAAAGTATTTGAGAAACATAATTTTTAAAAAACTGGGTCGCATTCGACTGAAAATGTCTCGCTTAGCAAATGTATGTAGATAAAGTTTGGCGACTTCTGTATAATAAGCTTAATCGGTTAATAATAATAATAATAATAATAATTTTTGAAGATAATACATATTATGTAATACCTTAATGTTACGAAATATTATTAATGTTATGAGCTCTCTACCGGCAATAGACAATTGCGGGTTCGATTCCCGATGATGACTATGTTTTATTCTGTGTCTTTGCAAGTGATTTATGTATCTGATCATTACCGGTCGCATACCAACGCAGTTAGCTTTAAAAACACAAATCTTCCCTTTCGTGGTGTATAGATTCTATTGTAGTTTCCTCACATTCATCTTTCTCCGAGGGATCGTGAACAAATAATCGTCTATCCATCTGAAGGCAATCTCGGCACCCGAGTATTTAATGTTCTTCTAGTGCAATAATTAATAGCATTTACCTTTAACCGTGTGTGTAGTTTGATAGCTGATGGAAGATAAAATTCCTCGGCAGTAAAACGATACTCTTGCTCTCGGGCGCTGTTTACGTTGCTGCGGTACCATTATACTGTATCTTTCACATTACACACTTCCTTATAGCCACTCTGCCTTAAGGCTCAAGAGATGTACGTACGTGCACTGCTTACCTCCTACAAGTGAATGAGCTATTAACATTTTTTTGTGTCTAGATTTGTAAAATTGAAGGTTTTTTATGTTTTATTTTATTGTTTTTAAAAAACATGTGCTTTAAATGCTGGACCCACACAGCGTCTTTCTAGATGCTTCTCTGCGAGTTCATAAATGCTGTTAACGTACACAATTTAATAGTAATTATTATTTATAATTTATTCACATTTAAATATACTAAAAATATGTGTTATTATTAATTTCTAGCAGAAAGAAATCGGCTTTCGCCGATTGTTATCATCCACCAAATTTATATAACAGTAAAGAGGGCAATCGACGTTAGGTCCCGTAAAAAATATTGCAAATAAGATTAGATTTACATATTATGTTTTAAATCTGTCGAGCATTGTATAACATACAACCAATCATATTGCCCTGCATTCAATACGTTAAGTACATAATAGGCACTACCTGATGATGACAGGGTTCGATCATTAAATTTTTGTATTAATCTCACTTTCACATTATTGTCATAATCCGAATATTCAATATGATATATTGAATATTTAGTACTATATTCATATCTCTGATTTACTCTGAAGAATACTTTGTCTTCCTCAATACAAACAGTTTTGTTAGAAAATGGCTGCCGCGTTATGGTTGTTGGCCACGATGATGACGGTTATTACCGCACTTCGATTCAAAAATTTTAAAATCAGTATCGAAAGTTTTAAATCATACCGTAATTTTTCTATCAAAATTAAAATATGGCATCGAAGATTTTTCCTGTTCAAAAAATATTTTTATAATCTTTAGATCAGAGCGACATCGCTCACACGGTACGTCATACATAAAAAAATTAAAGGTAGGATAAGCCATTTTTTTAAGCCATTAGTTGTTGACTCGCAAGCGCTAAGGCCACCGGTAATAATAAATTCCAGTGTCCTCGCTGTGGACTTATTATTTATTTAGAGTCATAAATTAGCTCTGAAAAATGAATTTGATCATCTTTGTACGTTTGTTTGTTAAACTGTTTCAATGTTACGGCCTTGTTACACACAGCTTGAGTTTTGGTTTGGGCGTTGTTAAATGAATTCACATATTGATTAAGGATGTTGTACACAAAACTTTTTTAAATATTGTAAAATTCAATTAATTCATTTTCTAAGAGAAAAAAAAGAAGTTTTTTAACATCATTATAAAATGATGTTATACTCGTAAATTATAAATCTGAAATGATTCGGTTTTTGTATTACGAACAGTGAAAAATTTTAATACATTTAAAGTTTTATACGTGGCTTTAGTTCGACAATTTGGTCCCTATTCTAAAAAGTTAATCAATTAAAAATTGAATGGGTTCAACGAAGGATCATAGATTTTAAACTATCTCTACCCGTTGAACAAATTGAACACATTATGATTATTTAAAGAAGTTTCTAAATTTAAAAAAACTTGCCTAGAAGAATTGGCAAATGGCAAGCTGGACGTCCTTGATTTAACTGACTTGATTTCGTACCATGCTCCTGCTTAAAGTACTATGTCTTAGAGCTATTTATTGTAAATGTTTTAAAAACAAAGTAATATTAACTTACCATTAATACGAAGACTTTGTGACAAATTCACAATCTTGTCGATATTTTGTTTAGCTCAATGCTTAAATATGAGTAATGTTTTTGATGCTGTATTGCAACATTAATTGATTTGGTTATTAAAGCGGTTCTGTATTTTTTTATTATTTTATTCATTGATATATGTTTTATTGTAAAAGTCCATATGGACGTTAAAAAAACTTAATTGCTAGAATGTTTCTGATAACTAATTCTTGAATGTTACCATCACTAGGTATTATTTCTCCCCGGTTTACAATTTATTTGATAAGCTAATGCCGTGTAATGGATACCCGCTCGATTGTATAACACGCACGCGGAAGCCAAATAAAGATTTAAATTTAAAAGAGACAGTTGGTGCCAATCCGGTGACGCTTTGGGAAGTTCCGGAAGCCGGAATACCTATTTCCTGGACGGACCGGACCGCCTAGTCGGGCTGCACAGCAGTGACAAGATATGTGGTTGGACAGCTATCATTCCGATCTTGTTACCGCGGCGAGAACGGAATTTCCGTTTTTATTTATTTTTTCATTATTTCGATCTAAATACGTAGAGACGAATTGTAAGGAAAATAATTATGCTCTGATCATCATTGTGTTATGAGATGAGTGTTTTTTGGGAAATAGCTCATCGTCTGTCATATAGAAACCGCTCAAATTGTGATAATGCCAGATATAACCAACTACTTCGTTGTTTTTGCAATTTTGCCTTCATTCTATATTTTATTTTGATTATAATTTTTTTTAAATTATTTAGACTAAACTCACTCACTGATGAGCCTATAATAGGCTCATCAGTATTTTAATTATTTCGAGAATAATAATATGTCACATGGGTGCGTTTGTATGCGAGTGGAATCAGCGTAACAGACAACCAGCGGGACTACCACTAGCCACCGCGCAATGTTGCACATTTTAGCCGAGACACTTTAATCTTTTATTTAGCCAAGACACAAATCGCAATGTAATCTGTCGCCATTTTGCCGACACGGTATAGTCAATATTTTCAAGATTGCAAAATATGTTTTGCGGAAGCACTGGTCGTGACCGCCAAGCTGCCACTACTTACCAATGCAATAAGGTACAATAATTATTACATTATTTACAAATGAAATAATATATTATACAAAAAAGTCATATCTGTGAGCACTTATTTTTTGGAGATAATATTCGTGCAAAATTGCATATAATACAAATGTGCACTTAACCATCGATAGGATGTGGTGACATTGGACCATGTGAAGAAAGCGGTTTACAGAACGTTGAAACGCATTTTCCTTGGAATAATATTAATAAAACCGCGAATCTGCGCTCCTGGCCAATCTAAAACAATACGTCTTATAATTTATTAAATAAGACAACGATAAATCAACCATAAAAAATCTTTCGCCATCACCGAAGAAGCCGCAAAAAGATTTTTCTACAAGATAATCTAAAATCGAATCTTCTCGAGAAAATCGTACGGAAACTCCTGTTTGTAAAATAATCATTGTTGACGATTGATTTCTCCTCTCTCTTCTTTACTAAACGTTTTTCGCAGATTTTCGGTTAAGAAAAAATGGATTCATAAATTAAACTTTTTGGAAAAATTCGTTTTGATCTTTCCAACAAATAAAGTTACATTTCTGTTTTTATTATGAACAAATTATAATATGCTCAGATGTCGTCATGGTACTGAGATGTAATATTGAATATAGTACAATGAGAATGTTTTACAAAATATTCTTTACTGTTTATATATTATTATTTAATAAACGATCACAAGTCACGTACAGCATCACATCTGTTATTCCACTCGAGAGGTGAGCGAAATGAAAATCAAGCTTGAAGATAAAATGTTTTCATGTATTGGCTGTCTGGCTGTCGAACTGTATCTTTTGCAATAATTAGTTAATAATTAATCGCATTCTGGTAACCAGTGGCAATATGCCACAAATACGATATGAATACGTCCAATGTTGTAAGTTATAGTACATATAAATATTAAAATTACGTTTAATGATTCGGAGATATTTCAAATTTAAAGTGATAGATATTTAATGAATGTAAGTTTCAAAAACACGAGCACTATTATCCTATAGTAAGAAAATAACGTTTCTTAAATCGAACCAGCTGCTATACGTGACGTAACGTAACGATGTAAATACACCACGTTTAAACGAAAGCATCAATAAAATGACACAAAAGAGAAACGATCTATTTTATCTGTTGATTTTCTCATTGGAGCTTCGCTAGACTTCACTAGGGCGATACAAGTATTTTCGGGACACGTGCACTCGAGACAGACTGATCAATTTGATGACGTGCGACATTCAAATATAGTCTACGCGCTACGCCCTGTAATTCTTCTTAATTCATGTCAAGCCAGGGGACCGAATCCTCCGTCAAATGAATGCTGTATATAAATGTATAATAACGCAGAGGGATGCGATAGGCCCGGTTCGTTTTCTTGTCCAGGGGTGGACGAGTAAACAACGGTCCAGGGGTGGACAGTGTGGCAGCGCCAGCGCGGTGTTATCTGCATTTGCATTCTACATATTTATGCAATTTCACTCAGTCTTATCGGGGTTTCTCATAAAGTATCGCGATAACGGTGCGATAATTTATCACATCCAGGTAAACTCTGGCTATTTCCACGCTGTTATCAAAAGCCTAATAATTTCTTATCAGCTAAATATTATTATTGCAATATCAAATCAATATCAAGATTTTTGCTAACTTACTCGCACCTCCCATCGCGCCGTTTTCCGCGGCTGTATACAGAGAAGCTAAATCGCCACGCTATTCTACCCCGACACATTCGTACATCTCCTCAAGCATCTCGATGATCTGGTCGTGGCAGATCTTTCACGCGTTCTCTATTTCTGGTAACTACCATCGACAATACAATCAAACAACTACTATCACAGTTACAACTACAATCAAAGTTACGCTCAATAGTCGGCAGTGAGGAAAAACAACCCGACTATTTTTCTTTCTAACTGTATAATGCGTTCGAAAATCATAAATTAAACAGTTACAATTGAATTTTTAATATGCTATTTCATACACAGAGTTTTAAAGAATTACTGACGATCTGAATCCTGATAAATAAATCAGCAGGCATGAATTGAGATCATTACTTTGCAATTTATTTATTTAAATTTGATATCGAGGCAAATAATGTTTCAACGCTCTTTAAATTTTGCTCTGTGGCGTTGAAACATAGCTCTAAAGGTTAACGCCATGACCCGCCTGGAAACATTTGAAAAGTGACTACATTGAAGAATTCTTCGAATGCCACGGACTGATTTAATCACCGACTCTGCAGTACGAGCTAATATTTATTACTATTGTTATCTCGGTCATGACCGTGGGTTGAGGTTGAGAGGCCCGAAGTGCAAACTTGTACATCTTATAAGAAGGGGAAAGACTGAAGAAGGGCGTAGGGGAATCGGTAGGGGACAGCCGTCTTGGCTGAGGAACGTCGCTGACTGAACCTGAATCAGAATGGTACAGAAGCTGGTCCATGTAGCGCAGGATGCGGAGGCCTGTGCCAGACCTGACATGTTACACTAAGAAGAACTTGCTTTACCGCGTTTCTGTTTCTACATATTCATAATTACAACTCTTATATACATATATCAAATTTACAGTTTCTATTGATTTTGCTTAGAATGAAACTGGTCCAGCACTCTAATTTTCCCTATCTTCCTCTATGATGTTGAAACGTAGACTCTGAGTAAGGGCGCGCAATAAGGTAGATACGACGCTGCGCTTCGCATGCCGTGGACAGAACAAATGCCCCTATCATAGAGGAATTAAACATCGAACAGCGTCTATCCTCCAAATACTCTGATATTTTGATGTTACCAGACATGAGGACACCAAGGGAAAAATGGCGATCCGAGGAATCAGGTTTCGCGGAAGGAACTGGTTAGAATTTCCATGCAGAACCCATAATAAATTCCACCGACCGAAATGGTGGCGAAAGGTCATCTAGGCCATAATTCGCCAATAACGGAATTTCCGTGATCGCGACTGCTCCCATTGAGAGTAAGACGAAAATGAAGAATTGTCCTTGCTTCAAGCCATCACATGCACTGCACCATAATCGTACGGTGTAATGTAATTGTAATTGCATAATAAAATATTCAAGCGATTATTTTTTTAGACGCGTTTTGTTATTCGCCCACTGCAGAGTTTCGCTACCGAAGCTCGGGGTCAGTGGGTAGGTACATATGTATTGTAAACACGTCTGCGCGGCCTGACGGCGATTGTTCTTCCTTGATGGGAGGCGCCACGCGCCGGGTTCAGAAACAATCATCGGAATGTTTTTTATTCATTTTCACATTCCTCCATTGTCTCCCACATTCGGTGAAAGGCAGATTTACACTCGAACGGCAACGGGAACAACCCGCTGACTCGGTCTAATCCGGCAGAGAAGTCGACATTTTTATTACATATTGTGCCGGTTGATCTTTATGGAAATTTTATTTGATTGTTTTTACACATTTTAAAAAATTGAATGAAAAACTATTAGGCATTCGCATACCGAATCTGAAAAATATTTTCTTGTGAGTGCATACGAGTATGTTGTCTTTTGAGAAAATAAATTATTTTTATAATCAATTATTTTTCTTTTGTTATCAATACGTAATATATTTTCATTGTTTACTGCGTTAACTTTGCATATAGATATAATCGTTACAACCAACTTGATCACTTCGATGTTGATTGATTCTATACCAGTGTACTTCTTGGGGACGAACGGACATTAACTCTTAATTCATAATATTCCTATCAATGCATCTACCGAGACTGTCTCTATTTTTTAAACGTAACAATTTCCAAAACATATCCGGCGTTTGGACCCGGTGCGGAGAGAGTATGTATATAAAACTCGTGTCGTTCGCGTTTCATTCTGAAGCCGCCTTTATGCTGAATATACGCGAAAAAATTCCTTCAATTTTGCTTTTAAATACGCGGGAGATAAAAGAAAGATATTATTAGATCAGCATCAGCAGCAGAACAGCAATTGGAAGAGATTTATTAGAAACGTAATACTGCACGATTTATTAGTTAGATTTTAATTTTTATCTAGTTTGCTTTTGTTAGGCTCCGCGTTGTATATTTATAAATGTTAATATATGTGGCAATTGTTTTTTTTTCCTGAGGTCACGTCTCCAGACTGGTTGGCTGCTGGCTAACTTTGGCGGTTGTCGTACTGCGAGTGTGCAGATGTCACGCTTTGATTAAATATATAATTTATGATAATTATGTATACTTTTGTGATAAATTAAACGAAAAAATGAAAAAACAGCCGTGACTGTGAAATTATCGTTGCAATCGAAGCGACACTGCTTCGAGTCGTGTGACAGTCGTGTGACATCGCTTGCACTGACACACTCTCCTAAGTATTTATTAATTATACGATGTATAATTGTAATAATAAGCACACCGGACAACTGCAACGAGCTAAAAATGGTCGAATGTGGGCGCACCGCATTCTTCAATTGAGATTATTTATCGAAAACGGCTCGTGAATGCCGTTTTTTTACTTAAACGGTGAACATACCGAGATATGGTTTTCGTTTATGTGGGCAATTACCGAGACGCTAAAGCAACCAAATTCCACATGTACGGCTCGAGGAATTTATTTTTGGAACAATGGATTTCCCAACTCACTTCTTTCTCCCACGCATTATAAATTAATTTTTTTTTTTCAAAAATTCTACAACAGTTTGAAATGTACGCGCTATCTAATGATTAGGTAATTTGGTATCAGTCTGTTATGCGGAGACCGTTGCTGTGACACATTCTCGAGATGATGGCAATACTGTTAACATTAATGCACAACTAAATTGAATTAGTTTTTAAAAAAATTTACGCATCTATATTTCTTTATTACCGAAATAAATAGAAAATCTGATGAATTAAGAAAATGTGGCGCTGAGCGATGTAGTATTACCGAAATATATAATAAAAAAAGAATCCATACAAGTGCCGATACATTAATAAAAAGTTGAGGCGATGGGTCCTGACGACGCCCTCAGATAGTTCATATTGAAATTGCTGTTGCTGAGGGTTTTGACAACGAAATGAGCACGTGTAGGTACCTACTGCCCTATTTACTAAAGTAAAAATTGTATGTATAAAATAATAATGTAAGTTCATGGTCCATGTAGGATCCTAGAAAATAGTAGAAATAAGAAAGATTGATTAAATCAAACATTTTATTTATCGAAGGTTTGTTAATCTTTAAAATCAGAAGACGCTTTATTTTCTGAGGTCCATCCGTGCATGGCTCGGAATGAACCGTAGCAAATCGGAACCCCGCTCCCAAATATAGCTCCGGTTCGTGGGATTCTCACAAATACAGCTTCGGATCGTGAAATACTTTTATTTTCAATTTCAGCCCCTGTTTGTTATTTTGATATAATAAAATATATCGTTAAAAATATTGTAGTATTGTAATGTAAGTGTATACTTTATGATTCAAAATAAGTGTAATATTTTGGATATTATCTACTGTTCCGGATCGTTAGATTTTCCATCTCGATCTCTGCACCCAGGTACACTGCTTGCAGAAAGAGGAATAACACACGGTATGGCCGGGCCGCCTTGTTCTCGGTGTTTCTGCGGCACCTTGTATGCAAACGTAAGAACTCGTTAATATTTTAATATTTCAGTTTTATATAATACGAAGGTCACAAAAGGGAGGATGTCGCCCGCGAGACCCGGAGACCAGACAAGTGCGCTTCCAGCTGACATTAATGAATGTCTGTTTGATGGTAGGAGGCGATCATTATCGCCGCAGCGGTGGTGGCACCCCGGCAGCCCGGCACCCCGGCACCCTCGGTACTCGGTACGCTCCACTCATCGCCGTCCCTTCAGATTTCATTGCAGGCTCAAAGTGAATTATTTACATCTGGATGCGCCGCGAACTGCGCTTCTTTATTTGTAAACGGGACGACAGCGCCTGATGCTCCCCGCTGTGATTCAGATTAGCATTTGTTCCGTGTCGTGTCGTGTGCTTCGCCAGGTCGTGCTGGACCCGAGTACCGGCCCCGGCACCGGCACCGGCACCCCGGCTCGGGACTGTTATTCAGCGCCAGGCGACACGACCTCTATCCCGAATTTCAATATCGTATCTTAAACAAGAAATGTACTTTATGGCATCTTAGATTTGAGATAAAGATGCCACCTTTTATCTCATTTCTAAAATTCATAACGAATATTTACGTTACAATAATTTCTATGCCAACTACTATTAGGTAGATTTTGATAGAAGTATTACTTAAAGCAGATGGTCTCATAATGAAACTATCGGAAAATTGCGATTTGGAAAATAATTAAGAGAATACAATTAAAAACACGCTTTTACAACACACACAATATAACTGATTCTAGCGGCCAACGCGTGAAGAAATTTTTATGATGTTAGTATTGGAGACGGTCTATATTTTTTATTCTGAACCAATGACATGTTAAAAAAAATCCGTTCTTGATTTCCATTGAAAAATTTTGATTTTTCAACCCTCTATTTGTAAAGTTGTAATCATGGAACTGCTGACACATGTCAAAATATTAGTTTTAACATGTTCGTATACATATGTGCGTATATAGCAAGATATACTTGCTGTATATTAATATTTTATTATTTATGAAAAGATCTTTTAAAACAATTAAAATTATATACACGTGATGTTTGGGGGTTAGTTTAAGTTCATTTTTACTCGATAAATCAAATGACCTGACTCATTATTCCTGCAACCTTAGTTTATTTATATGTTAACAATTGTGTACTTGTAATACTTTCATACCATTCTTTAAATCTTCTCTACCAAGAGTACTTCACTACATATGCAATAGGTATACTACACCTGCAAACGTTGAAGAAACTGCCAGTTTCATTTTAAAAAAATTAAAAAGAGCCATAATAGTAATAGGTAGCTATGAAATATGCATATGATTGAACCATCAATACCGACTAAGTATATATAGCTTTAAAAATTCAACTCAGTTGCGTGTATTCTTTTTAAATTTTGTGCCTCAAAAAGCTTTTGTTCAAAGCAATTCACCAGTGATTTACACAATCATTAAGTAGTGATAAATCGTCGCCAGCAATTCAAGTTATTGCCTCGGTCACTTCTGTCTGAATCCAGACGGTGTACTCTTTTTTCCTATTTGCATTTAGGTCTTGTCTCCGGTAATAAATTGAAGAACCGAGGCAAACTCTTCCGAGAAGATTTAACTGTTATTATCTGCGCTGCGGCTCCGAGAAATCTGCTCTCAAATCATCTCCAGCGAGAGCTCCGCCAGCGGGGGACATTTTTCGAGTGCATTTGGTGCAGTTTCTATTTCGGTTCCGTCTGGTCTTCCAGCGTTGCCCGACTCGTGACGGTACTCTCGCCTTTTTGCTCTCGCCGGCTGCACGCTTCAGCAGCTCCGGATTACCGTCTACAACTCTACAAAATGGAAATATGACGAATCGCAAATCTCTGCTGTATCTTGCAGACGGCGACCCGTCCAATTATCCGCGAATATGCACATTTTTGTGCGGATGTATTTTCTTGCTTAATCCCATTATTAAACGTTATTATTTATTTAGCTTAAACCGTTCGCGATAAAACGACTTGTTGTTGATGGTCTTTGTACAGGAATGCGAGATGCATATCTGAGTAATGTTTCCCGCAGTAAAACAAATTAATTTCATCTTAATGAGACCGGCTTGGCGTAGAAACGCCGTGCAACCAGTTGTCGTTGTCCCATTCATTGTTTTTCGTGATTTCAGTTGCTTTTTCTTTTAATCGTAACATTACTTCATCGCGTTATTAATAAGTCATTCACTTCATTCTTTTATCCGTAAATGCGCTGTAATTAGATTCGGCGTTCCGTTGAAAAAATCGTTATATTATATTTCAGATAACGGTATCAAGAGTTGCGAATGTAGCATTTTATCAGGCCTTAAAGACTTATCAGAGTTCTGTTAATATTTGTCTGAATCATTGCCGTTTTATATTGGTAATATAACAATTTAATGTACGTACCTTTCAAATAAATCATATTTTATATGTTCCCATCACTTGGCAACGTTCCAACTCTGTTCTGTGCATGCTTTTGTTAAAACTGTATTCCTGAAATATAAAATATTCAATAAGAAAGTAATTTTTAATATAATATGATCGAATTAGTCGAGTCACTGAAAGAAATACAATACCAGGCCTGCAGCTAATGGAGAAGGTGTCGGTGACGCGCGGGCGGCTCGGCGGCTGGAAGTGGACGTGCCTATACACACCACACCACACGCGACACACCTCGAAGCGGACCAACCTTCCGACCTCTCCCTTAGCACCCAGCACTTACACCCGCGTCCAGTTCTACATTCCTAGGAATATTGAGCCCAGCCATCACCGGCTCGGGTGTGTACATCTGAGTTTATTTTTGTTCAGTGTATACATATTACACACTCCCGCACAAACCATTCTGAATGTGTCGAGGTTTACACTTCTTTATCTATGGCATTAATGTAACATCAAAGAGATAGCGAGAATTTCATTCCTGGAAAAATAATATATTTATGCTATCTGACTGTGTTGTTATTTTTCTTTTATGTTTTTTAATCATTTATGACGCGATTGAACCTCGTTTCAAACACACCCAAAATTATGGACAACAATTTATGTACCAGAAATTTATAGGTCTTTGAAATGTTCTTTCCAGCAGCGATTGTTCCGTTATACCTGTAAAGACGCGGTCGATTAACTGCCGTTCACGTATAAGAGTAATGGATCTCTAATCTTGTGGAGATTGATTCAATCAGACTAACAGCCGATCCATTGTGCGCTGTGGACTGGCAGACTATTACCGAACAATGGAGACAGGTCTCGTAGACCGCCCACTCGCTGTTCCTTGTGACTCGTGTTCCGAGATGATCCGTAGGCATCTCAGAACAGTACTTGTAATCCTCTTCTTCCTTCTACAATTTCTGTTTGGTCAATTTCAAACTAATGTTACAAGTGCAGCGGAATCTGGTTAGATACTTAACAGATGCATAATAAGCTGAGGGGTAGTAAAACTACCTATCATCGCAATCACTATGATGACACCTTTGCTCTATTTATTTGAATTGATTGATGGAAATCAACAAATGGAATGGGATAATTCAAAAGTTTATTACTGAAGATTACTGAGAAACTAGTTCACTTGACAGATAATTGACGATTACCATACGAACTACGACCATATGACCTAGGAATACACCATGAATAAAAACGTCTGTAGAATTAGTGCTATTGCACGCAGTTTTCAGTCAACAAATGCTCGAAAACTGCAACAAATTGGCAGACGTAAAGATACTTATAACATAGTACAGCTTCAGTAGGGAAATATTTAGTTCAATAAGATTTTTGAACAAACAAATTAGATGCGCGCAAACAACCAAATTGTGTTGCAGCATCGGTATGACGTAACGTTAGGACTGTTGAAATTAAAAATTAAAAAGTCTAGCCGTGGGTTACGCTAATTTGTGTAATGACGACTAGAATTTTTTCGGAATATAAAGATTGTTTAATCTATATTTATTTCCCAGAATCTTTGGTAATACACATTTTTTGTTGCCTGTATGCAGTACACACCCATGGTATATGATAAATAAACAAATGTGCACGACCATCGAGCTGATGTCAAATAACCTGAATATGTGACATTACATCTGATATTTAATCTGATCTTTAAATTCATGTCACAAATGCAAATATGTTGTATTCAGAAGTGTGGGCTGTGGTCGAGTGGTTACAGTTATAGGCCGGTATTCAGATCCAACCTCACATACCGTCACGTGCCATGCAATGGTCACATAATGAGCCCTCTTCCAGAAATATTCCGTTCGTGGCCTGGTGCATCCACCGTCGTTGTTCGGAGTCAGCTGGTATCAAAACAATATATAATAATATTAAATATTAAAACAGATATTTAACATTTCAATATATTCGTTTTTTGTCTTTCAACATTTATAAGATTAACATTTCTGGTCCTTCGAGCCGAAGATCTTTGTGGAATGTTTTAGAAAAATGCAGTAGATATTAACTGCAACACTTTTAAGTACTTATTAAATCACACTGTTAACTGACGATATTAATAACACATTTGGCAGAGATAAACTTTTAGACTTTTATTGATGTTCTCTAAAACCCGAAAACTTAAGTAAATGAATTCTCTTTAAAAGTATTAGATGGTTAAATAGATCATATAGATTATCCAACTTCAATAAATTGATCAGTCGATAGATTACAATAGTTAGTATTTTCGAGTCATTAAGGGTTGCCTGCAGTTGTGGAGACCATTTTTATTTTCAACAAGTTTAGTTAAACTTGCTCTCGAAATTGTACTCTTGTGTTTTTTGGTTATGTAAATATTTTTATTGTACATATGACGTGATGAGAACCTATAGACTAAATGTGAATACGCAAAGAATGACATGTACACATAAAAGAGCACCCTGAGCCATGTCACGATGAGTCAGCTTTTGCGTGTCACACAGAACAATATGTTAATATACCATCGCTCACACCGAGTACAATGCCACTCCTGTAATATAATCGGGTTAAACCTCCCTTCTGTCTGCCGCCCCTCCCGGACTCTCCTGTACTGCGGCCTATCCCTCTGCGGGTAGGCCGGCATCGTTAGTCAAACAGGGTCGGTTACATCATCCAAAAGAACTGCCAACCCCGGTAACTGTTTCTGCCACAGAAGCGATTTCATTCTCTTCGTTCTTCGTCTTCAACTCTAAATTGTTGTTCAAGTATTATATAACACTCGTTTAATATTATATTCGTTTCCATTTTTTGTGTAAGATGTCTTCTTCTCCCAACCCTTCCATTCTGTAGTATTCGTCTAGAATGCACTCAATAAAAATGTCGCTCGTCCTACGTCCTAACCGTAATTCATTTAGTTTAAAGAGCAATGAAGTTGCGCGATGCGGTCGGTCAAGCAACGCGCATATAAATTTAGCATTCGAACTGCAAAGTGCAGTTTCACGAGCCGGCATGAACTTCCCGATAGCATCGATATGTAAATCATCCGACACGTGGCATGACTTGAACTCGGGGCTGAAGTAATTGTTCCGATCGGTCATGACTCATGACTACGCCTTCATCTCTGATTCAACTCTCCGCCGACCGTTCCAGAATGTAAAATTAAGCTTTATTTTATACATCTTTGTGCGCTTAAGTCATTTGTCACGTCTCGGCGGGTGAAATTACCGTTTTTGTTGTATTTGTTTGTTTATTTATGCACTTTGTTGTGGTACAAACAAAAATGTTTTTATTCGGAGAAAATGAATTTAGCCAATGGCGAAGGAAGAAAAGTATCATTTAAAGTGTGAGAAAGCCAACAAGTCTAGCGATGTGATACAATTTTCACAAGTTTTTTAAATTTATTATTAAAAAAGGTTCTATTTTGCAGTGAGAGAGAGACACTAACATTTGTGACACGCACACGTGCGCATTCATTTTGTACGCACAGGAATTCCAATATCGGTCCTTTTCCCGCTCCCCGAGCCGTCTTTCGTATTCCTTTTACACAACCATCCGTCATTCCTCCGACTGACGATCATCTATTAAGGTTTAACACTGAAGTAATCTGAATATAGCACCGCGCGGTACTGCGGCGGCGGCGGGGTGGCGCGGCGGGGGTCGGGGGGCGAGGTGAGGAAGACGGGCGCAGCAGAGCGCGTAATCACCGTCCCTGACCGAGGTCCTTGGCCCCCTCCGTTCCTTGAGGTCGGCAAATGCTGGGGGTTATTCTGTCCGACGCAACATCACAATACTACCCGCGCGATCATTCGTTGGCTAGTCGACAAACCCTTCATTTTGAAGTCGTAATCACCCTCGATAACCGCTCATAACACATTTTATATCATTATTGTGTCACAACTTAACCGTTCAAAATGTTCTGTGAGGAGAGTCTGTACTCTTGAAGAGAAATCCCGTTTATCAAAAACCTTCGTAAACTTCGGCCAAAAAAATATTTCGCGCACGGCGGAATAGTCCACCTAATTTTACTATTTTCTCTATTGAAACTAGAACGTTCGATAAAGTACTATCGCTTGCATATAGTTTATCGGAGCTGATTGATTTTTATCCATTTTGTTTCTTAAACTAACAGAATAAGCCTTACACTCACATCCACATCCCGATCGGGTGGATGTTATAACCCTGCTCGCCGATTGGACCATCTTTATTATATCTGTGTATATTGGAGAGTATTACATCCAGGTGCAAATTTGCTTTTGTAATTCACCTAGCTGTATTATCCAACATATTTAAGGGGACACGAATGAATTATTTAATATCCACAGAAAAAACTGCCTTTGTCCTTAATTCTATTCCTTTTCAAAATGTCTTCGTTTTGTCCTCGCGTTACGATTTAATAATTTTGTTCTGACTCCCGAGTTTCCAGCGCTGTGGACTAGGAGCAATGAGTACTCGGTTTCCGGCTATCCGGTGGCTAGATAGCTCCAGCCTAATGACTCCTTTGCAAGTGCATTATCGCCGTGCGCCTCGACATTTATACTGCCCACATTTTGTCTTAATTACGTATTTTTCTTTATTTACATATTTAAAAATTATAATATTTGACCGTTACATATAAAGATAATAAACCAAATAAACCTCTTTCGCTTTCTCTCCAATGGACCTGTTAATTAATACATTTGTAATAGTGGTAACCCAGTGGTTATATGGTTAGTGAGACGGGAACAGTCCAAACACAAACAAACATATGTATTAAATAGATAATTAAATAAATAAATATTTAAACTAAAATAATCTATTTAACCACTCGGGTTATATCATTGATAAAATACAAAGTGTTTAAATACAAAATTATTTTTATTCTAATTAAATTAATCAACTAGAAAGATATAAAGAATAAATCTATTTATTGAAAAAATATTTAGTCGCTACCGACATTCGAACCTGGACCTCTTCCTATCCGGGAAGCGCGTTCACCATTTCGCTATAGCAATCGAATACATTTTCGACAAATCTTTAACTTATAGTCTTTCCAATTCTCAGTTGATACATATATACATCTATTATTCCAATTTTAAAAGCAATCAACTTATATTGCGGTAAATCTCAAATACCTTTGAGCAAAAGTAACGGTGATCGCGCTTCCCCGGATGAGAAGAGATCCAGGTTCGAATCCCGGTAGCAACAAAATATTTTTTCAATATTTTGCTATATGTCTTTCTAGTTGATTTATTTAATTTGTATTAAAATACCGCAGAACTATGTTTTGAAAATGCAACTTCACAGCAAAAATGTGTTCTCCTTAAAAAATATTCTAGTTTAATCCGAAGCAGGATAATCTAAATGGTTCAATAATTTACATAAATATGTTCTTCATAGTTCTCACTCAATTTAAAAATAAAATAAAGTGAATGATTTTTTTTATGATTGAACTATTTAAAGGTTGTAATGTAAAGGAGCCGTCAAAATACACCGCCTCACATCACAGATGCGCATGAAAAGAATCGATAATGAACAATTTAGTACGATCGACCGACCGTTCTAGTAAGTGTGTAGGTAACTTTAGTCCAGGAACACGAATCTCGAGTGCATCGCGATTGTGTTGTTGACATTGCACAAATTATTCGGGATGTAATATGCCCTGCTGAATCCTCCTTTATCTGAGGCAATAAGCGAGGCTGATGATAAACTGATAATCTAATATCGATCAGCTGTTCTGCACACAGTGACAGCGCACACGGCTTCTTAACCATTTGCAGTGATACGGATAATCGATCCCATTGCTACCACGAGTTTCGGAATTATAGCACTCGTACATGCATCTTATAAACCGGGCGAACCTTAAATGGAACACGGATAAGAGTCAGGCTGGGTCGCCCCGCCCGCCCTGCCCGCCCTGCCCGCCCGCGCTCGACAGGTAGTAAACTGATTAAGTAATGCGTGACGGCTTTAATTTCTTTTGATTTATGGCCAGCGCGCTAACGAGTCGATCTTGACGTTTCGAATGGACCACACTTCAGAAGACGGCAGAGTTGGCAAGCTCGCCGATGACTTGTGACATGAGTAAAAGTCACTCTGGACGTGTCTTATTTGACCAAATTAATTGGCTTCCTCCCGCCCCTTCTTTCGTCTCCTTTAATGTCCTGTAATTCCTAATTGCATTATCATATTCTTCACTTTCTTTTTCTAACTAACTTACCATCACGCCGTTTCCTCGCGAGGCTAGGCAGAGAGGATAGAGCGCCACACACTCTTCTGTCCCGACATACAATTCTCGCCTCATCCACATTCATACAAGCTCGCCGATTATTGTGGCTTATAACAGGACCCTTTCTTTTTCCATTATTTTCAAAGGATCTCTAGGTGTTGGAGCAGCGGCATTTGATATGTGTATAAAGAGCTGCATCGGTATTTATTTAATTAATTATTTAACTTCTCGAGGTTTCCGACAGAAGACCATCTTCCAATTTGTCCGATCACTCCGAGTCTTCCGCGAACATTCTCTGTTTTGATGCCATCAACACGCGCGCTATATATCTTTCTTACCATTCGTTTGTTCTACATGACCAAACCGCCTAAGCGATTCTCTTTTAAACCTATTCATCATTCACTAAACTGTCATTACTGTACAAGTATGATACAGGTAAACAAAGGTATCATTTCACAAATTATAATATACGAATGAAAAAAGTTTACAGTTAAATTATACATAATATACAATACCATCTTTATAAATATACAAGTATGTAATCAGTGTTGGAGTATACTGTAATCATGTAAGGTGTATGGATAGCATTTTACTCTCGACGGAGGAGTTGTTTCGTTTAATTTCACTTTTGATAGACGGCAAAAAGTACATAGCGATTGATCAATATGATACCGCTCTTATAAACGATGATGTAGCTGAAACGAGTTCTATATTTCCAAAAGGTGTTCAGTCCACTTGTGCTAGTTTGGATTTAACATTGAACAGCTATACCGTGTAAGAGGACGGCATTCATATAAGGCGCTAAAATATATCATTTATTTCAAATTATTATATTTAAAAAGTATGTTTATTTAATATTTATTGTGTGTGTATGTTTCTTACTTCTACTTATATTAGGAAATTACCAGTGGAAGATAAATCACTAACGCAATCCATACAGACTGACGTCGCATTTAAGATCACCGAGCCACGGAAACGAAAATCTGTCTCCTTGATGTTGTTTTGATCATTTAAAAAAATGTCTAAACTGTTTATAAAAATATTAAATGTATGGACACGCATGTTATATAATAAATTGTAGATAATTGACAAAATGTGTTGATGAAATTTGAGGTAAATGTAGACTTGGCACATTATTTAAATATAACACTGGAACAGTGTTTTTGCAAAGCTTTTACTAAAGCGGCACACTTGACCCCCTGCCAAACTCTCATGCCACGTCAAGCATCAACGTGATAATAATTAGACATGACGCTCCCTGTAAACAAAGAGTGACTCACCCACAAGTTTACACTCAATAGCGCGCGCAGCTACAACTAATAACGCAGTTCGCGGCAATTCGGCGGTAGAGTGCGGGCATTACTTATCACTCGTAAGAATACACATCTAGATGAACTGCCAAAGAATGCTCCTAGGTAGTAGCATGTCAGCTGATCGTCGTCATGGGGGTGTGTTGTTAGCAAGGGCGTGCATTACACACAAGCAAAAAAGCTGTGCATTACTAAAAATTCTGGGAAATAAAAATAAATTAAATAATCTTTATATTATTAAAAAACCCTGTAAAATTCTAGCCGTTATTATCCGGATTAGTGTAACCTTGTGTATGACTTCATCCACGTCTAGCCGTGGGTTATTTGCGAACCATTTGTAACAACTTCATGTGCATTCTGCTCCGCGATTTGCTTGCACTTAGGTCTTTAATGAATCTAACTTGTATTTTCAATCCTTACAATAATCGTACTGAACTAAATATTTAGTATATAAAATGAATTGTTCTCAAAATTAAAAATAAATCTAACATTTTTTTTGATACTTAGTATACCTATCTATCGTATACTTAGTTAGCATCGTCGGTAACAGCATAACCTAAGTTTGTGCCTACTGCACGCCGCTGGTCGTTGGAAGGTTTGATGTTAGTTTTTTTTTTTTTTTCCAATTCTACGATACTCTTGAGTATTCTACATGCGGCTAGACCGCCAAATCTACTACTACAAGTGCGTCAGCGCTAATCGTTTTGACCCTTTTACTAACTAACGTATAAACATCATAAGTGTTTTATATTAATACATGAATTGGAAGGGTAAAAAATTAATTAAAAAGGTAATTAGGCGCGACACTTTATGTATAGTGCCGCCTTATTCTAACATAATACTTATAGGTAAACTAAAGTAAATTACTATTAAACTTAAGAATATTGTTTTTATTTTAACAAAGTCATTTATTGGAGAGTTCGGTCGACGCTGTCCGCTTCTGTGTGCATCTCAGTCCGGAGGATCGAGCGCGTTACTTCGCTTCAGGAAATAGTGCCTGGGCAATCTGTGTTTGCATCTGAAAGGCATGAGACTGATGTTGTGCTCGTACGAGCCGAGAGCTCGGATGAGAGGATTATCTTGAGAAGGATGGGAGCAAGATAATTTATCAAAGCATTGCATTATTGTGTTCACCTTGTGCTGGTGATGTAGTCTAGTTATATTTGTTTTGGGTGCGGTGTTGTGTATGATTTTAAGTGCTTTATTTTGAATAACTTGGAGCTGCGTATATTTTGTTTTGTGTATGCTGCTGAAGGCAGGCGCTGCGTAGGTGATAGTAGGCAGAACCATACTGTGGTATGAAATTGATTTATTGCGAGTGGATAGTGCGCCTGTCCTGTTGAATAGGGGGCGAAGCGCGCCAATTGCTCGGTTCGCTTTCAGGCGTGTGTTCGTCACATGACGTGTCCAATTCGAGCGCCGGTCGAGTGTCAGTCCGAGGTATTTCACCTCGGTCAGCCACTCCACCTCGCTTTCATTGACTAGGATTTTGACTCTCGGCGTCGCCTTCGCGACTCTGTCAGTGAGTTTGTTGTTAGTTTACTAATGCTTGTTTATACACAAAATTTGGCCGCACTTGCGAAACACCGGGCCAGATAGAATGTAAAGTCAAGTACATAATAAGAAATAGACTGCCCCTCATCCCCAGCGCACACACTCCCGACCTGGGCTCAGAGTGTCGCCGGAGTGGAGCGCCCTGATCTGTTCTGTCGCCCTCGGCGCTTCTCCCCGATGCTGGCACTGCCTTGATCAATACACTTGATGGAATTGTTTGTCTTATTATTTTATTATTCAGTTTTCAGCGTTAATTATAAATATGTTGTAACGTTGTATATCGTGCCGAGTATTATAATACCCGAGTCATTTATCACCGACCAAACCTGATTTGGAAAACTGGGCGTTTATGTATATACCAGTTCGTGCTAAACGCCATAACATTATTTTCACTCGGAATTCTTTATATTAATGAGCAGAATGTTTGTCCATACAGCTGGGTACACCGCGATCGTCGATTACCCGCAATATTAGGTATAATTTATAAGAAAAATTTTGTGTTTGCTTTTTGTGCCATGACGCGATAAGAATGAACATTTTTAATTAGAAAACTAGCTGTTTAAAAATACCTTAAATAATTTTTTTTTAAATATAAATATTAATGTATATATCAGAGATTCCCAACTTTTTCGGTTCACGGTGCCCTTGGTGCGTCAGGATTTTTCCACAGCGCCCCAATGTCCCGCTGCGAATGTGTTTCAGTATGCATATCCATGCGAACTTGTCGATATTACCTACATGGAACCGGTCGATAAGGTGTGATAAACACTCTAAAACCGCGAGAGAAGTCAACATTATTAGACGTCACAAACTACTAAAGGGGAAACGATCTTTTCCATCGTCTTATTAATTTTTCTCGTAATTTTGTGTCTGAAAATTAAATCTTCTCGAGCGATTTCAAAGATGTAAGATGCCAGCACACTTTGGGAATCGCCGGTATAAATAATAAAGTATAATGCATTACGTTCTGACAAAAAAATCTGCATTGTATTGAAATTTGGGAACCGAACCCGGCCTCCCGCATGACAGGCGGCCTCCCTCCCACGCTACTAATGAATATAAATGAGATGTGAAAATAACGCTTCCAAATAATATCTTAAACTCTTTAACGATATTAGCTCGCTACAAAGTTTTCAACGGAGGTAACTATTTATTGAATTAAATATATCAGTGTGTATTCAAATTTGTTGTTAAGAATGTATAAATAATAAAATGTACCAATGCTTTATATTTTGACACAAAACAATTTGATACCACTAGCGGGATAGCCTCTAAAATAGTTTAATTTAAATAAGGTTTCGGAAGCGCCCGGTATCGATTCCGGTACCACCGGTAAAGGTGGAAACAAAACACAACTATAAGTGAGAAAACATAAAAATGTTCCCGCTGTGCCCGCTAGTAAAGCGATGTTTGGTTTGACTCGATCTGAAATGAGTACAAAAAGAATTCTCACCAAAACGGTCGTGCACCCGAATGATTAGATTTTGCTCCGTGACTCACTCTCCATTAATAATTGCCACCTTCCCGTCTCGCCGCCGGCCCGTTTATGTATTTTAAATAATGTATTCATTTGTAAATATCGCCCGAGTCGGTAACTAACAATGTTCTTGTCCCATTCATTTATTCGGTACTCGGACTTGGACCCGCGTCGCCGAGATGCCGAGTTGTAAACGCAACGTTGCCAATTAAAATCGTGATTCATCTGACCAAGTCTCGCGCTGTTTTCAAATACGTATCGAGTATTTATTTTGATAATAATGCGTAAAGCGCCCCGCAGACGCGCGATCTTTCCCCGAGACTGACCTTCGCACGCGAGAGAGAGAGAGAGGGGAGATTACACTTGAATAGCTTTTCTTCAGTCTTTGAATATCAACGAGAGAATTTAACTGCCATTGATCGCTTATAAATGTAGAGAAGAGTTGACGAGTTTGGAGTTAAATAAAGATGTCAATTATGACCAAAGATTTTACCTAAAGTAACTAGCATCTCGCCTGTCCGTGATGGAAGACGTGATGGTCAAGCACGTTGTGGGATACGTCTATAGAAGAAGAATTGTATCTATCAGTAGAAATGAACTGTTAGAGGAGTGGTTACTCTCGTGCCTGTTTCTCTCGACGCGGGTCTAATGTAACCATAATTTGATTGCGGTGTAGATGAATTCTTTAGCTTAAAGTTAAATGTTTATTACTCTTCTGTACTGGCTTTATATTGGGATTTATTAAGAAACAAAGAGTACAGCATTAATAACAAAGCATTAGGTTAAAGTTAATACGTATTAAATGTATCAATTAGAAAGATATGGAAGAAAATTCAATTTATCGAAAAAATATTTTTGTTGCTATCGGGATTCGAACCTGGATCCTTTCCTATTCGGGGAAATACGTTAACCGATTACATCACACCAACAGAGTAAAATGACGACAATTATTCGATCTTATATGCTGTAGTTCTTTCTAATTATACATCTGTTATACCAAATTAAATTAAATTTGTATCAAAATACCACAGAACTGTGTTCTGAAAAACTGCAACTTTACAATAATAATGTGTTCTCTAATAAGTAACAATTTTATCTGTCACCTGGTTTAAAAAAAATGAAATGTTCGCTTAACCTCACGTAGAAAAGCAATAAAAAAAGGTGACGGTAAAATTTTACGTGAAATACCCCTTAAGATTTTCCCCTGTGTAGCGTTCAGTGTTAAACCCACACGGCAGACACTCACACCTGGGCTTTTATTATATCAGGCCTGATGTCGCTGATGCGTTAGCGCGAGCAGCCCTGATGATGAGATACGAAATGAGAGGTCGGATCACACGTCAGAATAGCCCAGAAAACAGAAGATTAGATTAGATTAAACGGTGTGAATTAATGAAGCGAATTCCCGAGTACAAGAAGAACTCCCCTCACAAACACTTATTTTGTTAAATTGTTATATTTTAGGAAGATCGTGTCCAGTTACAGCGTAACATGACAGATATTGGAGTTTTATTATCCAATTATTAAACATTTTTCAACTTGATACAGATAAGTAAGAACTGTTGTTGTTGTTATTGTTGTTGTTCGTATTTCACTGATTTTATACGAGCAATAGCAATTTTCGTTCAAATTGAATTAATATAACAATATTACCGGCGCGTTAGCAAAGTTATGTCAAATCAATGATTCCTGGCGACACCGCGGATAACCGCGCAGTTGCGCAAGCCGTCCGCACACTCCAGGCGAGGTGTCGAGGTGTCGAGGCCACTTTTTTCGCTCTATCGAGTTTACGCAATTCCCACACCACTGGCAGCTGGCAGCTGGCGCCGGCGACAGTGGAGCAAACACGAATCTCGGCCGGGATGAGCCTTCCAATCTCCGGCCTCGGTCTTGGATACGCGCTCAGGACGTGTCCGACTGTCTCCGGTGGTGTGCGTGCCACGAAGGTCAGCAGTTCAAACGTCGCCTTTGATAAAATGCCAATATGCTGGTGATGCGGCTGCTCCAATCAATATTAAATATGTACCGTGCATCGGTAACACTTTAAAATAATCGAATTTCTTAAACCTTCCTCTCATATTACCGCGAGTCGCATTGTTATCTAATGGCCCGTGTCAGAGATTGAATAACAGATTCTTTGGAGGCAACTCTCGGCTTTCGTAGTCCCCGTCTCGTGTCTCACTTCACACTTGTAGGCCAAAAGTCAAATGTCAGTCCGTTGACTATTGATTTTCTGTTCATGTTGGCTGAATTTGCGCACGTGTCGAGTTTCGTCGTCAGATGTATCATCGAGTGCTTGGGTTTGAATTTTGTCTTTTTTTACCAATCATAAGCTGATCTCTGAGCCGAGCATAAGCTGATATCATGCGTATATGGTATTGAGATTTATCTCGCCGAGATATCTCGCATCGTATCTAATTCCGTGGACCTGGACCATAATGACGGATTCCTCGATAAAAATAAATACGTTGTAATTCGTTATGCAGTAGCAGGATCCTAATTTAGAATATTATTTTGTTTCAGATGACATCAAGAAGGTAGCTGAACACCTGGTGCAGATAGCAAAGATCAAGGAGTCAATAGACAATATCTCCGTGATAGTCATCTTCCTGCAGGATCCACACAAACTCGCAGAAAAGGCGACGTGGCTGCTCAAGAAGTTTGCTACGATGGACGCCAGGTAAGCGCCATCCGCCGTCGGCTTCACTTAGCCACGCATCAGTGGCGTACCAACACTACCCTACTGGGCTTCTACTTCCCGCTCCACAAGAATTCATTTCGTTTTACTTATTTTAATTAAAAATAATTACTTGAGAATTATTATCGAATGTTTATTTATATTTTCATATTTAAATTTCTACTATTAAATTGACACCTTTAATAATGATTAATGTAAGATATAAATAACTGTTACTACCATCAAAGGTTGATACTACTCGTCCATGGTACCACGAAATTTCAAAAATTCGTATCTAAATTTTTTGATGCTAAGCTTTAATTGTCGCGATTGTTCAACGATTCCGGACCCCTCTGGGCCCCCGGGCGGCAGCCACGTATTATATGATGGTAACGAGATGCGCAGGAATGCTTGGAACAGAGACACACATTCAGTCTCAATAAGAGGCCAGAAATCGCGATCTAGATACTTCCATATATTTACAATACAAACTGCAATACGACATCCATCGTTTCAGTTGACACCAGTCGTTGCCTTTTCTGTTTGCAATATTCACGTTTCGAATGTAACCAAGTGCATAGCAAACATGAGTTTCGCTGTTCCCTTAACTGATGAAACAGTGCAACTCGAACACGACGTGTATGATTCGGTTCGGTTGCAGCAGAAACCGCAGTTCGAAGCGAATGAAACAATATCCGCGGAACAAGGTTAGTGTAGGAAAGTTTCTATTTATCTCCAGTATCGAATTTCTCGCTGGAGTATGCCGGGACGGGATACGGGCAATGGCAATGGTCCAAAAATAGACTCAAATAACGAGCATTTCCAGAGCCAAAACTGTTCAACGACAATCTTCAAGCTGCTGAAAGTGCACTGCCGAATAATGCATTTTTTGAGATGAAACACTTAAAAAATTTAATCTTTTTTTTTTACTAGTCTTAACGTTTGGTGTATTTATTGTTGCTAATAATAAATCTATACATTTTAAACATATTACATGTTTATTCGGCAGGTCCTCCAGTAAAATTTGTCACGAAAACCGCTTTAGAAAAATTTACTAACATTTTAATATACTGTCAATTTTTACCTTGTATTTTATTTTCACTTTTGGGACCGTTATTTTTAAATAAAAAAAATTAGATGCTATCTTGCTATTTTCCCATATCTATGTACATTCTTAATTCAAATATTTAATTTAATTTTAAAAATTGTTACCCTTGGTGAACTTTGTAACAAGCTAATAGAGAGATAAACGATTAAAGAGACTAAGCTATTATTTTTAAGTACTATTTTCACATCTAGTGTAGTAGTCATGAGGGAAATTTCAATTTTATTTATTTAATCGAATATTTTTTTCGATCTTGAAAAACATATCTATGAAGGGTTGATCTGTGTGTGAGCCAAATCTCGATCTCGCCAAGTTTCTTATACTGATTCTGGCCTTGATTGTCATCCATATATTGATTCTGGCCTTGATTGTCATAATCGCCATTTATTATTATTCAAAGTACGCAACGACCACACGGCACACGGAACCTGGGACTTACCGAAAACACTCGCCCACGGTATGGCGCTGGCTTCCTAATCGAGTTTTGGTACACACACGAAAATATCCTTCGAATTGTTCTTTTGTCACGCCGTGTATCTCCACAGATAATGGAGTTAATCAATATAATTTGTCTGTATGAAAGACGACAAAAAAGAAGGCGTTTTCATAGCTGACAAATCGTCAGTCAGTCAGTCAGTCTGTAGCTTTGTGTCTCGATTTGACGAAATTGAAATTATCTCAGAGTGAAAAAATGAACAGATAGAAAGAGTAGCGGCCAAACAATTCCCCGTTATGATTCTCAGGAATGCGAGCGGCATTCGCCTCGTTCAATATCTGCCGTACCGAGTGTTTGCTCGCCGACTACCGCGACACTCGAAGGCCTTTATATTCTATTCCACATTTCGTATAATCATCTTTCCGCGTTAGCCCACTTTAATAATAACTCCAAACCACTCACCGTGAGACGCTCGTGGCGCGGCGCTGAATATGTAATTGAAAATGAAATTGTTGAATAATTGAAAAATTAATATCTCATTAGAAGTTGGCTTAAAGGTTTAGTGTTTGTTTCGAGTCATTTTATTCTTTCGAGGATAGAACGGCGTAAGAATCCACCTAATTCGTTAACCTGCAGGCTGTATATCGGCATCCTAATGCGGTGGGAGGGTCATAATGCGGAACCGTCCGATAGTGAGACTGCCGCGAGCTTTCGGTGTTATTGACCAATTTCGAAACGCTTTCAGTTTCGACAACACGGGCGGTGCCCAGACGAACCGGTTCCACGTGAACGCCGGCCAGGACGTCCCGTTCTCCAAGGACGGGCTCCTGTTCGAGCTGGACGGGTTCAAGAAGCAGAACGGCTCCGAGCCCGAGGAGCCCTTCTTCGCCGGGGAGCGAGCGACCAACGGGAAGAGATCCTCGGACCACTTCGAGGAGGAGGACGCCGAGGACGAGGACGACGACGACCTGGGGCCGGAGACGGACGTGGACGCGGCTGACGAGGTGCTCATGTCGCCCAGTCTGGCCGCGGCCAGGGCGCTGCTGCAGGCTGCCGGCGACCGAGCGGACGCGGCCGACCCGGACCGCAGGCAGGAGACCCCCACTCCGCCCGACGCCGAGTGTGATGCAGGTGAGATATCCTAGTGGACTCAATTGATGCACTGTGTAAATTGGAGCCGATTTTAAATGTCAGAAACATCTACTTTACTTGTCAATTGGTTCCGTACCCCGCGGAGTACTTTTTTCGTGAGATTTCTACCCTAATTCGTATCTAGTAACTAATCTCTCATTTAATTGTATTTGTTGTAATGGCGTCTTGTACATTGTCCTGTGTGCATTCCAGCGTCGCCGCACGAGTTGAGAATATTAGACTTTCGTCCGTCGTCGCGAGTAGGTACAGTGTGTTCAGTTTTCGGGATGCCGAGCTGGGCCGGGAACTGGGAAGCGGGAAGCGGGTCGACAGGGGTCGGGTCACTAGCCTATTACAGCAAAATCGATACCTCTAAACAGACTTCCAATCCCTGATAAGCAACTACAAACATATTTTTTTTAGAAAGTTAGCTTCGAAATGCGATCGTTAATAGATACGATTATAAGCAATCAACGCACGAGCGATAAACATTAATTTGTTCCCGTTTTAAGCGGCTGATATAATTAATGAAATTTTCTACATTAGAAATTTGTTACATTGTAGTAATAATAATTAGATATTTGAATAAAACGAAGTGAAATTACTAAAAGTAAGGTAAATTAAATTGTAAGCGGCGAAGACGGGCGGGCGTGGTGCGCGCGCCGCCGCGCAGACAGCTGCGTTGCCGACTCGCCGCCGGCCGCTCGGATCAGTCGCTCGACGGAAGCGTTCTGTGTTGTGTCATGCTTCGTGTCTGTTTTCGTGCATTCTCTGTGTACCCGTTAGCCGGTGTTCTGTGAAATTTATCGCGTTTAAAAGTTTATCGAGTGATTTTACCCGGCGAGTATCCTGCCCGTGGTCGTGTGCCGCCACTCCTGATCCTGATATTATAATGGTACGTTCGCAATCTGTCGCCTTCTGTTTCGGTGTGAAGTTATTTTAGGGTTTATTATGCACCGCTCCGAAAATAGACTCATTTCGAATGGTCGACGAAGTGTACTTTATTTTACCGCTGTTTTCTCTCTTGTCTTTTTCGCCGTGCATCGCCATTTTATCGACGCACAACGAAAATGTAGTAAAGTTGCCGAAATATCTCGCTACTTGTCTGGACTGGTCCGAGCGCACGGCGGGGCCCCAGCGTTTTTCTTCACTCCGTCCGTGTAATCTTATTGATTCGAGATGTTCGGCGTTTAATCTAAAGTACAACTAAAGTTACAGCACGATAAAACTTTTTCCGATAATCAAAGTTTCCGTTCTAGAACTTTAATTTTGTCATCTGTCACCGGCGCGAGGCGGGCGAGAATGGTAGCCGACTGCACGTTGCACATTTGCTCCGCTCGCATGACACTCGCGTATTATTGTAATCTGTATTTTTATACTTGAATAACATTCTTACGCACTATTCTCCGGTTATTCAGTGCCGACTTTAATTGAAATAACACCTGTTGTTATTCGTGCCGAGATTGCGGCGGAAGAATTTGCGTTTTACATAATGGCCGTTAGAAATCATCGTTTTAAAGTATTGCCGATTGGACGGTCCCTTTTATGATCGTTAATCCGAATAATAAATAAAGGGGATGTGCAGTGTGTCGAGAGGCGTGTCCTCGCCCCCTTTCTAGTAATACACATTTAATGATCTGTAATGGGGAAAACCTATGAACTGGATTGTTAGGTACTCTACGTATTAAAAATTATTTTAATTCGTTCAGATTAATATTCTCGTCACAGGTATTAGTAATTATTTTATGCAGCTTGCAGTTAACGGGAGGCACACCTTTTTTTCGTTCATCGAACTCTAAGGAATTTCTCAGAAGTTATATTGACGGTCGACAAGCGCACGGATACGGCAGGGACAGCTACGACGAACGAACACGATGGGAACTCTAATATCGGGGTTTTTGGAAACTTTATTTGATATTGCGTAACTAAATTCTGTGCCGCGTAATCATCACACTATATGTTTCTTTATTTTAGGTTTTATTAAACTCTGGTTACCCGTTTATCAATTGTAGACGAACATTTTTCCGCTGTTGTAATTTGGTTTGCGAAGACTTTCTTATCATTTTGGCATTAGTCGCAAGTGATGATATCATATTTCGTGTAATTTATTTTTCAGAAATAATAATGTTTTATTATTATGTTGACGTAATATCTGCAAATAAATTAAGTTTTTTTTAATAAGCCTAATAATAATACTTTGCTTTAGTTTTATTTTTGTATTATAAGTAAATCCATACATATTCAATTAATAATTGTCATTTTTATGCAACTGATCATTTTATAAATTTATTGGATTGTATTATTTGTTATTATTTCATGTATGTATGGGAGTGTATAGCTGTATAACAGAAGAAGGATTCGGGGCTAAATTTGTTTTATCCAAATTAATTAATCACTAGTTTTTTTTTTGGTTGATTAGGTAGTCCCATTTTGACAATGATTTACGACAGAATGCTGAAAATTTGTAACCTAACATACACATGTTTAGCTTCTTCCACGTTCATACATTAGAATTGATTATATTTGTCCTACCAGGTATCGCAATCTCTATCGACCTGTACAAGCCCGTCTTATAATACGTCTGTCTGACTGTTGTTTTTCTCCTGTCAACATTCTGACCGGTCAACCCGAATTATAAAACTAGTAGTAGAAAATATCAGCACTTATGATCACTCGCACTAGCAAAGTATAATTTAGACCGAGACAATGTTTGCATTTGATGGGTAACGGACTCTTCTCCCCCACTTCCCCTCCTCAATACTTTATTTATATATCATTTGAAGTCAATCAAAACCCTCGTCACTTCATTAATAAAAGGTTATATCCCTGAAATAGTTAGGTTGACCCAAAATTTTGAAGTGATATTCCACTCCTAAATATTAAATGTGCAAAATCCAGTTTCTTAATTTTTTAATGTTTATTTTAAATGGAAGCCATCTTTTGTAACACTTAAGGTAGGAAAAGAAAATATTGTCCCCCTAAATTACGTTTGCATTAATTAATCTTCTCGCATATGCATTATTCTTGCTAATGCACTCATAATCTATAAAATTCTCATAAAAAATAGAAATAATTTATAGTCAATTTTGTTTCAAGGTTCAAAAATGTTCACAACAAGAAATCACGTGGAGATTTAAGCTAAATGTAAATTTATTGAATACAAGTTCCACAATTTGTTTAACCTTTTTTCTTTTAAATTAGTAAGGAGAACTTCATCCACCATCTCCTCCTTTCTCTACTGACCCTTTCCACTGCTCAATGTGCACTGCCATCACTTTTTTTAATACAATATCTTCTGATTCCAATTATTAACATATTTAATATTTGAACTCATTTGAAGAACTACGATTTTATTAATTACATATTAGAAAAAAAACAACAAGAAATGCCCATATTCTCACATGGAAGCCAAAACTTCAAAATGATCTCGAAATTCAAAGATCCGACTAAATTAGATCATAATTATGTTTGATTCTTGACATCATCCTTGTTGTTTTAGTATTGGATGGAGCGCTGGTAGACAATGTAGGTGAGAGTGGTGGCGAGGATTCAGAAGACGAAGACGAGTGGAATTATTTCAAAGGAGACAAGAAAGACGACTCCGACCCCTCTCTACTTCCAGAAGCGGCCGTTGAGCCACTTCAACAACAGGTTGGAACCATACACATTTATTATTCCGGATGACCAGTTAAAGTATTGTGATACAATTCCTTGAAACTTATTGTTATGGAAGTTATATACTGATGCCATTTGCTTAACTGCAATTTGTTTTATCTAATATAATTTATGTACTCCTTAAACAAACAAATAAATAAATATATACTGTCTAATTTCCATATCCCTAATGATGTATTATACTTCATTTTTATTAATTAACTTTTGACTTGATAAGTATTAATCAGAGTAGAGGCTGTTTCAAATAAATTTCAATTATATTTATATATAATTAATACTCAGAACCTGCTGTGTGACTTGGAGGACGCGATGAATTCTCCCCTGAACCCGGAGGCACCGCCCTTCGTGCCGGTGTCCCCCACACGAGGTCTGGAAGCGCGGGCCCTACCTGCGCACTTGCTTCCCGAAGAAGTAGTGGCCCAGTCACCCCAGAAGCCCGTGCCCATGGACGACATAAACGTTCCCGATCCCAGTGAGTTTGAGAGTGAGGTTTCCACTCGCCTGCATGACCTGGGTACTGCAGAGGAATACCTGAATGGACATTCTGATAACAGTGTAAGTAGAAGTAGAACTGTGCGAGATATTGTAATGTAACATCACAAATGCTGATATTCATTTATGTTTTTTCGGAACTGCCATATTTAGTTTTTTTTTCTTCCAGGCAATGTCCTCGCAAGAAAACTTGAAGGAAACACTCCACGGAAACGAGAAACATCTCGGGACGTTGGATTTTGGTGATAATGAGAATACTGATAGTCAATTGAATTCCGCGACTGAGATTGTAAATCAAGCTGAGTACGACAGGGTACAGAAAGATACCACCGACTTCTGCGATATACAGGTTGCCTTCACTCCCCACACCAATGAAGCCTTTGAAGATGAAGGAATTGACGAAGAATTATACGAAAGACTGAAAAATAAGGAGCGCGATCCGATGAGCATGTCGTTCTATCAGGAGAAGGATGAAGATACAAGCGAAGTCGCGCACAATCCGTTCGACCTGAATGCGGTGCAGACATTACCTAATGATAGTGATGAAGACTTTAGTAATGATCAACCGTTGCCCGATAACTCTGTCCAGGCCATGATGTGCGGAATAAATCCCTTCATGGACAGGCAAGTGGAGCATTGTGACGTGACGCCCCATGAAATTAACGCTGCTATATCCGACCTGGATAACGCGGTAACAAATGAACCGGACTCTATTGACATGGATTATCATAAAGTTGCGAGTCCGTTGATTTTTGAAAAAGCTGATACTGAATTGCCAGAGGACGTACAATCCCCAATTAGTGATAATGTCAGTCAATTGACCGAACCCAGTGAGCACGATGATGATGATCATCAAGATTTACTGCGCCCGGAAGAAGTAGAGACTGCAGTCAGTCGAGATTCAGCATTTTCCGCTGAAGTTTCCTCTCCAGTTCCGTCTCCTTTGGAGACGGATGTGGACTTGTGCCACATTTCCAACCATTCAGCTTTATCTCCGCAACTGTTGGCCCAGTCTCCAGAACTATTTGAGCACTTTGAAGAGCGGGTAGCGCAATCGCCAGAACTCGTGGCTCAATCTCCAGAGCCCGTTGCGCATTCCCCAGAGCCTATTGCCCATTCTCCGGCACTCATTGCACATTCTCCCGAACCCAGAACTGAAACTCCCGACATGAGAGCTGAATCCCTTGAGCTACGAGCTGAATCCCCCGAGCTGAGAGCTGAATTCCCTGAGATAAGAGCTGAATCCCCCGAGCTGAGAGCTGAATCCCCCGAACTAAGAATTGAATCCTCCGAGCTAAGATCTCAATCTGCAGAACTGAGAGTTCAGTCACCCGAATTGGGAGCTGAATCCCCCGGGCTGAGATCTCAATCTCCTGACCTTAGAGTTCAATCTCCTGACCTGGGAACTGAATTCCATGAACTGAGGGCTGAATCCCCAGAACTGATATCTCCATCTCTGGAGGTGAGAGCTGAATCTCCAGAACTAAAAGATGAATCCCACGAGTCTAAGGTTCAGACCTTTGAGCCCAAAGCTGAATCCCCTGAAGAACTCGTAGCTCAATCGCCAGAATCTGTCGCAAAGTCCCCAGAACCCATTGCGATGTCTCCAGAGCCTGTCGCAATGTCCCCAGAGCTCTTAGCTCTTTCCCCGGAACCCCAAGTTCTTACCTCAGAGTTTTCCGAAAACGCTCAAGAACATTTTGATCATTCCTCTGAAGTTCTGGCACAGTCTCAGGAAGTTTTCTTAGCTTCCAAATCACCCGTTCCCGTCCACCAGAGCCCTCTCGTCCTGTCCCCCGAACCTGAGGAATGTGCCTTGCCAGAAGAGACATATCATCTGCCGGTATCACACTCCCCTGTTGAAGAGCACAAAGACTTCAAAGCGTACTCCCCCGAACCCCAATCACAAGTATTTGAATCAAAAGACACTGAGGAATTCCAACAAAATGATGTCTCTGTGCCTAGCACAGATTTAGACAAGGACATTGATTTTGGTGTTGATGATGCAGTAGAGGCACTGGAGAAGAAGGTTGAGGAAAACCTGATTAACTTACAACCCGCAGTTGAACAGATCTGCGAGTTTGTGGAGTCGAGTGTTGTCGAGAATGTTAAGAATATAGATGATTTCACCACTAATGAAGTGTGCGAGCCTTTAATAGAAGCTGGAGATCAAGTGCAACATCTTACATCTGCATTAGAAGAGTTTGTTGTGCCGGAGGAGCCAAGTCACTGTTTCAATTTAAGTGATTCAAATGTCATTGATTTTAGCATCGAAGCTACTGAGAAGGATGCTAGTCAGGTTCTGGATATCGGATCATTTATTGATGAAATAGAAGTAGAGAAACCGGTCCAACCGCTCGAGTCATCGGAGAATGTCAATTTTACAACTGACCATTCTATAAATGAAGTGGTCACTGGCCCATCTGACGATTTGATTAATGAAATTGTTTCTGCCCCGACCGACCACTTCATCCGTGAAGAAGTCACTGGCCCGACTGAAAGTTGTTTACTCAATGGAATTGCGACGTGCCCAACTGCTGAAGTAATCAGCGAAATTAACACTACCCCGTTGGAACAGTCTGCAACCGTAGAAGATACGGTACAGCCTGAAGCTGAATCTGAGAGTACAGTAGCTGCTTTGGTCATTCCCGCCGCTGTCGCCTCCGTTGTGGCTGCTGTGGCGGCTGCATCTGCCGTAGACGACAAGAAAGCTCCCCCCAAACCTAGGTCTAGCACCGCTATCAAAAAAGGTCCAGCCGCTGCTAAGACTGCCGGATCTCCCACAAAACCATTGGCTCCTAAGACAACACCATTAAGTGCCACTAAAAAACCCACATCTTTGACCGCCAAGCCCTCCCCAAGCGCCCCTGCCAAGTCCTCCCCGGTACCGAAGCCCGCAGCTGCCAAACCGCTATCCAAGGCTGCAACTTCTCCTACATCCAAACCGCCCGTAGCTAAAAGTATTTCAGCACCCAGGCCGAGACCGCCGCCGCCATCCAAAACGACACCCACAGTGGAAAAGAAACCCCTGGCAAACGGAGAAGTCAAAAGAGAGCCAATCAGGAGACCAGTTCCGGGCAGCGTGCCGGCCAAGCCCGCCCCCAAACCGGCCGTCCCTGCCGCGGCTCCTAAGCCTGCAGCGGCCCCTCCTAAGGCTGCCGCTCCTCGGCCAGCTGTCACTCGCCCGCCTAGCGCACCCCGTCCCGCTCCGACTGTTGCTGCTCCGCCTAAGCCCCGACCCACACCTATTACCAGGTACTCTTTCATTTCTAATTTCCCATACTATTTGCGGCTTTCCATTCATTAACTGGTCACCATCCAAAGGTTTTATATTTGGGATATTAGGCCTGTTAATATGTCTCAATATTGCAATGGATTATTATACAATGGATACTGGAGGAAAATTTAATTTGTTCAGTGTAATTGTTGTAATTACAGAACTGCTAATGTGTTATGTGACTAATGTTGTAAAAAACATTGCACTAAGCTACCTCATATGAATCTAGGATTTTTTTTGTTCAAAAACTTAATGCATATGCGCATGCATTTCATCTCTGATTCAATAAATTAAATTTTGGGTTGTCTCTTCGCTGTGGCATTTCAGTAACAAATGTATTTTTGGAAAGGAAGATAACAGAATTTATTTAAATCAATTAATATGTTTATTTGTTCCAGGGCCCCTGTCGGCAAGCCAAGTCTGGGATCCGCCAAGGCTGCACCGGCAGCTGAGAAGTTAGCAAAGGAGACAACTAACAAGCAGTTGTCAGCACGGCCTACTCCCGCTCCACGCACTGCCATCTCAGCTACCAAGGTATTTATTATTTTCTGACCCTTTATGTTTGTAATTAAATATTAAATGAAATACAGACTGAATCACCATAGTTTTATGTGGATGTTGTATTATTGAGTTGAGTTATTATAATATCTATCTTTTCCTTCTAGATTGTTCATTTCCAATTTCTGGTCAGTTTAATTTAGTAAACGTGTAAACCATTTGTTGCTATTGTTATTTATAATATACATGCATATTTATTGATGATAATTTTTCCAGACCACACTAAAACCAGCATCGAAAACGACAACGACTACGACAGTAACAAAGACAAACATCTCCCCGATCAAGAGGCCGACCAGCGCCACCACCAAGACCACGCTCACCAAGACCGCAACCAAGACCACGACGGTCAAACAAGTGGGCAAGATAAGCATGGAAAAGCTCAACGGATCTCTGGAGAAGTCCATCAAAGAGATCAAGCAGGAGATTAGCATGAATGGCTCTCCGCTGATTACGGACCTGCCCTTGAAGGACACTTCACCCCAGGAAATGGACAACTCGTTGCTCCCCATCATCGACGCAGCAGCCGACTGAACTATCTACGACCATGTAGTATTTTCACCTTGATACGAAATGAAGATTGCGAATGATTAAGATTGGAATACCATCCGGTTTTGCGTTAATTGATTCTTGATAATTTGTTATAGTTTAAAGAATGTTATATCTTTTAGGGTGGTGTAACATTTACGTAAAAGATTATTGGTACCACACCTGGATCGCATTTTTTCATGATGTTTTAAAATATATGACTAACAAACGCTCAGGCGGGTTCACTCCTCGCCGGAGGGTTTCTGGAAAAGTAATAAAAGTCTGAATTGATAAGATGTTAAGCGTTGTGATTTAGTTATCTTTTATTTGAATATGGCTGTTTCCCTGATTTTGACATTTTGTACGATGGTCGGAGCATCTAAAGTTACGGAAGGGGGTTAGGTTAGGTTATGTAAACTATGTTTAATTAATTAAAGCGAATGTGGACGCTTGAGAGTACTTTACTTTAGAGAGCTGTATTTGCGGAGTGACGATTCCTGAATTGTGTCTGTTTAGATGTTTGTCTTTATAATAAATAATCCAGAAAGACTTGTGTGGTTTTGTATTTTATATGTGAAGTGTGTTGAATGGTATTGTTGAAATTCCTCGGCTTAACGGCTTATTATTATATAGAAAATATTTTTATTCAAATGTCTAATTCTTATTTAGGAAGAACACTACTTATGCCTTAATAATTGTTTAAGTTGCGGTTCTTTTCTTTTTATTAGAGTTAAAAATATGAAATTTTATCCTATTTAGTTTTAACATAAGTTTTACACGCTGGTCAGCCTGGGAAGATGGCGGCTGACGTCGCTTGGTTCGTAACCATTTTTCAAATAAAATTTCAATCGCTGCCTCCTAATAAACTACATTTATATCTTAATATAAAGGGGTTATGGACACTTTCTACACATTCACAACTACTATATTCTACATTACATTGTAAATTGGTTTTCCCGTATATGTAAATAGAACACATAAATTTTATTAATTCTGCCTAAAATAAAATCTTTAAGTAAGGTGCTATTGTGCAATGCTGTTGGGAGTTTTGCTAGTTGAGCTTATCTACCTAGGAATGTGGCGGCATTGCGTCTGTGTTTTGAGATAGCGTTCAATTATTACATATTGTGCATTCTAACAATATTGTGGTGCACTCTGAATATATAATCCATACAAATATTTACTCAAAACTTTGCAGATATTGAACAAATTAATGTTTTTATAATGTGTCTACTATTATTGCTAGCAATTATTTCAGCTGTCCTAATTTATTACTTTTTGTATTATTATTATTTAATAAAAAACATGAAAAACATATTAAAGTGTTTTATTATGAATACAAAAAAGTACTTAAATAAGATGGTTAAATTAAAAAACCTATAAACTAATTATTGGGGGTTGTGCCAGTGTCAATAAATATGTGCCATTGCTCGGTACATATTTATTTACTTGAAAAAGATTCGTGGCAATTATGAAATTGATCGGATGCGTGTTACAAAAAATATATATAATCAATTGACATTTGACCTTGTTGAAATTATGTAATTCTGTTTGGACCCTTGAAACGTTTAGAAATGCCAATGCGTAAGATGCGTCAACATCTCGCTGTGGTGTGTGTTATGTTACATTGTTCCAGAAAGAGATATATATTCGACAAGGTGCAAAAACAAAACAGATTTCTGTCACTTAAAACTTTGTACCAGAGAGTGAACACCGAAAGAGTATTGAATTCTATATTGATGGAAATTTAATATCAGTCTGTTTGAGGTTCTCTGCTATCCATTGGTCTGCCTGGTTATTCAAGTCTTGCGTGAACTCTTCTGACCAGCCTCCATTCTTTCCTTTAAACAAATTTCAATCAAAATCATTTAATATTCATAATATAAATGTGACAAAACAAACTTGCTCGCCCGTACCTTTGTCGAGTGAAAGCGATGTGTTGATGTAATATGAGAATAAAAGTTGCAAACTCTCGCTGCTCAGATTTAATGTCTTACTTAATTCAGTTTGGCATTGACATTGTGGCCAGAAAGTCGCAAATAAGAAGATTGGTTAGTCTTATCTTCATACAAAATACATTAGACAATGAGTGATTGCATATTCGCCTCTAATTCTGTGTTGTTTAATAGAAAGAAAAAAAGTGTGGACACTCGCACCCTTAGATTCTACAAAAGTAAAATTTTATTCAAGACGTTTTGCGCCTGCCCAATCATTATACATTGATCTGACTGCTCCAAGTAGGGCATCAGGCATTGTGAATATTTGAATTAGGTGATAAATTTAGCAAGCTTACATCATCATTACGATTCATTGTATGTCACCACACTCATGCAGAGCCAAATCGTTTAGGCCCCGCATGTTTTTTAGACAGGCAATAGCTAAATACACCTAGTATAATAAGTTCAAAGCTTTAAGTATTGAAGACGGGCTGAGGCTCAGTGGTGTCCACAATATATGCATTTAATTTATGTTATTAGCTGCAATTGTGAATTGAGCAGTAAAAACAGATTTTCCATAATAAAAAAATTTCGAACATGTACATCAGTTTGAAGATTAGGATTGTATTTATTTACAATAGAAATCTGTTTTATTTTAGCCATCAGCGACATCTAAGTTAAATCATTATAAGCACAAGGTAAGTTTCCTTGGTCAAAATATTCACTAGTAGCATCTAGGTTGTAAATGTCGTAATTATCTCAAATTGTTTTAGATTTGGTAGAAATTTGAAATATGTATACATACACATAAGGATCATTTTAAATGTTGGAAATCTGAAAATATATTCATTTGCTTCTATGATTTCAGTCAAGTTATTGTCTAACTGATAAAATGTGAATTAAGGGCAGTAAGCATAGTAAAGAGAAAATATCACTATTATTGTTGTAGTTAAGTGAAGGTAGAACATACCTTTCCTGATAAAGGATTGCTCTCCCGTTTTGAGAATTCCGAGGACTTTCAACATTTCAAAATTGACTGAGGGATTCTTTCTAAAATTTTCTATACTCAGGTGCTCCGTAAGCTTGTGGACTTGCTCATCACTGTACGATTTGTTGAAGAATTTAGCAATTTTGTTTATGGTTGAGGGCAGATTCTGTAAAATATTAATAATTCATTATAAGTTAACTGTATTAACAAGAATTACCCGTATTAACAAGAAAAAATAAATGTTCATTGGTAACATATAAAATACAGTGGATAAAAAATGATTACTCTTTGCATGCTTCAGTGAAAACACAGTACAGAGTACTCTGTTCTGTCCTTTGCGTGATTTTCGTTTCATCTGTGTACATATTTCGCACAGGAATATTATTATACACAGACTGCAGGATTAATTATTATATCATCAGGATATATTACCCTGAACAGCTTAAAATTAAGTATTGTCCTATATTGACCATAGCATAAGTCAGAATGAATTCATCATCATTTGTGAATCATTGGCTCAAAATACTCGTAAACTTTTCAAAATAATCTAGAACAAAGCTGTTTCATTTTATCAATATACATTTTTACAATATGTGTATTTTGTTATGTACATATTCTAAAAATAAGATTAGAGCATCTCAGATGCATTCTTGTAATTTTGCAAGTAAATAGAAATCATTTTTTTGCAATTTTGAATATAAAATTATTTACCTTATTCATTTCTTCATAAAACATAAAGAGTACATTTGGGTGCTCTTTATATTTCCATCCCTCTTTAATATGAGACCAGTACGGTGTCCACGGATCTAAAATAATTCTTTGTTTACTTTCAAGTTAAAATTTTGCCAGTTAAATTTACATAAAGTTTATTGACTTACGGAGATCATTCTGGAAATAATTCCAATATTTAGGAAAGTCTCCGACATAGCCTTGAGTTCTGATTAGTCTATTTAAGTGGTAAAATGACACAGCGACATCTTTAGGATTCCTTGCCACATAGATTACCTAGAATTGACCATATACATTTCATTTACATGCTCATAGATGGAACACACTGAATTAAAAAAACAATTTCTGCATTCACTGCCATCAATACTTGGAAATAAAAAACTACATAAATAGCTAAACACTTTTTATTGTATATTATTTATTTAACTTAGCACTTTAGCACTCCTTTGACAGCGCCTGGCCAACACATATAATCTCAGCACTCAGTTGTCAACTGACTAGTGACTTGTTGATTATTGTAACTGTCAATGTGATATACATACTTATGGTATGTACTATTTAAAAAACTGCGTATACACTCATCCCTCAATTTATGCAGTAAATACGTTGCAGGAAATTCCGTGTAAAGTGAAACAGCATAAATCGAGGCATAGAACGCATACAAAAATGGAAGATAGGTTACAGAAAATTAAAAACTGCATAAATCGAGACTTAAAGTTCATATGAAATAGGGAGATAGGTTCTAAAAAATTACGTAAAACAAGTACATACTATAGACATATGTATATCAACATAACGTGACTTTTTTTTCATAAAATATGCGTGGGCGCGTATTGTGAATGAAGTGGGGGTAAGCTGTTGATGCTTGATTGTGATAAATATATACAAAATTTATCCATCTATACCTTTGCTTCAGGTCCTAAATCATTTTACAAAAAATTGTCTGGCCATACGAAATTCGATGACCTTTAATTTTTTGTATTATATTCATATATTATTTGGTATCAATAAAATACTTCAATTATTTGAAATAATCGCATAATTATGTTTTATTGAAATGCTTGTAATTTAATCAGATAGCCATCCATAAAATATTGTGGATTAGGTCTGTTATTTTTTTTTTGTCAAATCATTTTTTACAGGAAAAGAGTTTTACCCTATTGAAGAGATGCAGCTGATCTTTATGCATGTCAAAAGTAAGTATTTAAAAAAAATATGTGGCAATAGGGTCAACAGAAAAAAACATTTTTTTTGAAAATATATTCCTTCACCACCGATATACTATAATACCACAGACCACCAAATAGAATACAATATTTATTTTAATAAGATGGTTTATTCTGGATTGGAGTTAGTATGAACACAACACAATCCAAATAGTTTACCTTGCATCCAGAGGTCAAAACAGTGGGAGGTAGTAAAGAAAATGGCAAATGTGTCTTTATGAATCTTCGCGACGTTGTTTTATCCAAGTTCTGAAACATGATATAAGATTTAGGAAATAAAAAAAATTAAATTGAATGTGTGTTACGTACAAGTAAAATACAAATCATTTTGAATACTGAAGAAAACGATCTCTTATGTAATCAGTATCAAGATAAATGTAATGCTGAGGTCATGTTTGTGTGAAAAATCCATCATGTCTCTATTTATCTTCCATTTGGAAGTGAAACGGGTGAATATTATTGATTGGGATTGCAGAAACCAGAAACATACCACTCGCCACTTGGGTTAGAAATTGCAACTTGCTTTATAATTCACTAATTCCAATTCACTAGAAGTAATATTTTGCTTCTGTGATATTTTATCAAATTATTTACACCTATGAAGCTACATATTTCGTTCTGTTGACAGTCCAGTGTTTTTTCGTTCAACATGAGGCTCGAGAAATCTATTACGGCTTAAATATATCTTGCCTCCGCTTATTCTACGCAAAGCGAAACAATTAAATTGTGTACTCTGTATAGAGAGGAAAAAAGTATCAATCTATGATAAGTCATGTCCATATTACAGTACAGTATAAACTTGATCATATTTTACCTCCCATTCTGGACCAGTGGCTATTTCCACCAATGCTTGCCTCTCTGGGTCGTGAGCATTTTCAGATAGAAATTCTTTTTTTGTTTCCTCGTGAACAAAAATATTGAACCTGTAATTGGAAAACAAGTGCATTCTTTATGGTTCAAGTTTAATGTTTCATATGTGACCCAGTTTATACATATAGTTTATATTCAGTTTCTTAAGGCAGATATTTTAAATACTAATAAATCTTCATAAGTGAAAGCAAATAAAAATATAAGTACGGGCGTGTTTCGAATAATGATAAATCGGTTAACAGCAAATCGCTATAGATGCCCAGTTACATTACTTGCCAAGCTCTCCCATTACGGCCTCTCTATCCACCACAGTGACCACAAAGCGTCATTATTACACCAGAAACAGAGAAGAGAAAATTAAACTCTTATTTCATTTGACTTTTTTGTAACAACAGTTCTGAATAATAAAAACAGTTCTGAATAATTACAACTTCACAATAAGAATGTGTTCTCCTTAATAATATACAAGTTGTATCAATGTGTCCAAAATTTAATAAAAATTAATTGAATTTAATTGGCATCTGCTATCGGTTTACTCAAAGGTATTTGAGATTCTTTAAAAACAAAGTAGATGGCTTTCAAATAATGGAACGATAGATGTATTCATTTGAAAAGTGTAATATATGGGTTCGAAAATTTGTCATCAAAAGTACTGTCGCTGTAGCATAGTTGGATAATGCACCTTCCCCAGATTGGAAAGAGATCCAGGTTCGAATCCCGGTAGTGCAACAATAATATTTTTTGATTAAATTGATTTTATATGTATATCTTTCTAATTAATACATTTATTTAGTATGTAAAATATCATAGACCGTCTGTTCTGAATAATTACAACTTCACAATAATAATGTGTTCTTAATAATAAATTAATTTAATAATAGAGTCACTATTATGTATAATTATAATAATTTTATTATATTTCAAGTGTCCAGTGATTAGTATGTTTACCGATTTTCTATATATGAGGATTACAAACCATTTTGAGTATTGGACTTATTCAGTTAATGAGTCTTGTCTAAGAAGCTATTATTATGAGGCACGCTTGTACATATTGAATCATTACTTTTCATAACTATTTAAAATTATTATTGTAATTTGAGTTGTGAAAGGGATGTCATAGTTGTACCGTACTGTAGCTCCCCTTTGATACCACATATTGGGGGTTCAAATCGCATTATCAGCTATCCAAGTTGGTTCTATATTAGTTACTTTGATACACCTTTGGTTTAATTAGAAAATAATAATACTTATTCTCCACAGGACAACTCATGCTTTTAATACATTATCTTAATAGGTTACTTACTCGAAGAATGGAAATCTCTCAGCGAGTACAGTCTTGGCAGCTTCTTCGTAATTTAAATTATTGGCGACCAACCAAACCAATTCTTGAGTCCATGTCGTACCTACAAGTTAATGATAATTAACACATTCTTATTGTTCAAAATTACAACTTCACAATAAGAATGTGTTCTCCTAATAATAAAGTTGTATCAATGTGTCCAAAATTTAATAAAAATTAATTGATAATTCTGGTGTCTGCTATCAGATTACTTAAAGGTATTTGAGATTCCGTAAAAATAAGGTAGATGGCTCTTTCAAATAATGGAACGATTAAATGTATTAATATCAAAAAGGTAACATATAGGTTTGAAAATTTGTCGCTAAAAATATCGTCGCTGTAGCATAGTTGGATAATGCACCTTCCCCAGTTTGGAAAGAGATCCAGGTTCGAATCCCGGTGGCGCAACAACAATATTTTTTAATAAAATTGATTTTATATGTATATCTTTCTAATTAATATATTTAATTCAAATTTAATGATAATTTATACATTTTAAGAATATGTATAATAATAATATTTAAGTTGACTTGTCTACATTAATAAGAGAACCCTGCATAGATAATATACAATATCAGCACATTGTTTTCAATGTAGTATACATAACTTTTACAATGTAATATGTAGGATATAGTCTACAATATATTATAGGTGGTACCTGTTTAAATTTCGAGTCGAAAATGTTCAAGATACATGTAAAAATTCTGCATTTCACATTCAAATAATATGGCTAATATCTTGTATGAATTTTACCAAAATGTAAATAATTTCGAGAATCGCTGGAAAACCACACAATCCACCATCCAACATTTAAAGATACCACCACTCTGCCTCAAACATTACTTTTATTTCCAATATAACATTATTAATCAATCAAATTATTAAAATCAATTAAAACTTCGCTTTGGTCTTCTCAAGCTCCTACATTCTCCGTATACTTTAGTGATTGCTGTTCAGTTATCCTCTCCAGATGACTCAACCACTGAAGTTTTACTATTTTAATAAACCTCGAGAAGCTTATTTCATTAAACAAAGTATATAGCTTCAATTCTAGCGCACGCTCATTCTTTTTAGTCAGTACCTCTCAGTATGTCTCAGACGCATATATACGCACTGGTCTTGTAGGCATTTTGTACTCCAATATATTGTAGCTCCAATGATGAAGAACAAAGCAACATGGATGTGTGGTGATTTTGTAGAGCTTTATAATAGTAATAAAGTATGTATAATATACTCTCAGTATAGATCTTATACATTAAGATAATGTGTGCTATGAGAAATGTTAATAACTAGTTAACTCAGATTACCTGATCTTGGATATGTCACAACCCACACATCATCAGGTCTGACGTTGAAGTTGTAGAGGTATTTTGACGCTTCCATGTATTTACTGGGCAAGAACCATTTTTCTTCTCCTACTTGGACGAATCCTGTTCTCTCTCCTGAATAAATATAAAACATGAAATATGAATATCCAAAAAATATATACTATATACTTATATGTATTATACTTTGTTTATATATATATATATATATAAACAATTTCTGCCTATGAGATAAACTCGAGAATGTCTAAACATAATTTGATACAGTTGTTTAGCATTTAGGAAGGCTTTAAGAAATGTATCATCACTGCACGTGCACTGAGACGCGTTTCGGAAATTCGTCTTGAAAGCGCGTAAAGGACAGTGTTGAGCGCCAAGCGAGCTATGATTCATTGCCGCATGTATTTTGTAGGTACGCAAATTAGAATGATGCAATTGATACATTTTGATCTTCATCGACAAATGAGACGTATTGACACAATGTAAGAGAGACATTTAGATTTTAAAGTGTTACAAAAAAGACCATGCATATATCTCAGACCAATAGATAAGTCACTTTAATGTTGCCATTTGCTATTACGGCAGTTTCGGGGCAAATTTATTAGATACTACCTAATTGGCGAAACGTTCCACACTAGTATTTTTTCAACTTGTTAATTTCGCAATATTAAAAAAATGGAAAGTGTAAAACGTATTTTTATCACGAAACGGATATACCTATTACCTATCCCATTTAAATGTAAATGTTCGCGAAACGTCACGCAGCGTGGACATTCTGAAAAGTAGCTACTTAGTATCCATATAATTATATAATTTCAGAGAAAGCGAATTTGACGATCGACTTTCTGCCAACGCGTTTGTTAAATTTTGCGCGCGAAGCACGTGTTGTTTAGAGATTGATCCGCAAATATTATTCTAAAGAAATTGTGCCATGCTGTGTGGCCACGTGATACATTGTAAAAATATGATGCTTTTATTTCCAAAACTTGTGCCCAAGAATAATAATTAAGTAATATCAATTAAAGACTGCACTAATAGTATTAATTTCTTTGACTTAAAACAATCCAATACAGCGTTCAGTTTTTATACACGTCTATAAAGGTAGGTAGGGGTACGTAAATATTATTCTGTTTTATCTTTTTCTTAATATACTACAGATTATCATCAACAAGTCGTTGACGATCTCGAAAGTCATTGTCAGTGCTTTTTTTGTCATAGAACGCACCGTAATGGCCCCGGCACACTTTTTCGACGGAGTTTCCAAGATTCGAGAAGATTTGCCGGACAAGAATTGGACAAAACTTTGGAATTTACTATGAACATTTGCCTTAAATACAATAAATTAAGTTTATGTTGAGAACTGAATATTTATATATATTTTAATAAAATATTAACAAAATGTTAGTTTCGGCACATTTTTTCTTACAAAAATAGCACTGGCCATTGACATTAAGCTACAATGTAAAAATTAAGACAGTTGGGAGAATAACAAGTGTACAGAATAAGGTTTTTTATGGTTGAGAAATTAGAAATACGGAAAAAATATTTAAAATTACAGAAAATTCTGACGTACAGAAATGCGTGGGTTTGATGTCCAACCACGTGATGCGCGACAGTCCTCGGCATATAACGTTCAAATGATTTATCTGTTATATCCAATATCTCGTAGCCGAGAGTCACACTCAGGTTTTTTGTCATTTTGTTGTGTTTTGTGGTTCAGATCAAAGTGTCGCTAGTACCTACAGCACACTCGTGAAACTCTAGTCTCGGAGATTCGTCTCGAATGATAGTTCGTGATAATAAGCCAATAAAGCGATTACAAAATGGTGAGTCTTGTGTCGATCCGCACCCACCTATGCTAATGACTCCAACGAATGTCGAAAGAACGGATGTGATTGTACTCGCTCTTAGTAAATTTAAAATAAACATTACTAGTAGGTACTATGATGTCAATGTCAAAGGAATGAAGTCATTTAGGCGGAAGTTAATTTATAATGAATGCCTTTTTAATATAATTGAAAAGTTTGCGGCTGTTTTCCGAATAGTACCTATTTGGAATAACAAACTGATACCTACAAATCTCTATATATCCATATTATATTGTTTCGTAGGTTTTACCTAGCCTATATGAATACATTAATTTAAAAACAGTGTATAAACCATTTGATTAATTTGACCAGGTATACCGCCGTATCTTTGTCAGGACGGACGTATACCAACAGCACACGAAACTTGGATGCTGCCCTGCGTAATATAAAAATATTACTTTCACAAGAAGTGCCCTTGAACTTGTGGTTACGCCTGAAAGATTTTCTAAACAGGTTACGCAGCGAGTCCAAATTATCTTTTATTTATTTAATATCGACGCCACCTAAGCTTTCAATAAGAATTCGTTATCGTAATAAAACAGTACATTTAAATAATATATAAATTATTATTTAAATTAGGTACTCTATTAAAAATGATTTTTTCATGACAAAATCATTTGGAATCAAGACATTTTAGTGCTCCTTGGATATAAATTCAATTTCCTTAATATCAACGAACAAATATACAAAATACAATAGAAATAGAACGATACGATTTTTTGTAATGACGTAAAATAAAAAATTGGACCCCAATCCAAAATGGAAGGGCACCCTGAACACATATTGTCTCCTACAATATTCAAACTTTCATGAAAAAAGTATGTTTTTAGACATTTATATTTTCTCGCAACTGAACTACTGTATATGTTGGTAGTTTTTATGTATTATTGTAATACGTATGAGAAATGGTTTTTAAAATTGTATAATTCCATTTCTTGCTGTGGGGGATTTAAAAACTATCAGTCCATATTATTTGCCGGGAAAAGAATCAATGCTCGGAAAAGTATCGATACGGAGCTTTTATCTAATATGCTCTCCAATGCTCCGCTTTGGTCGTATTTGAGTAGTCACGCCACTGGTTTAAAATAAAAACCAAGGTTCTAAGGCAACTCTTTAATTGGTATATAGGATATTTAATTTGTATATTTCGATCAAAATAATTTCTATTTTCACGATTATCCCGAATACGTCAGTTGAAAGAAGATCTCATTCTAATGCTTTACATTTCGTATAATATAACATTTGCCCGTTATGTCCGTTTATTTATTTACTAGAAAAATATGCCAAAATCAAATATAAAGAGACTCAAGGCACACCGGGAGAGAAAACGTGCAAATGAACCGCATAAAGTGCCATTTTTCAGGCTCGTCATTTTCTTCAATCTCACCTGCTTCTACATTTATTAATTTTATTTCTGTCACAGCTTGTATAATTTCTGCATCACCATTATTTTGTTTTTCATTAACTTGGCATTTTAGCCACAATTTAGCATTATACAAAATAAATAGTTTATTAACTAAAACACTGTAAGTTATCTATATTCAACCAGTTTAGGAAAAATACCTTTTCCTGCGTCGAAATGAAAAAAACGACCTAAAACGAAACTAAATTTAACCACTAGAATTTTTTTCCCATAATTTTGGATCATTAAATCAATTTCCACATCTTTCATCATCATAACAATTTAAGTCAGGTTGTAGATTTATTTTTAAAACTATTTTATAATTAATTTAATTAAAAATTGAATATGAAATCATAAGATCATTTTGACAAATTATTTAAATTAGTTTTTTTTATCCTGATGAAGGAAAATGTATTTTTGGTACCGGTTGCATATAAATAACCCACAGTGGTTTATAAAGCAAAGCTAATAAACTATTTATTAAAATGAACCACAACGTTTTCGCTTTAAATATTAAAAATATTAGACAAAATACACCTTTACATTACAATAATAAGCGCCCTCGAGGTGAAATTTTTTACTGTAAAAATTATACAATATTATTTTTTTAAAAATTGTGCAGCTAGATGTGTTGTAAAAAATTGATAAACAGTCCCTAATAAATGCCATTTACGTATACCAATAAACTACTAAAATAATATAATTAATTGAAGAAGCTTCTACAAGATGTAATAATTAAATAGATTAGAGACGTTACATGAATGTTTGTATCATATTTTAGTTATCATAAGAAATACATAATATTTTATTAACATGTGCTTTATCAAAGTAATAATAATCTTTATATATTCTGAGGCTTAAAAGAATTTACATTTATGTTACACACTCATATTTTTGAATAAATAAATGTCCAGCATCTAACTAACATCATATTTTGGAAAATGGTTACATTTGTCTCTGAAGTCATGCTGTGTATTCGTTAAAGTACATACTCTGAAAGTACTCATCAACAGGGAGGTGGAATATCGTAATTCGGATACAAATATTTACCTTAGAACCGGTTTCACATAAATGTCTTCCTCGGAAAATGTAGCCGACAGACTGGCAGCTTTACACCAAACATCATTCGTGTTCTACTTGGTCTAAATTACAAAACAAGTCATAGCTGGAATTCAATAAACATGACGATACAAATAAAAAAATGTTTTAATCCTTTACGATGTCTCATCGTTTGCTAATTGTGAATAATATTGTCAAGTACAAGCTCATATCAGACATACCAGGGGACCACGACGTTCAGCGTCAGAAAGTATAGTTAACTTTTTATTTCAAGTACACGATAAGACAACTTGAGATACATTTCTGTACCGTTGACACGTGTTGAGATAAACTCAGAGATCACCGCTTGAGATTGGTAGGACCGACTCGTGTACACGATTTGGCAGCGAGAGTAGATGATTGCGTAAAAATGTCACCTAGAACCGTAGACACCTATAACTATTTGTTTTGAAAGTTAGACAAACCGAGGCATTAGATTGCAAATATTCGTTCTGTTTTAATTAAAGCTGAGAGTTGTCTCTAAATATATTGATGGGTTGAAAATCTTAATCTTAATCTAAATTAATTAAATCTCTTATATCTCATTATATTTGTATATTTTTATGTTGCAATATTAGCTGTTGCACGTGTACATATGTATGTATTTTTATACATACATAAAAGTGCATATTTTATTGTTTTTTTGAAAATTTAATCAGGTAGCTTTAGATATTAAATATGCGTTGTTAATAGACCAAATCATTTTTTAAATGCTTTACATTATTTAAAAACTGACTGATATTGGCATACGTTTCAGATTCTTTTATATTTTATTAAAAGTTAATGATTTTCGTATTCGAGAAAAGTTCAAGTTCGGTGTTACGATAATTTATTTTTCGATTATCCGATCAATCATTTACAAAGTACATTTACATTACTCGTAATAAATGTATATACAAGGTATGTTTTGATTTTTATAATATTTGAAATACATGTACCTAGGGCCAGCCTCAAACCGGGGGCTCCAGACGCGGTGAGAAAACAAGAAAAATGTTTTTTTTTACTGGAATTACTTATTTGATTGTAAAATATTTAAAACACCGGTCACCTATGCATCATTACGAGGGAGAAAATAGCGACGACCTCAAACTGGACTTCAGTACTTTGTTGTAAGTGAAGACAGCTTTACTCGCATTCTATTCTCGATGTCATCATTGTTTTCTCAGGAGAGGACGGTCGCGATTGTTTTCGATTTCGTGAATTTAATCATAAAATAAAACAAATATTGCACTACATGCTTCACATGCTCGGGACGGCCCTGCTTGAACCAATAAATTATTACTGAGTTGATTAAGGTTTAATATCTTGTGATGATCTTTAATACTGTAAAACTAGTAAGTAATACATGACTAACTAGTAAGTATATATGTATCCGTAAACACCGCCATCCGCAAAAAATAAAAGTGCAAAGTGTAAAAATTTGTAAAATGTTACAGATTTTCTAACGCGCTGTGTAATATTTATCTGGAATGCTTCTAAAAAAGATTCAATATTAAAACCTGCATCGTTTATCAGAGAAATTGATTAATATTATATAAGTACCCGTAAAATCCTTCAGAAGTTGATCGTTGATTTTCTTGTCCACAAATTTGATTTCATACGGAAAGTCATTGTTGTTGAACATGGGGTCATCCTCGTTGGCACTCATGATGGAGTGGTTCTCCTCTGTCGATCGTCACTGGACACGCGATAACTTTATTCCTTGGAACTCCCTCCGCGCAAACCTCCGGTACTGTTGGCCGCGGACGTGGTCGCGTACTAGAGCCGTGAAGCGAACTGAGCTCTGTATTCTTTGTAACGAAAAAGAAATTTGAGCATAAGAGTGAAAGTGGCCGTGGAATTTGGGATCTCTTCCGAGCATTATTTGCTTTCCAAGGCTGGCCGGACCGGGTGCCTCTTTTTTCTAATTTATTAAATTTTGTGGGTTGGCTTCTTCGATTATCATCTCCCGATGGTAATGGCGGGAAAATAAAATTTATCTCTGCTTTGTGGTTGGAATTATATAGTTAGATTATCTCAACACCCGAAGAAAAGAAAACCACCAATTGGAGGTGATTCAACACTGATAAACTTGACCTTTAGGGCCGTGCGTGCTGAGGGAATACAAAACACCTCAGAGACCAGAGAGATCTACCATACTTACCAGGATTACCTACAACCAGTGGCGTAGCTACAGAGATTAGGCCCCAATGCAAGGTGGAAAAAAAGGCCCACAATATACATATACTCGAATATATATTATTTATTGTATTTTCAGTGTTCATTGACTTAATCATTGATAAAACCTTAATAATTTTAGTTTTTCAGCAGTTTTTTTCAAGCGTTAATTCGCATGCACATTGTTGCTTTTAGTGATGAGCTAAACCGTTATTTTAACCGTGATTGTGACTGTGATTGGGAGATTTGAGTTCGATTATAATGACGATTAGTAACTTATTATTCGTAATTCGTCGAGCAGTCACTGTTACGCTAGAAACAAAACCTCTAACAAATCAATCGTTGTTACAATTTAATACCAATTACACAATCAGTCACAATAACGGTTTAGCTCAAAACTAGTTGCTTTGCGTCAGTCTGGTTCTAGCCTAACCGAACTTAATTGTACGCATTAGCGAGCGGAGTACATCAATAATGTTTTTATGTGTTTTCGCGATACAGGTGAGAAATGATTTTCTAAATTGTATAATTAATTTCTTACTGTAATGGATTTTAAAAATTATTAGTTCATGTAAAAAAGTATCAATGCTAAAAGTTTTGTAGGGCGCAAACCTTTTGGGCTCCTGTTTAATGTGCGCCCCAATGCACCGCATTGGCGTAGTTACGCCGCTGCCTACAACCTAACCAGTGGCGTATCTAAAAAAAAAATCGAGTTAGTACAATTCATGGATACGTGTGAACATCGCGGACGCTTGTGTGTTTATTTTTGACATTTTAATGTTGCATTTTTTAGAGAACCGTTGTTTAGCATTGTACTTTGTATAAGTGGGTACTGCGTATGTATATAGTGAATTCACAAAAAAAGTGAAAATATTTACAAATTTTAATTTAGGAAATGTTAGTCCATAGTCATATTAGCGCTGGGAAAAATATCAATTCTCGCAAAAATATTGATATCAAAAAATATGGAAATGGAAGTGTAGACTAACGAATTATTGAAGTGCCTGAACCGAAAGACTTTTTTTTTCTTCAGCTTTCACCAGTTTAGGGCGTTCTATATTTTACGAGGAATAATTTTGATTATATTCTAATGCCAGTGTTGGCGTGGGAGTTTTGTGTATTTTTGATAATTTTAAATTAAAAATTCTGGTACTGGCCGGATAATACGATACTGAAATAATATGTAGGTTATATTATTTGTCCTACATAGGTATTTAATATCCTTACACATCTCTCCACGTCTGCACGTGTCGTATAGCAATGAAATTACACATGGACAATATTTAATTTCTCCTTTCCTTCTTCATGTCACTGTAGACACACGGTGGCCTCAATCAAATGGAACTGGGCTTGTAATGCACCCCCACGAGTCCCGATCCTGGGTCGCCCTCAATATTAAATAAGAGCAGATTTTGAATCTGTCACAATAATTTCGAATGTGGAACATCGTTGATTAATGCAATAAACGTACACACTTGAATACCTTTTAACCATAAAAATTCGTAGACAGAAAAAAAATGGAATATTAAATAGTTTATAGAGAAATTGATAAACGTTGAGATGAAAATCAATTAAGATACCTATTAAAATTATTTTCCTATTATAATTTCGTTGATTTTTTAAAAATAAATACGGTTTTTGTCATTATTGACGGAAAATCCATAGTTTTACGCCTTCCTCCACCGCCATCTCAGCCGGCATCGATGCTAGCGTCAGCGCTGCAGGTCTGTAGGTCAGGTACTATAGGTCTGGCTCGATCCTTCACCGTCAAGCAGTCTCTCTAGTTTCATCGCTTAACAATGGCGGTTTTGCTGGCCCACGCGCGCCAAGCGAGACCGCCGAGCCGATTCACTTCATAATACACGCACACCTTCTACATTTCTGCGTTTCTTCATCGTATTCATTCTATATGTCTTCCTTGTTCGATCTATCCATCTCAATAAATATCAACACGCCAAATCACGCATTCTTTCATTTAACCACCGTCCTAATCCCCAAACCTATATAAATTATAATTCAAAAATAAACATTTTAATAAGAAATTCAATAACAGTTAGATATTGAACTTGTGTATGTGTACGTATGGCTAAGTATTTAACAAAAAACTCATGTCCCGTTTTAAATACTATATTTAGATTCTCTATTTAAAGGGGTTAATTATTAATCGAATTGAAATATTATTAAATAAAATATAAAATAGGATAAATGGATATATACATTTTTCCACAATCGTGGGACCGTTGAAGTTTGAGCTGAAAACTGTCGGTGCAAGAAAAGACGTTTCATTTTTAAATTAAATAAATCTTAATAAAAAGAGAAGTCCAATATCGGCCACCGCGACCTGTTTTATTTCTGTTTAAGGTTTGGTTACGCCAATGGCAGATCACACGACAACATATTATTTAATCACATGACGGTTTTGTGGCTGGTCCGGTGACTTTCATTTGATGTAAGAAAATGAGGAGTTTTTCATTTTAAAAACAAAGAGTATGTAGAACTATAAACAGTTTATGTGTGAAGCGCCCTTGACGTGAAAGTTTTTACGAAAATGGCGTTAAACAAATTAGCCAATATTATTATTATTAATTAACACATCGACATTCGTTCGATTTGAATTTTTATCTTTTAATGTTTTTTGGCGGACAGAACATAAAAACAGTCGTCAATTTCAACGCTAGTAACATTTTTTGACGAGAAATAACGCGATACATGTGCGCTACTTTTTACAGCCAATGGCCAACTGCCGAGTCTGCCGTGTGACGCCGCCTGATTAGCGATATAGTGTATAACACAATAAGCGTAGGTACGAGACCTTTTTTGGGGATTACCCCAATAAAAGATTAGAATAAAGAAATCGGCTATCGCCGTCATCGGCGATAACTTTTTGGGTATAGTGGCCGCATCAGACGCCGGCCAAAAGAGAAGAGGATCGAGCGATTTGTATCTTGGCCATTTCGGTTGAAATATATAACACTGTAGAGATGATGGTATATGTGTGTGCGCTTTAAGTTGTCGAGTGACTCGGATGGAGTGGGTGACGTTTGAAGGTTATGTAATTCGGATCAGAAGGTTTTGTACATTGTGGGACTGAAGGCCCTATCTCTCTTCAAGTCTCACGCGTGTCGATGTATGTCGCAGTGTATATCAATATGGAATGTGCGAGTGAGTATATATGCTGTAACTAGAGCAAGGTATTTAATTAAAATATTACTTATAATCGGTTGCGTGTATTGTCGAATGATGTGCAAATAAATTTACACTGTTTGAATGTTAAATTGTAAGTTAATGTTCGTGACTAGCGAAGCTCACTGGAGGCGGTACCGAGAGATGTATCAGAGAAGATGGTCAAAGGAAAAGTGATCGCTTCAGCTGGTTTCTCGGACCGGTTGCGTCGCGATGTATGGTACGATAAAACGTTTGCAGTATAACGTATATAATATACTCGTAGATATAGATTTATACGTGCTCATGAAACGGATTTTTTTGTAGAATTATTTTTCAATTGAAATATAATAATTTAAAAAACAGGTACAGAGAGCGACGGTACCTCGGTATGGAATCTCGCGCGTTAGTGTGGTTACGTATTGTAACCACACTACCAATCTTGTTCTTCAGCTCACATTACAGAATCTGACAACTCGTACGGCATCATAATACAATATGCGCACAGCGCGTCACAGGACAGGTGCGCAAGCGGGTCACGTGGAAGTAGACGTATACACAGTACTTTACTTATTATTTATAGCAAACGATTTCTCTTCATTCATAATTTTGCTGCTGAAGCGCGCGATGCTGTAAGCAGTGGCGTAACTACAGAATGCGATACATAGATGCCCAAGCTAGATAGGGGACCAAAGTATCCGCGTCCTACATTTGGTATCGATATTTTTCCAAGCGGTCACGTGGACTAATATTTAATGGATTGTAAAATAAAAAATCATTTCTCACTTTAATTACGAAAACTCGTGAAAACATCATCGATGCATTGCGTGGTAACCCCTAACCCCGCTAGCATGTCGGTCCAGACTATCGCCGTAAAGCGAAGCAAGGATATTTTTAATTTTTTTACTCAAACACACATTTTTTCAATTAATAAAATTACTCTTGTAGCGATCGGAATTCAAATCCACCGCCATCTCAGTCGGCATCGACGCTAGCGACAGCGCTGCCAGCTGCTGCTACAAGCCTGGCTCGATCATTCACCGCCAGGGAGTCTCTCCAGTTTCATCGTTTCACAACGGCGGTCTTGCCGGCTCGCGCTCGCCGAGCAAGACCGCCAACTCGCTTCATTTCATTTCATACACACATGCACCTTCTACATCTTCATTCATTTCTATCTGTCTTCATTGTTTTTATCATACCGACAATAAACACCTCAACACACGCAAATAACATTTATTTCATTTAACCACCGTCCTAACCCCCAAACTCTTGTATCTAGAAGATATCAATTTTGTTACTATACTATATATAATATTTGATAAATATATTTGTTAGAACCGCATAGTACTGAATATTTGTATAACAGATACACACACACACACACACAGGAGGCCTTTCGATATTTTGCTAGGGCCCAATTTATCAGTTACCCCACTGGCTGCAAGCGTACATACTTAACATAGATGCCTTAATTTTAATATTTTCTACCATTAGGCAAGACTAGATGGCCGCCTGGGGCGGCATTAGGGCGGAACTTATTATTTTTTAAAATCAAACAGCAAAAAATGGAGCAAATTAGGAGAAAAAAAATGAAATAGCCACAATTTAAGTTGAAAAAGACATGGCTTACCATTAGAGATCTTATTGAAGACTTTTTCAAAATAAAGGCGAGGAAGGTACCATCTGATTAAGAGGAAGAACCCAAAACAATTGAAGAGAAAAATTTAAATACAAAATAAAATATCATGAACGGTTCTTATTAAGTTATTTAATTTTTAATACAAGTTATTTTATATCTAATGCATTAATTCTTCTAGCCTGGATGACAGAGTGACGGTAGTAAAAGGGAGGGGGTGGCATTTTTCAATTCTTGTCTAGGGTGCAGACCATTTCCAGTTTTGTATTATTGATGCAATGCAAATCGAGACTAGTGTTGTATTCCATCAAATACAATACGTATATAGAACAGATATAACTACCATTTAAAAATGTATTAAATACATGCAAAATAGTGGAACTAAAAATGAGTAAAAGAGATGTCTGATGGTACTTGACCAATGGTGACAAGATAAAACAAATTTCTACTACAGGTTCAGAATATAATTCCGCCCGGTTGGGAAGCCCTGGGTTAATAGATTATTATTTAGTCCTAAGGAAAATTAAGTTTTTAACATAGAATTTTTTTAGAGATTCCCAGGATAAAATGTGTTACGAAACTGCGGTAAAAAATGTGACATTTTATTATAGAATAATCTGCAATGAATAAAATAAATACATAGCATTTTTATATTCCACAAAACAAAAGAACACCATTTGAACATTAAATGAAGTTGAAACAGTTTTTGAAGAAATCAAAATAAAACGATCTGTACACAAGGTGCGTGCAGGGCAAACCAGAAAAAAAAACTACACAGAGGTAATGGGATACTTGATTGTTGAGTCATTTATGCAATAATAAAAACTAACACATTTTGAAACCATTTTATTTTTCATTTTTTACAAGTTATTCAAAGCCGGAAAGCCCTACATATAAATCATTATAATACTATAACACTTATATACTTGAAAACCAAAAAATGTTTTGCTAACACTGCAAATTTTTATTTATTTAATATTTGATATACATTTATAACGTTTTATAAGCTATTACTGCTGCCAATCGTGGACCAAGACTAAAAGTAGTAGTTTTCATAAACTCAAATTCGTTACGTTGGCCTTGAAGGTAGGGATGAAATTCTTATATTTAACCAAAAAAACAAACATGATTATTCATTTAAACAAATTAACAAATAGTTAATTAAAAATAAAATGATAATGCTCTTTTGGTGCTTGCAAAACAAACAAAAAATGTGGTATATGGAAAATGCAACAGAAATAGCGACGACCCAGGGTTGGTCATTGATTTTTGCAATAAACTATTTTTCAAAAATTAATAAATAATTTATATATAAATAAATGTATTTAGATTTTATAGTAATTTTTAATCCTTTTGCTAAAAATGTAATAAATCAACTTATAAATAATTATCAACAACAAATAGCATACTATTTTTGCCATTGAGGAATCCATTTTGTGACAAACAAAATAGAATCGTAAATACGTAATTAAGAGACAAATATGAGGCGACCAACACAATTCTACAAAATATATACATCATTATAAATTAATATAGACATAGTCATAATAATCATAAAATCATCATTGGGTTGTCATAACCAAATAAATTCATTAAAAAAAATCTTTTTTATTTTTAAAATAAAACACATTCAAATAATATGATGGTCTTTAATTTCTTATTCACTATTGCACTAGTTGACATTCAAATAAAATAACTGATTTGAAATTTTTTCATTCAAATATTTTGCTCAAACAGAAAGCAGTGTCGCCTGGTTACATATAAAAAAAAAAAAAAGTTCAACAAGTTTTAACATTTGCAGACAGCAAAAGTACAGATATATAATCATTAGTGTGCGTTGTAATCATTAAATACAGGTTTAATGGAAAATGAGATTAGATTAGATAGATTAGAGTTGAAGAGCCGTTTATATAGCGAGTGAAAATTAATCTTTACACAACCAAAAGGTTAGTGACAACGGTTAAAAAAGTGACATCTATATTTCCATCCAGAAACAAGTTATTCTTATCTGAGTTAGGGATAGGAAACATTTTGACATTGAATATTGATAAGTTCAAACTGAACACTAGATAATTTTGTAAAAATGATCATAATAAGGGAAGAAAGGAAGAATGGCGATATCCACTACGATTTTTAAAAATATTCTGTCTCTTCCAACTAAAAAGCCTAAATCATAAATATTTAAGAGCAAATATAGATAGAGCCAAGAAAACAAATATTGGAGACATATTTCACAAAAAAGTCAGAATCCGAGAGATTAATTGGACTGGGTGTGGTGCTGAATCCCCGTGCTGAATAGAACTGTGCTCTTTTGTTTCTTCTTGTTTCTCTTCCCATCCCTGGGTGTGGGCCGCTGCTTGTCAGCCTCCAAGGGTGCACTGCAGCGCTCCGAAAGAGCGACAGCGATGGCTTCGCTGAGGCTGACATTATACGAGGGTGCTGCACCGGCTTCCCCGTCACTGCACTCGGAATCTCGGCGGGCCCTCGAATCCGGGCCGGCGGCGACCGCCTGCACAGGCGCACGGCTCTTCCAGCTGCCCGAGCCTGAAGCCATCTGGCGGTAAAAACAAATTATTTTTATTCTGCTGTTCAGAGTCAAATTCTTAAGGGCTCACTGAGGTTTCAGTCATTTAATTTTGTAATTAATGATTAATTTATTAGATTAAATTCAGCCATATAAAGAAACATGCTATATCTCAATGTCTTTATTGAATAAGTGACAGAAACACTTTTTTAAATCATCACAATAAAAACTCGCCAATTCAGGCACGTGAATCAATGTGCTCAACCGATCACATCATACATTCAAATATAATTACACAATAAAAAAAAATGAAGACCTTCGCAAAAGATAGACTGTTGGAGTTCTCGCTGATGGACGATGAGGTAGTGGGCGACTCATCCTCGGATCTTTCAATGTAGCCTAGCTGGTGTAGCGGGAAGTTCTGGTCGGTCAGCGGGTCGGGTTGGTAAGCCGGGAAATGCTGCTCCGAATGAATGCTCAGCCTCAAGCCCGGACCGCTCTGGCCTAGCAGTGCTTGCTCCTGGCGTGAAATGACGCGTTCTAGACGCTTCTCTTCGCGTATTTTGCGGGCACGCTGCTTCTTGCGCTCCTCCAAATCAACTGGGGAACAAATGAAAGTCAAATGAAAAAGTAATTCATTTATCATGCGGGTATCGGTCATGTTTTGTCAAGGTTACAATATTTCCAGGTACTGTAGTAAACATGTAATAATTAAATTAATGTTTTATCACAACATGCAGAATGATCTGTGGATATGATTTAGTGAAACTCTGACTTCATACATATCTGGAGAGTGTGCTAAAATGTAAATTGAGGGTAATCACATAATATGACATAAGTAATTTAGTAATGTTAATAAATGCAGTTATTATGTTTTACTACTGTAACTGCTTGAAACTCAACAGTCTAACAATGTGACAGGTGAGCGAGTGAAATTGTAAAAAGTGGGATGTATTAGAAAATGAAACGGGATTGAGAAAAAACCTAATTAGCGGGCAAACTTCTTTCATGGAGGGATATAATTTTGGGGTTCTATTGTGTTATCAGTTTTATTAGTCACATTTTAATTTGAAGACCCAGGTAAAAATTTGTTATTTAAAATAATTCCGAAATCACTGTATCATAAATCAATACATTTTTGGGTCATATAATTCGAAAATTCCGAGAAATCAAAATATAAAAAATCTTACAATTTATGACTTAATATCAATATTCTTTTACTGTGTATTTTAAAACTAAGTTGAGGCAATTGGTCGGAAACACAAGCAAAATTCAACGGCACCAATCACTTAACTACAGTAAACTCCCGTTTATTTGAAGTTGAGGGGACCGAAAATCAAGAAAAAAAGTTTGAATAACGATATAGGATAATGAACATAAAATTTTTAAAAATTCAATTCTTTTTTACATACTAACTCAAAGTAATTATATACACCTATATCCCACACATTTAAAAATAACAAACAAGTTGTCAAAATACAGTGTAAAACACGATTATGACGCGCCATTTTTAATAATGACATAATAGTCAAACTTGTCAGCCTGCCATTTCTCTGCTGAAGTTAGCAAATAAAGTTTCCAGCGCTTTTAAACTTTTTTGTGGTGGTCGCGTCGACATTTGGCACTTGCCTTTCAACATTAAAGTTCTTTCTGTTATCACGTTTAATATTGTCGACAACCTCATCAATGGGGTTGCGTATTTTTCTGTTAATTTTGTTTGGATAATATTTTTTGTCAATCTCTTGTATTAATTTGATTTTTTAGCAACTGTCGGCGTTTTGTACGAGTTTCGCATTAATGCTATTATCGAGAATATAAAATAATCAGTCAAAATCATAAAAATGTTTTAATTATAATTTAATGAAATATGGAAAAGTCTAAGGAACGCAAACCACGTATTCACGAATTTTAAAACACCTAACACGTAAATATTAGAGAAAAACAAATAATTTTCTTTATATACAAAACAATGGCAATAAAATAATTAATAAAATACGAGAGAATCTGAGAAACGCTAACTACACATTCTTTAAAATGCCTCGACAATAAAATTAAATAGAAAGAGAAATGTCTGTATTAAAATTAATACAAATTAAATAATTTATAAAACACGGAAAAGTCTTAGGAACTCAACCCGCGTACTAGCATTTGTACAACAAAATATACAAACGCTACGTAAATAAAAATAATGATGGTAATAATACGGAACAGAAGATTGGCAAGCACTGACATTCGCAGCTAGCAGCTAGGAGAACTAGAGAACTGTGTTATCTATAAGAGCGCAAAGATAATATTTGCTATCTTTTTCTAATGTAAAGAAAATAAATATTTCATATCGAGGATGCATAAGATATCATCTTTTCTATTATACTGAGAGTAAGTGAAAAACAAACAATGCGAATTAACTTTATGCGTAGTGAATCGGTACAGGGGCGGAACTACCCATTTTGATGGTCTTGGACTTTGGACAGGCACATCGCGTAGCGCTTGTGTATTTTCCAGATTGCTGACATCTGACAAAAAAAATCGAATTACGCGAAAAATAGATTGACAAATTCATCTGATAGGGTCCAAAAATAGCTTAGAATAACGATATTCGATGTATAAGTAAAATTTAGTATGAAAACTTTCCAGAGGGACCACATTCTGCTCTAAAATTTCAACTTGCGGCGAATTTCGAATAAACGGGATTTTACTGTACTTTACTTTGGCGCCCCCGCCACTTTAAATGTGTGAATCTTTCCCTTCGTCCCTTTCGAGAATCTCCTTACCCAGCAATTTTTTTAGAGAATCTGACCAAATTTCAGTTGCCTGCAATCTAGACGATCGCCTTAAAGGATTGTGTTATGAAAACAGAACTAACTAAATAGTATGTGATAATGTTTCAAATCCTGACAACTTGGATCACTAAGTGAGTCTTATCCATCTTACCATTAGACCAAACAGCTTGAATTTATATTTAATATTTTAATAAATTACGAAGAAAGTTTATGGACCTACTCTAGAAAATAAAACTTACAGAATAAAAACGGATCATGGGCTCGAAAATTTAGTTAAGCCAGAAACAATCGTAAGATTCTGTAGGTCCCAAAGAATGCGATGGGCTGGCCATGTTGAAAGAATGACAGGACACTATAGATTATGACCAATAATGGGTACCCCGGTGGAATTAGAGGCAGTTCGAGGAAAAGGTGGATTGACCGTGTGGAAGAAGACTAAAATAGGATGGGAGGGGGGGAGGTCCGAGAACTGGAGAAGAATGATCGGGGACAGGAGTCGGTGGAAAGCACTTGCGGATGCCAAGTACCACTCCGGGATATAGTGCCATGGAAGAAGATTTCTATAAATTTAACTTTAATATGGACCTTAGAGGATTGCATTCGCTACTAGTCTAGTCGCGCATAAAATTAAATGTAATTTTATAAATAATTTCACAAATTTAAATGAATGTAGTTCTACTGTGCTATGTAATAAGCAAACAATGGCCTATAGTCCTTACCTTTGAAGGGAAATAGAGCGACGTAGAGCACAAATGGTGGCTGAAGGTTCATCTGTACCATGTCATAGGGGCAGTGGAGGGGCAGGTGGCGCAAGCAACCCAGGCGGCGCCTGGACTCCTCATCCACCGAGCCCGACACGCGGCCTAGCACCGCCCCTCGCAGATCACGGGGACCGCGGCTCAGGGAGCCCCACGAGGCCTCCAGGATTCGGACTTCCAGCCCTTCCAGGAAGACCGCTTGGCCATCAGAGGCTGAAATACAATCAAGAGCTTGAATCAGATGTTGAAATGAAATGTATAAAAGCGTAAATCTTGTTGTGTGTACACATTAGATGAACCCGTAATAAGGCATATAGATTATATGCAGCTAATGTTACTACTAAATTAAGCTAAAACCCTTACCCTGATAAAAGTAAAAGAATTTACTTTTACTGCAGCGTCTTTGGTTTTGTCGGGAAGATTCAGAAGTTACATTATGTGTATCTCCATCAGGCAGTGATTTGAATTCTGCAATGTCGGGATTCAAGCTAGATGTCGTGGGTGAATCCTGCCCAGGAGTGCTGCCCAGCTTATTTATAGATAACTCTTCCGTTAGATCGATGAAAGAAAGGCCGCCAGAGCCACTGTTAAGATCAACTTGAGGAGATTTTGGGTTGTCTTCTGGCTCCACATTAGTCTGCAGAGGGAGAAGATTGCTTTCCCTCGTCTGCAGCTGGTTCAGGGCATCCTGGATGAAACAATATTCGGGATTATCAGATTCCGCAGACAGTTCCTTGCGTTCACGATTTATTATGTCCATAACCTGAAACAATGAAATAAATGTGTTATCAATAATATTTTGTCATAAATGTATGAGTATGTACAGTAAAACCGCGATATAACGAAACCCGATATAGCGAAAAATGACGTATATCGAAAAAAAAATCTAAATTTAGTCCCTAAAACCAATTTTTCATACAAAAATGCATTTATATAACGAAATCCCGTTAATATTTATAACAAAATCATTTTTGTTCCGTACGAAAAAATGCCAATACATTTACGTAAATTTATAACGAAATAAAAAATTTTAAAAGATGAAAATATTATTTCGCACTTGCAAAGCCGCGCCGCTGCATCTGCCGCATGCGAACGGTTGCGGCGGTCTGCCGACAAGGTAGTAAAACAATTCAAACTTCTTCTTGGGTTCATAGTATCATATTTTGAAGTGGTTGCCGCCGTTACCGGTAAGTACCGTCGTAATTTATATACGACTCATTTTATAAAAATGCCGCGATTCAACTGTCAAATTTTTATTTATGAATTATTTTTTATGTTTCATGGCCAAAACTATGTTTGAAGCGGCTCTACATTTAAACACAATTAAAATATTGTTTTGCAATATTCTGGAATTTACAAAAATATCTTCCAATTGGTGTTGAATAGGTTTTGTTCTTAATTTAATTCCTTTGATTATCCATTTGCTTATCTGTTTTAATAACAAAACTACTAAAAATATGTAGGTATTCAGTTCCCTATGGCCTTCTTCCTCCTTTGCAGAATTTGCGATCTTTTTTGAAGCCGCGCAACATTTTTTTGCGACGGCGCGTAACATGTATGATTTTTTTTATTTATTTCGTTATATGTGGGAATTCGTTATTACGAATTTTTATTTTTTGGTCCCTTGGATTTCGTTATATCGCGGTTTTACTGTATCACATTTAAGTGCAAAACTAAACTAATATTCATAGCAATCGAGATTTGGAAAACACTTTTAGAAGCACAAAATAAACCTTATAGCTTGAGGTTATTCTAAAAGTAAAGACCTTTTAGCTTTAAAAATAAATAATAAATTATATTAAAATCATCTCCATCTTTGTGATATCGCTGACACCATTCCGTACTATGATTTTACATAGTAAAGTTTATTTTAAAGATGCACAATGTCACAAAACTAAGTATGGAGGTGAAAAACTAAGAAATTGAGAAGAGAAAATAACCTGGACAATAACTATGCGCAAAATGTCTGTACCACTGAATACTGGATTACCCTCTTCAAAATTACATAAGCTCTAATATTATATATTTTGGCAGTCCTCGTGAAAAAGTGATTATCTGCCAATTACCATTGAAAACATTTGGCAAATAAATGTAATCATCAGACATTACCTCTTGCGAGTTAGCTGTGAGAAGCTTGGAGAACAGTGTGGAGCGGTGTATCTCAGACACAGATAGCAGGGCCTCAGTCCCTCGAGAGTCATCTCCCTCAGGGTGTACATAATCTAGGGGCGGTGCCGGTTCCACAAGAGTGCTGCCGACGGCCCGACGCATCAAGCGCATGTGCATCTCACCATCTACGGGTATGTTCTCTTGCCATACTCCTTGAACGCTGAAATGGTGATGGTGAAAATACAATATGAATGGTGAAAAGTATTCCAGAAAAATATTCCTAAATTAAGGTCGAGAATGATCTTTAGCATAGACCAGACACTACGTTAGTGATATATAGTACAGTAGAGCGACGTTAATTCAAACCCCTTTTATTTGAAATTCAATGTCAGTTTCATACTTAATCAACCCCTTCAATACGAAAACTCCGGTAACTCGTAGAACGAAATAATATTCAGGCCCTCGCGTCATAAATCAATATATTTTTACATCACATAATAAAAATTAACAATGCGTCCGTGTGAAGCTAATGCATTGTGAAATTGGTAGTTTTTTTGTCTCTTGAATTTCTTATTACCAGGGTTCCCGCGTAATATGAATAATTTTTTGGTTCCCACAACTTCAACTACTCTAAACTTTAAAATAAAAGACTAAGTAGACCTTATCATTAGGATGAAATTCCTATAAGCTATTTGACTTGTGACTATGAAATCAACAGGCCAGTTCGTTAACATTTTGTCTTTCATCGCCCGGAACAATATGGTTAATATGTATGTATTAATATTTACTGTATACTGAGTCATATTCATGTTCAGTATGACTTATTTTTGCTTATGATTTCATTATCTTACACAAAAAGCATGGTTTGGTGTGTAAATATTTGATCAATGTAAATTCAGTAAAATCCCGTTTATTCCAAGTTGAGGGGACTGAAAATCAAGAAAAAAGTTTGAATAATGATTTAGGATAATATCATAATATCAAAATGAAATGTCATGAAATGCACCCTGACATCAATACCAGAAAAGTTAGTTCCATAAAGCAATGCATTATGTGTGAGAAATTCCATTTACATTACCTTCTAAGATGCTTTTTATCAATGGGTTGGAAGCATATCGGGCATGGCCTGGCGGAGTCCTCAGATAAGGCAAAGTAATGCAGAATGCACGTCCAACAATAGGTATGACCGCAGCGGGTGATCCTGCCGGCCACTACCTCTCCCAGGCAGATGGGGCAGGTCAGGGCCTCTGACACACGAACATTCTGGAATAAAAGAATAAATTTTAAAACTGAATGCTAGAAATCTGGTTATCTTCCTACCAATAATAAAATAGTTCATTTGAATGTCTCGCTACGATGGAATGTCGCACCCCGAGGGAATAGTGACGGGAACGGCTCTCTTCGCCCACCAGCTAACTAACCCATGTTGCAGAAGATTTGGAACAGAAAATATTTATCCCAGGGGCATCTGCCGACTCGCCTTGCATAACAAAGGAACATTTAGTAATACCAGAGATCCTCAATCTCTGCAGATAGCTTCGAGACTTTGGAATGTGGATCAGTAAGTTTTTATAATAAGGCTTTAGCAAGAACACGAGAACTAAGTTCTTTTACACCATATAATGTAATTAAAATAATCAGTTTATAGGTAAAAGGTAGCCCAGGGAATGTGATAGTGGATGGGTAGGAATAGGAAAAGGAGGAAATAGAGAACTGTATGTGTATATCATAATTAATCTGAAACGGTAAAAAAGTTAAACAAAGTGAAGTTTAAATCAAAGTATTAAAGAACACTTCCTTGTCTGCTGAAAGATAATATTAATTCTATATTATGTGCTACGAATTTACATATGATGAAAAGAATATATAAATTAGCATCAAGCATTTTCAAAAATCGAGCCACCTGTGCTATTGGAAGATAAAAACATCTGTGTGCTAACTATAACTATGTCAAAGCTTCACACTGAAAAAATTATCATATTACTTTCCATACTTAATTCTAAAAAAAAACTTCCAAATAACTCATGAGAATTATAAACGTTCTTATAAATAAACGGCATATATGAAACAGTCTAATCCACCTATCTGGGTGACAACCTAACAACTTAAAGAAAATCTAGTAGTTGGCGAATTCAAGCATCAACTATCGAGACATAAGTTTGTAATGTAAAAAAAATTGAAAAAAGTTATCAAAAATTCGATAACTGTAAATGAAAAAATATATATTAGCACTTCACATCACACATTGGACTTATGATATAGCACTAACATGCATGAAATGCCGTTCGCGCCAATGGTCAATATGATCTATAATGAAGCACTCACTGTATTTTTATAGTAAACACGCTTAACCTGTTAGCTACCCAGAAAAATCGTAGGTGAAACAGCATCATGCCACCATATTGGCGCCAAAATTTTTAAAATTCAAAATTCACAGGCTAGCTTTCGAATTTTATTTTTACGAAAAAACCATGGAAACGTCGGTTAAACTAAAAAAATAAAAATAAATACGTGGGTACTATTTCACCATAAGCGTCCATCGACCATGATTTTGTACGGTTTTGAGATGAAAAAAATAAAGTTGATAGTGTTGTCAGGCCATAACACTATTATTTATTTTATATTTGTTTTTTGGGAGGACGACATCAGATTTTATTAATATTATTGTGTTTAATGTGATGCTTATAACAAAAAAATATTAGCACTTCATAACTACGCACTTATATAGAACAACACGCATAAAATGATGCCGCCATAAAATGGCCAATGCTGCCTGACGGCGCACACACTGTATTTTTAGTAAAATGCTTGTATATTGATTCAAATTAATAATTATAAAATCTTATTAACTTGAATTACTGGGTAACAAAAAAGAAAAATATCGCAAACGTACATCAAAATCTAGCTGACAATTTACTCAAATTGGAATGTTCCAGATACTTTCCAACTTATTGCGTCCTTCTCATCATCAGACTCTGCGGTAGTAACGAGCATATGGGGAATGTCTAAAAAGTCGGCAGTCTCCACTAACGAAATAAATCACCCTCCGCCATTTTGTAAAGTAAAAATAAAATCAAGAGTTTTCGAAAATTCGATAACTGTAAAAATATCAACGTCGATATGCTTGTTAAATATTCAAATTTAATAAAATTGCGATCTGGCAATGTAAAAGTAAGCGCCAACTCTTAATTTTGTATGGAGGAAATATAACGATTTTTACACTCGATTTCAGATGTAATTCATTGTGTTCTTGAGTTGAAACAAATTTCTATGGGGCGCCATACGATATAACTACTGGAAATAATAATTTGGTTAAAGATCTGATCCGCGGCGCCAGTGATATCATGCGTTATTTGATGGTCATTTCCGTGGAGAAATAGATGCCGCGGAATGTCACGTTGTCCACTGTTTCACGATAGCCAACTTAAATGAACTGACAAGTACTTTCCATTTGGAAAGTTCTGGTATTTTAGAAGTGCGTAATTAGCATGTGCAATGCGTTTGCCATCGATATGAGTGTGCGTGTGTGTTCAAATATTATACTGAAAATCCTGTCATTTGGATAAAGAAGAAATCTGGCAACACAAAATTACCGGCATCTGCGTGCACTATCATGTGATGCAACATTTCTTGTCTATGGTATAGCACTAAATATTCTGACGTTTATCACCATAGTTTATTGCTATCCCTCACAGACGGCGATAGTCGTCCTGGGCCTTCTTGGGATAAATGCATTATCATATGAAATAGAAAAATAAATACGAAAACTAAACAAGAAAAAATAATTGATTCTTTTAAGAGATCAATATTCGACTGCACTTTTTTAGCGCGAGAGATTGCTGCACTACATTTTCATAATATTAGAATATACAGTGTACAATATATATATACAATATACTCTTTAACTCGCTTCAGTTACCTTGTGACCGAATTGTGTTTAAGAAGAAGAACCTGATAATGGGCTCAAGTCGTGAAGGACATTGTAGTAGCAGCTAGGATCTAAACATGGAAGTGCAAGTTGTTGAGGAGGTAATAAAGGAGCATGAAGTGTAGCTAACCACAGAAGAACTGAAGGACATGCATAGACATCTGGTTCAAATGGAAAAAAGGTTTTCTCAGAGGAGGAAAAGGAAAATACACCGGGATTCGTTAATAATAGTTGTATAATGCACCTTCCCCAGTTTGGAAAGAGATCCAGGTTCGAATCTCGGTGGCGCAACAAAAATATTTTTCGATAAAATTGATTTTATATGTATATCTTTCTAATTAATATATTTAATTCATATTTAAAATTTATTTCTCATGGGAAACTATAGAAAATCACATTTCATTCAACGAACTTTCATACCATGAATTGGGCCGTAGAACGAATTAAGTTCGCGGTACGAGGCCCCAATGTATTTTCTTATTTCGATAAGTAGGAATTCAATATTATGAAATTTTAGTTTTTGGTTCCTTGAACTTTGCAAAAATGGAAGTTTTACTGTAACCTAAAAACACATTTGACAATATAAATGTTTTCAAATATTTCAGGATATCAAATTTTCTTTTTGTTGTCAGACACATAATGTTATATATTTAAGGTGAAAGGTATGAAAAAAATCCATACCTTTATCAGCGAAGACACTTAAGAAAAATCAAGTTCCTTTTTTTCTTCAATAAACATAAATGCATCTTAAATACTTCCACCATATTATATGAATAATGCAAATTGCTATTGTTGCATTACTTCACATACAAAATTGCAAGTATTCACTGAAAAAAACATTTGAATACACACTTCTGAAAATGTTTTGTGAATAAATTTTCAATATATAGATACATGGAGGTTAATGTTCTTTTAGTACACAATATGCCTGCCATTTGTATATAATTTACAGTAAATCTTTTACAATTATAAATCAGACACTATTAATAAATAAATTTATCAATAGAATGCAAAATATATGTAAACAATATGTTTTTATAACCAGAAATATATTTTAATAAATATACTAGTTAAATGTATTAGTTATAAAGATATACATATAAAATCAATTTTATTGAAAAATATTGTTTTTGCGCTACCGAGATTCGAACCTGGATCTCTACTTCCAATCTGGGGAAGGTGCATTACCAAATATGCTACAGCGCCAGTATCTTTTGTTACATTTTTTCAAATTAATACATCTGTCGTTCCATTATTTGAAAGCCATCTACATTGTTTTTACGAAATCTCAAATACCTTTGAGTGAAATGATAGTAGACACCAGAATTATCAATTCATTTTTATTAAATTTTGGACACATTGATACAACTTACATATTATTAAGGAGGACACATTCAATTTCACAATAAGAATGTGTTCTCCTTAATAAAAATATATTCAGTAAATATATCAAACTTAGAAGATAAATGTTAGTTATATAAATAAGTATTTAGAACATGTTATTTTATGATTGAACTTGTTTAATTTCTTCAATAGAATCCACTTTTCATAATATAACAAGCACTGGAGCGCATTATTCCATGATATGCTAATACAAAATTGAGTGTGATGCTATGCTTCTGAAAACTTACTATTTGTTCCACCAAATCCCAGTTTACAGGGACGTCGGGGTCCACCAGGTGAGCCCCATAATTGCCATCTCTCCTAACGACGAATTGACAACTAAAAAAAAAAAAACACAAGTCAGAAATCCACTCAATAGAGAGGGTAGTTTAAGAGAACTAACCAAACATTTTACAATAAAAATCAGAAATAATTATTATTAAATTATCAATAACATATAATATTAATACTGATGAAAGTTAAAATAAAGGGTTAAGATTAAAATATGTTGTCTTTTTGGCACCCTTTTCTGTTGGAGGTTAAAAAAACTATTTACCTCCCTTCCAAGGGAAACCTATCCCAACAGCAATCACATGGGATAAAAAATGTTGAGCACTGATAATGCATGTTAATTGCAACTTGTCTAGTTTTATTAAATATATATATTTGAAATAGATTTATAAACAAACAAAATAACAGCTGGTTTGCAAAACAAACTTGAATGAAAATAACAAGTAAACAACTGATACACATGGGCAAGGGATGATTTCTGTTGTGAGTGAAAGTAGTAGGGGTTGATTTTCTTCTTCTTTTAATTCATTTTATGGTTATTGAATTGATTTTTTTTTCTGCAATATATATTACACCAAAAATGTATTTCTGTTTATTAAATTTTTTTTTTAACTTTGCAATTTTTAAAGGAATATTTAAAATAAAAAAGCAAATATGAGATTTTAACATTAACAACAAAACCACACATTATACAATAGGAAGAAATAAAAAAAAAAAAGAAAAGATAATTCACAATACAGAAATATATTCTTTTAAGGTGCTACTTTCAATGATAATTCAAATTTTCATGTTTTTTTTACGAAAATGTGGGATTTTATTATTCATTTGTATCTGAAGTTATACACTAGATCAGTGGTCGGCAACCTACTACCCGCGGGTAATTGAATTACCCACTACGACATTTCGAATTACCTACCAAGAAAATATGATATAGAATTAGAATTCATTGAATTCAAATGTTCAGTTCTATGGACAAATAAATTTAAAGATCTTCACCAGCATCTCGAAAACATATGCAATATCATCATGCTGGGCGACATTATCACAAAAAATGTTATGCTTAAAAAAATTGTATTTGCTCTATTATCAGCATTTGGTTCCACATATTCTTGTGAGCTAACATTTACCCAAATGAAATGTGTCCAGAATACGCTGCGGAATAGACTTACGCTAGCAACCAAACCTATAAAACTAACCAAAACTAAAGTTAACCACATATTTGCCAAATATCGAAAAACTTTCTAAGAAAATTCAAAACCAAGGTAGCAACTAATAAAAATATTTTTTTATAAATGTTTGTTTTATAAAATAAATTTGTGTTTGCACATACACGTATATATTTTATTTTATGAAAATAAAATTTTTCTTTAAAAATTATATTTTTTTTTAACTTTTACCCACTTATCAAATGAAATTTTCAAAATTGAAATTTTTTACCCAGTCTCTCAAAGGGTTGCCGACCACTGTACTAAATGTAACTTTTTTTCAATCATGGTAAATGTCGAAAACTATTAGTATATGTCGAAAATTGGTAACATGTCTTGCAAATTGAATGGTTTATAACAATATTAATTTTTAACCTTTCGTTAATTAGTCTCAATTGAGATTTGTATCCGTAATCTTGGCTTCAAGATTATAAGAAAATACATTTCGTTTATGCAATAATTTACCAAAATTACGATAATTTTGTAGCAGGCGGAAAATGCATCTAATGATCGCGGTCTTTCTTATAATGCTTGTATTGTCTAAATTATGGCAAATAACAAAGTTTATTAGTTTTAAATGAGTATAAAGGTCTTATCTAATAGTTTAAAAAAACGTCACATCTAGTGTATAACTTCTGACATAAATGAATAATAAAAACCCATATTTTCGTAAAAAGTGCAACAATTAGAATTATTATTGAAGGCTTAATGTATTTACATTTTTACATATTCTTTTCAGTTAATCATATTACTAGTTATTGTTCTCTTGAAGTTGTTAATGTTTACTGTCAATTAAACATGAAGTTTTTACTTGGACTGCAAGAACAGCTCCTTGCTGTGTTTGTGCGTGTTGGTGTACACTAGTCCGTGGGGCCGGCGCCCGCCCCCAGCGGCTCTCTGCGCGCCCCCGGCCTCGCGGGAGGCGTACTGAAAGTTCAGCAAATGATTCAAATTTTGCTTCTTGCTGCCAGGTAGAAATACTGATCCCACTTCTGCATTCTCCTCTTCTAACCTGAAATTTTTTTTAAATTTAAAAGAAGCACTTAATAGTTTAGCACATTTAATCATTTTTAGGGATAATAATGTGGTATCAACCTATGTGTTATGATCAGAAAGTAATGTCTGAACTGGCGAATACCGTATTTCCTCAGATTTTTGAAAAACGCATGTTTTTCACCAGAGTTGAATGCCCTAATACAAAAAAAGAAAATCATCTGGTTGAAAATCTTTAGAATGTTATTACTTTAAAGTTTAGTATTTTTTAATAAGCAAAAAATCACCCTTTTGAAAATTTCGAAACATATTCACCATTGCGTACTGTAAACCCAAGGGTTATTTTTGATTGTCAAAAATTCGAAAAGTGTTAATTTTTAATATTTGCAATTTTAATATTATCTTATCTCTTCTTATTTATGTTGTCTATGGCAAGGGAGAAATATTTCTTACCATAGAAATTGTCTATCCGCGATTTTTATAAGTCGTGTAGATGTCATTTTTGTTCGTTTTGACAGATAACTTACAAAGGTGGATTAATTTTAATTACATCGACGAATTTTATTTACGTGAGGTTTGTTTTGGGGAAAGCTCTATCATTGAAATATAGATTCTATTGAGACCTTGATCGTGCAGCGGTCACAAATGGCCGCGAGGCGCCCTCAATAGCCGCCGCCCGCAAGGTCTAGCAGTAAGCAATTGGTGAAAACCGATTGCTAGTGATAATATTAATGTCCCATTTCGTGCCATTTGAATATCACAATTATTACATAAAAATAATAAGCGGCTGAAGCGACCACCGCATCCGAAAGTTGTATTTTATTTTATTTGGAAGCCATTTCCCCAATGAAAATATTAGTTGTCAAAAGTTTAAAATATTGTTTGTAGGTTATCAGTACAAATAATGAACTTCATATATGTCGTGCGTAATTGTAGATTTTCTTCACATTAATAAAAATATTTGTTTAATTTTTAATAGTTTAGAAACATTTTGATCATTCGTTCAAACATAAATAATTAGCATTGAAAATACGTATATAGAAGAATGGTAACATCTACAGTCAGACATCATAACTCTATAACGTAAATATTATTTGTACTTGTCTATTATGCAATAATAAGAAACCACATGTATTTTTTGTGTAGGTGGGTTATATATTTTAGTATTTACTGGATTTGATTTTAATTTCAGTTACTCGGCCAATATCACTTATTTGAGATTTTGGCGCCATCTAGTAGCGGAAAACGGCGAATCGAAAAAGAAACATGTCCAATCTCTAATACGCAATAACGCTAAATAAATCCTATAATCATGTGCCAAATGGGAACTTTGCGGAAATAGCTTCGATCAACAAACCAAGTCTTTAATGTGACATGATTAGAAGTTATAGCGTTAAAATTAATTTTATGTAAACAAATATTCGTAATTCATGCCTCTTATAAAGTCAATTCCACTATTGGAGGACTAAATACTATCTTCTTATTTATTTTTAATCTTAAAATCGTGTTCAGGCGTTCGTTTAGTAGAATGGAACAATAATGTTGTGTACAAATTGAATAGTATTTCACACGTTAAAATAATAATAGTGGAAATAAATAACAGATTAACGTACATTTAATGCCAAAAGCCTAAATAATAAACAATGCGTATCTAATAATAAAAAGAAAACATTTTTTTTCTGTTCTGTGCGATAAGGTGCCGTGACCTTGTTACGTATCATTGTGCAACACTTGAAATTTTTTATATAAAAACACGCGGTAGAAACTAACCTGGGGTCCGACTTTCCACCCAAAAGACCCCCGTGATAGGTTCCTCTCGGTTTTGGGCGCTTATCAAAACATTTTCCTTTCTGGGAGGGAGGTTTCCGATTAGTGTCGTTCCTGGTGGAACCATTGTTTGGCGATTCGCGTTTCTTACTTGAACGTGGCCACGGTTTGTTAACTGATGCATCTGCAGAAAAAATAGATTATGAATACCGCACCGTTTTGTCAAATTCAAAGCACGTTTCGTAACACATTGTTTGAGACCACTAACCTTGTGTTTTTTTAGAATCACTACTTTGAGTCTTCGTCTGCGACTGAGACGAACGACTGTTCGATTTTTTTTCCATTATAATTAATTCCGATCTCTGATCCACCCACCCTGGAGAAATCTCCTCCGCATGGAGTTACCGAAAAAACCGTCAGACCCTTCATTTTAGCAAGCCATGTTTATAAAATGTCAAAATGAAAAATATCAGATCCCTGATTATCGCAAAATGTAGCAATATATAAATTTGAGGAATGGGATAATAAAAGCAAATAGCCTTCGGGAGCAGGAAACTCCCTGTCGTCGATAACGACGAATTTCAATATCGAAACACCAGCACCGTATCGCCCCAACTATGGCGACTGGAATATTTTTGACAGCGTGACATCGCGAACACGCAATGTAGCGCACTTCCGTTCAACATTGTTCAATTATGTATCTTATTATTAATAAATAAGTGAGTAGGTTCCTATTCAATATTCTACACAATTCTATATTTGACAATTCTATAATATTATTTTTATGATAATTACGATTTGTAATAATAAATTTGATTATATAATATTGGCGAATGTACCTAAGAATCTAAGCCAAGCAAGTGCATATTTTGATAGTGATGGTTTTATATGGATTATATGAAAAAATACGTTTTGTGGGTTAAATTAAAAATAATATAATGTTTATTTTATTAAAATAATCGATACGGTATTCACAGAAAAATTAAATAATTATATGATGTTGTGAAATCCAGAATCCAATTTAAGTTTTTAAATTTTGAAGAAATTAATCGTTTTTCTATTGAAAAATGTACCTTCAAAAAAAAAGTTTCACATCCCCAATCAGTTTTTGTTTAAATTTACCTTTAAAAAAAGCTGGATTTATATTTGTAAGTGACAGATGAACTATTAGTTTGTCTTATCATAAAAATATACATATCCATAATTCAGGAAAGGACTATTATTATTACAGTTATGCCAGCTCATCGGGAAGGTGCAGGTTTCCTGGAAATTCCTGCCATTTTACACCACTACAGAAACAAATGCTATTAACTCATTAGAATGGTAATTTTACCTGAGGGGTTTGTAAACTTGTTAGTTTTCTTAGTATGATAATGTTACAACTAGTATTTCCTATATTTTGTCATGAATAATAAAATACAATATATTTTATTGGTGGGCCGTGATACAATAATAAAATACATTATATTACTGTGCTATCTACCGCCCTTTGAACTATCGTATAATAATACAATAATACTAATTCATATTCAGAGAATTCGGAGTTCAACAAGCCCAAGTAACCCTTTTCAGGTAAAAGCCGAAGTGCAGCAATGTTTAACTCTAAGCCTTTTAATTTTAACGCCGTAGGTTACTGGTATACATGATAGTATCACAGACTTCGGTCTAGTGAATAGGAGACAGTGAACATCTCTTAAATTATGTATAATACATGTTAATATATCATAAAAATTAAGTAAATAGAAATATCGGCTATTCTAAAATATGTTTTTGATGCTGTTCTGAGTCAGAGATACAACTGATTTAAAATACTCAGCCACTCTGTGTCAAACCGAAATTTTCTTGAATCTTTATTTTTATAGTTTGTTTTGCTTATTATTAAATTTGTATTTTTTAATTCTATTTTTATAGCTTGTTTTGCTTATTTTTAAATTTTTTTTTAATTCTATTTTTATAGCTTGTTTTGCTTATTTTTAAATTTCTATTTTTATATATGTATTCCATGCTACTGTGTAGCTGCTCATGTGTTTTTTTAATTTTTTTATACCAAACTTATTTTGTAAAAGCTCACAAGGGCGTAAATAAATGAATAAATTAGAATAAAATAAGTTTAACATAAGTAAAGTTTTAGTAGTATATTATAGTTAAATTTGTTACTACAGTATTAATGATGCCTTTTACATTATAACAAAAGTACATATTGTTAGTTATGAAAGTGTAAATAGAATCGGGATGTACAAACAATTGTCAATAGATTAGGAAAGGAGATACGTTGCAGACACTAAAGGAAGCGATGTTTTGCAGATTTTAATGGTGATGGGTTGATAAAGGAGAAATATGCGATTAATAGGGATTTTTCTCTTTTGATATCTACGAATTTTTTTTTTTCGTTGCTTTCTTATGTTTTTTGCCTTTTGTAAAGGTTTTATTAATAAAATGCGGCAAAAATGTGTTTTTAACATTTTCGAATGTAGGTTTTAAAACCCAGTCCAGCCTGTCTAAAATAAACGTATTTGGTTATATCAATGAAAATGTAATACGTTTCATACAATTGTAGTAAATCTACCGCCTATCTTTTTCACTTACGAACAATCGCAGGGTTTACACAAACTGAAATCTGGTCGTCCTACGTGTGGTCCAAGTGCATACATAAACATAACCTAACTTTCAGCTGAAATTAAAATGGGCTTGAATCGTTGATGAAACAGAGAAGATAAATAACTAACATTTATGATAATACAATGATTTTAGGATGAATATAAATTAAATTTTGTTGATGTGTTAACTTAAAAAGAAACGTAATACATATGTTTGACTCGCATACATAATACCACCTCTACATATAATATTTTTTTCCTATCTGCCTCGTTGGCGTTTACAAAGATACAAAGTATATATTATATTATAGTTCACCGGCGAACGTTCTATTTATAAGACAACATTTTACATTTCAATTTTCTAACGCTATTTTTAACGTATAATTCCAATAAAACATACAATTTTGGTAATCCTATTTATCGGATTGGAGGAATGAAATCAGGTTGAAAAATTAGTCGGTATAAACTAAAAAAGGAGGATATTTTAAGGTGAAAGAAGGTCGCTATATTTCAATTTGAAAAAAAGACGGTATGTCTTTTTAGATACCATGTGGAAAATAAACCACAACTAAAAGTTACAATATCATAGCTACTGGGTAGATAGAGGTAACGGTCATCGGATAGGAAATGTTTATTTGGTACACCGTGTATTTACAGGAAGTACACAATTTACGTGGAATAATTGTTCCAACACCAATTCTTATATATTTGCAAATAAATCATTAAGTGCCTACAAAGTAAATATATAAATATGATGTTTCCAGCGATATTTTATATACCACTCAAAGTGAACGGAGCTTAGAGTGGGATTATATCTAACGGGAATTTGTCAACCGAGGCAAGACTAGCGGTATACAATGGAGTATCGACACTGATGTATGGAAATGAAACCTGGAGCTGACAGAAGAGAGACGAAAGTAGACGATGCAGTGGAAATGAGTTCACTTAGGCGTATATGCGGCAGATCTATTTATGACAGAGCAAAGAATGAAATTCCCCAGTTAGAAAAGAGATCCAGGTTCGAATCCCGGTGGCGCAACACCAATATTTTTCGATAGAATTGATTTTATATGTATATCTTTCTAATTAATATATTTAATTCATATTTAAATAATTAAAGAATGTAAAGCTGACATTAGTACAGTGAGTAAGATTAAGAAAGGATCACTTAGGTGGTTTAGTCATATGGACCGGACGAATGAGGAGAGAATGGTAAGTTATATATACGACGCAAGTGTCGATGGCACCGGAAGTTGAGGATGTCCGCGGAAGACTTGGCACGACCAGGTAAACCAGATACTGGAGATGGTTCTGTTAGAAGCCTAATAATCGGCGAGCTTGTATGAGAAGATGTACGAATGTGGATGAGGCGAGAATTGTGTATCAGGACAGAAGAGTTTGGCGCTCTATCCTCTCTACCTACCCCTGCTGGGAAACGGCGTGATGGTAAATGAGTTAGTTAGTTAGTTAGTCTCATCACTGATAATTAGTGATGTGATAAACTGTAATGGTGATTGCTTGTTTAAGTTCTTATCGCATTGTCCACATCCACGGGAGTAAAACATTATTCAACTTCCATGTCCATATTTTAATAAGCACTAGCTTTGGTATGTAGCATCTTTGTAGAATCTTCTTGAGTCTATTGTTTACGCCATTTCTCAGTCAACGTTTTATATATATATCCTTGATTACGGAGGCTGGTCATTTTCCGAGAAAAATTATAAGAAACCTTATGCGCAATTTACCGTGGGTCCACTAGACGCAAGACGATTACAATATAATAATAGGAAAAAAAACTCAAGATTGTACCTATATAACAACACATACCGTTTAATGCTCCGGCTATCAACGTACTGTAGTATGATAGAAATGTTCTTAGAAGGAATAAAACAATTCCTGTCTGTTCTACGACGTATGGTTTAGGAATAGACTGAAACGATACGCCCGTATTCAGCAACAACAATCGGCGATAGCCGATAGTTTTCTGCTAGCTTTATTTTAATTATGTTTGTAAATAAATGGAGATCATTATATTGCATACCCCCTGCATGTTGTATTGTCTCGTATAAATGATTGATTGATTGGCTTGACCACTTTGCAGGTCTCGTTAGATTTTTACACTTCACGACTTACGACTTCCTGTGCTGTCACTGGAAGTCACTAATTAATTAAGTTAAGTACTATTAGCGGTGTGATTTGGGAAAAAGTTTTAAAAAAACTTACATCTGATTGGGTTTTATCGTATCCACGTTTCGGGCTACGTTTCAATAATGCGATGAAGATAGGTGAAATATAGTTCGAAACATTGGTTACGAAAAAATGCTGACCCAGATGGAATTCTATTTTACTTTTTCTTCTCGTGCCTTAGCATGGCATACAAGGCATGGCTATTATTACTTCGTTTACTGTGCCCTGGAAAAGCTCTACAGTAGAATGGCCAAACCGTTCTATTGGAGTTCTATCGATGATCGTACGAGGGTACACTGTAACCTACCTGCTGTATTTTATAAAATGGTTAGAAAAAAGTTAGGATTTATTTTTGGTGTCACCCAACGCCGGGAAATCAAACAATAAATATGTGATTAACTTGACTTCCCGTTAGGAGTGTCACATTTCTCTGGCGGCGCGATCTGTAACCGTAAACCGTAACTTTCGACCAGTTTGCAACTCCAAACGAGGATTATTTTATTCTAAGTGCACATTTCAATATTATGACGAAGTTGTAAAATAAACAAACATGTGCACCGTTCACGAACGCAGCACAGGGCAACAACCTCAACAGGTTTTGGTTTTTATACCCCCATTTCAAGAACACGTTGGCGGCCATTACCTTGTACAGGGTGTCCGAGAGACAGTAGAGAGTAGTCCAAACGGACCCTACGGTTAAGGGACCCATTGAGGGTTGCTACTATAGTTTCTGAAATCTCTGTTTTTTCAAAGTCCCGGGACTCGAGACGTGATAATTTTATGGTCCAGGGACTTTTACTTGCTCATCAATAAAATCACTAAGGTATTGTGTGTGTTAAAACAAATACTGAAACAAATTGAATTAAAAAGATGATTTTTTTTAACACATTTATTTATGAAAATATATAATACAACTACATAATCACAACCACAAAAAACATTTTATTTTTGCCTAGCGAAATAAGCTTTCAGAAATACATGTACCAATGAATTTAGCCGAATCAGATAACCTATTGCTAATTTTCATGATAAATGATAGTTGAGAATACTCGCTCGTTTTTTGTCGATGGTGGATTTATCGCCAGCAATGATATATACAAATAAAAATAAAAGTTGCGTCAGCTCTCCAATTGATTGGAAAATCTTAATTTTTTTATGGAAAAATCTTCTGGTTGTTCATGATTTGTTTATTTAATTCCTCATCCATCGTCAGCGTCACAATCTCAATCGAATTGTCATCAGCATTATCTTCAATTACTTTGATATCTGAACTTTCTTCATTGGTAAAAAGATGTTCTAATAATTTTTCTCCATATTTCAAATACATTTTTAGGAGCAATTCTCAAAATGCTTTTCATTTGCAACATAGTCTGGCTTTTGTAAAAAATGTATTAAATCAAAAAGTTGTTTATTTCTTCTTTCTTAAATTTTAGATTTCGGTGCTGCAAACATGTCGAATGAAGAAAATTTGTAACCGCCTTTAATTATAGCATTATTTTCTAGGAACAACTGCCCTTGCATACAATTTGGTGGAATTCTGAACGGAAATTCCATGCTGACAACAATACTTGGTTCAATATCTACTAAAATAAGCATATTTTTTTTAAATCTTTGCTAATAGTTTTATACCTGCTTTCATCATCATGCCAATCGGTCGTTTCAGGGAACCTCAACCGTAAGACTAACTTTTTAATAAAATAAAAAGAAAATCTCGAGAACTTTTAACAAAAAAGTCTCGGGACAGCAAAAAAGCGGAGAATTCCCGGAAAAGAAGTCTCGGGATGTCTCGACGCAGAATCACTAGTTGCTACTGATGTCTTCTAATAAGGTTATCCGAAATTCAACGGTTCAGAAGTTATTCGGAATATTGTGATTAAAAAAAAATATTTTTTGTTAAAAATCATAAAAGTTCGTATGAATTCTAAACCGTTGAATTTCGGATAATCCTATTTGACGTTCTCTGGTACACACTGTATAACAATATAAAGAAAATGTATTTATATGCAAGTTTACATGTTTACTAGTTGTTTAAAATCCATCCTAGGACGGGCTCGAAATACGTAAACAATTCTAATAATTAGCTACGCAGTACAGTACAGTACAGCAGCATTACAGTATATATTGTATTTCTAATATAATTTTTAGACGTCTAAAGATTTTAATGTGCTTAAACAATGTGCTTCGATTTGCGAAAATCTTTTATTTTTATTTTTTACATTACTCTATTTTACAGGAGTTATCATTAATTAATAATATATCTACAATTAGATATGACAAAATTACAGAATAGGCTAATTTATTATAATATAATTGGTCTTCTTTAGGCTTCAATTATGGCAGTTAAAATTAATTCTTCTATGTACTGTTTCCTTTTTAAATAAAAAAAATATAGGACCCGCTGTATATAAGGGTACATACAGGGAAAAATACGCCTTGTGTACGCCAGAAATCGATTTTATTGCAATTATAAAATAAAGTTAATTAAATAAAATATTTTTAACCGTGAACAAATTATCAAATGTTACATATAATATTTTCAATACCAAGAAAATTAGAATGACAGATTTTTCTATTATTGCAGTACATAATTAGGTAATTTTCGACAATTGGATGACAACATATTTCTTCCATTATCCTTCATGTGTACTGTATGTGTATATAATATTATTCATTATTATTATTGTAATTATTGTAAGAACAAAATAGATTTCATGTCTCCTAATAATATTTACACTTTCATGAAAAATGTGTTTTTAGTCATTTATATTTATACTCTCTAGCAACTGAACAATTCTCGTTTAGGCTTGCAGGGATTGTCGCTTTGTGGCGATGGTCTGGTCCCTGTGGTGAAGTTTAAAAACGATTGGTCCTACAACACCAGGCGTAAGGCGTAGATCATTTGGGCCCTTATCTAAAGTATCACATTGGCATTGACATAGTTACTCCATTGAAAATAAAGAGTAAACAATATCCAGTTTGGGCTCCGCTGCTGTGATTAAGATTCTTTATGAACGAGAGATGAATTCGCTCTTCACTCTTTATGAAACTTGCGCATGATTTTCATCAGCTTATTTGCAATTTTATACAAAAGAAGGCATTGTGGCGACAGTTGCATGTTGACAAAATGCCTCAACTGACCCGTATTAACCATAGATAGGATCCAGTATTTCGCACGCCGAACGGTAGTATGCGTCGAGCCCGTGATGTATGAGCGGTCAAGTGATAGGGCATTAGGTGGACTCAATTACTGGTGCGAGCGAAGTAGAATTATAAAATAAGAACTCGTTAATCGACTGCGTTTTCTCAAACATTCTCAATAAGATCTCAGTCGTGTCTCTCGAGACTATTCAGTCGCTCGCCGCACATCGCGCCGCGAGCATCTTCGTTATCGTACGACAGAAGTCCGCGATGAATTTCTTATACTTGTTCCCGTTATTCGTCTGCGCCGTCTTCGGCATTCCGGTTACATATGACCAGCGACAGGACGGGGACGTCAACGTCAGAGCGGACCTCCAAAACTTCGTCATCGTAGCCCTCGTGCCGAAGATCGGCGGAGGCGGCACCAGCTCGGCTTTGCTCGACGCCATTTCAAATTCTCTGGCCTCTCGAAAAGAGCTGAAGAACTTCAGCAACGGGAAAAATAACCAAGACCCCGAAGTTGAGCCTGACGCGGCTGACGAAGAGGAAGCTCCGAACGCGAGGATCGCCGGATTCTTCGCGAAAGACAAGCCTTACCACGTGGACATCAGCAGGTCCGAGCCGAATCCGCAGCTGAGAAGTGTCGAAGTGAAACTAGGAAGTCGACCCTCGCCGAAGACTCCCGATGCAGCTGTGGACAGTCCTGTTCCGGACGTGTTGCTCGTCAAGAACAACCAGTACGTCATAGAAGACAGAAACGGAAGACAGATTAATATAATCGCGGAGGTATCAGAAAATGAAGAACCATTAGCTTTAATTGAAGACAATGATACGAACGAAGTGCCGGTCGAACCCATCAGGGAAGTTGGCGCGTCTTCCAGAGACAGCGGGCTGCTGCTCCTGGGAGCCTCGGAGCAGTGCGGTCCGGAGAGTTATCGAGACTCGGAAGGAATCTGCCAATTCTTGAGTCCATAATTTTCTGGCACAATTAGGTTATATAAGATAAGTTGTTAATTAATCTATTTATTTATGATGTCGTGTTGACATGTACGCCGTTGGCCGCGACTGTATTAATACATTTTTAATAAAAGTCGCCAATGCGCAATTGCGTATTAGTTATTCTATTGAAGTATTATTATTTCACCCTACTGCGTGACAATCATCATTTTCAATGTAAACTTTGGACATGTTGATCTCATTACTCAGCAATTACAAAATTTATCGTAAAAATATTCTGTTAATTTAAATGTTCTACATATAAATACATACATACATTATACATGACAAGTTCTATTTAATTTTATAACAGTTATAAAATTGAAAGACATCAAACATCGTAAGTTTAGAGATTTTTATTGATTGTTAAAGATAATATAATTTTTTTAATGCATATTGTATCCACAATGTATTTTAATAATATCCGGTTTTAATAGTTAGATTTATCGTGTTACCTTATCCAGTTTTAAAGAGAGATTTGTCGTATTTGGAACAGAAGAATTACAAATAAGAAAGCTATGAGTCTGCTTTCTAAACATGTATTTAACATATATGTATCTAAACATAAATATATAAAAGGAATACGTATATTGTCAAATATAAAATCACTCATCTCGATAAGAGTCAATCTAAGTGAAAAGAAAACAATTCAATTTGTGTTTTTTTCACTTTATATACAAATAAGCGAAACATTTTTTTGTTGCAAACTAAGGTATTTTTTTAAATCTTCATATTTTTACAGTATTTTGTGTCACATTATGTTATCTACGATAGATTATGATTTGTAATCAGTAATCAAAGTGCCGTGAAGCGAAGTCTCACTTCATGACAATGATGGAAATACAGTTTGCAAAAATAAATTAAAAACATTATCTGCCGTTTCAAATGAAATAACTTTAAAATTTAAAGTAAATTGCGCAGTTCAAATCATTACTTTAATAATATAAATTGTTGATTTATATAAATTTCATAATTATTTAATAAATTATTGAATTATACATGTACTCGTAAATGACTACCAAGTTTAGAAGTGAACTTCTTTATAGAAGTTATAGTCTAACTTTATAGTCATAGTCTAGCTTTTTACTCATTGTACGACGTGATAGTCACGTCAGGTAAGTCGTTAGGAAAAATTGGAAACAAAGCTCTCAAGAAATAGGTAGCTGTAATAGCTGAAAAAGATTAAAAAGTGAAAATTTACTTTAGAATGATTTTAAATACATAATAATAAAGCTTAAAAATAGGATTAACGCAGCAAACTCCTCTACAGCTTAATTTTCCATTTTTAATAATGAAAAAAATGGTTATCTTAAAGTTAAATATAATAAATTTGGAAGAATTACTACCAAAAGTATGTTTTTTTACTATTAACGATATTTCAGCTGTACTCAGGCAATTAAACTTGATCGTTTATAAAGTTTATATTATTAAAATAGTCGGCACTTTTAAATGTAAATAATAGTAATTTTAGTTCACAGTAGGTCAAAGAAAATAATATATTATGTTATAAAATCCAGAAAACAAATTTTAAATTTGTATTTTATATGAAAAATGCACTATCAGAACAATAGGTTATAATATAATATGAATGAACTAACGTATATTTCACAGGAAACTGACACTTCACTCCGATTTGATACATCAATTTCGATTTTATTTTCATATGCGATAGATTGGATTGATCAATATTGTAGTCATTATTGTAACATTCCATTTAGTAATTCAGGGTTGCTCTAACTGTATGTTGAAGTATGTACACGACTAAAAAATATATTTGAAAATATGTAGTGAGATATGTTCAAGAACTATTAATATATATTTTTTTGGAACTAGTACAAACATAATAAAAATTCAACTATCTATATTTTATACAGCATATATTTACTAAGCTTAATTTTATCTTAATATTATTGTCATATCTTTATTTTGTGGTACTTCTAAAAATAGCCAAAGATAAAATGCTGCTGCGTTGTTTTTTTAATATTTTGTTTTATTTAAAAAATATGAGGAATAATAATAGTTTTTTACTATTTTACACGACTCAGTGCCATTAAATCTTCTAATTCTTTCCAAAAGTGAGATTTTTAAAGCTATCCTTCTAGTCATGTATTTTTTTGGTATATTCACTTTTATCCCACAGTTTTATCTTACATATCAGGTGACTTGTTTTCTTAGATAGTCGTACGATTCTAAAACCATTATTAGTCTGCATTTCTGCACGAAATAAACCTTTTTATGCACATACGGGTAAGACTCGTTAGAAAAGCATTAAATCGTTCAATAGCGTGTTTGGGGCAAAGCAGGATTTTTCAACTTTCAAATATCATAGGAAAAAAAACCAAGTAGGTTAGACTTTCATGGAAGCAAAAACACCTGGACATTTGTACCACCGATCATATGATGTGAGTAGCTGTTTATTGAACTTGACCTCTTCTCTCCAACTGAACTGACCTATTCTATAATGATACAACCTGGCCTGATGACAACCGCTATCCATCCGAAATGCATGATAGCTCCTATCCACAATATTTGAGATACATATATTTTTAACGAAATTAAAATCTAATGATTGATTTAATCGTCTGTTTGTGACAATCTTCTGGATAATAATATTATTATGTAATTTAAGTAAAGTTTAATATTTTCATCAAAAAAAGTTTAATTATATTATTTTATTATTCATTAGCGAAACCGGATGGGAACCTTTGAAACTGGTCGGTTGTGGATATTGTTTTATAATTCTTCTTCTTCAGCCTGAATGCGTTCATTTTTGGGCATAGTTCCCCTTTTTTCTATCCACAACACACGGTCCCTTGCACCTCTTTCCAACACAAGCCACCGGTTCTCTTAATATCGTCAGTTCAGTGCGTTTTACTTCTCCTGTCTAGCCAAGGACGCTACCGCACGATTTCCCCATTCTATTGTTGATTAATCAGTCTGGCATAATCCCACTTCAGCTTGGCGACAGCTCGCGCACAATGTCGGCAATATTCAATTTTCTTCTCTTCCATTCGTTGGTTTTTCCGTGTCTCAAAAGGGGGTTCAGCATTGCTCCAACCTGGCTGTTTTCGTAGTTGCCAGTTCTGACACAATTTGTCGTGCAAGAGTCCACGTTTGTGCCCCATGTTAAATCTAGCGTGCCGCCATTCATATACACCAGTAGAAATTCGCTGGCGGATAACGGAAGAGTTTTATGTCGGCCATTCTTGTTAAATATTTAAAATTTGCGATTGAATTTTGAATCTTTCCTTGTCAATAATGCCACATCTGAATCGAATGTATTCTAAGAAGAATTATGGAGTTTTGGATACCACGGTATGCGTAACAAGCGAGGTATGCGATCAGTGGCGTGACTAAAAACAATGTGCCCCAATGCAAAAAGGGTATTAGGTCCCATTGCAAAATGGAATGGCTCTCTGTGTATGTATTGTATATATGATATAAAATATTAAGCGGTTTTGCCCATTTGATAGTAAGAACAAAATGGGGCTCATGGTCTTATGTATCCTATAATAATCATCTTTCACGAAAATAAACAAAAGTGTGTTTTTAGATATTTACCTTCGCAATTGAAAAAAATCTTTGCTTTATGGCGATGGTCTGGTCCCTACCCGACTTATTAGCGGTCTACTATGCACATGTTTTCGTTATACGTGTGGTGGTGGTGAATTTAAAAAAATATTATTAAAACGTGGACTTTTTGGGCTCCTAGGCATCGCATTGGCTGCATTGGCGAAGTTACGCCGCTGTATGCAATCCTGACTTTCATGTCAACAAGTTTCTTGTTGCAGTCTCACGTTTCGTAATCACTGTTTTTACACGAGCCAATCGGGGTGTTTACCCTGTGAGGTCATCACAGTAATGCTTTTGTTTATACGGAACGTGCGCGATGGCTTTAGCGCGTTAGGTGAGTCGTAAGCTGAAACAAAAAGCGTATGAAAGCGATTTTTCTGCAATAAACAAGTGTTTTGATTTCACTCATATTGCAGACACTATCGAAGTTAAAATATAGTTATTGAAGAATCACTCCAATTGTTGAATGTAATAATAATTTGGTACGTAAAACTAAAGTACCTAGATCTCTTGAATGTTTCATTTTTGACAGATAGGCCATGCATGGTCATGATTCAAGAATATATATATATTTTAAATGGATATGCGTGCATGGAATACGTGTCACACCAATATTCTTGCTATTTTGAAACTAAGATCAACGCTTGTGCTATGAAAACGGGACTAATTTTACGGCCTCCTGGAACCCCCGACTACTAGAACACTAGGCGAGCATCGTAACCACTAGAGTCTAGACCACAAGTACGTCAGTATTAAGTTGGTGGTTGCTTGAATTTATTTTATCCATTTGAATGGATTTTGGCATTCCTGGACAAGTCCTGGAGTGTACTGTTGGTAGATAATAATATGATACAAAGTATTTAATTCTTTTCTGAAAGTTTCTATTGTGAACCAATTAATATCAATAATATTAGTCGATAACAATAATATTACGCTCTCAATAAATAATAATAATAATTGACATCTGCTTATTTTTAAAACTTTTAAAATAAAAATTATAAAAAAATGGTTACATACATTTTGTTTCTAACTCCAACAATACCAGAATAAAAATCAGAAAGGATAGGCTAATATATTATAACTATTTTTATTTGTATTTTTCGCGTCTTCTACATTTATATCTACACCCAGTGGCGTAACTCCGCCAATGCGGTGCATTAAGCTCCACATTAGACAGGGACCCAAAAAGTTTGCGTCCTATAAAATTTTTGGCATTGATACTTTTTTTATATAAACTAATAATTTTTAAAATACCCTATAGTAAGAGATGAAGTTTTACAATTTAGAAAATCATTTCTCTCCTGTATTACGAAAAGACATAAAAAAATTATCGATGTACCCCGCTAATACGTAGAATTAAGTTAGGTTAGGTTAGGTTAGAACCAGACCACACCGCAATGCAACAATATGCATACGTATTTACGCTTGAAAAAAACTGCTGGAAAATTAAAATTATTAAGGTAATCAAATCAAAAGGTAAATGAACACTGAAAATAAAATAAGTAATAGGTTGTCGTTTTTATAAGAGCCTAATACATATTCGAGTATATATATATATATATGGCCCCCAATGGGCCTAATATTTGTAGTTACGCCACTGCCTACTCCATACTTATTTGGTTTAACGGTAAGAAGTTACTTATGAAAAATAGTATGAATATAACAATTTTCTATGTGCGCATGTATTTTAAATAAAGGAAACAGACGTGATTGATCATTCAAGGTTATAGGTTAACTATGAAGAACGCATAACCTCAAAGTCGATTAACCTTAAATTAATGATTTAATACTGGAGACTATACGTTGAGCTTTATATTTATTTATTATTTATATAACGCATACACACACATATGTATTTATATAATATATAAATAAACAATATAAAAATTATTATTTTTACTATAACTTATCTTGCATATTTAGTTTAATTTTATGTAATTTCTCCTACTTCCTTATATCATCTGGCATTTCATTGAAAATCTTCATCGCACTGTAAATCACCGATTTCTGAATAATTCTTTGTATCCATTTTGCTAATCTGTGGGCTAATCCGACACTGCTAGCACATACAAAAAGCATTAAATATTAAAGACATCGAGCTGCCAGTGATTTATCTATTTTTGTCTGTCTATCCAGTCGAAGTGCTCAATATTTAGAGATGGATGAAAATCAACGTAACCGTTATGTATATCTATTAATAGTTAATATTTATTAGTAACATTTTTTGAGTTTAATGACTTGCTTTTTTCTTTCTGATTCTTAGGTCAATGAGTTTTTAATTTTATTTTGATTTGATATAGTAGCGAGCAGCGACTGCATTCTTAATCTTTGATTACCTAGAAAAAATACTACTCTGATTAATATAAAATAATAATTAAACTATGATACTCGTAGACTTTATTTCATGGTGAAGGCCAGAGGCGCACCCAGAAAAAATCGATAGGGGTTTGTAATTTTTTTGTAATTATAGGTATGTACTTAGGTGATTCTTTTTAAAATTTATTTATTAATATTATTAAGAGACTTTAGTAGTTTCAAGTGATATCTACGAACTGTAAAAAAGTCATTCTAAAATGATTATTTATTGTAAAATCAATGCAATAAATACAAAGCCAGATTTTCGCTACACTAGCAATATCAGTTGTTTTATCAACAAGCACAAAATTAAAAAAAAAGTTTTTATAATCATTAATATGCCTTATCAAGGATAAGGCATAATATTAATTTTGTTTTGAATTATCTAACACGTACACAACGCATTGCTTTTATTGTAAAATAAGGCTAGTTGGATAATTTCATCATTTTTCTTCAGATTCATTAAAGGCTGTCGAAAATTTTTTTAATTTTCTTCAGAATCCTCAGTAATTCTTCTACAATCTGAATGTCTCTCCTTATTGCTAAACCTTGTCTTCCACAAAACCGAACAATGCAATACTTGATCATTCTTCGATTTTCCAAACTTTGTCACTTTGTTTATTTGCATATTTATTGGGTCTTGCAGTTCTAATACAAATTTAGAAAAATAATCGTCGTTTTCTATATTAAATTTATATACAAAACCCATTATCTAGAAATATCTTTTCTTAGAACTGGGGTTCGAGAATTCTTGGCTGGAATACTCGACAAATTTAGACATCATTCTATTTGGTGTTCCACGACATTCTAGAACGTTCGCGATTCTTCCAGTGTTTAGGTTTAGAATTTTCGAGAGTATTCCAGAATATTATAGAGTTATTTATAAGTAAATGTATACACAGATGCCGCGAAAAGATTATTAAAAAATTGAAAGCATTTAATTATATTTCTGATTTAGTTTATTATTTTTATTAGGCAAATTCGGAGGGGGAGGGAAAGTACGCAACACCCAAAATCCATATGGGTGCGCCTCTGCTGAAGACCTGTGCTAAAATAAAAAAATTCGATGAACTTCGTAGACTATTTGGTTCATAGGTTAATCGTAAGAACACAACAATCATAACTCTTGTGTACATTGATGAGACTTATCTCGAATGAGACTTGACTCGCGTAAAGGTCAGTAGGTACAAAGTTGACCGCGGAGCGAGTTTTCGGCATATTTTGTGCACATATTAGAATTGCCAGCTAATGCACACTGACCTTTACCGCCAAATTCAGTCTTTCAGTTTCATTCGTGTACACGCACAATAACAAGGAAAATAAATAAATTAAAGGTATTAAAAAATTGATTTTATTTTAGTAATAAATAAAGATGAATTACAATGATCAGTGAAATAAATATGGATGAAAATTGGAAAATGCTATAAAATTTTCAAGAACTGAAGATGGCCCAGTTTTACAGCACTGTCGATCGAAGTCTTCTCAAAATTGGCCGAATGAAGCTGAAGAGACGTTGTTTTAATCTGAAAAAATAAAAAAATTAACACATGTGAAGCGTAATAAAGAATTTTTTTTAAAATAGTCAACCATTTTTTTGACGAACAAAACAATTTTTGTAACCGGTCAATGAAGAACGGAGAATTATTAGAATTTTTGATAGAAATGAATGTCTGAAAAATTTTCGGCTCTAGTAATTGGGCTATCCAGTAAGGTTTACCAAGAACATGAGTTGTGGAGACGAGCAGTTTATCAGTAAGAATTATAGGACCACAACGCTTATGGCCCGTGTCCACGATGATCTCTGAGAGTCACTAAAGGTATGTGCTGGATGCGTCATTTCAATCCGCATCAAAACATATGGGCTGATGATTCATAAACCGCTTCGTGCTGAACTCTGTACCGTTTTTAATCTCGTCTCGAGTCGAATCTCAGAGAGAAGTCTTTTCCGTGGACACGGGCCATTAGATATGAGTTTATTGACTAGGGTAGTATAATACTTTTGGATCAGAAAATCATACAAATATTATTTTGAATTTTATATAAAACATAAATAAGTGAGATGAATGAAATATGAATACAGTTAGATTAGGATTGAAGTGGTTTTAGTGTAAATAAAGTGTGTAAAATGTTTGTTAAAGGTGCTTGAAGTTGTATTTACCTACCTTGCTGAGTTGGCATTGGCGTGCTTTTTTTCTGGATTAGCCGGCGGCTTGGCTGGATGGCTGGCGTCAGCTTGCGCGGCGTTAGCATTCAGCAAGCCTATCGCGGGCTTTGGATTCTTCACACCGGTGAGTTGGCTCAAACTCTGGGCGTTGAATCCTTCGTCACTGATGTCGGCCAGCGCGACCAGCTGCTCCAAGTCGATCCCCTGGGCCGCATTCAACAGGTCTTCCGCCGGAGCTATCATAACGAAGACGCCGTCGACGTTAATTCTGTAATTTTCGGTGCCATTTTGTCTCTGATCGTAAATTTTCTCCGAGCCGACCTCTTTCAGAGCCGCGGCGCGAGCATGGACGACGAAAACTGCGCCAAAAACGAACAAGAGGCAGAACTGTTTCATCTTTACAGATCGATTATTGCGTGATGTGTCGTGTCGTCGATCGCGCGCGGCTGCTTCGTTTGCCAATGTCAACAGCACTGAGGAGGCTTAAATCGAACCTCTGGTTATCAGACAAAATAATCGAGATGTACCGTAACCGGATTGGCAGGGATCGTTAAGTGGCGAAGGAGTTTTCTCGTTTTGCTTATCCCGTATTTTTGTGACTAGATACGGGCGAACGGTATCGTCAGTCAGTGGGTCAGCAGTCAGCAGTCAGCGAGTAGCGGTATCGCGCATCTGCGGGTCCAGGTCTCCAGTATCAACTATCAAATCCGAATGAAATCAGATCACGCCGAGCTAAGTAGGTATATGCGATTTCCGAGAGGTGCGATGGAACACGTTTGGGAATGGGCGCGGATATCGCCTGCGATGGCCGCCATTAAAGTTGATCTCGACCGCGAGGTGCATTTACTGTTTTCATCTATACGTTAAGTGCAGCAGGTCTATGTTTATGCACTCATTAGCTTTAATTTTCGAATGGAGGCTACTCGTGGGTAATGACCTGCGATGAGAGAAGAGACAGATTCAAACGGGTAGTTTTCTCTACTGCAAATCTTTCCTAGGATTTTTCTTTTCCTTAACAAAAATTTGTTTTACAGAATATTGGACCTAACAGCCAATACGAAAAATTCAACTATTCTACGGAATATAATTTTTTAGAACAAAAAAATATACTTTTGGTACATACAGCTAATATTTATCATAAATGAATAATGTTCTCGGAATGTACGTTAGCCGCAAGGACAAAAGTCTAATAAGATAAAGAAATATAATTACTTTTATCTATTTATTGGTCGAAACATAAATTTTTTAAATTTAGAAATAATTTAATGGAATACAAGTACATTCATCTTGAATAACTTGCATAGTAACTTTACATCATGTTCAAGTTCAAATAAACTTACTATATTTCTTAACAGTCTCACGGGACGCGAAAGTTCATGATCGCAGCCATTTGTAACATATGTACGAAACACTAAAATCATAAAGAAAACTTTAAATGGAACTTGGTAATATACAAAATTTGCTTCAAACTTAGATCATTGTTAAGATAATAGATTTTACAAAATTCAATGCATAATTCCAAAGTCTGTATTACAAGTAATTAATTTTTTTTTTGGCAGGGTTAATTAATAATCGAGGTATGGCATCAGATTATAGGGTCACACTTGTAGCTCTTATATAAAGTTAATTAAAAATCTTCAGACAGTCATAGTAGAAAAATTGTAAGTTCACAGGCATTTGAATTACGTCATAATCGGAAATTTTTACTCTCACTCTTGCTATTCACGGATTGCTACTGCTTTTGTTAATAAAAGAAAATCACAATATTGTAACATTAAACATGGTTATTTCACATCTTCTATATATCATTCCCATTCTTGACAATAAATTACCAAGGTCCTTATGCAAACTTTGAGGCCGAAATAAAAAAGTGGCTCTAATAAATGATACATTCAATTGAATTACCTAAGTATTTTTTTTTAATAGAGATACATACACGGAATACGTGTCACATCAATATTCTTACTATTTTTAAACTAAGTTAAATTTAGTGCTATGAAAATAGCACTAACTTGATAGCCTCCTGGAACGAGGGTCGAACCCCAGACCAATAGATCGCTAGGTGAGTATCGTAACCACCAGATCACAAGCATGTTTAAGTTTTTTGTTTTATTCTTTTAAAATTTAATTTTTAAAATTTTTTCATAACTTACAATTTATTTTCTACATTTTTGTTTTGCAAGAGTCGAATTTACAGGTTTACAGATTTTGCACAAGTATAAATAATCATCATCATCAGTTAAGTTTTGTAAGATTAGAGGCTTTTTGATGCAATTACTCCGGCATTATCCACTAAATGTAGTTGAATTCATATCCTATTTATTATCCTCAGAACTCTAAACATGTGCATAGGAGAGAAGTGGCGGTCCAGCTTTCATATCTACTCTAATCTCCAATCGTGATATTTTTTAAAAATAAATAAATATATTTGCCCTATTAGAATAGGACGAACATTTATTTGTCGGAAACAAGATTATTAACCTATGGACAGTGTGGTTGTCGGAAACAAGATTAGTAACCTATGGACAGTGTGGTTACTCAATCTTACACATTAACTAGGCCTCAGATTGAAATAGCTAGCCGAGTGATGCCTGACAAAAGAAAATAGAAAAAAATGTGCATATCCATACTTAAATTTTTCCCTCCAATCATCAGTATTCTGTAGGAGTACATGCCACTATATTGTAATCATACAAGAGTACCATAGCAGAGAGAATAGAACACCACGCATTCCTTTCTTGATACCTGTATTTTGTTCCTACCGTCTTATCCATCCACAATTTTTTCACTTTTTAAAATGAAAATATCATTAGTTTTTTTTTATCATTTTTTATCTTTTATCTAGAAGTAGTTTTATGATCAATGTAGCTTCTATCTATTTAAAATTTCTTGCCATTGTTCTGTCAGTTTTTGATGCCCCTTTTATAAAAAAATTAGTAGACGTTTCTCAATGTAATTGATTTAGGCATATATTACGCTTACTTGATACGTGTTTTTGATACTAGCTTTTTAATAACAAGACATACAAAATTATGAGTAATGAACTCAATTTATTAATCAATACAAAAAATATATCCAAAACAGTTCTGATATTAATGTCTAATTATAATATATATGTATATAAAATAAAACTTAAAACAATATAAAATAAATCTACTGTAATAATGATCACAATAATATCAAATAAAATATTTACATTTTTTCTAATGTATTATTTAAAGGAACTATTTATTTTGTACATAAAAAAACCAATATCTTTAAATTTAATTAAAATAAAATGCTTACAAATTAATATTAACTAATACTGATTACTGAGAGATTTACTGTTCTTTCGAACAAACTTAATATTGTGAACCGTGTTCAATAGTAAATTGAGAAGCAATAATTGCCTAAGTAAAATTAACAAGAGTGTCTCTTATAAAACAATTAAAACTATAATCAACTTCGTTATTTAGATTACTAATTTTTGTTGTTTATAAATTCACAACTTTAAATTAAAAATTAATGCATTTGATACATTTTTGACCGAAAATATTTGTCACTGATCCATGTATTGAGTTGTTTAATAAGTCTGTGCGGTTTTGTTCAAATATTTATTATAAAAACAAATATTTAAACAAAAATTACAACATTTCAATGAATGATGTATTCTCTATTATTGTTCGGAACTTCATCCCATCTTTCAACCAATTTTTCGATTACTTTTCTATAAAAATCGGCTGGTCTAGTATCAAAATAGTTATATTATTTCTGAGGTCATTTTCATTGTTGAACTTAACCCTATGCATTGGATTGGAGAGTGACCGAAAAAGGTGATAATTTGAAAGAGTTAGGTCGGGACTGTAGGGGGGATGCGGCAAAGTTTCCTGGTTGAGCTCCCAAAAATTAAGAAAAACTATAAAATATAGGAAAACAGCGACACTGACGTTTGAGAGCAGAAAAAATGCTATGGAATAGTATCTCATTTTTTGTCACAAAAAGACAAAATAAAGGGAACATTTAGAAAAAAAATGCACGTTTACGACCCAATATGTAAACACATACAGCTGATAGCTGATTCAAAGAGCCAAACTGTCAGAGCTGACTTGAATGCACACCACCGCTCCACTTTCTAATGGTGTGTGCACACAAATGGGACGTTGATCTTTAGTCTCAGGGATTTGGCATCGAGTTTTGGTCAGTTCAGTTGGTCATTCTACTCTGCATATAAAACATGATAGCCAATGCATGACAACTCTCTCCACGTTTAATTCTGTAGTTCTTTATGCAAATTTGGAGAATGATTCCAAGATAAGTCTCATCCGTGTACATGCATGGATGGTGCATGCTTGTATCATAATGACGCAAGCATGCACCATTCATAAATGAAAGTCATACATGTATGATTTTCATTTATAAGTTACCAAAACACAAATGTAGGAGGTGCATTCAATAAGGATTGAACGATAAGTATAAAAACTGTATCCGTATGTATACACATATATAGATTTTTAAATCTCAAAAATTATAGCAAACATTTCCAAACATTATTGAACCAAGGAAGACAGGAAAAATAACAATTTTAAAATACATACTAACAATTAAACATAGAGCATTAGAAATATTGCCGATAGAATTTAAAATTTTAAACTATACATTATTTGTGTGCAGTAAAGTATAGAAAAAGTTTTATTAACAAAACATTAAACAAATTAATATCATTAGGAGTAAATATTAAGGCACTACAATAATTACATTTTGAAATAGAAAATATAATTAATTATCAATTAGTTTGTTAATATTTCTGTACAATATCTTGTAGAAATTTAATATTTTCACTACAATACCAGTCCTCGGTTTATTGAAGTAGGAATTTAAGATAATTTCTCAATTGATAAGAAACTGAATTTTCCTCAAATCATTTTTCAAAAAACCTCAGTAATTATATATTCGCGGTGGACATCACTTAAAAAATATGCGTGTACATATTTAAGTATTAAAATTAATATTCAATGTAAGTGGATTTTCGGTGTCCCGACAAAGCCGCACAAGATAATGCCACGCCGATAAAGCCGCCCAAGACATTGCAGCGCAGAACAGCCCCGTCAATGAAATGAAAAAAATAAGTTTTTCTTGTTAGGTTAATGAAATTAAAACTTGAGTATGTTTTAATTTTTTCGAATTTACATAATTCATGATTTTTTCATATTATAAGTATTTTTAAATTTTTATTGGATATAAAATACAGTACATAGGAATAAATGTCCTCATTTACTTTTGTACGGCGGCTTTGTCAGGGTGCTGAATTTCCATTTCATTGAGAAAAAAATGTATTGAATGTTTTTTCCCAACGTTTTGCCAGAAAAAGATGACATGTAATTTAGTTATATTTATTATTTCTTGGTTATTGGAAATAAGTGATTTTGACTGCGATTGTATGATTGCTAAACAGAATTTAGAGATTATACTTAATATTTACTTTCTAGTATACCGGTGATTGCTCACTGAATTATTAATAATCATTATATAATCAAACACCAATCACACAATCATAGTTTATCTCTTCACTAGTACATAATATATATGTATTCAATTTGTTGATATAAATCCATCTACGCTATCCACCAGTAAGCATACTGTGATAAGTATATATATATGTGATTGATAGATAACATATAATTGAGAAATGTTCAATACGAGTACAGTCAGAAAAGTATCAAAATAAGGATGATATCAAACAGAATTGATTAAGTGATTGTAACAATACTATACTCGATCCCAGTGCGGTAGTGTGATGTTCTTATTTATTATAACTAATTTATTATTAGTTATTACATTGCTGTTCATACAAATGTGATACACAAAAGTAAATAAAATATCCATAACCAGCAACAAGTGATGCTTGTGACATATAACAAAAAATTTGGAATACTGTGGGATGTGCTTAAAATAATATTGACCATTGTTTATTTCTGAGTATATCGATAAGACAGGATTCCAAATTGGAGAGAATATCAACATAAATGATTTTCATTGCTTAAAGAAGTATACAGGCATTACATTTTTAAAATGAAATTATATTTCTGTCGTATTGTGATATTCGTGCTAAATAAGATTACACAGTGGAAATCGTTTAACATGAAATCATTGGGACTGAAATATTTTTTTATGTTGAATGAAAAATGTTTTTATAAATTTTAAACAAACATAGAAAACATTATATAATGTAAATTTCAAACCCTTAATATGTATACTGACTATTACTATGTAAAAGTGATGTAAAATTTCTAAATGAAATAAGAATTTACTGTAGATTATTTTTTCTAAAAAATCTTAAATTTTTTTTGCATCTTATTTTTAATTGACAGATGCCAGCCTAATCAAGAGAGAGTTAAGTTATGAAATCATAAACAGTAAATAGTTTGATGATGACACTGACGACGGGTAATCCCTTTTGTTTAAAATGGTAAGGGGTTGTGCGGCAAGCAGCACCCTTGTATCTATTGTTTATTATCAGATGTCGGCCTAGTTAAACAAAAGATGGGTCATAAATAGTAAATCTGGTGAGTATAAAATTTTCGTGTTAAGCGTTTTTGTTTCATGTTAATGTAAGAAATCACATAGAACCGGTTGTGTGATCAGTAGTAACTTTTTACTATAGTAAAAAATTGCCAAAATTGTTTTTTTGATCGTTAGTTAAAAAATATTTATTTCTCGAAAGTACATCTCGTAGTAAACTCATTTTACTTTCCGATATCCGATAGTAAAAATGAGAATCAATAGTTAAATATAGTGGATTTTTCACAGCTGTTCCAAAAGTAATCTGATACATTGATACTTAGAAAGTTGCAGTGTACGACAATTAATCATTCAATATCCCGCTATTTTAGTGATGACAGTTCGTGATGATAATCTCGTTGTTAATGTATACATACAATATTAATATATACATTAGCACAAAATTATGAAAAAATTTCAACACCAAAGTGAGAGATTTCGAATGCCTAGGTGAAAATTCCATAGATAATGCATAAAATAAACCATATTTCATGATTATTTGTCGCGCCTATAAACATCTCCATTTATGCTTTGACAGTAGTAAATTTGATGTATCAACAACCCGCAAAGGATTTTTACTATGGGCGTTAGTAAAACGTTACTATAGTAAAAAGTTACTACTGAACACTCAACCGGCCCATAGTGCTTTGTTGGGACCAGAATATTTTTGTAATTAAAAGATACTACTAAATTTAACAGTAATTTTCCTTCATTAAGTCCAAAACGGAATAAAGATAGGTATTGCTTTAATAATCACAAAACTTTTATAATGTTTACAGTGTTAACATTGTAGTTAAACATAACTATCCATTTAAATGAATAACTTTGTTTTATCATCATGGTTAATTTATTAAAATAAATAAATGCAAGATATTTTTTTATAATAGAGTATTGAAATACTCGTGTAATTTTGTATTTAGAAAATGTAACAACAACATGCAGAGATTGGTGCCAGACCTAATAACCTACTTATTCGTAATTATGCATCACGTAATATTTCATCTGTCGAGGAAGTTCACAGACACCTCAAGTTGTGCTACAACTTTCTATCTATCATCGCCCTTTTCCCCTTACAGAAAACGATTTCAAAGATTTTTAATGGGTTTTTTTTAAATAAATTTAATAAATACATACAGTGGAATACTGATTTTTGGGGACTGAGTTAAAAAAGTTAAATAGAAGAATGTGTAAATTGAGGGTAATTCCTATTGTGGGTATACAGAACATGATTGTAAGTAGTTTTGATATTTGAATAAATATGGTCATTATGCTTTATTACTGAAACTACTTGAAACACAATGAAAAACAATAACAAAATCTTTAAAAACAATACTCAAAACAATATCACAACAAGATCAGTGAGAAAGCTAAATTAGAACCTCACTAATATGGGTGTAAGTCAAATTCGTTTAAATATTTTAGTAGCCTAATTATCATTTTCATACTGAAGTTATAGTCGAAGTTAAAAAATACATATCATTTTGTAAAAAAAATAAAAATATCATTAGTGTTGAAACATAATGGTTTACTCAGAAGCATTAAAAAATTTATGGAAATCCTCAGAATTCCGATGAATAATGTTGTCCCTTTTCATCTCATGCAAATAAAATTGTATAGCTGTCCCCCACAAATATTTACCCAAGCTGTTAGATTACAAGGCGAAAAGCGTCTCAAGTAAATTAAAAGAATGGAATAAAAAAAAGAGTACTTTATTTTCACATATGTGATTAACTTTGTAGTTGGAAACATTTATTAATTTTTAAAAATTAACTTGACTTTGTATAAACCATTTTGCTTACTACCTACCTGATCCATAAAACAAAATATCCAAATAAATTAATTGCCGGGTGGGGGCGTGGCCTCAGTCATGGTGGGAGTAGGAGAAAGAAGCAGCAAAATTGAAATGGGATATACATATTATGTAAAATTAATTTTTAATTTCTAACATTTCTTTATTGTCTAAATGTAAAATTAAAATGCTGTTTTATTTTTCAAAAGTGCATTCTGTATATAAAAGATTGTTGGAAGATTTAGAGAAATTATTACTTAAGTGTTTTTATATTCTGATATTTAAACTATATACAGTTTTACCTATATAAAATGCCGAACAGTCATTTTATACAGTGTCAAGTGACAAAATCTGCAGTATGAGCAAGAAGAGCGAGAAGAGAAAATCGCAATAAGGACATCTCGGATGCGGTGGATACAAGATATTTGTGGTCCCCGATCCACCCGCACCCTGGCTGGATATATAGGAGGAGAATCTCGGCTGCTGGCTGTGCAGACCGACGAGGTCCTCGAATTGGATTTGACAGGATGGCTGCCTTGGAAATGCATTGGAGGCGAGTTGCAATTTCGGTCCGGATTTCTGTTGTTCGGGAGGATGGCAGACACCTCAATCCGGGAAGAAGAGCTATGGATCGAGTAAGCTGAAAACCTGCGAAGTGACTTCTCAACGGTCAGTGAAGTGAGCAAACCTTGTTCGTGATAATTTTGTTGATGCAATCCTGAAAATTTGTACACTATCTATTCTCGTATTTTGTTGGGCATTATTTTGTTAAACCAGAATTATATTTTGTATTATAAGATATACGGGTTAGCATTGTTAGATCCATTTCCATTAGTTTGATGAAGCAGTCGACACCACAAATTAGACAGTTTAGCCGGTAACGGAGCCTTCTGGCGTACTATCCGACAAAGCCGGATCGCACCTAACAATAGATGAAACGGTACGTTTTATATATGCTGGAGAATTCAGAGTTTCAAATGCCGGAATATTTTAATGGGTCGACTGTGTCTTTGGAGTAAATTATGAATTTATGATAAACAGAAAAATAGAAAGCAAAAACCATCATTAGTCTACAAAACAGTGAAATAAAACATGAAAAAAATTTAACTACACAAGGTTAGGAGAATGGTAATATTTTATGAATATTTTATTTTAGCATTTACTGAAAAGCAAACCCAGATGTCAAAATGTGTTCATTTCTAACAAAATTTAGAATTATTCTGTGCACAGTTTTCTGGGCTAATCTGCCGTGTATATCTGACCTTTCTGGCCGACGTTTCAGATCCCATTGCAGGGTCCATCACCGACAGATTAGTCCAGAAAAATGGACACAGAAGATTCTAAATGGCCGTGAAAACCTAAGAACATTAATATAATATAAGGTAGGAATTCTCTTGCAAAAAAAAAAATCTAATTAAAGTTGTGTTTGATAAGGGATCAAACTAACAGTAATCAAATTAACAAACTGCAAAAAATTGTTGTTTGATCATTGTATGCATCAACCGTAGTTGAACACTAAACATTTTGTATCAACTGGGAATAAATCTAAATTATTATCACCTACTCGTTCCAAAAATAATATATTTCTATTAATTGCGAATGTGCTTGAACACTTACAACTATCTTAAAAAATATTTTTCTATTGCACGTCATTTCTTTTTCTTGGAGTGTTTTTTAGAAGTGCTGACACTGTGATCGTATTCTGCGATGAGCTGCACGAGAGACTGGAATATGTCTCCTTTCTCCACTTCTCTCCTCCACACACAGCAGGAGAGGTAACTCTGCATCTTGCTCCGAGGCAGGTCCTGGGCTGCTTCACACAAGGTGACTGCTGCTTTCCATATATCGCACATCACTGTAAATTACAAAACAATTTGACAATATTCAACATTTTCTCTGTTGCCTATTTTTCAGTGAGACATTATTTGTCTATTTTGTTTTTGATACTGATATGTAAATAAAATTTAAAATTTTTTACTAATAATTCTGCAACTCATTTATGAGTCATTTTATATTATAAAAAATAACTATAAACACAAGTTTGTTGGAATTATCAATTTCAATATCGATATTATCAGATTTTTATAAAATATTAATTATATAATCTTAGACAATGAAGGTTTTTAGAATTCAGAAAATTGTTTATTAATTTTGATTGAATTACATAAAATTAATACAAAAAGTGACAAACGAATTGTGAAAAGAGTTATTTAAAGTATTCAGATTTTGGATATCAAATTCAAATTATTCCAATAAAAATAAACAATTTTAATAGTTGCCAGCCTTTACTCAAATTAATTCCGTATACTTACTTAATACAGCACTTAATAATCTTTGAGGGATTTAGGTTGAATTTTCTTTTCAAATAGAATTGTGTAAATTTTTTTTTACTAAGACTTCTACGTCTATCCTTTAAATGTGTTCCAAATAATGACAATTACGCAGTTATTAAATATTATTGCTCTTGGATAACGATTACTCGTGCCGATTAGACCGCAAAATAAATACATATATGGGGTTTAACTAAACTCTATATGAAATGAATTAATGTTTTATGAAAACATCCAATAAAAAAATAATCTAATTTGACATCTAAACATACAAAAACTATTGTGAATATTTTCTCTTTAGCGTTTCTTTTTTGCAGTCAGGGTATAACTTCCTGTTTTCCTGCACACAACGTAATAGAAATTGGTTTTGTTCTTCCATTATAGTTATTAATCCAACTAAGCCAAGTGTCGCACTAGCTTAATAATTTTTTCAGCTGTATCATTTACCGCCTTTAGCAAAAGAGCTGTTTATCTACTATTTTTTTAATAAAAGAGGTATATCGGGGCTACTCATTATCTGATGGATTTTGGTTTCAAATACACTTCGTAACACTAACACGACGACAAGTGAAAAGCAACAACTCTCTTCCTAATTTTTGTTTTAGGAACACATAGGTACCATTGAAACGATCTGTGTTCGATGCTGTTGTGTCTCAACAGAGAAACCGTACTTTATCTTCCAGATCCTAGTTATTGATTGCACTTCATACAGTTGATGCCAACTCTTTGCCTGAACAATTATCTAGTTTTGGTATAGCAATAAGTTGTTTCTTATTTCCTAATGTATTTACAATAGAAAGTCATTCTTTTTTGTAATTTCTTACATTCAAAGCAGGTAACAATTTGTCAACCCAGTGAACAGTGACAACTTCTGATATATCATTGTTAAAATCAGTTTTTACAGCTTCTGCACGTACATCGTTTTCACTGTACAGATTCGTTGGATAGAGGATAGAAATTCATCAATATTTTATTTGAGTGTTTCTCTGTGGCCTGAAGAATATAAACATAGAATCTTAAAGCTGCCAGTTTTGGTATAATCTTTCCTTTTTCGTTTTATGATAATCTCAATTTATGTGCTCTTTGACAAAACAGACAAAAACTCTTCCTAACTATGACTACATTCATCAGTTTTTGAGATAGTAAAAAATTCTGTCATTAAAGAGGTTAATGCTGATGAGAAATATTTAATTCATCTTACCCTTTCGTCATTTTCAGTCAGTTTTTAGCTACATCTGCTAAGTAGTAACATCTTGAGTATTTTACATAAGTACGTAGATATTTGGTAGGTATTCTTATCTTTTCTCAAAATAGGATACTCTCATGAATTACAAGATTCACACTTTCACTGAATGTTAATTTAACTTTACAATGTTCAAAAATAAAACTTTTGACAGCAGTTTTCCCCCCGTTCTTTGACAGCTTACGTTCCCCATTAAAAATATACTTTTTCTAGCACTGCAAAATTCTATTTTTTTGACAAATTAAATGAATAAAACAAATACGCATTAGACAAATAATACTGATAATAATATAATAAAATGACAACTAGGGCGTATGCTTGGGGCTACCTCAGTGTAACATGTACTGACGTGTTCTGACACAAGTCAGCACAGATTAAGTACTCCAAACATATTAACAATTTCATTGTTTTAAAAACGCTTTGAATTTATATAAACAGCCAATATTTACTAATATACTGTATTTACTCATATGTTTTGGGATAGCAACAATTATTTAAAACAAAGTTTTTTAATAATCCATAATCCATAATAATATTACGTTTCCCCATCTATTTATATGACTTTCTGGATGTCTTGGACGACTTGTTATTATGGCTGTATAGTGCTTGATTAAGTAGGGCAAAAACGAATGTGTTTTTAATATCTCTAGGTTAAGATTACTACAATGTTTTCTCTTTTATATATTCAATAACAATACGTAAATATATTGTATATTCAATTTGAGATGGAGTGTAAGAAAAAACATATGACATCTGTCATCTTTTCTAATCTATATGGTCTATTGAATACCATAAATAAAGCACTTTCCGAAATGTTTAAATAATGATTTTTGGTTATGTTTTTCATCTGATTCCAAATAGCATTTTTGTGTTTATTATTGTCTATCGTGAACAAAAATGGAGTGTGATTTGTTTCGGGATCACCAATAGCCACATAGTAGCCACTATTGGCTGTGAAGCGGCCACTAGCCGCCCGCAGGGCCTAGCAGCAAGCAATCGGCGATAGTTGATGAGACCCTGACTGTGGAGCTGTCATTATTGGCCGCAAAGCGACCAAAGCCACCCACGGGGTCTAGCAAAAAGTAATCGACGATAGCCGATGAGACCGTTTCATATATTAGATGGTTTTTCACTAATTTGAAAGGAAAAGAATGTTTTCTTGTATACAGTAAACATTTTATGTATGTTAATTTAATCCGTAAGTCGCAATTGAATATTCCGTATATAATTAACACCGTTGTCTGTAAAACATAGAGAAATACTACGTAATAATGAAACAAACAGCTCATAAAACGGAAATATGGTGTTTAAAATCGATAACATTGAACAAAACCACCAAATGCATCTGATATAATAATTTTTATGTAGAAAATCATGTATAGTGTCAATCTAAATATATGTAGGTACTTTGACTGATCTCAAAATATATTCATATATATTAACTAGGTACATCAATAAATTATTTAATTTTTGATTGATTAGTTCAAATGACAAGACACATATTATTTCATTCCATAATATTAATATGAAAAAACCTGGATAAAACTCTAGAAATGAGTTTTATTTTGTGACAGTTTGTCTTGAATGCTAGAAAATCAACTATTTTATTGTTTTCTATAAAAACCATCCTTCCTGGCAAGATCAACGCAATAAATAACATCCTTTAGTATTTAGGTCACATTAAAAGCAGTTTAACTATTTAGTAATTTGAAGAATTACAGCAATTAAAAATGAATTTATAAACAACAGTAATAAAAAATACTACTTACTAAAAGACTGCATTCCGGTGTTGGTTTGAGAAGTAAGATTATTCAAGCCGGTAACTCCCTCGAAAAGCCGACCACTTTGTAGACTTTCTATCAAAGGGATGAAAGGGGCGCCTCCACCGACAGCGCAGTATCCTCCCGACTTCACCATCTTCCCTACAACGCCCAGCACTTCCTCACATATGGTCACCTAAAATTATAAATATCAATAAAAGTACATACCTTGTGTGAGAAATCTGAATAGGAAGAATAAAAAGGGGGAGGGAGTCACTTGCTGGACGTGCAAAAGATTCCGAGAAGTAAAAGACCTGGTGGAGAATAGAATTGAAAAGAACTACAGCAATAAGCTTTGTAGTAGTAGTGGCAAATGATACGTAAAATATCAAAAAGAAAGAAAAGGCTCATTATTAATTCAAAATAACTTACTTTTTTCAATTTGGTGTTATTGTTTTCGGTCTGTACAAGAATGTGTCCTGTGATCACATGAAGCCAATATCTAGTGGGAACTTGCTGAAAAAAAAAAGATTAACTTTTAAAGGACAAGAACTTTCCATTTCTGATGAGAAATTAATTATTATGAAAGAGTTTATATAGCGTCTCAATGTTGAGTTAAAATGCGGCCTAGCAAATTATTATTTAATAGCTATAAAGTATAAACGTATATTAGCGCTTGAAAGGCAAAGCAATTAAAATTTTTACAAAATAGCGTTTTGAAAATGTAATTTTGTTTTGAGGTAATGATGGTAGCCATTGTGACTCGCCAACCCGCTACAGATATTGTGTTGCTGGATGTAATATTAAAAAAGATCTTATCAAATAGTATTAGTATAAATTCTACATCTAATATTTTATATGTATTATTCCACAACAGTAATCCATCAGCGTTAGGATCCATGTCACCCATGTTGTGTAAGATATGGGGAGGTTTGTTAGTAGGAAATGGTTAAAAAGGTCAGATTATAAGGAGGAAACATAGAAGAAAAATATGAAATCTTATCAATGTCACCATGTCGTACAGATGATTCAGAAAAACAAGCTCACCTTAGTGTCAGCGAGACACAGAACTTTGGTGTGTGGTTTCGGAATAATATCATTCTTGGAACTGTCTGGACAAAGGTCTTTAATACTGTCAGGATATAGCTCCACCAGGACAACGCTTCCGGCACCACCGAGTTGTACTGTAGCACGACCGCTCACGATACGTTCAATTTTCTCGTATATATTGTTGACAATTTGTTTCTTAATTCCTGGAAAACACAAATGAAAATATTATCAATATTATTGATTTATTAAATTGTTTGTAAATATTCGGGATAAACTGGGCTGAATAATGATCTATAATAAAATATCTTGGGTAGAATTGTTAAAAATAAAATAATTAATAAAAAAAATTTGTTCAATTTTAATAAAGAAGTTTTTCCAACTTCCTACAGTTGGAAAATCAATTTATTGGAATATGATTCACAAAATAATTTGTTTATTAGATAATTTACAATTTATTCACAAGATAATTTGTTTTATCACATATACAAAATTAATTCAAATACGTCAACAACAATGTATTATTTCTGATAAACATACCTTTTATGAGTGTCGTTCCTTTGGAAAGGCTGTATAATGCAATACAAGTTATTTAATAAAAAATGAAGAGTTATTAATATTATAAAATAAAATTAACAGCGTATGTTTATTATAATCAAAAGGTGTTAGTAGAAAATATTTAATTAATAAATAATGTAAAAAATATATACAAATTATTATTGTTATAGATTACATAGTTAGAAATATTTATAATATAAATCAGTAAATAATAAATACAAACCTAAAGCAACGGCAACACTTGCAAAATCTACATCTTGACACCAGGCGAGGATGACTTTAAATGAAATAGTGAGAGTGCAGAATAGACTTTTGAAAAATGAATTTTCTCTGATGGCAACTTTCTGATTGCACGTGTTGCACTGCCACTGGTACTTGTCAACAACTCTCGAGGAAGTCCAGACCATTCCACACCCTGGTAACTCCTTTGAGCATTTCACCGCTGGCGGAATGAGGTTGGTTTCCTTCATCCACTCAAGTAATTCTGCGTCGCGGCCAAGTTTAAGTAGGGGGCCCACAGCTTGTTGAAAGAACCCGTGATATCTGTAACATGTTATTTTATTGAATTGATGTTATAAAAATTAAAGCCAATAGTTTGTAATCTTAGAAACAGAAAAGCATTTATGTAAAGAGCTTCAATGTGGAGGAAACAAAAGATAACATATCTTGAATGTACGTTAACCCGAAAAGACATAATTAAGAGGAATTTATTAAATCTTAGGATGCTGTTTTTCAGATATTTGTCCAAGAGTAGAGATTTAAAGTTTCTAATTTAAAACACAATCTCGGAATAATTTATGAATAATTGTAAAGATATTTCTAGTTCGTTTCAAAACCATGCGAGTAAAACACAGAAATAATGCGTATTGTAAACTTAAGAAAGGATTAAATTACTAGTCTTATTATTCAGGGAAATTTTTTTATTAGATTTAGCTAAGTTTATGCATTTTTTTTAAAGAAATTGGTTTAATAAAAAAGTTATTAAACTATTTTTGAAAGTTGCTATGAATTAAAACTAAAGTAAAGCAACAAGTTAAATGCAACAGGTAAGAAAATTACTTTAAAAGCTCATCCATTAACGAAGACTCCCGCTCAATTTCAGACGAATCATAAAATTCGTAGCAGTCATTTTCAATGGTAGTAGAATCAGCTTCCATTATTGCAAAATCTACTCTCATTGTTTTAATACAAATTTATAAAAACACCCATCCACTGACATGTTATCGGATGTCAAATTGATGTTATTGATCGTAGAAAAATGTTTCTATGGTATGTTGTTTATGGTACCAGTGATGCCGTATATTTCGTTTATGATACTAATGAAACTCAAAGCTTATCTATGACTCAAAGGCAAAGGCATTGGCCTGGGCATAATCTCAAAAGAAAAAAGATTAGCCACTTAATGTAATGATTTATTAAAATTGTACATAATTCTTTAAAGTATAACAATATCACACAATATGATTATTTTCCTCATAAAACGCGAATTGAAGTGACAGTGGATCTATATATAACACAGCGATTCTGGAAGGCAATTTCTAGAAAAACAAAAATTATGAAAGGAATTGATAGATTTAGAAGCCATCTAGAAAATTTTGTTCGTCGTCATATGACATAGGACTTAATGCATATAATAGATTTAATTGAGCTAACGTAGCTCACATGGAAGAACAGAGAATTTACCAGAAATATAAAGGTTCCGGTTCAAGTGTTGGTGGCAGCAGTTTAATTTATGAAAAAGATTTGTCCTTCGCATTTTTTCGGTGACATTTTAATTTTGGTTTAATTATCAAGGGATGATGTATTCAGAAATGTATTAAAAATTGAGCTAAATTTTATTAAATTCTGTTCGATTTTGTCTATAGTTTCATTAATCAGAAAACTTGCAATTAAATAATTAAAATAAGTATAAAAATATACATAGTATATAAAAGTGAAAGGTCCTCAGGCATGCATTTAAAATAGGGCTAAGCCCAGGGTGACAAAATTGGCAAGGTACTTTAGATTCTATTGTCAATATAGTCTGAAATGTTATTATTTTAAGTAATGTGTGTGTTTTTGGGACCCCTTCATACTCAGGATACTTTCAAGGGTAAATTCGGCCGGAGTAGCCTCTACAACACTTAACAGAACTCTATGGTCCGTTATCATAGTTCCTCGTGGCATGGTTCTCCTTGAGATGAGACATGGAGAAAGCCGGCGCATTTTGTATTGAATTATATTAACAAAAACACAAATTTAAGTTAAGAAGATATTTCTCTGAAACAAAGTTTAAAAAAACGCCCTACAGACACTTGTACCATATAACGGCATAGAAAAAAAGGAATATTTTTTATTTTTAACAAATATCTTAAGCTATTTATTAATATTGGATTGTTACAAAGTTTAACAGAGACAACTATGTTTTTAAAAATAAATAAATTTAATTATATATTTAAGAATGTATAAATTAAAAAGTATATCAAAAATCTAAATCAATGCGTTAAATTCTAACTCTAAATTCTAAAAAATAAAAATAATACGCTTATATGACAATTTGACACCAGTATATTAGGAGACTAGCAAGGTAAAGTACTGGATTAGCGTGTGAGAGGTACCAGAAACAATATTCACTCGATATTGGTATGCAAGGGCGTGCAGTGCATACAAGAAAAAAAGCTGTGAATTACTAAAAATTCTGGGAAATAAATATAAATTAAATTATCTATAATATGGATTAATGTGAACATATATTTATGGATTTATTATAATTAGCGCCATCTGTGTTCCAGTAGAAACTTTAAAACGGCCTTGTTCTAAAAACTACCACGTCAACCCACCGCTGTAGCTACAATCGACGTGTGGGAAGGTTGGATGGTGTTCTGGTGAAAACCATTTTTATCCGAACATGTTTGTTCTCATCGGGGAGAAGCCACCGAGAGCAAGAGACAACACAGAATATGTAAAGGTTATGGAAAAACGATGCACGGTTAATGAAAGGTGAGAGTCGGGATGTGCATCTGCGGTCCGGTCGGTTTGGGTACTGGGCGCCGATTCGTTTCGCCGACCGCTTCCTCTGCTGCATGTGTTGGTGCACATCTGTGGTGCACGTGTGTCATGCCCGCCGGGCGGCGCAGTCCGGTCTTCCTCGAACGTTTCCGCTTTGTACTCGTGGGATGGTGCAATACCAAGAAATGACAGAACGAGGAACATCTAGACGATGCGCGCGAGCCACCACAGAGGCATTGTAGCTATTCACATTACTCTCTTCTATTTTTAAGCTAGTGTAATACTCAAGTCATACAATTGGCTATTTACTGAATTGAAAATTCATTTCCGTTGATCCGTTTTGTATGGAGCCGTTACTCATGCTGTATTTTTAACAAAATAACATTTGAAAGGCTTACAAATGCGTGCAAATCATCGAAGTGTCTACTTCCTCTTTTACAAATTTGCGTATTTTACTATGTGTATTTTATATTATTATTCTATTTATTACAACAAACCTGCTAATAAGAGGAGTGTAAAAAGTTTTCTTTGACTTCTTCAATAGTGTAGACATTGCGGAAGAATAAATAAGTAATTAAAAAAGTATATCGGTAATGGAATCACGGATATAGCAAGTAGCGATTATAACGAGGACATTTTGTCGGTTCCCTGTTTGTCGTAATATCCAAGATTGAAATGTAATTACAATTTTTTGTTTTTTACTGCCTCTATTAATCTGCAACCTGGTTAATGCGAATCGGATAACCAAGAGTCTACTGTAATTGATATTGATTTTGATAAATGAAAAGCAATTTGATATAAAAAAAAACACTGTTATGTTTCATTATAATAATAACATTAATGTTTATACATAAATAATCACCATATAAACATTAGTAAATACACAGTATTATTTCATCTCAATATCAATGCTAAAGTTTATCTTATTCATCATGTATCCACTGTCCAATTTTCAGAGCCCATCAGTTAAATAGCACATCTCCAGTCAGATAATTCAAGATTTGGACATAGGTGAATCTCACCGGGAGTATGACAGGTGGATGAGGCGGGATATGTCTAGAATATAACGTAAAGCAACCTTCTCTTCGCCCTAACAAAGGTGTAATAGAACACCCGGGATCAAATGTGATCCCGGAAATCTCGACTCTCTGGAATTAAAATTAATTCACTCGAATGAAAAATTATTATTATTTATTATAAGTTATTATTAATTTTTTTTTTTTTAACAGATTGAGTGACTTGTTGCTGACAGACTATATGTGTTCGTATATTAAATACGTATCCGGTACTATTACTGTGTCTGATTCATATTCGATGATTAGTATCTAATGTTCGCCGAATTACGAAAAATCAGTCACTAATCATTGTACAGGCCCATGTTCATCTCAGAGATTTACTGAGATAAATTTAAATATGACTTCGATCACTTCGATCGGAGATAAATTCAGAAATTAGCTTGAGATTGGTAGAAAGAGACAAAAATTCAAATCAATGTCCACAACGATCGATCTGACAGCACAATTCGATACGCGCACACAAATGCGTACAATTATATGTTCTAAGCATAAGAAAAAACGTTGTGTCATTGTCGATTGTCAGTTGGGTGTTTTTGAATCTTCTCAACAGCAGTTAATGCTGAATAAATGATCGTATTTTTGCGCCTGTTGATTTTTAAGACCTTACGCTAACTTTCAGAATACATAAAATTGTATGGATGTATCATTCCCATTCCGTCTCCTTATATTGAAGATGTACTCGATGCTCGGGAGCGCGAAGCGTATTTTCAACGATGAAATTCATTAATACAAATTAAATGAATCGACTAAAAGGTAAGGGTACAGAAAAAATCTATTTATCGAAAAAAATATGTTCTGAAAATGTGATTTCATAACAAAAATGTGTTCTTCTTAAAAAAAGATGAAATTCATTAGCTCATTAAGTCAATGTAATTAGTACTTTGACAGATGGATCTCTTTCAAATATGTATACTGTTATTTAGAACTACAAGTGTCAACATTGATACAGCTATTTTAGCAAAACAAAACCGAACTACCGCATAGTTTTAATTAAAATGAAATAAACTATTATTCTACTTACTTACTCACCGTCAAGCCGTTTCTCCGCGGGGGCAGGCAGAGAGGATAGAGCGCCACACTGTCACACAATTCTCGCCTCATCCACATTCATACATCTTCTCATACAAGCTCGACGATTATTGAGGCATTTAACAGGACCATCCTCCAGTATCTGGTTAACCTGGTCGTGCCAAGTCTTCCGCGGACGTCCTCTACTTCTGATGCTATTAACACTCGCGTCGTATATCTTTCTTACCATTCTCTCCTCATTTATCTGTACTATATGACCAAACCACCTAAGTGATGCATAATCTTACTCACTATACTAAGATGAGATTTACATTTGTAGCGACCATAATTCAAATCTACCGCCATCTCAGTCGGCATCGACGTTAGCGACAGCGCTGCCGGCTGCTGCCACTAGTCTGGCTCAATTCACCGCCAGACAGTCTCTCCAGTTTCAGCGTTTCACAATGGCGGTCTTGCCGGCTCGCCTTTGCCGAGCAAGACTGCCAATTCATTTCATTTCATAATTTCCTACATCTTCATTCACTGTATTAATTTCTATCTGTCTTCATTGTTTTTATCATTTGTCACAATAAACCTCAACACACGCGCCAATCACATGTATTTCATTTAACCACCGTCCTAACCCCCAAACATTCTTTCTTTATTTCTTCATTCTTTACTCTATCATAAATCATCTCATTTCCACTGCATTCAGTCTACTTTCGTTCCTCTTCTGCCAGCTCCAGGCCACACTTCCATACATCAGCGTGTCAGTACCGGGACTCCATTGTGAACCGCTAGTCTTACCTCAGTTGACAAGTTCCCATTAGTTATAATTCCATTCAAAGCGTCATTTATTTTAATCCCTGCAGTCACCCTCCTTTCGATGTCTTTCTGTTTCTATCGAACATACTTCCCAAATGCACAAACACATTTACTTGTTCCAAACATTCATTACCTACAAGTACTTTACACGTTGTCTTATTTTCCTCCTTCTCGAGTACTATTATTCTATCTTCTTTCAATAACACTTTGATAGCCTACTTACTTAGCTTAAGTACCATGACTTGTCTCTTTTACCAAACTTTGGAAGTGCTCGCTAAACCTAACTAACGGTAAGAACTCTCCGAGCAATTTAATAGACATTTTGACTCAGATTACCTAAGGTCGGACGACATCACCTGCAATAAATTATTAGAAATACGTGCACACACATATATATATATAATATACAGAGTGTAACAGACCTAGTCTATAATCTTTTATGGGTGTGTTGGGGTTGTGGTTGTAGAATGTTATTGACTGTGATTGTATCATAAGGTTTTGTGAACGGTGTGCGCGTGTGATTATTTATGTTTGTCTAGAGCTTGCATTTCTTGCTGGATGAATTACAACGGCGGACTCGACGAGTATACAGTTAAATGAGCGTGTGATGTTGAATACTGGAGTGGCTCGCTCGAGATGTCGATGAAAATACGGTCTGCGGAGAAGTGGTCGCTAGCTCCGTGGACTCGTTCGTCACAATGGTGATTGGTCAGTTTTGTTTCGGCCATATACGGATGTTAGGTGAGTCCCTACACAGCCGTGTCTATAGGACGCTTGCAGGATCACCACAGGTATATATCTGATTAAATTACGAGTCGAAAATGTTCATGCAGTATGTACGAATTCTGTACCGTTGCGGAAAATATTATTGTATAAGATTTTTACAAAATCATCTATGTATTTCTGATCACTCAAAGTTTGACGACCATTTTTTTTTATATTCAATATATCATTTCGAATCAATAAAATATTTCAGTTAATCGAAATAATCGCATATCTACGGATTTTTTTGAATACTTGTATCTCTGACACGTTTGAGATAAGGCTTACGCAGCTTGAACATTTTCAAATCTTATTTTTAATATGTATCTACTCATACAATATTTTACACTAGGTGTGTTGCACTTTACAACTGCGTAATAAATAAATTTAGTTTATAAAAAATAAAATATAGTAATAAAAAAGATGTACCTTATGTATGTGTTTACCCTCCGATTCTTTAAGAGCCACAAGCTTTTCTGAATTATCATTGTGTGTCGTGTCATATGTCTACAGTATCGAAGAAAAAACTGTCTTAATTAGAATTATAAAAATATATTTTAATCATCAAATTTCACAGAATCTTCAGAAGAGATTTCGAATTGGAGTCATTAATGGTGGCTTGTAGCAATCGACCAATTCACCCATTATCGGTTCCTTCCAGTGGTGTAACTAAAAAAAATGGCCTCAATGCTAAAGAGGGCTTGGGGGGTACAATGACTGTATGAAGACAGAATGGGTCTAGATTGAAAGGTGAAAGAAAGCACCTTGTCTGACCCTCCTTGGATAAGGGGACAATAATGATGACGATGATGTGTACGTTTTACACGCAAGGAATAATTTTTAAAATATTATAATTACACTTCTCGCTATGGTAGAAAAATAACGATATCAAAAATATTGTATTACGCGGACCTTTTGGTTCCCTATCTAATATGGACCCGTAGTTACGCGGACTTTAAAGTTCTCGTTCTGATTATGGTATGAATGCAGTTATCAAAGTATAAATTGAATGCTTGTTAAACCATTAGAACCGCGTCTCCTATTAAGTCTAGACATCTGCAGTTAAGATTTTACTTTTTATCTGCGGGATTCGTTCACGCTACTTATGGAAAATTGTTTTAAATTGTAAAATATAACAAAAGGAAAGCGTTACACGACGCGTTACATTATATAACCTCTGCATAGAATAACCCTGTAAAATTTGTCAAGAAAACTGTGTTATTATTTATACATCTTGGTGAGAATAGATCCCGTGGACTGTATCGATTTAAATTACTGTTTAGTTGATGCAACTCGAATTGGAGCAAGACAAGAATAATGGCAGATGGATAAGGCCTACCTTTATCTCAGTCCTGGGTTGGACGGCAATTTATACCTCCAGTTGACTCGCACTTTTGTGGTGAAGAACGGAGATATCACTGCACTTCAGGATGCTGTAGACAACCGCTTTTTTTGGTCCGGATTTTACGCACGGCGACACTTTCGATCCACAAAAAAAGTGTGTTGACATGCTCGCGTTGAAATGCAATCCCTAATGAAATACCTAAGTATTGGTGGCCAGAACGGGAAAGGTATATAAAGGTTTGTTGGAACGAAGGACTTGCGTCAACACATCTTTTAGCGCATCAAATTTGAACACTGAATTTTAATTTTATTTGAAATAGTTATCCCTGGTGAACATTGTAACAAACTAGTATAGATAAAAATATTTATAAACGTTTATTTTCACACTTCATTCGTATTCGCCAGTAGCGTAGTGTAATTTCCGATATCATTAGACTGATATTTTGATTTTATTTATTTAACTGACTTTATGAAAAAAAATTCAAAAAAGAAAAACGTATAATATTTTTTCTCTATGTATTTCTTCCTCGATGATGTCTAAAAATGTACTAAATATCCGTGACAACGTTCTTTTATAAAATGCCCGCGAACTCCATATGACAAGATCAGAAATTTTCTAGCATATATATTCATTTATAATTGTATTTTTCCGAAAATGTAACCTTATCTCACCTTATCTTGGTAACTCAAAAAAACGACGATAAGTTTTTATTTGTTACATTCTATTTTTTTGTTTCTCGCTACAGTTATTGTATTCACAATTGAGGCAATTAAAATGAGACTTTAAAACATCGGTTGGGATTTTGATCTCTCGTTTCTGAGATTTGTTGGTAAAGGCCGAGATGTATTAGTTGTATTCTATTATCAGTACAAAATACATGTTATTATGAATCTAGATTATTTAATATATAAGTTTGTTTTATAGGCCAACATTCAGTGCGCTTGGAACTTTTGTACGGTTAACTACCGTCGCTTCACTTTATTCCGCTAACGCTTATAATTAATCTTACTTTAATCACGCTTATACATAATAGTTTTTTTTGCGAGTGTTAGTATACACCCCGAAACGCTTGTATTTGTGGTGGGGAGGAATCAATACCCGGCAGACGAAAAGTATGTGTCTTCCTTTCTTACTCATATTTCCACCAGTCATTAACGATCTTTTGATAATCTATATATGAATATATATATTCGTTTAATTTAAGGTCTCGGCGATAATTTAAGGTCTATGGAACTGGTGCCTCTTCTGAGGATACTTAAGCTGACTTTTTGGCATGGTAACACGTGCCAATGTCAAGGTTTTGCATCAAAAGTTACGATGTAACCGTACTTAAGCGTGGGGGATATAATATATAAATCTTCCACAGTTGAGTTGTGCAGAAGCTCATCATCACGAGGATAGTTGAGTGAAAGCGATCAAGGGCTGACCCCTTGATTAACTATCCATCTCTTACAAGATGTATAGACCAAATGAAGAAGTTAATAGGATCGCTGCGGTCCACATGCCTCAAGACTGAGGAAGGAGTGAAGATATATTGTGTACCAAGTTTCTGATGTAACAGGAGACCACGGCACGCAAAATTGAACAGCGATGAACAAGAATTTTATACTTTACATCTCACACTTTAATTTTCTTAATATTTTGTCTAGAACGCACATATATTATGTATATATATATATACATATAAGATACAATGACTCCTCCACAAAGCGCACAGAATGGTGATTCTGAGTAAATGTAAGGGTTTTGTCTGGATTACGCGTGGATTTTCCGCTCCCCGAATTCGGGTGTTCAGCTTATTCACGTGTCTATTGGACCGAAAATGATCTTCGTTGAATATAATTTTTTTTCAAGTGCCAAATGGGGACCGAAAATTGCACGTAATTCTTTCAGTACACACAATTAATTCGTTGCTTTCATAATATGCTTTCACAATAAGTAATCGTTCCATTTTGTCAAGTATCAATTTTGTTAAATAAGTGGCGGCAATTTAAAATCGGCTACCTCATATTCTAACACCCTATATAATAAACAAATTGTACATAAAGTCTTGTACAAAGTTTTGAATCTATTTCCTACCACAATAATATATAGAACCCATGACAGTTCGATTTAAATTAAATTCGTAAAATTAAATAATTTTGTACGACACACGTCGTTAGTGGTAAGTATTTCAGGTAGCAAATTTAAAAAGATGACAGTTTTTACACTGAATGGACGAAAATGTAATTATTTTTAATAATTAAAAAAAAGAAAAAGAAAAACATCTTATGTATAAGATGAGTAAAGAGAATTCGGAATTTTTAATAATATTTTCCACTGAGTAACTGAAGATGAAATAATAAGACGAATTTGTTACGTTTTATTTGTAATTTCTCTTCCGTTGCCTTTGAGATTTCTCCAATTATTTGAAGCGGTGTAATCCGTACATAAATATTTTGAAAGGTCATTATATTATAAAACGGTTCGTTCGTGTTTAACAGCACGATAAATTCATTTTATTGAAATAGCGAATATTTACAAATTGGTGTTGTAAAAGTATATTTTATTAATGCCACATTCATTTTGTTGGCTGAAATGAGTAATACAAACACTCTCAAAATAATACCTATATTGATCTAAATATCCCAGCTACTTTCTTGTTACTTAGTTTGTCAAATTAAATCCTAATTGTGTTTGTTTATTTAGATTAATCGGTCAGGTCAACGAACGTATTGTTTATCTTGGGATTAAAAGTCTCAGGACAAAGAGATGGACGTTTATTTTAAGAAGCCAGGTCAATGAACTGATTAGATTAACCACAAGAATCTTCCCTTAAAACAAAGAGTGTTTACATTAACTCGCAGATAAAGGATTTAGGGTATAAAAAGTACAAAGCGACGGTATGTTTTGGATATCGGATGTAAGAAATTATTCATAAATTAATAAATAAATTCTTTTGCAAATTGAACATTGCTGTTTAAATAAAGTCTAACCTTTAAATTCGATACAACGCTAGTGTGAGAAACACAATTCGTACTTTGAATTCCTGTGATTTTCGTAAAAATATACTATAATAAATATTCTACAACTTTTAACATCTATTAGTCATTTAGCGTTGACCAGGAACATCGATGATCGTAGGCAGGAAATTATCAAGTTACTATGAATTAACTTGCTAGAATATGGAAAGACAGAGACATCAAACAAACAGCGATATAAACTTTACTTTCTGTAGAAAAATAGAATACGCCTTAGAAATGCTGGAGAAGGATGCAGCATGTCCCGTGGACAGCTTGACGCACGAAAGCTTCAGTCTTGCCACGAACATGGAGTTCTCAATTTATAAACGTGTGTAGTTCAAAAATAAAATTGCTTCATTCGAAGTTAAGAGTGTAATGTAAATGTGTAACACGTGCTTACCATAAACCGAGTTTGCATTATTATGAGGGTCGACGGATGGCAAATGGTTAGACTTCATTCATCATCTTGGACACATCCGCTTTTGAACTTCTGTGCGGTAGTTTTAAACTGTTCATTCTTTCCAATTGTCAATTTGCAACATAACTTTCAATATATATTATTTCTTAATCATGTGAAGATGTATTTTTTAAATTTATTTTATTATAAAAAAAATAAAGATGCGTACACGGAATACATGTCACGTCAATATTCTTACTATTTTAAAACAAAGCTAAAAGCTTGTACTAAGAAAGTAGTACTAACTTGCTGGTCTCCTGGAACGGGGCGCAAACCTCCGATCATTAGAACACTACACCAACGCCTTAACCACTAAACTAACAAGCTACTCTACGATTATTCTCCTAATTGTCTTAAAATATTTTTACATTATACCTTAATGTCATTGTTCCTTATTCGTAATTTTTTTTTTATAGGTGAACACATATACTTCCATACTTGAATCAAAATGATAATATACTGATATATTGTTAAATGTAGTATAATTGTCACCGATTTTGTTTTATTCCTACCCCTTAGCCCATTTCCAATCAGTCTACACCTGTTCCCCAGCTCGACTAGTTCAGTTTTGTATGTGCGAAATTAGTCGAGATTGTGGAAAGGAAATGGTGTTCTCGCTGGATCATTCGTCGGATCCACTGGAATAACAGAAGATTTGTGTATGTGAAATTCGGTAAACAGTGTGCGGTGGATTCATCAGAATCGTTGGTTTGAGTTGTTCAAGTTTTAGGGTGAACTTCGGGATACGCCAAGGAGCGTCATCATCAGCTGTGTCGAGCTGTCTTCCTTATCCCGAATGCCACCCTGATCCGCTTTCTAAGAATTACCTTACTCTCATCCCATTCTTCCCACATTTCCAATTCCCTATTCCATTCGCCAACTACCCATCCACCCGTTTCCTCTTCTCGTTTCGTCCGATTCCATCATCACCCACTACTTGTAATCGGCGATTTACGTCAGTCAAAGTCATATTTGGGTTATTTGTCAGGGTCATTGTAAGCGCTGTTTAAAGTTAATTAAATTCTATTAAGTTTTTTGGCGTTTGACTTGTTGCCTCATGCATACATTCAATTCCCGGTTTATCAAATTTTAAACTGCGTATATCCTTCCCTTTCTTTTCCTCACCTATCCTTAACCACAAGGAAGAAAGAAGATGTCGCAGTGATCAAAGTCTTCTAACTGCAGCGAATTCAGTGCGCTTGGAACTTTTGTACGGTTAACTACCGTCGCTTTACTTTATTCCGCTAACGCTTATAATTAATCTTACTTTAATCACGCTTATATATAATAGTTCTTTTCACGAGTGTTAGTATACACCCCGCGACGCTTGTAATTTTGGTGGGGAGGAATCAACAACCGGCAGACGAAAAGTAAGTGCTTTCCTTTCTTCCTCATATTTCCACCAGTCATTAACGATCTTTTGATAATCTATATATGAATATATATATTCGTTTAATTTAAGGTCTATGGAACTGGTGCCTCTTCTGAGGATACTTAAGCTGACTTTTTGGCATGGTAACACGTGCCAATGTCAAGGTTTTGCATCAAAAGTTACGATGAAGATATATTGTGTACCAAGTTTCTGATGTATTGAATTATATAATATATAATATTGTAAAATTGAACAGCGATGAACAAGAATTTTATACTTTACATCTCACACTTTAATATTTTGTCTAGAACGCATATATATTTTGTTAGCTTGGATCAATCTCATTTTTAACTCTGTTTTCATTGTATTCGAGTTGCTGACATAATATTGTTGTTATTTGAAGCTTGTAAAAAACTGCTGGAGTCGAAAATACTCAGTGATCGAAGTAAACCATAGTAAGTAAGACCAGTAGTCACTTATGGCTGTGAAACGTGGTGCCTAACCAAATCGAAGAAAACAAAGTAGCAGTCTTCGAGCGTAAAATATTAAGATAAATCTACGGATCTACATTAGAGAATGGAACTAAAATGAATCATGAGCACGACAATTTGTTGAGCAAGAAACAATTGTAAGGTTATGTAGGTCCCAAAGATTGCGATGGGCTGGCCATGTCGAAAGAATGCCAGATGACAGGACACCAAAGATCACGACCGAGTGGATACCCAAGTGTAAGGGAGAGGTGGGCTGACTGTGTGAAAGAGGACTGGAGCAGGATGGGAGGATCTGGGAACTGAACAAGAATGGTCAGGGATAGGAGTCAGTAGAGACCACTTGTGGAGAAGGGCAAATCACACCCTGGGATGTAGTGCCGCGGAAGAAGAAGAATTTAAAGTATTCATTATTGACATTATTTTAAATCTTCTAATAAATTGAAATATAACGAATGAAAATATTAATTTCTAACGTTATTACGATTTAAATGACCTTTAGACTGAGCCGTGACGAGGGAGAGTAGAGGCAGAGTGCTATCTGGGGAGAAGGGTGAGAGGTGATATTTAAAAAAAATATGACGTGGGTGAAAATTGTGTTGGATGGGCGGGTGCTTTGTTTCTACCCAAGATAAAGGAGCTTTAATCATGCGACGGCGTAGATTAAAAAGCAAAAAATGATAAATTACTTCATCTCTGCTTGGAAGCGCTAATGTGAGTGTGAATGTGAATGTATGTGTAAACTTTAATGTTAATCTTTGTGTTGCTGTGAGATGAATTCTTGCTTCTAAGAGGAATTCTTGGGAAAAATGATTAATACGATGATTTTATTTTTATTAAACGTCACATTTTATGTCCACGAAAGAGATTTAGAAGACTTTCAACTCGAGGTAACCTGAGATAAAGATTTTGCTGCCGTGATATTCTTTGCAGACGACTTTCGTAGTCCCCGTGTACACACCACGTTTCAGAGATTCGCCGTCTCGCGCTTCTTTTCACGCCTGTTGTACGTCAAATATCAGTCCATTGACCATTTATGTTTCGTTCATCAGTTGAATGAATTTAAATATCCCTAGAAGGAGTTTAAACACATTAAACGTTTGTAATTTGCATTCTGCTTGCTTTCTCTTTACTTTCAGAATAAATAGTTGTAGGCAACGTTCTCTCTAAGATGGAAGTACTAAGAAAAGTAAAAATCCTCACGAACTCAAAAAAATGTGTGTACTTACATCTGTGTCAACAATATTAATTCGATAAATTTTATCTCATCATAAAATTCATCAATTACTGTGATGTATCTATGGTGAGGTTAGTACAAATGAGCGTGTGAAAGATATAAATAACGTTGCGCCGCGGTCGGCGCTCTCTCTTAGCTCTGGACCGTGATAACGTAAACATCTAATATTGACCTGTATGATATTAATTTTGTTACCACGAACTGGGTATTATTCCGATACATTATCCCGCACACGAGAACGCGGCATCTCAGCATAATCCAAGATATTACAATTACATTGTCAACAGTGTGACCGGCGCGGATTCGAAAAGGGTACAAAGGTTTTAATGTTTACAGTACGGCGACCATATTAGCACTGACTGCGCCGCGCTAAATGGGCGAGTATGTGTCTGGAAGTTGAAAGAAATCTATACCGGGATTTGGAACTTTCTCTAACGTCGAGTTCTGCGCGTCCTGTGGCTGTTAGAATTGATGTTTTTAGACATAGTTTTTGTATCTTTCTACCAATTTATGAGTTTATCTCCATACGAGTCCACAGTAAATCTCAGAGACGAAGTAGATTTGCTGGCGATAGTTATTATTTAAAAGTATCAGAATTCGAGTATCGGCTGATGTATCCCGGAGGCTGAAGAAAGGTCGCTGTAAATAATTGAGTTACGAAGAAAGAATGAAAGTTTCCGTCGGAAAAGTTGCAAATGGCGGGCACGCGGCGGTTCCGCAATATAATTTATGCCAGTTCACAGCGCCAACTGTATTTTGGCTGTAAATTATGTGCGTTTCCATCCAACTTACCTTTTCTTCCGGTTATTTAAGGCGGAGGAGTTTGGGAGAGATCTTTGTTTTCAAGTTTGTTTTGAATTGCAAAGATCCGTCACCGTGAATAAGTTAATGGCCATGTTCGCGCTGAAAGTAGACATGAAAAATGTATACCTTTTTTGTGTTAAAGTTATGTATTTATTTATGTATGTTTTTCAGTTTGCGTCGACGAAAACTTGCCTAACTTACAGCGCTGTAAACCGCTGTGAGTGCCTATGCATTAACATTAAAGGGGAATTCGATTGCGCGCGTGTTGGGGTTTGACAGAACTATTTCTATTTTAGTTTTTTTTTAAAAAGAGATACGTACAAATAATACGTGTACCATCAACATTCTTACTATTTTCAAACTAAGGTGCTATTCAAATAGGAATAACTTGCTGATCTCCCGACGTCCTCCTGGAACGAGTCTCGAACACTAGATCACTTGGCGAGTGTCTTAACCGTTAGATCAACAAGCACGTTAATTGATCTGCTCTAATGGTCCGTGTCCACGAATTGAAACACGATGAGCCAAATCTCAGTAACATGTACACGTATTGTTTTGTGTTGTTGACATTTTGATTTAGAGATAAACAATTTTTTTTACAATCTAGAGATTGGTAGAAAGAGACAAAAAATTAAACTCGTGTACACGACTTTCGATTTGACTGCGAAAGTTGACATGCATGCACAAACGTCATCTAGAACCAGAGATATTTACAACTATTGCTTCTAAAAGTTAGACAAAGGGAAGGCATTCAATTACAAATATTTATTCCATTTAAACTGCTTCTGGGGAGATTCAAAAGATTCAGAAAAATAATTTAAATATACTACTGAATTGCTCTATTATATATATATATATATACATATATTAAAAATCTTAGTTAATTGTTTTTATATGAAGCCTAAACATATAGAGGAGAAGGCTCTGAGATGGCATAGCTTTTGCAAAATATCAATTAAATAAATAACGCATATGAATATAAGGATATACTTAATAAAAAAAAAATCCTTGTTAGATCTATTAGGTAATGTTTATATAATAAAGTTGAAAGGTTACTCTTTGTAAAACTATTAAAAAGTAAAATCCCTTAAACATTCAACATTCAACACTAGCCTTCACAAAACACCTTTAAAATTTTAAATTGTTGGGCTCAACCCTCGGCAGTTTAAACAGTCAGCCGCACCGCCTGTACTTGTCATCATCAAACATCTTAATGTGTCTGATTTTAAGGCTCAACTTTGTATTGAATAGGCTGACATCTGATAATTAGAATTACTTATCATTTTAAAAATTACCCGAATTACGACCGCGTCGACACTAAATTGTTTATTGTTTATAAATTTTCAAAACTTTCTATCTTCACACCTTATTACGACATCAAAAATATTGTTTTTTGTTTACTACGTTTAACATAAAAAAGATATTTCTGTCCCCAATGGTTTCATGTTAAACGTACTCCACTAAATGTCTCTAGAACTGTAATAGTATTAATATTCTCAAGAACAGATAACTCCCTCAGGTATACTTTTACAATGAAGTGCTTCTGAAGGATTGTCAATATTTTATCTCAGGCAAAACGTCCCCGTTCAATTAAATACAGCTTCTAGTGGCAATACGCCCATTTTATTGGCTTGTACAGCTTCTTCAGAATCATTACTGGTAGCGTAACCTAAGCCCACGATTAGTGTACGCCACTGATATTATATATTTAGATACGTATGGTTTCTCCCGTGAAAAAAATTAAAACGTTTTGGCGTAATACGATTTTCGCCATATTTTGGGTTGTACAGGTATACATTTCTTGTAATTTTTTTGTCTGTGTTCTGCCTATCCTAAAGTTATCGGGATGCTTTACTGAGCGAAACTTATGTGGGATCACCAGCCCCTAAAACAGTGGTCGGGTCGCCCATTGTCCGTCCTCGCATCCCTTCCGTACGATATAATTCTGTATTGTATTGAATGCCTTCCATTACAAATATTGCTCTGTCGTTGAATTCGAACTGTAAATTCGGATCGATGGGATCTAAATGAACGAATTGCGCGATCTCCGAGTCGCGCGTCCCGCAGAATGGAATACGACAATTCCGGTCGTAAATCGGAATCACCACAAGGTATGGGAGGGAAGTAGGGAAATCTTTGCACAGGATGAGGTCGGTGATGGGATAGGGGTTCTAGTCGAAGTACCAATGAAAGACTGCTCGTCTTACCTTGTATATGACGCCTACGTAATCCCTGCAGTCGCCGCCGAGATCATACAAAATGGCACGCGGATGAGCCGATTTCCGATCCCAATTGAATACGGCGATGTCATAAGTTCACCCACGGCACACAAACAACGAACAAGTTCACACTATCGCGATGTCGAGATCGAATAAATATCGGTCAAGTTGACGTCTGCTGGCGTCAAGGTCACAATGAAAAGACGAGCATGAGGAAACGTAAGAATGGATGCGGAAATGTGTCAATAATATGGATCGCGGCCGATTCGTAAAGACGCGCCAAAAGTGCGTTTTACGAGTTCGGAACAGTCGTATTAAAGGACCCCGAGGAAAATATAATAAATAAAGAAAATAACCTACTATACCACACGCTCTCAAACACCTTATTCTCCCCCTGCTTGGAACATCTTTTGCATATATAGTTACACTTTAGGGCTTGCGCATAACAAAGGCGCTCCCCTCTTAAATCTGAATTCCAAGCAACGCCTGGCATGGCCTTCTAATTATTTAAAAATATTATTACATTTTATTTGTATCCGAATGCAGATAATTCATTCGTACCTACGTATAAATACATTCAAGATATTAAATTTTGTCAAAATAAAACAAAAACATTTGCATATTGCTACGATTCTGTAAACTAATTTCAGCTTTAAAATTTACTGACGGATGACTTCATTTGCGGACTTTTCAATTAAATGCATTACGCGTTTGTTAATTTAAAATTGATAAATGAACGAACATTTCCATTAAGCCGGAGCAATTACTCATTCGGCCCTCGTTAAACTGCGAGGCGAGGATGCGCGCTGCAGCGATGCGTCGGTGTAGCGAGGCAGCCCACTGGACAAATGAAGCGATGGCCCCTTTCATCAATACAGATATAATGACGACATTAATGACGCCGACTGTGCCGACCGCAAATCATTGCAAACAGTACCGTCGGGTACCTATTCTGAAAGTATCCAATATCGTCGGTACTCGCAGGGAGTATTGCGGTGAATAATTACAATGGTCGCGGTTTTACCTAACTGTAATGTATTACTATTATACCACAATTTGTGTAGAATCCAAAGTTGTAATTAATTACCATTCGGCTTTGTTTGTAGTTTTGGTTTGTCTTCACGTTGAAAAAGCGCTGGTTTACTAACTAACTTACCATCATGCAGTTTCGCACACTGCTTTCCTGACACGCAACTCTCATACATCCTCTCACGTAAGCTCGTCTTTTGATCACGTCAAAAAGCGCGCAAATAACGATGGCTATTTCACCAGGGATAGCATTGAGATGTCAGTCTAAAAGTTTTTATTTCAATAACTTTATAATAAAATCGTCTTTATTTCTAAGGTTAAGGTTAACAAATTATTTAGGCATTGTACACGGTTCAGTTGCTATTTCTGATTTTCAAAAATATATGAGTATGTATACTCCTATTATGTGGGTAATACTACAAACTTGCGAAAGGTCAGAGCCTATTGGGACGCCCTTGATTACGCATCTATTACGGCGATGAGTGTGAGATACAGTATACGTATAGTTGTCGGATTGGATCAAGTGTCGGAGGCTGGCCGGCCAGAGATGTGCGGAAGACCGTTAAAGAGATCGCAGGCTAGATTAAGCAGGTTAGTGTGTGTTCCGTATTTGCAAAACAGACTTTAGCGCGTTTGTAATATCCGGCGCGAAAATTATTGTTGTCACATGCCCGCGTCCAAATTTCTTATTCATGACCTATTCTAATGCTAATCCACCAGTGTAAAGATGCCAAAAAACGTCAACTTGTTCGATCTCGACGTCGCCATACCTTTCAGCTCCAGTGCACCAGCACTGTGCTTTGTGTGATCATAGTGTTTATTGTTTGTGTGTGTCGTGGATGCACATTGACATCGCTGTCTTCAGTCGGGAGCAGAGATCGTCACCATACTCGTGCAAACATTGTGTGATTTCGCGGTCACATGGATTTGCGGAGGCGTCTTGCTTGAGCAAGACCTCGAGGTAAGGGGAGCAGTTCTTCCGAATCACGGTTCCTCGAGATCACTTGCACTTCGACTAGATTCCCTTCCCCTCACTGATCTTTCTTTATACCACGTTTCCCTATTCCCTACCCCATCTTGCGGTGATTCCTATTTATGACCGGAATTCTCGCAATCCATTCCGCGGAACGCGCGACCCAGAGATTGCCCAATTAGTGTGTATCATCCGCAATATTTGGAATAACATACTCTGTGAACATTACGTATCATACTCTGTCATAGTTTTCGGTTTCATATTATTTTATACAAGTGTTTCATTTTTTTGTGTTATATTGTTTTCAGTTTTGTGTTATATGTTATATGCATTTTAGTGTCATATAATATTTTATTTATTTAAAATTAATATAAATGTAAAATATATTTAGTTAAGTGAATACATTTTAATGCTGTATGTACATATAAGTATTTGATTGTCTGCCTCACTGGATGTCACCCGTACTGAGAGGATATGCAAGTGTTTTCAGTTTTGTATCAGTGTGATTTTTCACTTTTTCTATAAATTTTTTTACCTCGAAAGTGTCGTGGAATTGAGTGCATTGGTATTTGCCATAAGTTTATCCTATTGAGACTTTGTAAGTCGTATAACGTGAGAACAGTTACTTACACAAAGTACGAGCATACTTCTGTTCAATGATACATATTTAAATCAAATTCTTTACAAATACGATACAGGAATATCAAAGAAGTTGAAAATGTATAATCTTCTTCATCTCTATCTTCTATCGCAGATTGGAGATACAGTAAAGCGAACTGATTTATCCCGTGTAAGATTTAGGTATAAGATCACCGTTATTTTAGGCACTGAGCTGCTTTCTGAGGTTTTACAGTCAAAATAACCCCTCTCTACCGACGCCGTGCTACTTTCTATATTCCCCTGCGTAATAAGTTGTAAGAGATCATATTTCTCATTGCGGAGAATGTGTCCGAAATATGCAGCTTTCTTTTGATAAATGATGTTAGTTCTTTGACTTACTCATGCTTCTTAAAAAGCTTTGAAAAAGTATATTACTTTTTACACATACACTGAAATACATGTATACACTGAAAAAATTCAATGGAAAAAAAATTTAAAAAAAAAAATTCTAGGCTGTTTCAGATTTGGATCGATACGTTATGAAGAATCGCTACATCATCAATAATTTTTTTTTAATATTGATTAACAAGAGCGTTCTCCAGATTGTGTTTATCAAAAAGTGTAGGTATAATAATATTTTTATAATTTTGACATGCACAACCTACCTGAAAACAAAACTTAAAACAACTTTACCTCCTTTTGTCACTAATTCATGGTAAGTTACAATAATATACATTAGTTTGAACACTTTCCTAGTATATCTATCTATTAAGAAATGTAGTATGTCTAAATATTACAAAATTTAGTAATTTTTTAACAGTCGCATATTTTCTTTCTTATAGACCGCGTCCAAGATTGTTTGGAGTCAACTCTGTCATAGTTGTAGGTATTTATGCTTCAAGTATCTATGTCAAATCGAAGGTCGTATATATGTGTCTGAGTTTTTGTCTCATTCTTCCAAATTTAAGTTGACCACTAAACCAAAATTTATATTAATGAAATATCTGAGATTGTGTGTCATCACCACGTTTCATTTCGTGAACACGGCCCACTAGGAACATTCAGCGGTTGCTTCGTAAACCTAATATTTCTGCGCCTCGGGGTATGGCCAATGGATACTATTGATTAGTTGCGAATAAACAGTGGTGGATCGGAGGCGGTACGTTTAAAATAGTGTGCGGCGGGCGCGTAGCTCGGTACCATCGCGTCATTCAAAAGGCTAAATGTCAGTAGACGAATCTGTGGCAGGTCAAGCTATGCACACACATGCGGTCACAAGAGATGACAGTGAATCAACCCTGACGCAAAATTCTGACCGAAGCATCGACAAGCAGCCAGATATTACACAATACTCTCGTCCTGGAAACTCCCGCTATTCCTCCGGGTACCAGCGAGGAAAATAATCAGGGCGGATCGGATGCTTGCCACGTGTGAGTCTCCACAACCACGTTCGAGTGATTCAAAGGCTTTTGATTAACCTGGTTGCTGCTCACCTGTTCAAATGTACACCGGATATTCGCACAATATTATGTGAGTCATCGCGTGGCTGAGCTGCTCTATCTTCAAACCGCATACCACATGTTGCGCAGAAGGATTCTGAGGAACAGATCTTCCTTCCTTTACCAACTAATCTGAATATCTCTACATTTCATAAGATCTAAATGTTAAAACTGCTGAAAATAGTCATGTTTTATCATGAAGTCAGTCAGAATATACATGCTTCGAAAATAAAATTTACTGCCCAATACGTGATAATTTAACTAGAGAATAGAGGAGATTAAAGAATATGAAAATTCGGGAATGGTATACCGCCCCACACATCCTGAGGAAGGTGGCAAGAAGTAGTGAGAAGGCTGTAGTTAGCAGGATATGTAGCGAGGGTAGATGAGTCTCGTAATATGTACAATGCTCTCATACATAGTTAACATGATATAGACCGCGGGGAAGACGAAAACGTAGATAACGGGCAGACAGACCTGAAAAGAGGGAGCCAAGTGTCCATCAAACTAGCCAATAAAGGGGATATCAATAGATGGATGGAGCTTTACTGTAACTGTAGTGGACTTCCAAGCCCCACGAAGCCGCCATAGAAGAAGAAATAATAATCGAATATGCATAATAGTCAAGAGTGTTCAAGGAGTATGTATTTTTACAAAATCTTATTAAACTTTAACTCTACATACTTCAAATTAAATATAATATTTACGAAATTGATCCATTATAATTCAATATCTTTGCTTCAGGCCCTAAATTATCTAACAAAAACTAGTCGACGCCGAAATTCGATATCCATTTATTTTTTGTATTCAATATGTATTGTTATATAATTTGGAATCAATAATTGCATAATTAATAGATAGAGATAGATACATCTTTTTAAAATGTATCTACTCTTTAAATATTGTGCATTAGGTGTGTTACGTTCGGTATAATACGAATATATGTCGAACGTGAGTATTTTAATTTTTCGAGTAGATAGTATTTAAGTCCTTGCCTACGGTCTAAATGTTGTCAGTCCGTCCCTGCTGAGCGAGCTTCCGTGTACAAGCAAACGTGGGCTGTATAACTTTAGAATTAGGGGGTGCCAAGTTTCGAGATTAGCGCGATTTCGAATCGGGTCCATCGATTCGATTAGAAGACTCATCAGAACTTGGGGGAATTGGTGCAGGGCGCGGGGAGGCGGCAACTACAGATTTGTGTAATTGCAATTGAATGCAGCCGCATTAGAGCGGTTGGCAGCACTGCGAGGGGACTCGGTACACTTTGTTATCGTGCATACATTTCTATATAGTGGTGAATTCAAAATGTCGAGATTTAGGATGGAAAAAAAGCAAATAAGCGGATGATTTTCATCCCATCTTATAGTCATGGGTTAATATTATTACAGATGGTTTAAAACGCCACGAATGTACTGTACGATGGTACCTATAAAACAAAAATTGTCAGCAGCACAATTTAAATAAAGATAATCCGTAACTGGCCAAAAATTTGATGAGTAGATTTTGACGAAAACTAAAATGGGACAAACATATGTAGCGCCTAATTCCAAAATCCCCTAAGACAACTTTACGTGTTTTTGAATTGTGGATGAAAAACATATATTTAGAAAGCAAATGTACAAAAGCATTTTTTTTAAGACAATTCTGTAATGGTATTTTTTTTTCTGTATACATAGCTCTGGTAGCCATACTGGATTTTAGATCACGTGATCTTCAAAAGGCGTTGTGATTGGCTGATTTCATTTTAGAGGGAATATGAACTTTCACTCTGTCTGCTTTGGGGTATTTTGGAACTAACACTGATTTTTAACATGTAATCAATGAATTTAAGTGATTTTTGGGAGAAGCAACGTGTTCTGCATGTAGCTGTCAAAAAAATCTACAAAACTGTAATATTTAACTCAAATTATCCGAAATCCATTTTATGGGGTTTTGGAATAAGGCGCTACATATGTTTCTGATAACATCATAAGTCGAAAAGACAAAAAGTATACTCTGTAAAACAGTATATAGCGTAATTGGATGGGAAGGTGCAGCCTATACTAAAAGTAATACCTATTCAAAATGCCAATTTGAATGAACTCAAAATAAATTTGATGTACCGACAATCTTACAAATATATCTGCCAATATAAAAATTCCGAAAACTACCCAAATACACAACAATTGAGCATTACCCCCGAAACGTAGCAAAAATAAAAATTACAAAATAACGTTTATAAAAACTACATTGGGCAGAGAATCATCAAATATTACTCCACAACATTATACGAAAATCTACCAATGTAAATGAAAGATGCAATAAATGGAACAATATTTAATAAAATAATCATATAATGGATTAACGATTCAGATAACGATAAAAAAGGAACTAACGGTACATACAAACAGAAAATAAACACACATAAATACTTAAATAACTAATAAATCATAGTCCACTTCGGTATAGGACCATCCTAGGAAGGGGACATAACCAATAATTGTTAAAATATTATAAAAAGAGAATAAAAAAAAAGATTTGATAATGGATTCATTTGCCATCTTGAATTAGTTTAGGCGAGAAAATTTTTATTCGCTAGGGTAAGAAGATGCACTTAAATCATTTTAGAAATAAATGAATTGGACTGAGGGTGGACTCGCCGCTTACCCAGGACCGTTTATAAGCAAAAACTCCTATATGGTCTTTCTCATTCGCCGCCAGTTTGGCATTTTTTAAATATTAATAGGCAGCTGTGCAATTCCGTCTGTCACTTAACCAGGTCCCCGACCTTTTCATTTATTTAGAAAAATTAACAAAATACATTTGAGGAAACAACAATCTCTAAGCGCAATCATTGAATACAAAAAAACATAATACATAAGAAATATTAACATACAAATCTGTAGCAGAATAAACAGTTGAATTAAAATAAAAATAAATGCCAAATAAAAATCTCACACAGTTACATCTTTTCGGGCTTAAACCATAGCAGAGTAGTAGGGAGTCGAGGGAAAAGAAGGAAAAATACGTCCCCGAGAAAAGGAAAAAGACAAAACAAAATTATAACGATCTGATTGAATTAGACTATTAAATATTGTCTATTGATAGGATCGCAAGCAATATTTAGTCCGGTTCGATTGGAGTTGCCTTTCGATACTGTGTGACTAGTGACCTGATCGATTAATGACCGATGTACCAGCACAGGTGGCAATGCTGGTACAGAATAACTCATGATTATTTTATTCCCTGAGACTCTAAGCTTGACTAAATCATTAACATCATTTCTTCGTAATTTAATTATTTAGGAAGATATCTTAACAAATAATAAAACATAATTGTAAAAAAAATAGCCAAAAAAGGTAAAATAAACAATTGCGAGTGAACGATTAATGTTGAAAAATCTACAATGACGTCTCGTGAAACTGAAAAATATTATAGATCTTGCACAATAAAAGACCAGAACGAATATTATTAGTAATAATATTCATTTAGTTTAGGTCTCTGTACAGGCGCTAATCACAACCTCTTGCGTGCATTAGTCGAGCAACAAACCGTGCTCGCTTTCAATGAAACAACCCGCTCAAGCGTGAAGGTGTTTTCCCGGTGAAACAAAACGTTATCCAGGATCCGGGAGCTCACTAATCCCCCTCGTTAACGTCCGCATCCCGGGGGAATATTCCCGGCGTTCCCGCCCACTGACGCGGAGAGGGAACACGTGTAGTGTCTTTGATGCTGACTTAATACATTCACACACTTTATGTTATTAACATCGTTTATTTTTTCATATTATAATATAAAGTCCAGAACAGTAAGACGATAAATATTTGTTAAAATGTGAATTTATTAAGGCAGGTACTTAGTTCTAAATTTAAGTCCAAATACAACGGACTCTCGATTTTCCCGGGTCGGGGTTGACCAGGCAGTAAAAAATTCTGAAATTTAAAAATAATAATTTCAATTCTGACAACGTGATATACAGCAGAAAATGAAATTGACATTTGACTGACGATTTACTTTTGATTGAAGCATGCGGGGCGTATCGCGTCAAATTGCAAATTAAAAATTAAAAAATGCGATTTCTTTAAAGGTCACCTGAACCGAGTCCCCTTTATTTTAAAGCACACTTCAATGAATTAGACATCTTTAATACTTCATGCCTCAATTAAATCAAAATACAATATATAATTATTTTATTTTTATTACGCAGATTTCATTCTGTATCTTATTTTCCTGCCTCTTCACCCTCATATTCCCTTTGGAATATTTTCTAATTTTTTAACTCTATTTTAGTATATATTTTTTTTACCCCTATTTTTTACCCCTCTCCCTTTTTTTTACAGATTTTTTCTATCCAGCAGTAAAAAAGAAAGTCTTAATAAGCTATTGTATCAAGTCAATTGTTAATTCAGGGAAAACATGTAATTGGTTTAATTTTTTGTTACTAATTTAATTATGATTTTTTTAGATCGATTAACTGTTTGTTTTCCAAATAAAATAACATAATATAAAACTAATTATTAAACTATAAATTTTAAAAACAAGTATGTTTCACTTTTATCACCGTACCTTGATTTAAGGCTTTAGCATTTCATTTATTTTAATCGTCAGAATATATAGGTGCTCCATAAAATGAATCTCTCTGGATTTGGTTCACTTCAAAAGTGAATAGGTAGCCAATTATCATGTACGCTGGTGGGGTTTAATGGCTGTCGGATATCGTTATTACGCGGTGGGTTGGGTTTTGATTTTGAACTTTATTCTATATTTCCGGAGATAACGCGGCGAAGTTCGGTATGCATCAGTTGGTCATTCAAAATACGACGGACAACGAATGATGGAAGTACATTATGCATCAGTGTTACCAGTTGATAGGTGAATTGTGACCCCGAATGTCAAAACAACTTTTGAAGTGAAACTTCTTAGTTTCAGTATATAAAAAAAGTTTTAGTGACTTTGTGTTTATTCATTAGTATAGACTCGAAAGGGTCACCAGTATAAGTATTTATGATGTATCAGAAGGATGTAAAGGTGAGAATCGAGGGCCCAATACCTCCTCGCTTCTCCGGTATGTATATGAAATGTTACCAATATAGAGAGTGCTACTTGTGTGAGTGTTTACGGCTAGAGCGGGCGTATTATGAATGAAACAGTGCTTATTTACAGAAAATTACTTACATTAAATTAATAATGAAAAGTTCAATGAAGGCGGTGCCGAAGTGCGTGCGAGAAGACGTGTCCGAAGAGCGTGCCCAGGGAAAGAGCGAGAGGTTCTGGTGGTTTCTCAGGCTGGTTCGATCGCAGTGTATTATTGCCTGCAATTTGGCGGATACCAGGCGGACTGTATGGCTGTTGAGTGTTTATTTATGCGGCTCTGTGAGGTACGAACAGGTAATTATTACTTCGATAAAGCACATTGATCGCTAAACGACAATATTTATTTATTTAATTTCAAAGGGTATTAGATTGCGAAGAATGTTTCACAATCTAAAAATAAAATTATATGCAAAAATATGATACAAACATTCTACCTGTTTACTCAAATATCTTGAAAATACTGCATAAATTATCCTTCCTAATTTTGTAATTGATTCTGTCTCTTTCCAACGCACATGTCAACTATTTATGTATGAGGATGTCGCGAAAGTGTGCATGCTCGTGACTTGTGCCGCTGTTATCTCTTTCTCACGCACAGACACACAGACATGAATTTTTCAAACGAAAGCAGTCTTTCTATAAAGCATTTTATGGTGTATTTTTATTATTCATTTTCGTTTTATATCCATGTAACGATGACCTAAGATTAATTAGATAATTATAGTGATCTTAGGATCACTATAATTATTGGTTGGCAATACGGTGTTACTACATCACATCAGCTCTGATGACAGCTACCGATACGGCCCGTGTTCACGAATGAGATTACTAAAGAGAATTTCGACTCAAGACAATCTCTGATATACGGATTTTGCTTTCATGAAATTTTTTGGAGACAACTCTCAGGTTTCGTAGTCCCTGTATACACACCATGTATCAGAGATTCGTCGTATTACGCCTTAATTACGTCACACTCATTGTACTTCAATTTTGTTCATTAGTTGATATTGAATCTCCTTAGAAGCAGTTAAAATAGAATAAATGTATATAATTAATCGCTTTAGTAATGTTATTGTTTAATGACTTTTGTCTAACTTTTCAGAGTATAGAGATTGTTGAGAGGTGATTTTAGGTGACGTTTGTGTGCACGTGTCAAATATTGCTGTCAGATTTCAGTTTTTATCTCTCTAAAGCTGAGCATGTTTGAGTTTATCTTCATATCAAAATCTCAACACACGCTACTGAAATGAATTTCAACAAAATCTGCATAACGCAGAAGAAATTCTATTATAATATTCCTATGCTGGGACGAATTTTCTTTACACCTAACAAGGTTCAACTCGTGACTGTATTAATTTAATAAAATATATTCGTACTTTTTACTTCAACACAAAAACATAATGCGGCAAAGTTAAAAAAAAAGTTCGTTCGGGATTCTCCCACTCGGTTCCCGGACGAATAGGGAAGTGTCGCAGCTCTTTTATTATTTTTTTGTCGCGGGAAAGATAAGAGCGCAGGTTTTACCCTTTTTAGGGTTATCAGCGGAATCTCTTTCAGGCTGTCGCGCGTCCTTAAGGGTGACGCGGATGCCGTCAACAAAGGGTGGGTTGTTGATCCATCCAAGTTTTTTATCGCGCAGGTAAGGGAGGCGGTAAAAACAGCCGTTATGTGCCAGATTTGAAGCATGTTGTAAATTCGATAAAATTAAAGAAAATAAAAAGTGTGAGTGATGTAATTTATGACGGACAAAATAGCTTCTGATCACAAGTGTAATTAAGAAAAGAAGATTTACATCGCTTAGACATGTTTTGCGGATGCCTACGGAATGTTTATAATAGCTGTCGGCGGTGGACCACTATCAATGGAGGAATTTTGTTATGGTCTTACGGTGTCGCCTGTATACCTAGACTAGGAGATGAAATAATGCTTCCATTCTTCAGGGATATACATTGAGAAAAGGTTTTTCACAAAATGTGCCAAAATAATTCTTGTATATTTTGGCCATATTTTAAGAAAACAAAAAAGATAGTGATGACTAGAAATTAGATCGTTATGTGACTGTGATTGGGAACTGAGATTTAACGATGATCCCAATCATAGTCAACAAAAACGATTTAAATAGCGATTTAACCATTATTACTAGCAATATGAATAGGCGAAGAGCAAGATGTCGATTATCAAAAACGTGGAGCGCGCTTTCCTAAAAATAGGCGAGCCTCATTCAGGACGGATCCAGGGGGGAGGGGAGCGATAGGGGTGATCGCCCCCTCTAATTTCAGACAAATTTATACTTATCGTTTGAAATTCGCAATGTGTTTTTTCCCCGAGCGAAAATTTTAATATTGATTCAAAATATTTCTGTCACGGCAGCAGGCAGATATTATTTAGTCACACGGCTAAACCGCTAATACACAAAAAATGTTTTTTTCTGTCGTCTCGCCGCCTCCTGGAAAAAATTCTGGATTCGTCGGTGGCCGTTACATGTTGCCAAGCGCCACGCCCTGGACTAAGAGATTGGAGACAAGTAATACCTGCATCATCAAATAATCAAAAGATCATTAACATATTTAACAACTAAATAATATAAGAAATGAATAGAGAGATATAAACAATCGGAAATGTGTCGGCCTACTTGCTTTACCATTGTGGAAGACCATCATTTAGAAAGGGTACATAATGGTACACTTGTGTTGTGTAAAGAGTTACATAAAGCCACAGTGTACTCCATAAAATTCCAAGAAGATCCAATCTATGGAAAGGCATGACTTAAAAAAAAACATTTTGTTAAATACATAGTAATGGCCCGTGTTCACGGATGAGATTTTCATTTCAAGACAACCTCTGAGGGAGGAGTTATGCTCCCGTGATGTCCTTTGAAGACAATTCCTAGAATTCGTAGTCCATCGTATACGCACAAAGGTCTCAGAGATTCGAGCATTGCTGCTTGCAGCCAAGTTGTGGTTTGGTATTTATTTTGTCTCACGTCTGACTTTACATACATTTTGCAGACATCAATTTATTGACCGCTGATTCCGTTCGTCCGTTGATTAGTTTGAGTCAAACTGTAACTATGAACTACATCGCTAAAACGTACACGACGTTGCTGTATACGAATCGATTCTCATTATCACATCAAACGATCGATCGAAATGATTATATTACACGGTATTGAAATATATATCTCAACTAAATTTCTGAGACTTATCTCACGTGTCTCATACCGTGTACACGGACCAGAACTGTAATTTTTATGTAATATTTTCTACGGATCTTTTTTTTGAACAAACAAGTTAAGGGTTGCTTCTAGAATAAAGCACATGGCGCCTCTCACTGACGTCAGTCTCGTTATCGGCGCGGAGGTTCCCACGCACAGTGAGTGACGCCTATATCCTAGCAGGTGCTAGGTAGGGTAGCTGCTCATCGTTAGAACCAAACTCACTTTTATCAGCTTTACAATCTTTAAAAGCTATTTTAAACTAACATTATTTTATTTTCGAAATCTACTATTTTAAGAAAGAACGGATGAATGAGGAAAGAATAGTAAGAAAGATATGTGACCTTTCACGATGGCACCAGAAATAGAGGACGTCCGCAAAAAACTTGGCACGACTAGGTAAACCAGATACTGGAAGATGGTTCTGTTAGAAACCACAATAACTGGCGAGTTTCAATTGATGTGGATGAGGCGAGAATTGTGTGTCAGGACAGAAGAGTGTGGCGCTCTATCCCCTCTGACTACCCCCGTGGGGAATCAGCGTGATGGTAAGTAAGTATAATTTTAAATGTGCAGCACGGAAGAAGACACGTACATATTTTAGAGTACATTTTTTAAAAATAAAGATGCGTACACGGAATACATGTCGCATTATATTCTTACTATGAAAATAGGACTAACTTGCTCGTCTCCTGGAACGAGGCGAGAACTCCCGATCACTGAATCATTAGGCCAGCGTCTTAACCACTAGACCAACAAGCTACTCAACAATAACTGTTAGATAAAACTACATGCTTTTCTTTTCTGAGATACTATTCTTTCATCGCTCAGTTTCGTTCATGTTCTCATGTAAGCTTGTCGACTATTGAAGGTTTTAATAGAGCCGTCTTTGTAATACGGTTGTTATGACCTTTGTATTGTATTTCTGGATTCCCTGATAATGATACGTCTTTTGCGGACCTGATGCTTTCAACACTCAATAACACATGACAATTTGACAGCACAGTCTATTAGGGGAGTAGCTAAGATGGCAGAGCACCGGTTCAGCATGTGAGAGGTACCGGTATCGACGTAGCGGGTATCAGTAAAGGTGAAAATAAAACACAAAGTAAATGTGACAGTATATACAAATTTTTTAATGCACTATTTTACCGAATCTCCGTAATAAATGATCTAACAATTAATTGATTAAACACCACACAAATATTGATGATAAAACATTCCAGAAATATAATAATGTCAACATATATATAAAATGTGATATTTTTGTATTAATTCTCGTGTATCCAGAAAGAAAATAACATTTCTAGTTTTAGTAAAAATATTTTATCTGAAAATAAAAAAAAAATTATACCTCATAAAATATCTCGCTAGCACCTTGTTTCAGAAATTGATGTAATTTTCATAGAATACTGTTGCGTAAAATCATAGATGCCGGAAGAAACAGGACATTCGGAAGGAAGTTCCACTCACCACAATCCCGATCTTCCGGCACCTCCAAGGTGGACTATAACTTTAGGTTTTGTAACACAATCTCCGTTCAGGGTCTTGAGTCCTTCAGATTGCACAGAACAGACACTTAGATACACGTCTCACTCGTTTGTTATACTGCGAAATTTACTTGTTACCGCACCGATTCAGGGTCGCCGATCGACTGACACGACGGCAGGTGAGGAAGGGAGGGGGGGTAGAAGGCACAGTACATTATCTTCGTTCAAGCATAAATACATGTCCCAAACAAATACTTTAAGAAGAAAATTAATAATCTATTTTAATTTTTTGTTCGACAATAATAAATAATCACCATTCTAAAAGTAAATTAACGAAACTCAGTATACTCTCGATTATCCGGGGTCGCATCAACCGAGTTGCGGATTAACCGGGGTAGTAAAAAAATGTGAAATTTTGTAATAACATTTCGAAACATTATTTAAATTGTAAAAATAATTTTTCATTCTAATATATAATACAATATTCCCATCAATATGAGCTGGCTAAATTGATAGAAAATAAAACAAGCGAAATTATTGGGATTTCTGATCGATGACGTGATTACCAATAGCGAAATTGCGAAAACCTCACCGATCTCAAATTATCATAGCGCTTAGATTCAATGTTTACATTTGAAGCAAGCGGGCGTTTCAGGTCGACGGGGTAGTGGGGCATGTCAGAAATGAGCTTTTTATTATGTTAAAAAAAAAATCCAGATATTCATGCTATTAAAATTTTTCAAAATGTGCAATATCTTCGGAGATATAGGCGTTAAAAGTTGAGCTTGTTGAAAAAGGTTTGGATTATCATATCAACGGTGTCACGTCACATTTCTCGTACGTACCGGCCAGTGTGAGCCAATATTAGTACTGGGGTGTCGAGTACGTCACACGAAAAAACGGTATAAATCGATTGTTTTTAAAACACGAAACTTTGAACATCTGTAACTTTGCCATATTTCAAGATATCGAAAAAATTCGTTCAGTTTTGTAAATGTAATTTTTTGAACCAATTTTGATTGATTCCAATTGATGCCATTACCTCATTGTAAATTTAAATGCAGCGTGCACATACTCTTAGGTTGAATTACAGATTTTTTAGTATAATCGATTAATTGTATAAAAACATTTTTGGGTTAAAGAATAATTTGTTTGTATCAAAGAGTTGAAAATTTAAAGCGTAGATCTTTTTGTGGAAACCAAAAATAACAATATTATGCATAGATTTTAAACTCAAAAGGGACATGCTTATTTTAAATTCAGCATCCTAGTTGGGCTCGGGGCGCAATTCTCATACAGCCTGAATCTGTATTCACTACAAGGGTAGAAGGGTAGGCAGGTGTAGGAGTGGGTGAATCATGCAGAATGGAGAGAGGATGGCGTATTATCTAATGGAACATGAATATGAACGAGGAAAAAGGAGTTTTGAAATACGTTTTTTTTGTAAATCTCATCCAATCAAAAGGACGAAGCATTTACATATTTTTGAGTTTTTAAATTTTCCTGCAGTACTAATATGTCACAGCATATATTTACTTACTGTTCATTAAATATTCGATTAGTGCAAATTGTTGGAGGATAATCTAAATGTATTTGGGAGTTTTAGGTGTGCTTGTGTGTGAGATCAGATTCGGATTATTATTCGTGTTCTTATATATCGCAGTATTCACATTAGTCACAGGGGCAAAACAACAGAAATACTTTACTTAAATGAAAACATTGAGTTTATTGTATTAAAATTTATAATGATTACCAATAGGTACTATACGGGAAGAATCCATGCGGTGGATGCTATTACTGAGCTCGGAGAGTTGTGTTTATAATTAGATTTGTGTGAACGTTGGTCACACTTTTAATGGTAGTAATTCTATAATTGTCTGGCAAAAATGTTATTTGACCGAAAACCAAAAAAACAAATCATTCATGGATGATCCATTATTGAATATTATAGAACTTATTGATGTTTCTCTATCGATATACCTCTCATCATCATAGTGTGAGCCCTGGTCTTCTCGAGAATACCCCTTCACCGACCAGTCTCTGCACTTCCTCTCGCTTTCTACCGATTGCTGAAGTTAAGAATATAGAATAGATCAATAGTTTTGGGTCTACTTATACGTCCTTCTTCAGGTTGACTTTTAAGTTGTTGGTTCAATATTAAATATTTTAAAATATTACTAAAAACGTGAAAAAAAAATTCTTTTTTCTGCGAACAATATTTTTATTTGTTAAGTTATGTGTTACAAGCGTACTAAACCACTCCATTTAGATAAAGCCTTACAAAACGAAATGTGTATTCGCTACATAACGAGTGCTTCCTCCTCTGGGAGTACAGCGAAGGCTGAAGCGGGAAGAAGGCATTTTCAAAATAAATAATGGAAACACATCTCAACAAATTTTCTTTAAAATGTCTCTCCATCAGTTCTGATTCCAAAATAAAAGAAACATATTTCCAGATGTTGGGAGGGATTTCAAATATAACGAGAAACAAATTTAGAGTACATAAATAATGAATATTCTTTTATACAAGAAAAATGATAATTGTATCCGACCCCTTGAGAGAGAAGGAAGAGGGAGCTTTTAATACAAAAAAGGTTCCACGCTATTTTCTCTGTATTTTCTTTTATTTTCGTAAATACAGTTGTTTAATTTAATTGTTTTCAGACGGTGTAAAAATACAGGTGGTAGGATACAGAAAAGCGTTAACTATGTATATCATATGTTTTGGTTACAGTAGGGAATTCGTTGAAAAAAACAAATCATTTTTTTGAAATTGATTTATAAAACAGGGATTAAAATGTGTTAATAATACATTTATTTCATTTTATGTACTCTCTAGTGAACTTTTAACTTCTAAATCAAAGTTACCAATTATCATTATAATCGGACACCAATAACTCAAATGATTCAGAAATTCTGTATTTTTCACGTACAACGCCATCTGGAATATTACATATTAATTATTTAGGGACAATTCTCTACAAAATATATTATGATTATTCAAAGGTAAAACATATAAATATTTAGATTTTTTTATTGGGAAAAGTAATCGTTGCTCATTCGGTTCTGCTAAAGGCCCGTGTCCACGAAAGGAGATACGATTAGATAATCTCAGAGATTTAGTTGAGATATATCTCAATACCACGTACACGTGTTGAGATTTTATTTGGAGATAAAGAGATCAGCTTGCGATTGGTAGAAAGAAACAAATACTCAAATCAGTATTCATAACGATCGATCTGACAGTGAGATTTGACACGTGCACACAAATGTCAACTTAAACCGCTATAGATCCGAAAAATGATCTATTCTGACTAGTTAGCAATTGACATTTAACATTTGCAACATTAAAGTTATTTATTATTTTTTATTTGGTGCTGGGAGATTCAAAATCACTCAACTGACGAATAACAATGACATTTGACGATTAAAGTACGTTACGAGCATGGAGTAAGGCATGGGAATCTCTAAGATATGGTGTATACACGGGTACTACGAAAGTTGAGTTATCTCCAAATAATATCATGGGAGCAAAATCTATCTCAGAGATTATGTTGAGTCGAAAATCTCATTCGTGGACACACGCTATGATTAATTATTGATCTATTCAAAAGAGATTTGATTTTTTAATGCTAAGATTATGCAGTATTTTCTTGTATGATTTATATTTGCTTATATTTAAAATATAAAATTATAACAATTTCCAGTGTGTGACCAGCCGCTTGTATTATTAACCAATCCGATATCCAGTTGAAATCTTCTGTTTTCCGGATTATATTATCCCCCTTTCAACATTCCTGTATTTTTCTATTTTCTTTTTCTCCCCCCATATTTGGATTATTTGAAGAAGCATAATCGCATCATGGAGATGTTGATAATTTCTGGAATAATATACAGGAATACAAACGAAATTTAAAATATCTTTCTAGCGTAATTAACAAATGAATTCAAAATTAATAGTTAAACCTAAAAAACGTTATAATTTGGAGTCAATGAAGCTGGATGGATGAAAAAAGTAAACTAGTTGGATATTAAAATGAAGGACAAACTACAAAAAAATGACAAAAGGGAACAAATCTGGCAGGAACACAAAATAGTTGATACTATAAAGATTTCAAATTATTATTGCCAGCAAATGTGAAGGAACCAACTAGTTATACTACTTTTCATAGGTCATGTGCAGAATATGTAGTATCTAAGTTTATCTGCTAATCATTTAATGTGTTTATTTCTTATTCTTATTCTTTGATGCTAACTGATATACGATATAATTACATTTATTCATGTTTTATAAAGTGTTATATACTAGGTGTAAGAAGTTTTTTTACAACTAATTTAAAAAAATATACATACATACAACAATAAAATAAAATATGTAGGACACGTATCAGCTACGTAAAGAATATTATAGAAGCAATAATAAAGAATAATGAGAAATGCAAACGCGGCTTCTGACTAGACAATCTCAGTCACTTGATAATGACGGTGATCAAAGAAAGATTGGCATTCAAACACTGTCCTTAAATATGAGAGAAATATAAATAAGTTCTGGACTACTGCAAATCTAACATGAACTAATTAATTTAATAAATGCTCAGGTTTGTCCAGAATGCTCTGAAATTCGTCCGAAGTAAAAAAAAATATCGGAAAATGTTGAAAAACAAAATACAGATGACGCATTAAATAAACTTCTGCGCACGCAATGATAATTATTTCGTAATAGTTTATAACAATGTTAATTAAAATAATATCTTTGACGCCGTACATGGTAGTGATTGACTTTTCAAAAAAAGTTGTCTTCTGAGAAAATCAATTCTAATTATTAATTACATTAAAATAATTATTTTGTTTGAAATTAAAAGGACATTACATTACTCCAAGTCATTTAGATCACAAAAAAGAAGTTGTAATATATTTACAAAAAAGATACATGTCGTACTCAAGAAATTACGTAATCGAAACTAGGATTTTTTTTCCACAATTAACAAGAGTGAATGTTTTATCGTACATTTTAGAGCAAAATAATTGACTTTGACGACGAATTATATGCAGTTGAATAAATGATTCTAGAATGTACAGTTTAAATCATGAAAAAAACTACACCAATGCATAAAAATATGATTCTTTGATTGGCCTACCATATTCAAAACTCATATTAAAATTTTTGACGTTTCTGGATACAGTCAGTAATTTACAGATTTCTACTATTATAATATACGAGCATCCATTCTTTCAAAGAGAAATAAATTCCATCAGTGGCTGTGGTATTTTTCCATTACGTGGCGAACGTAAATGGAAACGTCAAGGTATAAAATGTTGGAGTGCAGGGGTTGGTGCAGTGGTGTATCTCATACTACCCTTCGGTCGGCACAGCGCACGACTCTCGGGCGGGGGATGTTATGAATGAAACATGCCGTAAATAATTCACAAGTGACAAGCAATTGTACAAAAAGTATTTAACTGCAAGGCTTTCAGCCATATTTTAGATAAACAAGTTTCCTGATTCGGATTAACACTACTATTACACCGCGTTAAACCATTTATATTATTATATAATCTATTTATTATTCTGATCTGTTAATACTTCGGACAATTAATGTTCGAGGCCTTCTTTTCGACTGCTTTCCATGTATCCCGGTCTTTAGCAAAAACGATCTAAAGCCAACACCACAAAGTAAAATCAATGAAAGTAAATACATTTTATTAAATTATTTGGTTTGTTTAAATAATCTCAGAATATCAACAGTTCCATGAACAAATCTGTAGATGGTCCTGCATGCAATATAAAAATAGAAAAAAAAGTGTTTGGGTTAAGCCTTTTGACTACAACAAATTTTACTTCAAATGTAACGCATTAAGGAAGACTTTAATTAGTAATTCATCTCTTGGTGTTTTTTTTTTTACGAAAATTTGGTTTGGTATGCTTATTTTTTTTGCGTTGTATTACTAATTGAAAAGAACAAAAAAAAATATACATTCATAGAACCCATCAAAATATTATTTATTATGAAACTATTTTTATTGATACAAAAGTTAGTTTAGTTTTTAGCGTACAAGTAAATACAATATACGATATTTATTAAAATAACTTTTTAAAAATTTAATGCTATTAAAAAATTATATAATTTCATTGTTTGATGGTTTTAATACAAATAAATAGAAGATACAAAATGAGATAAAATATCTAAAAATATTAAAAAAGTGTTCCAATTGAAGAAATTTTATATATAAAATTTAATAATTGCAATGCAAAGCACGTGACTTTCACGGTCAATGATTCGTGAATGTTTGAAATGTATTTGGGGTATATTTTTGTAGTAGTTTATACCTATTACACGCTCAGGTAAGTACAGTGCAATTTCGTTGTTAAACTGAGCTTGAGTTATGAAGAATACCGTATCCAAGATAGAGTTAATTGATAAAATATAATGCTATTAAGTATTCATGTCAGATAAGAGAAATAACCCAGATTGAGAGACGCTCTTCGTAATATGCAGGAAATTTCTATGTACTCTGGGCTACAAGTTTTGGAGTAAATATAATACCTACGCACTGTCTCTACAGACAGCCAGAGAAGTCCGAGACATAGCTGGAGCCTTCCTGACATCACACTAAATAAATGCACAGTGGACGCAAGCAAACGGTATTATTTTGAATAGTTAAAAAAATAACAACCCTTTAAAGAATGCCTTTGTAATTAATAAAATACGTTGCAGAGTTTTCTTATTACCTTTGCTAAAGTGAAGGTAAAAATTCTAATAAGGAATGCTGAGTACATACCTCGATGTGGCATTGAGCGTCACGTCGGAGCGCCTGTTCGCCGCATCTCGCGATGCACACACGCTCCGTGTGGCGGTTGAAACTTTCGCTGGCGTCACAGGACTTTTCCGCAAAGCTTTGCCGGTAGTTTCGCATATGAGGCACACTCATTTAATGTTCAAAGTTGTTCATTTGACGGCGGAAAATTTAAATTAAACACCTTTGACAGGGTCGGGAGCCTTCCATTAAAACTGAAACACCCACTCGGAAAATCAAACATAGACGATTTCTTTTTATTAGGTACAACAGAACGAATAATAAAACCGTTTGTAATAGTTTTTGAAGATTTTAGAACATATTTTTCTCATTTTTGATGTATAGACTGTGAGGGTGAAGGTCGGCGTTCTACCCTCTCACCGGCTAGTCAGTGCTGAACACAAGTTCCGTGGGTTCTTCACCTCAGAAACGCATACCCACCTTAATTTGTCGCATTCCGCCTTCATCCTAAACTAGGAAAAATTTATAAATAATACCTGGAAGAGAAAAATTAAAAAGTGTATTCGTTATAAAAAAGAACATAAATAAAGTTAAAGTCAAAATACAACTCACTTTAACGAATCGTAATTTCGTCGGGCTGGGCGCGAATTCGACGTTCTTCCTGCAGGCAGGTGACAACCAAATGTTACAATAGATGGCATCACTCCGGTCTATACTCATCCGAGTATCCCATCTCCATGACCCGTCACCGTAGTTGATTCTCTGACTCTCTGATTCCGACGCAATAGAATTGTAGAAAATCAGATGTAAAGTAGCCCTTGGTAATAATGACACCAAAACCGATGTAGTGAAAATAACCAAGGCAAAAGTAACCAGATGGAAACATCTCGTTTCCTATAAAGATTATTCATCATGCGATTAGATTAACAAATTAAAGTAAATTATGCACTAGTGATTGAATAACATAAAAGTTACTTACACTTTGGTTACGTTGGATGCGCACGGTTACATCTTAGAAACGCTGAACAGCTATAACCCGCGTAATTTTGACAGCTCTACTCGATGAATTGAAACAGAACCATGGATGGTGACCGTTTTTATAACCTTCAAAACAGATAGCGATACCAACGTAAGGGCAATAATTTATGATTACGCGGTACTTGGCATTAAAACAAGTGACGGAGCAATTTCAAACGTGACTAATCAAATATGTACGCCATACTCGTTATAGTGAATATATATATACATATATATATATATATATTATTTAGTACACATCAAATTCGAAAATCCACAATATTCACTTTTCGTCCACGTAGGTAGGTATGTAGATGATTTATTCGTGAGCTCAGTCCCACACGGTACACACAAAAAGATTTGAATTTTAAAATAATACATACCTAGTACCTACCCACGCAAAGCATATCATGAAGCAATCGTGCAAGTGTAATAAGTGAAATTTTAAAATGTCATAAATAAATGTAATAAAATGTATTTCCTTCCTTTCCAGTGATCTGTATACATAACAATATACACCGAAGGCTACATAGATAGAGTAGGTACTAATTGTACTCACTCGATTTTATATTTTATTTATCAAAGCTGTTAGACGTATGTGCAACCGTTCAGTATTGAGATCATATTTATACGAACTGATCTTTCCATTAATCGTGAAGGGGACTTAATTACAAACTTGGTTAAATAGTATCAAGTTTGTATCTTGTAATCTTGGTCAATCAGATTGAACGTATTAATTATAGAAGCAGTTGCAGCTGGCGATTACTAAGTGTGCACTGGGCCGGATTAAGGAAATTAGGCCACCAAACAAGATTTAAATCTGGACCTCTACAATAAATTAATCTGTTCGTATTACACTGTGAGGATGTACTGATGATATGTTATGTTGGTATGGTAATAACTTCTTTGAAACTATTAAAGCCAAGGGTTTACTTGCTGGATGGAAGCGATACGCGATTTGTATTACTTGCAAAACGGTTCCAGGTTAGTTCTTTCTGTAGATATGGTAGGAATATACCTACTGTTAATGGGGATTAGTTCTATGTGACTGGCATATTTATATATATGACACATTTGTCACTTACAGCTCTAACAGTTTTATTTAATTTATTATTCTTTAGCAACAAATCTATCAAAAATTTGAAAAATGAATGAAAAGGTAAATAAATAAATGTACATGCCAATGTAAGTGATTCCAAGTAATTGACAAAATTACATATTTTTATCATGCTGCTGGGAAAAACGCAACGAATTACTTCATACACTGATTAAATACGTCAAAATGTCATCAGGTTTCTACAGTTGATCTTCTATTCAGAATATTCTGTATTGTCTGACTTCGAGTCGAATACTGGCGCGTGCCGTATCAGAGGTGTCAGCCTCGATGCAACCAGCAACGGAAAGCTTGGAAGGGGTTGGGGAAGGCATATATTCTGCACTGAAATCAAATAAGCTGAGGATGATGATGATAGCGTTAAGTTCGTGGGTAGAGATAATTAACCTGTTAGCTGCCCAGAACAATCGTAGGTGAAACAGCATCATGCCACCATATTGGCGCCAAAATTTTTAAAATTCAAAATTAACAAGCTACTAGCCTTTTCAAAATTTATTTTTACGAAAAAACAATGAAAACGTTGGTATAACAAAAAAAAAATGTGGGTACTATTTCACTATAAGCGTCCATCGACCGCGATTTCGTACGGTTTTGAGATGAAAAAAAAGAAAAAATAAAAGTTGATAGTGTTGTCAGGCCATGACACTTAGAACATTATTATTTATCTTATATTTGTTTTTTGAAGGATATCAGATTTTTTTAATGTGATGCTTAGAACAATAATATATTAGCACTTCACGACTACGTACATATTACATATCGCACTTTTATATAGCACTAACACGCATAAAATGATGCCGCCGGCCGCAGCAATGGCCAATGCTACCTAACGGCGCACTCACTCTATTTATAGTAAAACGCTCGTATATTAATTTAAATTAATGACTTCGAACGTACGTCAAAATCTAACTGACAATTTACTCAAATTGGAACGTTCCAGATATTTTCCAACTTATTGCGTCCTTCTCATCATCAAACTCTGCGGTAGTAACGAGCATTTCGGGAATGTCTAAAAATCCGGCAGTCTCCACTAACGAAATAAGTCACCCTCCGCCATTTTGTAAAGTAAAAATAAAAAAAACTTTTCCAAAATTCGATAATTGTAAAAATATCAGCACTTTGACGTCGAAATGTGTGTTAAATTTTCAAATTTAATAAAATTGTGATCTGGCAACGCAAAAGTAAGCGCCAACTATCAATTTTGTATGGAGGAAAAATGAGGATTTTTACATTCGATTTTAGACGTAATTCATTATGTTCTTGAGTTGAAACAGATTTCTATGGGGCGCCGTACCATATCACTACTGGAAATAATAATTTGGTTAAAGATCCGATCCGCGGCACCGGTGATATCATGTGTTATTTGATGGTCATTTTCCGTGAGAAATAGATGTCGCGGAATGTCACGTGGTTGTCCGCTGTATTCACAATAGCCAACTTAAATTCTGACAATTCTCATTCCATATCTTTCTCTATCGGAAACTTGCGACGAGGGCAGCCAAGGAGTTAAATAAATAAATGCGCATCATACACGTGAACACTAAGTTCCGTCAAGTGAGCGATAAAACCAGTTCCTGCCTCGATAAATATAAATACACGTGCACATTAGACCGCGACTGGTAAACCTCCAAACCAAGAAGCACCAACTTGGCAAAACTTTTCCTTCGCGAATAGTCTGCCGGCTGAGAACGAGCGTGGGTACTTCTCTTTACACACAATTTGAGAAAGTTTACCACTGCAAATATGAACAGTGAAGAAGTGAACCGAGCTTCATTCAGAGAAGAAGAAGAGGATATGTGGAGGGGGGAACAAGAAGAACGGCAAAGTTCCCCTCTCAGGTACAGAACGATCCGAGATATACGAGTTATACGAGTATAATATATGTATTATTTACGTATAGAGACTATTGATTTTCCAGCCCGCATTCAACATCTGACGGGTTGTATAATATATAGTTTTATGGGTTTATCTGCTCTGCTTTAGTAAATATCACATTTTATCTTAACGAACTGTGTATAACTAAACCTATATTTACATCGATTTTATTTCAATTTTATTCACAATCTTCTTTTTCTTTTCGGCTTCTTGTCATTTTTGTCCCACGGTGAACTCATTATTGAGAGGCAAAATTTGTTATGCAATTCCACACTTCCCTGTCCACTGCTGTTTTTACCGCCGGCGGGGTTTCTTCCATCAGTCGAGGTGAGTTAATTATTTACCTTAATGGTTCATGTTCACGGATGAGACAGTTCAGCGTTCAACGTAAAGCGATTTATGAATATTTATGAATCTCATATATTTTGCGCGCGAATTAGAATAACGCATCCAGTATGCACGTACATTTATTGACTCTCAGAGAATAAAGTCTCATTGAGAGATCATCGTGAATATGGGCCATAACCCCATCCTCCCCGTTCTACGCCTTCCTTGTTTAATTCCAGTTTATTTATTTTTTACAAGACTATTGTCACCAGTAATGATTGTCGTCATTGTCCATTAGTTGTTCTCCTTTAGTCCATGAGATTTGTGCAGTTCGAATGTGTTAATATTTTTCCTGTCCCTGATATTGATAGTCCAGGTTTCCGTTGCTCACAAAAATATTGGCAGGACCAGTGTGTCACATACAAACATACTTTTTTTTCTTGACTTGAATGAAACGTATCTTGAAATTCATGTCAAAACTAGGTTAAAAAACAAGTGAACCCATATTTCTAACGTTATATCTTTAACGCAGTTTTGTGAAATATTTTACTCTGAGAGTCTCCGAACATAATATAAAACATATACAATTTTAAAAACATGTTTTCATTTATATTTTGAATATTATTTTACAATCAAAACTCGATGAAATAAAATCTCTCATTATATTACATTATATTAATCTCACGTCCTACTTTAAAACATTTTATATTTTGCGACTACGTATTTGTTTTGCTTCAATTACTCCAAATGTTTTTATTTTAATATTTTTAATATATTTAGGAATTGTAACAAAGGGGAATTTAATTTAAAAAGTTGCACATTCTAAATATATAAACTGAAAAAATGACATTGAAAAAAATTTGTAGGAAATTTTTTCGCACGTGGTTGTATGTGTTTTTAAATAAATTAAACGTTTTTGCGCGAAGTTAAAATACGATTCAGAGTTCAATCATTACAGAGAATTTATTACTCAGGGTGTATACTTTCTGCTTGCATGGTAGTTAGAGATTAAAATAGAGGTTTAAATATTCAGTTTAATATATAAGTACTTATATAGATTAAATAATACTTACAGAAAATAATATCTTCTATCTTTTCTCTCTTGTGCAAAGTACGGTAAAAAATGAACAATTTAATAAGATAAATATATAATAAAGTATATTAAAAGGTCGAAAGTGACTTGAAGCATTTGAGATGCGGTTATTCAAAATAAGCTGGATGGATAGAGTTACGAATGAAGATGTTATGGTTCGGATGAAAAAAAACAGGAATAAAATAATAATAAAATTCGAAAACTTTCATATCTCGGACTTGTCATGAAACATCCAGAGAAGTAAGAGATCTGGCATCTCATAATGTAAGGAAATATTGCTGTAAGTTGAAACCCTGGAAGAAGGAGAACATCATGGCTATGAGGGCAAACCTACCACTTACCCAGGACCGTTTATAAGCAAAAGCTTCTATATGGTCCTACTCATACGCCGCCAGCTTGGCATTTATTTAATGCTCTTATGATAACTGCGCAACAGCGTCCCGCACATAGTGACAGGGCGGTGCCGCACAGCTGTCAAAACAAAATTGCCCTCATAGACCCCGACAACTTCCACTTAATTGAGGTATAAACAAAAACATATTAAATAAATTAATTTCAATGCAATATATAAAAAAACAAAGAACATCATGGCTAAAGAACTTAAGACAATGGTTTGACGAGTCTACAGTAGAGCTTTTCCGGGCCGCAGTAAACAAAGCGATGATAGCCAACATGATAGCCAAAGTCCGTTGAACGGATAGGACACAAGAAGAAGAAGAAGAAATTGCTGCTATACATTTTATGAATATAGTAAAAAATATGACCTATTCTTTAATGTTGAAAATTATTACTATAAAACTTTAAGGCAATTTTAAGATGATAATAATTATGTAAATTATTTTTGATGAATTGTATCAATATTTTCATGATAAGAAAAGTTTAATACTATTAAATAATAATGATGTTATTTCTAAAATGCTTCGTTTCATATCATATTTACTACACTCAAATTTGTTCAATAATATTTTGTGCGATATTTAATATTGCAAATTATTTAATAAGTAGTAGCTTTTACAACGCTACTCACAACGATCTCACCTAATAGTAGTGAAGTCTGTCACGTATTGTATGGGAGAAGGAAAGGGAGGGAGACTAATAGAAGAAGAGGTTTTACCCGACATAACTGATGACTTTTTATGATATACTGGTGATAATAGTTCACCTAAAGTACACCCTTGCTTGTAAAGTTATATACTTTCAGTACATGTAGAAGATACCTGCAGTTTATTCAATATTCTCCGCGGAGAGGGAGGTGAGCCATCTACAAAAAATAAACCAATGTAATATGCAATTATTGAGTTCTGCATTCAATTCTGACAATTCGTTTTCCAGCTGCGCCTCGCTGTGGCGCATTTTCGAATTAACAAAGAGCCTCCGAAGGTTGAGGAAATAAAACAAATTTCGCGCTCTGAAATTGTATTTTCACAATTCCAAACGAATTATTGCGAGAAATATACCTTTCTCTGGAGTGCTTTCTCGGGCATAAATGTTGTTTTGTTCCACCCAGACAACGAGAAAATATCTAATGGTAATTATCATAATGTAACAAACTGCTCTCATGGACGAACAACGGAATGATTTATTTGTATAACTTTAAATAACTGCCCATCCATGTACATATGCTTATTTATTTTGAAATATTTTCTTTCTGTTTGGATGAAGTTCAGAGCGTTACGAACATAACTGAATATTTATTATACAAATTAACGATTATCACTTCAAATTCATAATTCATCACGTTGCATTTTTTTTCATAAAATATATTTCCTTGATAACTGAAACAAAGTATAAATATTAAAGTGAGCATATTCTTATTGTGAAGGTGTAATTATTCAGAATATAGATCTGCGATATTTTAAATACTAATTAAATGTATTGATTGGAAAGACATACATATAAAATTAATTTTATCGAAAAATATTGTTATTGCTACTGAGATTCGAACCTGGATCTCTCCGGGGAACGTGCATTAACCGATTATGCTTAGATAGCTTTCAAATAATGGAATGATAGATGTATCAATTTGAAAAGTGTAACATATAGGTTCGAAAATTTGTCATCAATGCACTGCGTATCGTAGCATAATCGGTTAATGCACGTTCTCCGGATTGGAAGAGATCCAGGTTCGAATCCCAGTAGCAATTTTAATTCGATAAAATTGATTTTATATGTATATCTTTCTTAATTTACTTTTCTTAATTTGTATTTAAAGTATTAATAAGTCATTGAAAAAGTGCAAAGAACAAATCTTCTAACTTTAATCTTATTTATTGCAATAAAGCATGGTATCGCAAGCGGGAGCATGCAGACGACTAATATTCCCGTCAAGTGTCACCATATCCGGTGCAACTTCACGGAAGAATCTATTGGCCGTGGCGCTCGCCGGAACCCGCCGAAGTGGAGCAGCGGTCCCTGGAATACCTAATACTCGATGCAGTGGCGTAGCAACAAATTGCCGGCCCCGGGCAAGCGTGCATATCACCCCCACCCCCCCAAATTATTTATTTATTTATTAATTTATTAACGCCCTTATGGGCTTTTACAAAATAGGTTTGGTATAAAACATAATAAAAAGCACATGAGCAGCTACGCAAGTAGCATGGAATATATATATAAAAATAGAATAGAAAAAATAGAAATTAAAAAATAAGCAAAACAAACTATAAAAAATAAGGGTTCAAGACAGAAAAAATAATAAATTTTAGGTTTGACACAGAATGGCTGAGAATCAAAATCAGTTATATCTTTGACTCAGAACAGCATCAAAAACATCACTCTTATATTTAAACATAGAATATCGGAATATATCTATAAGACCAAAATCGTTCCCAAGCCTGTGAATGATGAATGAGTGAATGGAAAAGCACGACGACCTGGTACTCTGCGCAGGAACGTGGTATACAATAGTTCAGTTAAATTAGGGGCGTCTAGTATGCCATTTACTATTTTAAATAAAAATAATAAATCACTTAAAGTTCTTCTACACGACAAGTTCGTTAAATTAAGAGTGCTCATTAGAAAATCATAATTCTATTGTTCAGTGGGTATACACAGTTTGAAGTTAATAAACCTTAAAAATTTATGCGAATGGCTATCGAACTAATTATAAATATAAATTTATGCTGAATGGCTGAATGGCTATCAAACTTTAAACCTTTCTAATTTTAATTCGTGCACTTTATAAAATGGAGACCAAATAGTAATTCTAAATTGCTACAAACTACAGTCGTGTATACAACTTTAAGCGATTTAAGTGAGTTGATATCTTTTACCGTTCTTAATACAAAACCAAGACATTTTATAGGTTTATTTGTGATTTCATTAATGTGTGGAACGAATTATAGTTTTTTTATCAAATAATATGCCAAGATCTTTCATTGGAGATACTTTTTAAAAGTTACGCTGTTAATGCTGTAATGAAAAACAATGTTTTTTTTTCCTGCAAAACGTTATACAATGGCATTCATCAATATTTAAAAAAAGTTTGTTGTGTGTACACCGTTCATGTAATTTTTTAAGGTTAGATTGAAGAATAAGATAGTCATTTATCGACTCAATTGTTCTGGATACCTTAAGGTCATCAGCAAACAACAATATGTCAACTTTATCAAATGTAACAACAATATCGTTAATAAATAATAAAAATAAAACTGGTCCTAAGTGTGAGCCTTGAGTTACACCAATAGAAGCCTCAAATTAAGTCGATCTATAACTAAAGATTTTCACATATAGTATCCTGGACGATAGGTAACTTCCAAATCATTTAAAAATATTTATGAGTATAATACGAGAAATTTTGTCGAATGCTTTGCTAAAATCTGTGTACACAGTATCAGTCTGAAGATTATTATAAATAGTTTCAACTAGTCGATGCTGATGTATCATAAGATTAGTAAGAGTTGATCTACCCGAGATGAATTCATGCTGATCAAGTGAAATAACTTTCTTTATTTCGGCGTCAAGTTTAGTTAGTAACACTGATTCTAATAATTTTGGTATGGCTAATTGTAAATAAATTGGCCAATAGTTGGAGACATCAGATTTATCACCTTTATTGTAAATAAGGGACAAAAAACATCGATCAGGAAAAGTTCCAGTTCTCAGTGAGGGGTTAAAAAGTTTTGTTAATGGGTTTGACAATACCGAGATACATTCCATAAGAAAAATTGTAGACACAGTATCTGGTCCAATAGATTTGTTTGGATCCAGAGATTTTATCTTATTTTTGATATCACCCTCGCTAAATGTATAATTATTAAGTTCAATCTGAAGGTTATTATTCACACTATGCAGTGTATAATCGGTTTCAGTATCATAGACTTCAGAGAAGCATTCGGCAAACAAATTTACAACATCTTGATGGTCATCAGCCATTCTGTGTTTATAATACATTATATTTATTATTAAGCGTATTTGAGAATTTAAAAATATGTTGAGGATTAGAGATGGTTAATTGTTCAAAATCACTAATACAGTTTTTATAACATATTTTAACTAAGTTTTTTGATCTAAGTCTTAGTTCACTAAATTTAATAAAGTCATTTATATACCTAGTTAGTTTATTTATATCTTTTATGAGCAATTTTTTTGTGGTGAATGTCCTCAATAAGTTCCTTAACAAAACCATTTAGGAAAGTCACTAACGATACATTTGAATACAGGAACAAATGATTCAATAGCATTGTTAACAACAGAGTAAAATAAATAAATCACAGAGTTAATATTATCGGTTGAGTTTAAAAAATTCCAATCAACTGTCGATAAATAATTATTAATTTTTACATAGTCAGCTTTAAAAAAAAAATTGTAATTGTAACTCTAGATTTCTTACTAAATGAACATTTACATATAATTTACATATATTTACATATTATTATTTTATGTCCATATATTAAATCTTAACTATTAGGTACATAACACTAAAATAGTAATTCTATGGTACAAATAGCTGTCACAACTACTGGACGTCCTAAAACGAAATTTAGTTTTTCAAATTGACTCAAAACACTGTTTTATTCCAGTACACTTTTCATTGTATTAAACGATATAACGTTTTCAAGGACATCTTCCTATTATCAATATTATAATTCAACTAAAATTAAAAACACTTTCGAACAGGGGTGGGGGTGGAGTTAAAATGGATAAGAGAGGGGATGTAATAATGTAAATGTTTTTGTTATGTTATTTTTATTATTAAACAATTCTAAATTTATACTTTTGTTTGAACAATAGTGGGTTTTCAGAATTTGCTAATCATTTGATAGAAAATGGTCATGGTTTTGATAAAAAATTGGGATTGTCAATTTTGCATATAGACGGTGTTGGTCACAAATTAAATAATTTGGAATCGTTGGAGATAAATAAAGCATGTAAAACTAATCAAAAAATTATTAACAACCAACTAATTTTAACTACGAGTCCCATTCTAAATTTTTTTCCTAAAAATTATTCGAGTAAATTTGTATTAAGTAATGATTTGAGTTAGGTACTAAAAATTTTTTTTTTTTTTTAAATTGATTTTGAAAATAGAATATGACTTCTGGTGGTCTCAATCAGATGAGACTCGGCTCGTAATGCACCTCCACAAATCCCTGTCCTGGGTCGCTCTCACATTCGACTCCAGGGTCTCTTCAGGGTATCTCCAGCCAGATGCAATGCACCTATTCACCGTGCTGGCACTCTTCCAGGTCTTTTTCACTTAGATGCATAATGTGGCTAAAGAATCTTTCGTTCATTTAGTTTGTTGTAGGATTGTGCATCATGCTCTCTCTCCACGGGATAGGTAGCATCATTCTCCAGCAACACATTTCGAAGGCGTCTATTTTACTCTTGTCGCTAGTGCGGACTGTCTCCGCTGCAATCATGAAAATTGAGGAGACAAGAGTGTAAACCAATATAGTTCGGTACACACTTTGTGAAAAATATTCAATCAACGTGAAAAAATATTTGCTGTTATCCTTAATTAGTAGAGAATATTACGTTGTCCCTGCGAACCTTTTACAAAATTTTATATGGGCAAAGATTCAATATTAAGAACACATTCTTATTGTGAAGTTGTAATTAACTGTGAAACATAGAACATATGTTCTGAATAATTACAACTCCTCAATAAGAATATGTTCACCTTAATAATATGCAAGGTGTATCAATGTGTCCAAAATGTTATAAAAATGAATTGTTAATTCTGGCGTCTGTTATCGTATTACTCAAAGATATTTAAGATTCCGTAAAAATAAAGAAGATGGCTTTCAAATAATGGAACGATAGAGGTATCAATTTGAAAAGTGTAATATATAGGTTCAAAAATTTGTCGTCTAAGGACTGTGTGCTGTAGCATAATAAGAGATCCAGTTTCGAATCCCGGTAGTAAAAACGATATTTTTTCATAAAATTGATTTTATATGTACATATATCTTTCTAATTATTACATTTAATTTGTCATGACAATGACAGAGATTATTAACGGCATGTACAAGGTAGAACAATCAGGAGAACAACCAATAAGTGCACGATGTAGAATTTGCAAAAGTTTAGCTATGTTTTTAATAGTTAATAATTTATTTATTGAAATAAAAATATTCCATTTGATTTGTACACCTCAACTTCAACTTATTTTATAATTTTGCCATCATGGAGCACGGACGATTGCTCCGGCTGCCAGGGCGGCAGCTACGCCATTGGCACGACCGCTAAAGAGATTCGCGGAAGTACCCAGAAATATCTGAATATTTCAAACTATATATAAATATACATTCATCAAATAACAAATACGCTTTAAAAAAAAATGCACTCAAATTAGTGACTAAAAAATTATAAACGTTTTCAATTACAATTTAAAATATTTGTTGCAATTTCAATTTCATTATTGGAAACGGAGAAATTATTATAATGATAAATTAGTAATTGCAATTTTCTTTCTTGTTGTGATATTTTTGTTTACAATTTTTATTTGTAAGATATTTAGCACTCATATTAATCAAAATAATTTAAACTGTGTAAACATACCCAATTATTTACGATCGTGAACAGCGCTTTGAATGTAATTATTTCTAATAGAAACTCATCAACCGAGGGTAAACTAGCGGTACAATGGAGTACATCAGTATTGGTATCAGTACTCCATTATATTTCTTCTATTGTATATTAGTGTTGGAATATTTGGCGTACTGTCTTCTTTGCTAATCTGCGGTTCTGTATTTTGGATTGTCCACCCACACTCATAATAATAATTATCCATATTATTAATTATTATTAATATTGCGTTTTCCAATATTTTATCCATGACTTTTAATTCGTCAAAGTAACGAATATGTCAAACGTGTTTTTTAATATCTCTAGGTTACGTTCAACTAAATGTTTTCTCATGTTATATTCAATAACAGTACCTAAATATATATTCAATTTGAAATGAAGTGTAAACTGTCCTTATTACGAGTAAGAAAAAACTTACATTAGCGAAATCGTGCGAATTTTTACGACTGGCAAATATATTGAGCATCTTTCATCTCGCGTCGTACCATAGATTGCGTTGCACATTCTTTTCTTATATATGGTCGCACTGTAAAATGCGACGCGGGATGACAGATGAATGTTTATGTGTGTTCGTAATGTTTACGTTTGTTCAATAATTATTTATGTAAATTTTAGTTTTTTTAAGAATGTCTTTAAGTAGATATATAATATATATATTTCAAAGTTAATACATTAAGTGTACTGTTTGTAGAATTCCAGGGAGTGCAATACAGAATGCACTAGCAGAAAAGTAATCAATGCAGAATGCATTCCGGCTAGTTCATTATAATAATACCCTTCTCTCAACAGAAAATCGTGTCTAATAATTTGTGGTGATAAAACAGGCTTGCCTAGTTAGACAACGTATTTAAAAAGTATGTAAAAATGTTTTTGTTGATTAGCTGTACGTTGGGTATGAGGCGGAATCATTCAACAATTATAAATTTGTACAAATTTAATTTATTTTAAAATCAACTAAAATGAAATAGCGATCTGATTTATTTCGTTTGAAATACAATAATCGATGGTTAATATGTACGCTTTTACCTTTATAATTGACAGCAGATTCTGTTTGTTTTATGTACATTTGTAACAAAATATACCATTACTCAATCAGGCAGTTATAAAAAAATATTTTCCTATTTAAAATAATTTATATTATAATGAAATTACAAAAGTATGTTAAAAAATAATCAGTAACAATCATTTATTCACAATATCTTAAAAGGAATGTGTAATGGTTTTGGAGATAAATAGTACTAAAAAATGAGTTATAATGTTTGGAATTACCTATTTGTTTATTATAATGATATTCCACATTTAAAGTTATTGCGATAGATTTGAAGTCTGTCATTGTTTTAAATAATTTATTGTAATATTGTTGAGATACACTTGCTATACAATTTCACCATATTTGAGATAAATTTAAAGACCTTATTAGACTGAAGATAAACTCGTTCGGTAGAAAGAGACAAAAACTCAAACCCATGTACACGACGCTTGATTTGGCAGCTAGACTCAATATGTATGCACAAAGGTCACCTATAATCATTGACACCTACATATATTTATTCTGAAAAGATAGACTAATACATACTATTATTATTATTCTATTCGTTTTTACTGCTGCTGGGGAGATTCAAATTCGCCAAACTGATGAACGGAACATCAATGGTCAATGAACTGACATTTTTCGTACAACAAAAGTGAAGAGATGATGCATTTCTTTTATTTAGTGTGTATACGATGGACTACGAGAGTTGTCTCCAAATAATCTCACGCAGCAAAATCCGTGTTTCAGAGGACATCTCGCGTTGAATATCTCATAAAATCTCATACGTGAACACGGATTAGATTATTACAGTTAAACATTTTGCGGTACACCAGGAGATCACTCGCCGCACACCGTTTGAGAAACGATGCCCACAGGTTTGAGATTGTTGTGTGAAACAATTGAGTTTTGTTTTCAGATTCAGTAGCCTAGATTCAACTTCCCATCTAAAATATGCAACTGCGCAATTTCTACTGCAGTTTCATGACGTGAAATCGTAAAAAATAAATACAAACACATGACAAGCGCCCGGGCCGTGCTGTGCCGCTTGGTCGTGTTGCAAATTTCAATTTCCAGGGAAAAATATTTGTGCCCAAAACTGAAACATGAAAATATACGAATGCACTTTGAAATATCAAAGAAACGAATACTTTGACGACAGCTTTTCTTGTGAAATATGTGAAACAGTTTATCGTCAGGGTTAACTGGTTTATTGGCTATAATAATTATATTTTATAAAATAATATAACTCCAATCTCCGCCATGTGGCGCTATACCTGGGTACAATCTTCCCAGAATTGAACATTTTAATTGATTTAAAAAAAAAATTTTTTTCCACTTGAGAATTCGTTTCATTAATGAAAAAATAATTAAGAAGCAAAATTAATTGAGATATATATAAAATGTATTTTTAAAGTTGGAATATTATTTTGAGTATTCTTAATTATGTAGTAACGGGTAATTTACTATCATCTTCTTTCGCAATATATTTAAAACCCGTCCAAGAAGAGGTTTTAAATAAAAGTTCTTATAATAATAATGTACATTGTATTTTTAATAATGTGCTGCTGACGTAGATAGGATTAAGGGAAAGTTTTTGAAGAATAATTACGATCCGTTCCAATTCAGCATTTGGCTGGAAGTTTGTGTGGGCCCTAAAGAGTAACGATGTATGCAAAATTTGCTCTAAGCAGAAGAGTTAGATACCTTACAGCGCAACTGAGCAAAACATGGAACTAATGGGACTTAATGTAATGCAAATTTATAAAAAGAGAGTATCTATGTTTTGTGCAGGGTTCTAAATTCGGTTTAGATCGGTAAAAGAGGTGACGGATTGCATAGAGAGTCAACAGGCTTACATGTAATTTGTTTATACATATATATAAATATTTATATATTTAAACAAATAATAGATATCTCATAGAGATGAAGCTAGTTTTTATGAATGGAAAAATATGGAAGTATGGGAAATTACAGGGCTTACGACCTGTCTTCGGCTGGCTTACGCGATCCCTTTACACAATGCAACGTTCAAACACTCGAAAACCACTACACTATCGCCATCTATGGACTAAATTTGATATTAATTTCCCTGAAACAGCATATATGTCACAATGAGAGTCTAATTATTTTTTAAATTATTTAAAACAATATTCTTTATCTGTAAAATGTTTTTAGCACATTATACTAGAATACGCCTGAAAAATAAATATTTTTCAATTTTTATATATTTTATTATTTTGACCAGTATGTTATTAGCAATATTTGAATATGTCCAAGAACACATAATTACTAGATTTTCACCTACAAAGACTGTTATTAAACAACTAATAGATATCACATAGAGACGAAGTTATTTTTTATTAATGGAATAATATGGAAGTGTTACAGGGCTTATTGTTATTATTATTAAGATATCTATTATTTGTTATTATTCATTAGTTCAATTGGTTTTCATCTAATCGCTGGCCACTTCACTACATCAAGGTTCACATAGGGGTAGGCAGGATTTTTCTCTTGTATCATCATTTATTAATAAGTTAATTACAGTAATTCAATATATAAACACATGGAAATAAATAAGACTTATTGTATTAGAATACAAATTATCTTACTTAGTGAAGATTCTTATCTAATTATTTGATTTCTCTATTGTATTACATTTAAAAATAAAATTGTTGCTGACAAAATTTTAGTTTACCTTAATTCAATACGCTAATTACTTTCATTGAAGGATAATCCTTGCTGTAAAACTACTATACAGTTTGGCAAAAAAAATAATTTTGAAATAAATAAAAAATAAAAAAAGTAAAAATATGTAGATAAATGACATACTTATTTATCAAGAAATTAATACAAATTAAATAAACAATTCTACCAATTAAAGGAGCGACAAATTCTACATTTAATGTATATTGTTTAATCCGAGTCAAGTAGTTCACCGTGAAATATTGAAGTTTTTAATATGAAAATGGTTCTTCATGAAGAAAGGTACTAAGAAAGGTACAATACTATCTCATAAAGACAAAGGTATTTTATATTATTTTTAATGGAAAAATATGGAAGTATGGGGTAATTACAGGGCTTACGACCTGTCTTCGGCTGGCTTAAGTGATCACATATATATATATATATATATATATTTATATATGTGGTCGTCATGATATGACGCCATGTATGCACATCCACCGACTTGCTCAGAGGATTACATGAAGTGCGTGGGTCTGGTTCATAGAATTCAACATAATCTCCTGCCTCTCACTTTAGCCGGCATTTTCAGGGAAAAATAAAAAGATTATTGTAAATTTTAAGAAAATAGAAATCATTAAGCGTTCCATCACAAAATGTGATGTGATGAAAGAGATGATATCAGCAATTAAGCCACAATAAAATAATGAAATGAACATAATTTTGTACAAGTAATAATGTTCAACATAATTTTGTATAATTAATAATGTGCTAGAACACTTGATTCTTAGAAATACGAAATCTTTGCCTAGAAAATAGCACACATAAATTTGTAACCAGACAGTTTGTCGGGTCAGACGTGGTACAGAAATAACTTGGTTAACACGAGCAGGAAAAACATTAGTTTTAAATAAAAAATGTAAAGAAACAAATATACTACAATAGAAAATTATTTGTTTTAAATCAGAATATGAAAAGAAAGATTAATGCTACAATAAAAAAATCATAAACTTTAAATTCTTAGTATACAACAAAATTCATTTTTACAACCAGTTTACGCGTAGTAATTGTCCATTGCTGCAGAGATTCAGTCAAGGCACTCGTTAAAACTTGTAACTTTTACTCGCCGAAACGTCAGGAAGGCTGGATCATCTATTTGCATTTGGTTCATCGTGGATTGCTTGCGTCTCCCTCGGTTGTAAAAATCATCTCGTCGGGTCCTGTCTAGCGGCAGATCAACTCGTACTCCTCCTTCATTGTACAGGAGAAATCCTTCCCATGGTATTCAGTATGTCGTGGCATCACTTTGAAGAAATTTAAAAATGAAATAACTAAGAACGAGGTATATAATTAGAAATAGAAATAAGAAAGTGAAGAATTTAAGAATTGAATGAGGAATGAGTTAAATGAGTGAAATGAAAGTTAAAATATGATGCAGGACAACATAGATGTCAAAAATATTCAATTATTCTCAACCTTTCTCCACTTATATGAAGTCACATTTTTGATTTATGCATCGGATTAAACCGTCCGTTCAAATCGCTATCTGTCACCCGATAAAGACCGTTGCTCCGATTCCTTTCCTTACGCGGTAAGTGTTGCCAACTTATGAATGTTAATTCCCAACACATGTCGTGCGCGGTAGGTATCACATATAACGTTATAATATATATATATATATTTATCTCAAACTCCAAATTTATCAAGTTTTTTTGAAAGTTGTATTCAAGTTAGTATGTGGACTCGCTTCGTAATTACCCCATACTTCCACATATTTTCCATTAAATATAATATAAAATAGATTTGTTTTTATGATATATCTGATGTTTGTTTAATAACAGTGCCTTTGTAGGTAAAAATCCAGTAATTGTGTGTCCTTGGACATATTCAAATATTGTGAAATAATTATTATTTAAGGATGGACTGAAATAAATTAAACGGTTATAAATAATACATTCCATTAATATTTATTTTTAAAACTAACAAAATTTGTCAAAAAAAGTTTATGGATCAGTAAGTGTGCCTCCGTTCTGACGTTAGTTTATAAAATTACATATTGTATCTAACTACAAAGTATGTGCAAATTTTAAACTATTAACTATTGGTTGAAACTCAAGATATCATATAAGGTCATTAAGCTCTCGAGAAGCTGTACGCAGAAAATAAAGTTTTTCCATCTGAACGAGCATCGCCGGCCCCCGGAGGGCTATCGGCGCTCGCCAGTGGTGGCTGCTGCAGACGGCACAAGTTGGCGACAGACGTCCCCGGGGAAGAGTTATTATCGCTAACTATGAAACTAGCTGAACTAGCTGGACTTGTTCAATAAACTTCTCCAAGAAGCCGCTTCTGAACAGTGTTCGGGAAATCGGCTTACATATTTTTGATCCCAACTTTATGTGGAATAAGTGTACAGTAACTTTTAGTTCCAGAACATACAGTCACTTTATTAAAGTATTATATTTGTTATTTATTAATGCAATATTTTTTTTAACTTGAGGTATGCCAAGATTAATAGAGATAAATATAAATTCATATCAGTTAGGTCAATCTTTTTTCCATATAAATAATACAACCTTTATAGGAATGATTGACAACAGTAATTCATTCATTTTAGAGGTGTTTTTAATGGGGCTTTCGCTGGCGGTTTTTATACAAATCCAGGTAAATTAGTGTATATATATACCATATACTATAAAATCGAAACTGTGTGATGCTGTATCTGGGTTCAATTTAATGGATTTCAAAAACGTAATGTGTTTAAAAAAGCAACTTGGGAATTCGTTTCATTAAGAAATATAATTAATTGAAATAAATAAATATTTTAATTTAGAAATATTTTAGTTTTTATTTTATTTTGTTACGTAAAGACGAGTGGTTCACTATGAACATATATAATTACAACTATTTACAATACTTTTATATTTTACCTTTGTTCAATTAATATTGATGGAAAGCAAAGACGCGCGAAAACAATAACTTGACCAAAATACTTGAATATACTACACATATAATGTGTATTATATTTATCAGCTAACACTGTCTTTTCATCGTTGTTCAGATTCTTCACACACGTAGTGATCAAGCAATATATGAAATATTAATTATAAATATATACATATAAAATCAATTTTGTCGAAAAATATTGTTTTTGCGCTACCGGGATTCGAACCTGGATTTCTAATTCCAATCCGAGGGTATTTTATTAGTGTCTAATAGATCGTAGTAATAATAACTTAGTGTCGTTAAAGTTCTCCGCAAAAACACATTACTGAAAATCGTATTTAAAATTTAGTTCCGGTAAGATTTTTCCCCCTTTTACTTAATTAATCTCGTTTTGTACGTTTTTGTCGAAATTTTATTTCCGGGCGAACTTTGTAAATGCAGTTCACATTAATTAAGCATTAGGACAGAAAAATACGAAACTACGACGGGGCATTATTGGAAGCTTTCAGCGCTTCCGGAGCAGTGTTTTGTTGTGAACGAATTCAAATTATAAATTCGCCTCCAAGATTTAAAGTCGTTTCAGGTTTTTGCGTTGTTGCGAAAGTTGGTGCAACGAAAACAAAAGATGTTAAATAATTATCGTGAAAATTAATTTAACCTGAACTAACTATTTTACGGTTTTACAACTGATTTATTTTCAAATGGAAGCTCTTATTTCTAAAGAAAGATCATTGAAGTGTTTCTGTGAAATGTACTTATTTGTTATAACATTATTTTTCTGACTTGCTTATTAAATTTCTAATTTCTGCACACATTGTTTTAGCATTTTAAATGCTTTTGTTTTGTTATTGTTTTTATCTGTGTATCTATACTATTTACCTTTACTATATGTTTAATGATAATTATTTAGAGCTTGTCGGATTTACAAGTATTCTTTAAATTATTGTACACTTGTAAAATTTGTATTTTTATTTGAATTTAATTATGTACATAATGTAAACGATCTTCCTCTTTGATAGCGAGATATTTCTGTTATAAGAGATATCTACGACTTCAATAAAGTTTAAATTTTAATTCAATTTAATAATCGTTTGTGTCAAACATATTTTTACAACTGATATGTTCGAGAACATTCTATGTAAGTTAGAGCATTTGTAAAAATATAAATTACTTGATAGAAATACGTAAAATGTACTAATTAAATAATAAATAATGTTATTAGGGAGAAAACTTTCTTATTGTGAAGTTGTAATTATTCAGAAAATAAGTCTGTGATATTTTAAATACCTAATTAAATGTATCAATTAGAAAGATATACATATAAAATCAAAATGAATTGTTCATTCTGGCGTCATTAAGTTAATTCGATTTACTCAAAGGTATTTGAGATTCCGTAAAAACAATGTAGATGGCTTTCAAATAATGGAACGATAGATGTATTCATTTGAAAAGTGTAACATATAGATTCGAAAATTTGTCGTCAAAAGTACTGTCGTTGTAGCATAGTTGGTAATTCACCTTCCCCGGATTGAAAAAAGAGATCCAGGCTCGAATTATATGATTCCGGTAGCGCAACAGCAATATTTTTAGATAAAATTGATTTTATATGTATGTATTTCTAATTAACACATTTAATTAGTGTTTATAATGAATAACGATTACGACTGCAAATGCAATCTTGCTCACCTCGAGCGCATTGAAATATTTCACAATGTTACAACGGCAATTGACCTGGACTTTATAAAAATAAATTTTAAGACGTATTTTGATTATTCATTTTCATTTCAAATCCGTATTGGGCTGGAATTTGACCGTTTGAATTTACTATACCGCCGATAAATAAGTTTAACTTCAAAATAAAATACAAATTATAGGCAATTTTAACAGATAGACGCTTAGATTCAGCCGTCTTTTGAATCCCATTCCAGGGCCCACCATCGGGACTTTGTAGTGGATGACGGACATATATAAAGGCCCGTGTTCACGACGATCTTTCAACGAGACTTTGATTTCCGAGAGCTAATGTACGTATGTATTGGATGTCATGCATGTACTGGAACTCCGTATTGTTCATTATGCGCACTAGAGTCGAATCTCCGAGAGAAATCTAATCCGTGGACACGGGCCATATTAATGTTGGAAGAAACACAACACAATAACTTAGTAAACTGATAACATAGTTTTGAACGGATATGAAAATTTGAGAACTTTTTTAGAAAATAAATGAAAAAATATAAATAAATATTTTGTGCAAAACTTTTAAAAAGTTGTACATACCTAATAGAATCGTTATTAATGTATGGTATAAGGTTTAATACCATGTACCGACATTGTTCCAAACTAATTTCCAAGCGCTAATTACACATACTACAGGGTCACCAAAGACACATCAAAGTGTTAATTAATTTAATATAAAAAAATACCACTTACTTGCTGTTCCTCCAGGATTAGGATCGTGCCCCCGATAATTAGTTCAATAGGTAAGACATCCAGATGAATATCAGATGAGATTAGTCCACGGATGAGGTTTTTAAGAGATTTTTCGTCACAGGATAATCTCTGAGATTTTTTGAGAACGACTCTCGGCTTATGTAGTCAACCATGTAAGCACCATTGATGTTCCGTTTGTCCACTGATTGAATTTCAATCTCCCCTAAAACATTAAAATAAAATAAATGTTTGTAATTTAATGACTGTTTGTTCAACTTTTCAGAATAAATAGTTGTTGTTATCTATGGGTTTAGGTAACGTTTGTGCGCACGTGTCGAGTTTCACTATCAATTCGAACGCCATGTATACGGATCGGTCCCATCAATCCCATGCGATGATCTCTGAGTTTATCTTCAGATCAAAATCTAAATCTCAACTAAAGCTCTGGTCACAGACCACAATAATAACAGTTGTAACTTTTATCGTATATATCGTTATTTCTGACATTTTTTAAAATTAAATGTAAAAAATAATATGTCTTTTCTTATATATTAAAAATATATTTGTGTTATAGCTGATTTAGGCGTTGATAAGTAAAATAAATAAATCGATTACTTAATAACGGCAAAATGATAATTATTATTATGCTGAAGATATTTCCGCCAGACGATGTATAAGGGATGAAGTTATTCGACTGCGGATTTGAGCCATCATCATAGGACTATAAGTGAGGGGATGACTAAAAGCGAAAAAAATTCTGCGAATGGAGGCTACGATCAAAAGATGCCAGGAGGATGGAAGAAATTATGAGTTATTATGTGACCAGATTCTATGAAAGGAATAAGATCGGGCTGTGTTAACTTCAACAAGGTTGGTCGTGAAAATAGAAAAACAAAAAAATAACACGCGTTCTAAGTGAGACATTTTTGTCTTGTTTTATTAGTTATGTTTATTTTTTACATTTCTTTTATATGTTATCCTAGTACAAGTATAAGAAAATAAAAATAATGGCTTAAGATTATTCAATATTTATTCATTAGAATTCGGGATACAGCATTAAAGACGATAAATCGTCATAGTCGACAGTAGCCACCGCTCGGGAAAAGCTTGGTACAAGAGTGAGACCAGAACTAAAACTTAATGTGGATGATGTAATAATCCTACGTAACGCCTATTCATCTCCATCGACGACTTTTAATTACGTGGGAACTAACAGTTTAGGTGTCAGCTAAGAAGTTTCACTTTAATAAGAAGAATATAAATACATCTAAAGCAATACTTCGATACATTTTAAATAAATATTATAAATATTTTTGTAAAATTATTTATTAAATCAACTCAATCTCAATGATGAAGTTCATCGTCCATGTCCGTCTCTCATTACTGACTCTCTCAGATCCTGCAGACTGTTACCTTTTCCACTCGGTCGGTCTAACAGATGTGGGATCTTCTTCTTCCTCTTCGTCCTTCGATGTGGCCCATCACAACAAACTCTTCCAAGCTATCTTCCCTTCTCGCAAGATGCCCAAAATATTGAAGTATTCGTCTCAGGCAAATAGTTGAGTCTGTCCTTGACGTTTAATGTCTACAGAATTGAGACATGCGTGCGTCTTGCCGTCCATGGTACATGTGTCTCCAGCACCGCATCTCAAAGGCATTAATCCGTCTTCTCTTCCTTCATTTCCGGGTGAAGTTATTCGAATGCAAACTAATTTATCTACAAAATATTTTTGTTTAGTGTTTTTTTTGAATACCCTGTAATGTTATACATATTCAATGCTGTACTGGTTAAAGTTACTTAACGACTTAATGCCATCAGTTCGAGGTATTTCCATCCGGCTTCCCGATTGTTAGCAAACTATTCCACTGAGGGCTTACTAAAGAGAACTTCATTTATATTTCATAGCGCGTCACATTCCCTTGGATGCACCCTGCTTCCTACCCGCAATCTTGGCCTTGGCAAATTATATATTATAATTAAATACACGTGAAATACTCACACGCACGCATACACATGAAACTGGTGTGTTTTTAGGTTAAATCGAAATTTTTGTATAATAGATTGAAAGATTTATATTATATTACCGCGCATAAGTAGAGTTATACCTTAACTTTATGAGGCAAAGCCTTGGCAATGGCATGTTGCCGTACCGAAACCCGATATAACCTAGAAGGGACATCAGTTGTATATACTGGCGGTCGCGGTTTGCAAATATATAAAATCTGGGATAACATAGAAGACCAGCCAGAACAAATTGAAGCTAGCCAGCCGGGTAATTGCGGGATCTGAGGTATCACAAATGTTAACTGTTCAAAGGGTTTTGGTGAAACTTCGTGAAATTCCATGATTATTTTGTAAATTGAACTAAAACACTGTTTTATTGCACTATATTTTATTGTAATTAAACGTTAGAACGTTTTCCGGAACATCTTCCCATTATCAATAATATAATTCAACTAAAATTAAAAACACTTTCAGACAGTAATATATGGTGTGTTTGGTGGTAACGGTGGTGGGGGTGGGGGTTGGGGTGGAGTTTAAATGGATAAGAGAGGGGATGTAATGGGCGGTATTTGAATATTTATTATGTTTTTATAGTTATTTTTATTTTTAAATATTTTAAATTTTCTAGAATGTCAAACTTTCGTCCCCCTGCCCCTCCATTCTTGCATGCTCAGCTATTTCGGAGTTTAGACTGAAGTTTTTTATAGCTTTCTTATGTTCTTCCAATCTTTTTCTTATTCTTATTTCGCTCTCTTATCCATTTTAACTCCACCCCCACCACTGTTACCACCAAATACCCCATATATTACTTTCTGAAATTTTTTAATTTTAGTTGAATTATAATATTGATAATGGGAAGATGTTCCCGAAAACGTTCTAACATTTAACATAATAAAATGTAGTTAAATAAAATAGTGTTTTAACTCAATTTACACAAATGTTACTTAAAATTCCGTCGATGTAAGCAATTGAATTAACATGCTTTTAAAACTAGAGATGCGTACAGAATACATGTTACACCTCCCATAAAAAAGTCAAAATTATAAATAATTAAATTAACATGATACCCTATGCCCCCATAAAAACCATGTTAGTTCACTCTGCGAACTTTCCCTACCGTCTGTTTTCGACGGGACGGCTTGTTCATCATTCCCCGCAGAAAAACATCAAATGCGTATCGACCCTGTTCACAAGCGCATCAATTCACTATTTATCAAAAAAAAAAAGACTTATGACAACAGTTCTGTTATTCAATTTTTAAAATTATTCTTTATTGTTCTCCTATAAAATTTCCTTTTTTAGACATGATATATTTTTCTATGGGATGTGCTATGTTATATCAATATTCTTACTATTTTTAAACTAAGTTAAATGTTTGTGGTATGAAAATAGTACTAACTTAGTGATTTCCTGAAACGAGTCTCGCACCCCCTTGATCACTACGCGAGTGTTTACCTCTAGACCAAACAAGCACGTCCATATTATATCTGCATGGAATATAACTAAGAAAATAAAGGTGATATTTATTATTTAAATTCGCAAGTCGACAGCTTTTATAAAAATATGTGCTTCTATAATTTGCAATAATTGGACGCTAAACGCATTACAGAGATGAGGTACCAACCTAAGCAATTTTAAAGTTCATTCAGTGCATTCAGTGCAGTAAACATTTGTTATTTTTCATCTTATTTATAACTAGTTTTATAAATGCATTCAAAATGTCATGACTGTCTAGATGTTTTCATCAGTTTTATAACTCCAAACAATTATAGATCTAAGCACCAAAGAGCAGGTTTTAATTTTCAACTATGTACAAGATGTTAAGTAAAATTTGCAGGTTACCATGCTGAAACTCTCTGACCAGTATGTTGAAACTCTCAGAACAACCTTCTGAATAATTACAGGTTTCAGGAAACCGAGGGCAATTACTTGACTAATTTTAAAATTAAAAATAAGTAATGACGGTGTTGAATTGAGCCCTTAAGGCGTGAATTATTTACGTAATATATTTTTTACATTATTTTCATAACCCCTGTTTAAATTTTGATTAGCGGTACTCGACAGATTAAATTAATTATGCTTTTCAAGACGGCGATTAGCGCTGCTCTGTGAATTACATATTTTGTAAATTATATGATACATTAACTCAGTATTTTTAACCACTGTGAGTTTAAAACCGGTTTAAACACTGTGAGTTTAAAACCGGTTTAAACACTGTAAGTTTAAAACCAACCGGTTAAAACAAACTTTTTTTTTCCAGGGAGATGTTTATCACCTACAACTACACCACAATATGTGAAAATATTATTTTGTTTTGAAAAATATTTTTTTTTTAAATATTAGAGAATTATTTAAAAATAAATCTAGTACTTGACTAAAATTGCTGAATTTAATTAGTTATTTATGATATTTTGGTTAATTTTACAAGTTTAAATGATTTAATTTAAGTCCAACAATATTTTCAAGCTAAATGGATAATAATTTTTTTATCAAAAGTATGATCATATTTAGAAAATTTATTTATAAATAAAATGAATGCGATAAATCTACAGTGCTAGCTATTACTAAGCTGCGCCGCTGAGATTATATCGTGAGGGTAGTGTGTAGTGCGTGTTCCTGAGATTAATCTGATATTGGTCGGTGGCAGTAATACTCGTTTGTCAGGTGACAATCCACACAAATTTATTCTAATATAGATTACAATTATATACACTTAAACTCAAAGGAGTCCGTAGGAAAGAGATCGCTCCGGCTTATGACCCGGATGCTTATGCCACACGAACACATACACAAATACACATTGTTCAACTTTGTATTTGCGTTAAATATTAAAAAAAAAACATATTTTATTCCACGGACTGAGTAATCAAGAAGATTTGAAATTATTGAATAAATTTTTCCGGTGGGTGGTTCTTTCGTATTCAAGATAAATTATTTGTCGAAGACACGTCTTTCAAGTTTTCGGACACAATTCCTGCAAAGAGAAAAATAACCAAGAGAAACGGTTGGTTGGAAATCAACAAAAACGTTAATTTTTACAGTTCAACTATCAATCCCACAGAGCAGGACGATAGCTTGTCAACTTAACAGTCTAACACACTCTAATAGCAATCGTTAACTGAAATAGTCCAAAACCGTAGAGAAGTCACAGAAATAGGTCGTGTTCTGATGTTGGCTGTATTTTCGTTAACGTACTCCCATATATTTTTCTGAAGATTGAATAAAAGCGAGAGTACTTTGTCATCATTATCATCTTCGTTCCCTTATCCTAGAAGGGGTCGCGGGCTCAAATACTAGATATGACGCTTGCATATTTCCTTTTCTTCCGCGCTACCATTTTGGTACTATGCTAGGTACCAGTCAGGCCCAATCTATCACCTATTAGCCTGGAGCGACCCACTCACCTCTCCTTGGCTGCCTTCCCTCTAGAGTTGCCAAGAAGATACATCTCTGGTATTTGCAAAATGTGTCCAAACCATAATTTAGAGATTTTTCCATGTCGAAGGTCTCCCATATCTCGGTACTTATCTGTCGTCTTAAAACATCATTTTTTTAAAAATAGTCTAATTTAAGATAGACATTCTTATTTTGAAAGTCCCCAGCGACGATCGGCACAAAAAATGAATCATACAGTCTTAAGTCTCGTTGTTTGGCAAGGCAATTTGGGTTCCATTAGTGACTCGCCGTATTTACAGCCAACCATAACAATAACACCTAATTGCCTCGCTATTTATTACACGGTACTTAGGGTTTTCTGTACATTATGTAGAAGGAAGGAAGCTAATGCTTTGTGTAATTTAATTAGTAAACGTTACTTATTTTATGGATGTCGGGAAATGTTAATTCGCACGATATTTGGTACGTACTATCCGCCGCTTATTGGCTTATTTACCGTGAACGATAATAGTACATTCAGAAATTATTCTTTGATATAATAAAGGGTGTTTTTTTAGAGGTATAGAACGTTAAAATTAAATAAAACACATACAAATCGTGGTAATGGCCACGGTGTTTATTGGCTTTATTGGAAAGATAATTTTATGCCATTAGTGTTTAAATATGATTTCGCACATATGGGCGCCGCGACTGGAATCTGGAAGTCTAATTTTCAACCACTTTTTGGAGCAACTGTGGCCGAATATCGAAAATAACGCGACGAATGTTGGCTTTTAAGTCGTCAATCGTTTCTGTTTTATTAGCGTAGACTAGCGACTTCACATATCCTCACAGAAAATAATCCAAAGGTGTTAAATCACACGATCTTGGAGGCCGATTCACAAGTCTATTGCGCTAAATTATGCGCTCATCGAATGTTTCCTTTAATAAATTGATTGTGGCACGCGCTGTGTGGTATGTTGCGCCGTTTTGTTGAAACCACAGCTCTCCTACATTAATACCATTCAGTTGGGGAACGAAAAAGTCACTAATCATGGATCTATTGCTGTGCACGATGGCGAATCGACTCATTCGGGTCACTGCAGCAGCAGCTTCTTCGGTGCGCGCTGTACGACGTCTCTGCGGATGCGTATTATCAATTAGAGCATGCGTGGTACGAAAACGTTCCAAGGTTATTCGAATTACTTGCTCAGATGGATGATTATGTCGACCGTAAAACGGACGTAACGCACGGTAAGTTTCGCGAACTGAACCACGGTTATCGAATTAAATTTACACAATTTGCAAGCGTTGTTCTCGCGTAAGTCTATTTATGGTAAAATGGCAAACTAAATTGAGTACAAATCAGCTGTTAGCTGTCAAATTGTCTATCGTTGGAAAAAGTGTGTTCAATTTGAAAAACAAATCTCTAAAATAAACACCTTTTACAACCGCGTACTTAAGTTCTTAAATTAGGTACATAGGAGTAATAAAAAACGGATTTTTAAAATTTGATTTATTTATTTTTAGCTATAGTACAGAAAAACGGGTAACATATTTCAATTACGTGTATCATACCTCTCTTGTACAGTGTGTGTTATTCTGGTTCGAAAAATAATTTATTCAATCTTTATAAATGTAGTTAAGTAAATAAAAATAAGAATATAATGTATAAATAATGTATGTAAGTGCAACAAAAATATAAATCAGTACATTTAATTTTAACACATAAATTAGCATTATTGTCTATTAGGGCAATATCAAGTTGGTAGTGTACTCCCTTACATCGATATTCGGGGCCTCAAAAAATGTATAGACGAAAATAAAATAAAAGGTAAATATGACAGTATGTTAAAATATTTAAATTAGATTATTCGACTCACACATCTCTCTTACTAGATAAATTAATTCTTGTGAATAGAAAGATATTAGAAGGACGCGAGGAAGTCAGAAGGAAGCGGTACGTATCGGGATATCTGAAGACTCTAAAGAGATGGATATGAGAAACCTATAAAATATACTGTGTAGTATACAGCAGTACTACAGCCGGTGGTTGGAATCACCGGCTGCCCAAAGATTACAGAGTTTACGATCGGATTTATCTCCTGAAATATCCTTGTATTCGCAGTGGTAGGTTGTTAATCAAACACATTATCACGTGAAAATTTACAGCAGTTTAGTAATACTCGAATATAATATTAGATAGAACAATACGATACAATTTGTTTCGCGTCGAAGCAGAAAGAAGCCTCGTTCTGACAGCGCGCTCGCTATATTACCAACCGCGCATACCTCTCACTACACACAACCACACACACATGCCAACACTCAAACATCACATATTCCTTTTTGGGAAATAAAAGAAAATGAGGTTATGACTGTGTGGGTATGTCGTGTATTAAAAGGATTTGCTGATGTATGGGTGGAGGGTGACCCAATAACCACGGGTTCGTTTGATGATGATCGTGGAGTGTATCGTACAAGTATGTGTGGCTGACGTTTGACACAAGTTTGTTGTTGAGCGCAGTTACAGAATTAGAAAAATACAATAGCCGTATAATGTAATGACTACATGCAGGAGAACAAGAGACGGCTGTCGGTTGTATGGTTATTGTGGCGTCGGTACCGGTCGTGTTTTTACGGATTTTGTTTTACGCACCGGTAAATGCAAGGTGCGTTCAGAGGTCGATGGCGGTGATAATGACTGTGGAGGCGTCAGACCTCCTCCACACCTTTGTATTCATTACCAGAATGGGTCACAGCAGAGTTGTGGGCTGGTCTACACGTTCTTCATAACAACATAATTTACAAAAAAAAATGATCAAAAGGTATAAATATTCAGTTTATGTTATTCATGTTATTATGAAAACCGAACACCGTCAATAATTAATAAATTACGACTCACTTTAACTTAATGGTCCTATATGTATACATATATAGATAAAATCAATATAATACATATTGATTTTATGTGTGGTTTAAATAATATATGATTTGATTTTACGTGTGGTTTATATAATATATGTATATTTTTATTTTTTATCTTTGTTTTATTAACCACTAAAATGAGTTTAAATACATCTACCGGTTTCGAAAAATACCATTTTCTTCTTCAGGATGTCATAACTAACTAAAACATATATTGTTTCATTGACAGAATCTATTTTTAAAAAATCTATTTATTTTTTTATTTTTTTTATTACCTAACTCAAATCATTACTTAATACAAATTTACTCTTATTTTTTAGGAAAAAATTTTAGAATTTTTAAATTTTTTTAAAAATAGATTTAAAAAAAATAGATTCTGTCAAAGAAACAATATATGTTTTAGTTAGTTATGACATCCTGAAGAAGAAAATGGTATTTTTCGAAACCGGTAGATGTATTTAAACTCATTTTAGTGGTTAATAAAACAAAGATAAAAAATAAAAATATGAATCTTAACCACAAAGATAACATTGCTGATTTTAAAAGTATATAATATATGATTTGATATCTAAAATGATTTAAACATCTTATTTATAAATGATTTGACATCGATATTGTATAGTATCACTGTAGCTTAATTAGTTAGCTACCAGTGTTAGAAAAATCCGGGATCGAGTTTCCGGTGACGAGTTTTTTTTGTGTAATATCTAATTTGTTTTAATAATATTTTAGATTGATTTTGCTTATACTAACAGTAGATACATATTTAGCGGTTATCAATATTATTATTATTACGAAAAAGACATTAAAAATGATCGATGCTTTTGAAAAAGCGGACACCTGGTCCCGCCCGAGCTGAAACCGATGATTTTTTCTAGTAATCCATACCGCAGACTATATAATAAATATTCTTTAAATGTTACCGGAGGAAGTAAGGGAAAGGATGATATAATTTTATTACGCAATCAATTAGTTTTAGTACGCTGTAAAAATAAGATTCAATCAACAAAATTCACAGATAAACTTAAACAATATTTTTCAAAAGTAAAACAAAAATAGAAGTTTGGTCAAATTTAAGGGATAAATCATACTTTATGACTTTGTTTTGGGACGCGAATTGCGATAACGTCACGGGGGGTAGGTTCCCAGCTCCTGCACCCCTTCTGTGGATTTAAACAGATATTAAATCTTTTTTAAATTCTAACCTTTTACACTGTGATAGTGTCAGCGTCAATATTAAAATCTTTCTGCACATTTCTTATTTTATTTTTCATATTTTTATGATAATTGTAAAAAATAATCTCATATTACTGAATTAGGCTTTCAGTGCAGTTGCTGTGCGTGTCTTCTGTGCACTTGTCGTGGAATCAAACCAATTCACACAATCGTACAATATTATAAAATGTTCTGTACATTCAGATTAACTTCAAAATTATGGGGAAGATGATTGGGGGGGGGGGGGGGGTATTTTCACAGGGGTCTTAAAGGGTAACTGAGCAGAATTTGGAATCGATGAAATTCAATATAGTACACATATAAATGTGTATTACATTTCATTCCCTCCCTCTGTTATAAATCAGAGAATAGGTATGTTATTGCCAGGAAGGGGTCGGGTGCTTGTATTTTGCGCAGGGTCCTAAAGAGTAAATGTGTAAAATTTTGTATGATTTTAAAGAGATCAGACATTCATTCAATACAGGCATACATTCAATTTAAAATAAAAAAATAAAGACATATTGAATATTTAAAAATATATTTATTTAGTCCTACATATTTAAAATTATATTGTAAAATGTTTGAGTATAATTATTATTTTTTTCTCTTTTTAATATTTTTTTCACCGTTTAAATGTTTTTAAATGATTACATTTCATGTTTCTCAATTATGTTATATATTTGAAATAATACAATGTTTTGTTCTATACATATTTAAAAGGGACGTTTATTGATCTGATCACTATCAAAAAGTTTAATATAAAAATGTCGATTTACTAGAAATACTGGAGTAAATCATGGTTAGTTTGTAACGATCGTTAATAGAATTCTACAAAATTTGAGTGCGGTGCACGGAAATATCTCCGTATTATGTTTTTGAAACCTTTGTGTAGGTTCTAAAACTTTTCAGTATGATATCTAAGAAGCTTTCTGTGCCGGGTTCTTTTTTCAGCATTGTGTCTTAAAATTTTTTCGCAGCACGTGTTCGTATTTTCAAGTTATCCGTTACATAAAATTTATTCGTAGTTTCAGCTTTTTTTACGCTCTCACACATGGTATGTGTTCAGAATTTTTTATAATTATTTATTTAAACAAATAATCTCGTTGATTACTTTGATCTTTGATGTTCATACAAACAATGTTGGTTTGGTAATTTATTTATTGAATAAATAATTAAGTTCGTATAGTTTTAAAAATATATGGAACTTATTGATTTAATTATAATTTGATAATTTACCATAGAAAAATGTGATATAAGATGCAAGAGAAGTTGGGAGAAAAAGTGCCGTCGCCGATGAATTTCGCTTGTATTTCCGACCAATCGCCTTAAGTTCCTATACGTAATTATCTTATGTATTATTTTATGCTTTTGTGTATTTTTAATTTTTATTTATTCAGATATATGCTGAAATATTCATTTTTATATATTTCATTGTCAATACACTAGCGTCTATCTTTGGTGGGTAGTCTCACTATAAATGAGCATTTGTAAAAGGTTTAATGAAAATCAAGATAATTTAATTCTTTTTCCTCTGACAGGTTCAACTACAAAAAACTTAGAGACTCCCACAAAGAGAAATTTACAATGTTCTGGTTCACGCTGGCTTCCTTCCCCGGAAGTGAAACCCTCCTGACTTACTGCAATCACTCTGATGGGCTTTGGAAGAGTCGTTAACCGTTTACTGGATGACGTAATCGACGTCATTTCAGGGTTAGATAGATCTAATAATTTTGTAAAAAAAATGATATTTTTTGGATTATTTTAATTTTGCAATCTGCCACTTATTATTTACTTTATTTATTATGTATCTCATTGATGCAAATTTATACCACACTGACGCGTAGGCCTTGAACATGTAAATAATCTATTTTCTAGACATTGTGCAGGTGTTTCGTATTGTTACATTATTATTACAGGCAGCGGCCAACACTTCAAATGAAAGTATCGAAAGGTATAATGCATTAATGTCTAGTATATATATTTTTTCGATAAACAATTTTATTCTGTGTTTTATTCAAAGTGATTAATCTAATGTATTTTAATTATAATATATATTATTTATAAAGTTGTTTTTAACCACTTTTATGAGTTGATTTAATACGCCAACCAGTTCCGGAAAATAACTTTTTTTTCTTGTCAAATAAACTAACTAAAACCATAATAATATATCAAATTGTTCTAATGTTTTATATTGTATTTTTAAAAATAAATCTAGTACTTAACTTAAATTATTACGACGATAAAAAATGTGGAAATTGACTGATACAAAATTATAGAAAAAAAAATTGGGATAATTTATTAGAATAAGACTTGTGGTTAGATTATATACGCTTTACTTATTTTTAATGATTCTAAATTATTTAATTCGGTTGATGTATTAAATTTAAATTATAAAAGTGGTAAAAAAACAATGTTATAAATGATTAAGAATTAATATGAATGATTATATAAATGATTAAGAATGATTCTTATTGTGAAGTTGTAATTATTCACATAACATAGGTCTGTGGTATTTTAAATATTAATTAAATGATTTCAAATTATTGAACGATAGATGTATTCATTTGAAAAAGTGTAACATATGGGTTCGAAAATTTGTCGTCAAAAGTACTGTCGCTGTAGCATAGTTGGATAATGCGCCTTCCCCGGTTTGGAAAGCGATCCAGGTTCGAATCTCGGTAGCGCAACAACAATATTTTTCGATAAAATTGATTTTATATGTATATATTAATGTTATAAATAGTTATAATAAAATGAATAAAAACCACAAAGTGAACTTTGTTTTTCATGCGCTTTTTCAATTGTGTTTCTTCTGTTTCATTTATAATATACCTGCTCTCTAGTCACACACACTCACAAATACCAGTCTTTGTATTGGTAACATTTCATATACATACGGGAGAATTCGAGGAGGTATAGGGCCCTTGATTCTCACCGCGCACATCCTGATACATAATAAATATAATCCTCATGGCGGTGAGCCACCAAAATACCAACATTATTTTTTTATATGTAAAATATTCAATCCTAAATTTTTATCAAAAGTTTGATCTTTTTCTAATAAATGATTGGGAAATTCTGAAAAACCATTACTATTTAGACATCTTAAATACTCTTTGACTCTTATGTTAAAATTTTATATAGAATGCAGTACAATCTTTACAGCTATGTTTATAAATTTATCATCATTGTCATTGGAATTTTTGAATAATTTTCCTATATTATTATTTGTAAAATGGCGGTCTAATGTTTTGTGGTAGGTGTTTAGATATTTGATTCCATAATTTATTTACGAATAAAATCCTATGCTAATTAATCATTATTATTATAATGTTTTATCTGTGAGCTATATAAAAATTGATTAGTAATGTAATCCTTTGATTAATATTTAAAAAAACGTGTTTATCAATTCTGTATTATATTATTAAGCGCTATTTGTTTAATGGTATTTAATTAATTCAATATTGAAAGTAGATAGTGACATAGGAATATTTGAGGAATCATGATCCGGAGATACGTTCAAAAGAGTTTATCTTAACTTCCGAGATTTTAATCAAACGTTAATTTTTTGAAAATATTAGAAATAAATCTACCTGATTTTTCGGCCATTTCGAATTTCTGCTTTCTTTGTCAATATTTCTCAGTGGAGAAAAGTTGAGAATGGACAAATGTCATATTTGTATTCCTCGATGGGCGTCAATCACAGAGTAACGTTTATTGGTAACAAAGTACTCGAGTGTGTATTATTCACGGTGAGTTAGCTTCAGTGTCATTCGATAACAATGTTAAAAGTAACGTCATGAAGATAGAAGAAAGAATAGAGCATTGTCACAGAGCGTATGATATCATTATCCACCTCTCCCAGGTAGCTGCTCACGCGCTTAATGACGCGGATGTAATATTTCGATTTCCCGCTGCCGCGGCAACGGCTTAGCGAGGAATGATTTATTTTAGCCATTCCTCTGCACGAAAAATGCTTTCAGAGAATAAACCGGAGATAGAAAAGAAAATCTAGCAATAAAACCGCTACATCGGAAGAATTCTTCTCTAATAACATCGTAATGGATTTACGTCAAACGAAAGCGCGAAAGTTATGTCGGCCATATAATATATTTGTTCGTGGTGTAATGATGTGGGACATCAACGTTTACCTGGACGTTGAGGAAACTGGACTGGGACACAAATTAAGACGAGAAACACCCTGACTCGGATCGCATTGGACATTCTTAAGATGGTACGGAGTGATACATTGGATATGGTCAACTTTGTGTCCATGGTTGGATATAAAAGGTAGACGTCGATTGTTGGTATAAAGAAGACCCGTGTAAGATGTGTATTGGAGGAGGGCCGCGTAGATACGGGGATCGTGGAGAGCGACGTGGCAGTTCTAACGACAGTTCGTACCATGTACGGTGATATCAGAAGGATTATATGAGAATGGTAATCCGCTTCCAAGTCAGTTTACCATTCTGCGTTCTTGTAGGTCACTTTTAGAATTAAACTGAGATGATCACAGATAGTCATTATTATATAAATTGAATGAAACGCGTACCTACGATTTTATACTAAAATTATTTAAAGTTATTAAAGGTACTGTTATATAGTAGGACGGAGTGAGTAACAAGAACTGTTGACCTGAAGGTCCAAAGCCGTAGAGGTAGTGGTGTGATTGAGCAGCTCGTGGCAGCCGTCGGGGTATGCAGCCAGTGTATCGTGGTTACCCAATGGTTTGCGTCTCGACTTGATGATCCATGCACGATGGCAGGCGTCCGACACAGACGGACTAAAGATGAAAGTGGTGAAACTTTGAACTCGAGAATGGATGTATTATCCCAAGTATTGTGAACCCACTAGTAGAGCCTCAAATTAAAGGTACAGTTTTGATTTATGAGGAATTCCAAATCAGTGAGGGAACAGTGTAATTTTAAATTTTTTATTAATTAATTAATTTATATATATACATTCGATAATATAAAACAATAATAGAGTTATGCATCCCCTAATAAGAAAGATATTGAATTATGGGGGTGGATATCGACATTTATATAAAACAAGATCAAGATCTATAATAATGCAATGTGAAAAATAATAACAAAATATAAAAAATGTTAAGAAATTGATTAGATTTGAACTTGGGAATCAGAAAGATGTCAAATGCATAATTATTTAATAACTTTGAATACTTTTAAGTCATTTTACAACCTCTTTTTTGTACACATTTATATTTGCTGCTAATCTAGTTGATTTTGGCAGTTGGTTATATAGTCTAGACGCAATGTACGGCGCATGTCTTTGTCATATTCATAATTTCACATTTAAAAATAATATATTCATTAGTTTTGCTCTGAGTCTGATAGTTGTGATGAATTTTTATTGTATACTCTTAAAAAAAAAGAAATAAAACAGTTTTTTTTTAATATGAGGAAGACACATTTAAAACAGGAAAATCTTATAAACTTGTTTGGTTGGGTAATCTCTAGCCTTTTTTAAAATTATTTTTATTATCTTTTGAGTTGTAATTATTGGTTTGAGATGTATGGGACATGTGCCTCCCCAACCTAGTATTCCGTACTGTAATATTGATTCAACCAATGCATGGTGTATCATTTTAAGAGTTTGAAAATTACAATATTCATTATGTGGTGAAAAATACAATATTGTCTGTACTATTAGGTTGATGTATAATTATCTGCCGTTTTTAAATAATTATATTGTAATGTAACTAAAAACGAAAAGATACTCAAAACATATTATGCACAATTATAATTCAGGGGCGTAGTAACCGCAATAGTGAACTGATCGATGTTGAAGTTCTCAGCCAGTGTCCTAGTGATGCAACTTTCGTCCTCTTCCACAGCCGCCAGAAGGGCCTGCTCATCAAAATCCGAAGATCGGCCCTTTTCTGACTTGTCGCCTAAGCCGGTATCGCTAGCTTTAAAGTGAACAAACCACTTTCGGCATGCCTTTTGTTAATCGTCCCTTCGCCGAAAAGATCTATATTATTGTATATTTCAACTTGAAATGAAGATATTAATCCACTTTTGTCAGCTACATTCGAAAAAAAGATACAAATTTGGGACTAAAATTCCTTTTCTAACCACCGTTATGCATCAGTTCCACTGTAATGAAGTAATATTTAAATTTATTATTTTAATTAAATCACTAGGAACGTGTGTCCACTTTTTTCAAATTTTCAGACGGATACATTCTCTTTACGTAAGCTAAGACAGGAGTAAATAATTTTTCTCTCTCTAGCACGAATGCCACCTATTTACTGTCGCAATATCCGGATGAATCATAAGCGTGTTTAAAAATAGATCCTCATACGATGCCCATATTTGGTAATGTGAAAGGCCATTGGCTATGCCTTAGGGACGACACGCCTCCTACCCTCGCGAAATAACCTTTCCGTAGAGCCCCGTGGAGACGCACCGGACCGCCGTCTCTCGTTCCTATTTCGAGTTTTTAATACACAAGACGCTACGTCGTTCTCATGGATTGTCGTTAGAGCTTCGGTAAGTAGTAGATAATGTAGTTTTAAAACGTGTCTTCACAAATAACAGTCCGCGGCTAATTGTCATATCGCATATCAACCAGTGTAAATCTTATCAAATCTGATGTACCGGTTCGAAATTGTCCCGCTCTCACGTTGAATGAGAAAGGACTCGTTTCTACCTTTGGACGAGTTGTACCTATCACCCCATGTTATACCGAATAAAACCTCGATGTCAGAGTCATTCTATGTAATATAACTCCCGATGTCTTTCTTGACGAAGGACAACTCGACGAGGCATCTTGAGTGAAAAGTGCAATTACTATCCAGTCCCGTCATTTCATACTCTTATTAAAATACCGACAAAAAGGTATATATATATATATATACGATCATCCTGTTTTAACATTACTTGAAAATAATCTACTTTTTAATATCCTGAACTGTGAACTACCTACGTGATATTATTGAGTGTCAGAAACTTAAAATGTCTATAATTAATTCTAAATTTTTTTTTTTGGATTCTTCAACCATAATTGTCTAGAATAATACATATTGGCACGTTTGAAATTATGTGCTAATTTACTACTAAATATCTTACTTTAAAATTCCACAATTTGACAAATAATAAGGCATTCTGATTTGAAAAATCTTTATATGTCCTCCAGTAGTTATTGTTATACAATTATTTTAAATATTATTGCAAAGAACATTATGTACTGATTGATAACTGGAGATACTGCAACTTTCTCCAACTAATTCGCATTAACCGATTATATTGAAATCAAAATTAATTACATTTATTCGACAGTTAAACAAACTTTCTTATAATATATATTTTTATATAATTTATGTCTTGTTATTTGATGAAAAGTCCCCAGAATTGCTATAAAATATTCCACTAATAAATCCATATACCGACCTCTGAGATAAAATACATGTCCTGAGCGATAGCCTCGGTACTTATTGAAGTATTTCTCGTGTGTGATCACGCATGCGAATATCATCTTATATTTTCAATAAATTATTCTCCAAAACATGGATGCAGAAACGTGCCATATTAAAAAAAATGCATATGAATATATATGTTTTAGAATGGCGTCTAATGTCAAGAACATTTTGGACAGGTCGCAGGATTGATGTGCCACTCGAGAAACATAAAATTGAGCATTTTTAGTGTCCATTTTTCATCATCATGTGTGCAGACCACAAAGCGCGAGAAATGGAAAAATTGGAGGTACAAGGTGGAGTGCAAGATTTCCACACATGCAGCAGATGAATAAACTGAATGCGTTCATCCATAGTTCATTTCGAGATTGAGTCAAATGGCGCCAAATTACTTCCGTTGCAGTGACGGAAGCTCGCCCGCTGAATGACTAATGGTTTCAACTGCTGTGATAGTAAAAAGCAAGATAAAATGAAGAAAAAGGAGGATAAAATCAACTAAATAGCATTAAGTATTTAGGTGAATTGAATGAAAATATTAAATTCCACGTTGTTATTAAATTTTAGACAAACTTTGTTACAACTAATATATTAAGGAGAACACATTAATATGAAATTGCAGTTTTTTAGAACACAGTTCAAGTTCGTAAATTTGTCGTCAACTTACTCTGTTGGTGTAGTGTAATCGATTAATGCATATTCCCGGATAGGAAAGGATCCAGGTTCGAATCCCGGTAGCAACAAAAATATTTTTTCGATAAATTGAATTTTTCTGTATATCTTTCTAATTGATACATTTAATTTGTATTAAAATAGCACGCAGAAAAAACTGCACTTCACAACAATAATGTGTTCTCCTTAAAATAATAAATATTTTTAATATACTTTACATTGTGGTTTTTATTTAATTACTTTATGAGTTAGATTTAATACACCAACAGTTTGAAAAATAGTATTTCCTTCATCAGTTAACTGAACATCCTGGACTCATAATTCATAAAATGGTTAAAAAGAAAGTTATAATAAAAACTATAATATATATTTTTTAAACTAGAGAAATGTTACTTACGTACATTAATCGGCTTACAATTCCCCAGCTCTGAAGCGTGAAAACAATAATGATCCATCCTGCACGTGTTCAAATAATCACTTTTGACTACACGTGAAAAGTCTCCATGTGAGAAGTCTTGGAAATATCATCTTCAACCGTACAAGTGAATAGATATGCCTTTGAGGATTTTGTTAATACAACGAGACTAACTCGACGCTAACCTGCAGGATCCAAATACCCAAGGGAGACAGACTTCTTCCTGCCAGCCGTTCGAGCCACGTATGCGTTAACAGTATCGGAGTAATAAACATTCATGAATACTCTGGTTCCAAGTAGGCTAACGAGATTCTGATTGAACTTAATGGGTTTGGAAAAGGATAAAGTTACTAACGCCTGGATTTTACAAGACGTACTTTATTGAGTTGTGGATGTTACGAGAGAATATTTTACGTAATACATTGGAATTCTATAACATATTCTCAAGTTATAATGACTCATAATAAATGTTACCATTTTATAATCACACTATGGAAGTAGGCTATGTTAGAAGTGAATGATATTTATATATATATATATTATTTATTTTAATATAAGAAGATATAATACACTTTAAAAATAATCAGTAGGATATATATATATATTTCTTTTCACATTTATTTCTTCTCTATGAAGTAAGGAGTAAATACGAGAGTGTATAATTTATATTTCAGTTAGTCTGTGTATATATTTTTTTACTTCAGATACAAATCTATATTTAGTAATCTGTAATTTTTTATATGCTCCTCCCCATCCATTAATACCATATTGTAAATGTGACTGTATAAACGCGCAATATAGTATTTTCAGATTTGTAAGGGATAATATGTTTTTGAGTCTTAAACATATGTAGGCAGTTTTCCTTATTTTGTTTGTAAGATAAGTAATATGTTCTTTCCATTTGAGTTTGTTATCTATTATGAATCCTAAGTATTTGATATTTTTCTTCAATTGATGAACATTGGTCACAAGAGTCTTCTTGAGTGCCGGCTTTGGTGTGAATTTTAATATTAATTTCAGTGTTATCTTTCTATTGAATAGCAAATCGTAGAAAGTATGTTTTATCAGTATTAATTGATAGTAGGTTATCATCCGTCCACTTTTTTATAGTATTAACATCCTCATTTACAGTCCAAGTTTTTTCATTAAACATTAGTACTGTATCGTCTGCATAAGATATTATTTTACCATGTAATTTAAGTTCGAAAATTTGTCGCTAAAAATATCGTCGCTGTAGCATAGTTGGATAATGCACCTTTCCCGGTTTAGAAAGAGATCCAGGTTCGAATCCCGGTGGCGCAACAACAATATTTTTTGATAAATTTGATTTTATATGTTTATATTTCTAATTAATATATTTAATTCACATTTAAAATATCACAGACCTATGTTCTGAATAATTACAACTTTACAATTAGAATGTGTTCGCCTTCAAATATAAAAGCTTTCTCTTTTTATTATTATATATCACGAGTTACCGAAAAGGTTCTGTTTAATTTTAATATCTGTTCATCTTTATTCAAACGAAATCAGAGAATCAGTAGAAAATATTCTGTGAAATCTATTTAAATTTTACCTTTTTGAATTATTAAATACATCTATTTAAAATGTTTTCCCTTAATGAATCTAATTTTTGTAGAATTCAATTCATATTTTGGAATATTTAAATAAAGAATGGCATGGGAAATGAGGGTAAAATACTGATCTTATTCACTGAAAAACCTTTTTAATATCGTCTCGTTCGTATCGTTGTACATATTTGTATATTTAATTTCTTGTTATCCTGTTATTTTAGGAAATGTTTCTTCATTCATTCGTGGAACGACTTCCGTCTTCAGTTGAAGCCATGATTAATGTATGTCATTATCATCACTCGTCGTTTTCTATCCACTGGTGGATGTAGGCCTCCCTGAGTGTCTTTCACTTTGTCCATTGTCTTCGAACTTTCTGTTGATCTTTTGATTCCTCTCGGGTATCACTAGATGATTGTGTTCGTTCATCCTCTGGGCGGTGTGGCCTGTCCATTGGCCTTTCATTTTCTTGGCGCATTCAATTACGTCAAATGCTCATCCACCTGACTCTCTTATCCTCACGTTTCTTTTCCTATTTCTTCGCATGATTCCATTCTATTATTTCACAGCTACCGGAAGAATACATTGATTGAACACTTTTCATTTTAGACGCAGTAGAAGATCTCTTTTTAAAATCATTTTTTGAAGTCATAATGACTCCAGACCAGATTGATTTCTGCAAACAATTTCTCCAGATGTGCCTCATTCTATAGAAATTTGTTGTCTTAGAAAGGTACAATTATCAACTTGTTCAAGCTGGGTTCCATTAACTTTTTAAAAGCTTGAGCGCGTTAACACGCCAAATTATATGTCACACCCAAGCTATAAGCGTGTTAATACGCATTTTTGGATCTTGCAAGCTTGCAAGGATTAAAGTCATATTTTTCAATCATTTTGCCACATGTGAACAACAGGCCTCAGCTAAAAGCCTAGTCTTACCCTATGTGATGTCTTCCATTTTAAATAAAGTTGGCAGTAAAAAAGTTAACATAAATAACTAGTCAGCAATGAAGCAGTTTATTACTACTACACGCTGCATTCCGTTCTGAAGATTTGAAGATCGTCTGGGAAGATCACAATGTTATCTGCAAAAAGTAAATGGCTTGAGTACTAGTAGTATGTACAGACAAACAAATGAGAAATCTGTATGGATGGTAAATTAACAATTGATCAATTGAATTTAGTTTCGTCTAATTCACTTCTAAGAACTCGTGAACTGTCAAGTGGTAATTTGCGATTAAAATGTACAGGGTGTCCTGCGGAAAAAAATCAAGATTAAATTGTAATTACTCATAAACCATCAGGGCGAGGTAAGTGGGAGGGGTATTGTTCGACGCGCGTGATTTATGTACTCGTTTCAATATTCAACAAGTACGCAACGACGCCAGAACATGTGGCTCAAGGTCGATGTGAAATTATGCGCGATCCGCGTAAATCGATAAGGAAGATTGTAGCCTGAACTGGAATAAAAAATCAACAGTGCACGTTATTTTGAAAAATAAACTATAGTTTCACCTAAACAAGCTGCAAATCGTGCAGTTTCTCAACGAAAATGACTATTATTTACGTGAAACATAAGCGAGAACGATGCTGGAATGTTTTGGAACAGAATGAACGCTTGGAAACATATTGTTTACTAATGTTGTTATGTTAATAAACAGAACATGAAATACTGGTGCCCCGAAAATCCGAGGGAACGCCATTAAAAAAGTTTGAATTGTCCAAAAACGACAGTGTGGTGTTCAATTTCTGCCCGAAGGATAATTGGCCCTTATTATTTAACTAGCGAGAGACAGTCACTGCTGACATGTATTGCCGAATGATTGACGAGTTTTTGATACCACAACTGCAACTGTTTTCCGGGTTCATCAACATAACACAATTTCAGCAAGACGAGGCCACTCCACACACAGCTAGAGTTTCAACGGAGAAGCTGAGGGGAATTTTTCCCAATAAATTAATCAGCAAGTACTGAGACATACATTGGGCACCTCGGTCACCGGACCTTACACTGTGCACCTTTTTTTGTGGGGATACCTAAGTCAAGAGTTTACGGCAACAATACTCGAACAATTCAGGCCCTACAAGAAAATATCCGCAGTGAAGTTGCTGTCATTGAACCATTGTTTTGCTCTCGCGTGTTCGCAAATTTAAGAGTCCGATTGCAAGAGTGTCTTAAGAGAAATGGACGGTATTTAGACAATATTATCTATAAAACGTAAAATCCGCATCGTTAAACTCTATTTTGTATAAATAAAATATGAGAATAACATTGTAATTTTTTATTTATTTAATATTAAACTTGAATATTTTTCGCTGGACACTCTTTATCTTTTCCAGGTACCTTCTCGTGTCTCGAATTTGTTGAAGCTGTATACTGGATCATAATTTGGAGATATTTAACACACATTTACCAAGATGTAAATAATGATATTATTATACAGATTGTCCAAGACGTTGCAAGATGCGAAATACTGTCCACACTACAATATAAAAATACATGTATATGATATTTGAAATATTTAAAGCGATAACTTTGTGGTTAGACATTTGACTATTTAATATGGTTGAGTTTTATTATTTTGATGCCAATGATTTTATTTATTATCTCTAGATTAATTCTATCAGAATACTGAGGTAAATGCAATAAATACAATGTAAACAGGCGTTTTGAGATGATTACGTTACATTCGGAGTGCGAAACTGTAAAAGGGCAGTGGGAGGGGTAGTACACCTGGCACGACCAAATAAAAGAGGTAATGTCACCAATATAAAGAATTGCCGGGCTGTTTACAGTGTCGAGATGACTTCTATTCTCACTCTTCTCTTATCTCTGTGAGAATACAGCACGATGCTAGTTATAGTTAAACACGACTTGTATTATCGATTCATTAATGAGAGGTTGGGGATGAATCCTAGTCCCAGGAGACCATCAAGTTGGTAAGTATTTTTCAGGCTCGTGCAGTCAGCACAATGGAATCAGATGTAACTACATGTTTAAGGATATAAAGCTAAATTAAATAATATAATATTTAGTTTTAAACCACTTTATTATGTATACATACAAATGTCAACTAGTTTCGGTTGGATCCGATCTTCTTCAGGACAAGATAGATGTCGTAAGTCTAATTCTATAGCATCAAGTTCTCTCATAGACAAGCGTCTCGGTTTGAGTCTAGTCACCCCTCGCTCATTCTGCATAGAAAGAATCCCTGTTAGATTTCCGATTCCCCCCGTCGAGGCTGGATCGTACTATCGCTGTAACATAGTTGGATAATGCACCTTCCCCGGATTGGAAAGAGATCGAGGTTCGAATCCCAGTAGCGCAACAACAATATTTTTCGATAAAATTGATTTTATATGTTTATCTTTCTAATTAATACATTTATTTAGTTTTAAAAATATTTATGTGATAGAATATTATGATATTTTATATCTGAATAAAACGACAATAAATGTGATAAGATACATATTTTATTTGGTTTTTTAGTTATTAGTTAAGTACGCCTTATTTAAAAGTACTGATAGCTCGCCGCTGATATTTTCATATTCAGCATAATTTAAAATATCAATTGAGATGACATCTATGTACATAAACGTAATTCTATCTATTTGAAAATAAATATTTTCACACACACGTATTATATCATCCAGGCAAAGACTATATTTTTCTGGTTTGAAAAATATATTCATAAATTATGTAAAATAAATAAAAAAAGTAAAAACCCCGTGTGACAGGTATACTAACCATTACACTGCCGAGAAATCAGACGATACGTAAAAATAGTAATTTATTAATATCCAAAGCTTTTTATTAACACTGGATAAAATATAATTGATGTATATTATTAAAATTTAGAGCACAACTATTCGGTATTCTCCAATCATCTTTTGGAAACAAACCATTCTTTTGACATTAACAGGGGTATAGAAATTATGCATACAAATACTAGGTGTTTACAGTTAGATAAATTTGAAATTTTAGAAATAAGTAAAAGTGTTAATAGTAAGCTAAATATTATAAATAACCAAATCCTTTTTACTAATAGTCACCTTCTAAATGTGTTTTCATAGTAGTTGTTACTTAGTTACCCACCACCTATACTTTTGTTTTTATCTATGCTTGCATTTTTATTTTTAGTATACATTGTTTCCCGAAGACGATACCATAGGTATCGAAGCATGTAGATTTATAATTAAATAGTGGTTTAAACAAAGTGTTTTGTCTTATTATTTATTAAAATTTGATTACAAAAATGTCTAATAATATATAAATCGGTACATTAAATTTTACCACAAAAATATCAGCGCTATATACTTATATGACAATTTGACATCACAGTCTACTAACGGAGTAGCCACTGACTTAGCACGTGAGAGATCGATATTCGACGTTTCCAAATTTTTTTTTATTTCAAAAAAGTTTTAGAGACATCTTGTACCGATCCTGAAAGTAAAAATAAAAATCTAGGTAAAAGTTGGAACATATGGAAATTTTCTATCGCGCTATTTACAATATTTTCGCAAAAAGCCTACTATGTTTAAAATAATATCGCTTATTGTGATCTATGTTATTGAAATCATTGTCAATTCCGTGAAAATATCCGACAATAAATGCTAGAGTTTGACAAAATTTTTGATTTCTAAAAAGGCTGTTCACGCTATCGAGAAATACTTGTTTTTGTCCAATAAAAACTTTTTATGTCGAGAAAGATTTTTTCGGTTTCATCTTTGGTTTACTAGTCTTGTCCAAGTGAAACCTAATAGAGTAATGGGGGCAGTTATTCAACGGAACTCTTGTACGCCACCATATCTCCTCATGAAACATGGCAAGGACACTTACAAACAGCAGCGGAAATTTTGCGGTAGTGGAACATTACAAGCTCCGCGCGTCGGATACTTGGATAGCATCACGCACGAGCATACAGGTATTTTTTTTAAATTTTTACGACGTTTAATTGAAGGGTGAATTATGAGGCAAATTTAAAAATAATATTTATTTATAGTAGTATCTAATTTAACTGTAATATTAATAGTTCAGCCGGTGGAGCCTAGTACTAAATAAATATCAGATATCTCATAGAGATGAAGCTATTTCATTATATTTTAAAGGAATATATAGAAAATACTATATAAAGCAACGAAACTAAATATTAGTTTAAGTTTGTGTTTTTTGCAAGGTTTGAGCTATCACGTAACTATACCATAAGTTAAGCATTTTTTTACAGAGACAATTGCATAAATATACTAGTTACCGATACCGTAACCATGTGCCGTCATCTTCATCTTCAAGAATTTAATTTCTTTAGTTTGATCTTATAAACAACATATCAAAATATCAGTTTTATGTCAATGATATAAGAATTTGCGTTATTTTTGACTGTTTCATTTACACATTTCGGATACTTAGGGACTTGTCGTAGGGTTGGTCGAAACGTTGAACGTTTTTAAATAACCTTTTCGCTGTATTCTAATAGTAATATTTTATAGTAACGGTATACAAATATAAATTATGGATTAATTGAATGAAAACAAAATTAAATTATCCATGCGCCGTCATGCACCTGACCGCCAATAAATTGAGTCTAAAGATTTGAACGTCAGTATCACTTTGATACAATACCAAAAGTTATAATTTAAACTAATCATTCATTCGATAGCCATAAACTTAAAGTTCTCTAATCGGTACTATATAAAGGATTAATAATTAATTACTTTAAAACCATCTAAATATAATAGAATTACAATAAAGAATAATATAACCTTCCCCAATACTTCATTCCTACTGTCCACATTCCTATTAACGACCCCCCTCCCCCTTCCTTATTCTCATTCAAATAGGTGAGACACGAATCTGTATTTAGTTTAGATATCATCTTTCGAAACTATAGTAGTGACGGAATCACTTAGTGTGTATAGTACAAAGTTTAGTTTGTTGGAAAAAATTAACTAATCAGGTTACACTATAAAGTGTCAATTAATATCTGTAAGAATGTATACGTAAATTTATAAATTATATATGACGTGAATTAAGTGTAACCACATTTTTGCCTCTATGACATTTTCATTCATAAACAGGTGTTACTTAATATTTCCTTTATTGTAATCTTATGTTTTAGATGCATTACACATAAATTAAAAGTATTTAATTAAATTGTTTCATAACGAAGGTCCATCACCAAATTTGAGTTTCAAACTAACTTCTAATGGAACGGGTTCTTTCAAGCTTTCAATGTAATGCGCCCCCTCTTTTCATTCATTGAAATCCAAAAGTAGGCAAAACCCGCCCTTCTATTATTTTGTTTTCAACAAGTTTAAGACTCTTCGCGACAAAATAATACTTCCTTTAATTAATTAATAATATTTTTGGCTTAACTTAAAAATGTTCAAGATTAGAATATATTAAAATTTAAAACTCTATGCTAATTGTACCTACAGATTCATTAAACATGAATAATAAAAATGTGTGTAATTTAAAATTGAGAAATTCAAATCTTTATTTTTTAACTTTGTTTCGTTAATCACTTATTGAGTTTAAATACATCTACTGGTTTCGAAAAATACCATTTTCTTCTTCAGTATGTCAATACTAACTAAAATCATATGTTGTTGTTTCTTTACCAAAATCTATTTTTAAAATGGTAGATGTATTTAAACTCAATAATGTTAATGTTAATGAAACAAAGTTAAAAAATAAAAATAATGAATTTGAACCACAATGTGAATTTTGTTAATTTTAAAAATAAATTCTAATTTGTTTATTATAAGGTTGAGAATTTCTTTCTTATGATTAATTCGCCTGTCCAGGTATTGAGATGTTGTATTCTAAAATTACATTTAATTTTTTCTGTAAAATTTACATTACATATGATTCGTGAGATAATATTAATCAGGTGAACACACTGGTAATTGAAATAATCTTATCTGGAATTATTGTTTTAATTTCAAATACATACCCTACGCCGATTGCTCATGTTTGTTTGGGTGGACTTGTACATAGAATAAACCGAATATATTTAGTGGTAGTCCATTCTGCTATGTTTTGATTTGTACATAAATGTTTTTGCATATAGTGCACTTTTTTGCGCTTGTGTAAAGCACGTGGGTTAGCTCACAACTCTTGTCTGACCAAACTGAGACCACATCATGAAATTTTTTCTAATACAAAAGTCTGATGGAGGCTGACCCGTCGTTTCGACGACGCTATCGGGTAAGTTGAGCGTTTTTTACATTTGATTTTTGACTCTTTGACTCTAGTCCTTCAGGCATCTCAATGCTTACCGCTTCCAAAATCCATCCTGCAAAATTCTTCCCATTTTCCATCTTTTTTTAAAATATATTTCAATTTACCTTTATGCTTATGTTATTTAATATCTATCACTTGAAAATGTGTTCCCATTTGTGACTTCAACCTATCCAAGACACAATAGCTACTTTGATACCTAGTGAAAAGCCGATCTGTAAAAGCAGGGTTGTCTATGAGGGGTCCAGTTATTGTGTTGGATCTTAAAGCCATTTTTCAATCGTAAATTCTAATCTTAAAATAACGGTTTTCTACCAGTGGAATGTGTGTTCCTAGTATATACGACAACGAGCTAGAAACAAGCTTGAAGTATAAGACAGGGCTTCCTACGCGTAATGAAGAACTGTAGAAGATATAGTTTTTCGATAACCATAGCGAAATGGCTACTGCCTGGTCACCTTTAGAGAAACCTCATTCTGGAAGCTAAAGCGTACTAATTAGATTATCCACCAGCTCATTGGGCTGATGACATCAAAAAATTAGTGATAGAAAAAAGCTTCGAAGTTACTTGACTGTAGTAGACTAAGTTGTATCACAGTAAGTTAAATTTACTAAAAATCATTCGAGCTTGAATAACATATGAAAATCGAGTTTTAAAAAAAATTATATGACTTACTAAAGTAAATATTATAGAATTTACACTTATACGTATATTGTAACTGGAGCGAGATGGAAACAGAGCAATAAAACAGGGCTAAAGATAAGCGATAAACTTTTCAAAAGTTCTCGACATTTTAGAAATTCCAACTCTCAGATTAGTTTGGTTTGTTCAAAAGTATTTAAATGTTTATGTAGGTAGATTACAAATTTTGATTTGGCGGACAGGAGTTTCGATTTCATGAGTTTCTGAAAATCAAAATAACAGCGGTTTCCACTATAAATTATCGATTTGATTTCGACTAGTGCGAATATAAATTGTTTTCTGCCAGATCCTATCATCTATTTGGATCATCCATGACTGTCTTTCTTGATTAAGATTTTCACAAACCCCTTGACTATACTTCTACATTTTTCTTGGCATCCTAGATACGCAGGTCTGAGATTTGTCACCAGAGAAGTATCTGCTACTTTTTTCAATACCGTTGGACCAATTCCTGTTCGTTTCCGTCCTTCGACGTGGCCCACCGTAATAAGCTTCTTCAAGCTATCATCTTTTCTCGTAAGATGTCCAAAAAATGGAATAATTCGTTATAGGTAAATGATTCGCAGTTTATTCTTGATATTTAGATCATGTAGAATGGTCATGATGTGTGCAACATGGATCTTTAGCACCACATCTTAAAGGCATCAACCTGACATCTCTTCCTTACCTTCAAAATCCACGATTCTGCATCGTACAATAATATTGAATGTACCTGAGACTGCACAAGCCTGACGATACACATATCTTGTAAAGTGTAGTTCGCAATAGTTGAAGTCCTTGATAATTCCTGAACATTTGAATACTCACAATATTATTCTTTAACTGAACCACACTAGAACGTTCTAGATAATTTCAGGAAAATATTAAATATTTTCTTTGAAATGTTGAACAAATGGTACGTTATTTTGCTTTTAATAATTAGTGTTCACTTATCGCACAACTATTCTGGCCTGATACTCTTGGAGCCGAAACCGCTCCGAGGCCAGCTTCATAAATTGTCCGGAATCAGTTAGGCTACCGGAGGCTTTTCTGCTGTCGTTTGCGATTAATTAACGAAAAAAGCACCCGAATACCTGCAAAACTTCTCCTTCCCTCCGCCGGCCGCTCCGGCTTGATTAAGCCTTCGGGCACTGGAATCCGAAGGGCCGCTTAACCATTTTAAAAGGCTGCCCAGAAATTATTTCGCAACATAAAAGGTACAGAAAATGTCCATTGCGGTTATCTTGATATGTGAAATGTGTAACAAAAAATAAATGTATTTAAAAAAGAAAAATAATTCATTCTACATAGTATGTTTACTTAAATTGGTAGCCCTCGAGAACCATGTGACCTTTTGTTTAATAGGTACAATTATACATATTTGGAATCATATATTAAAATAATATTGTTACTTCTACATATAATTAATCTATTTTAAAATCAAAATACTGATTGTAGCGTGCAAATGCATCACAATAAACTTCCCGAATTGCATTGTGTTCCCGTGAATGCCTTCGACACCTTGTTGTTCTCGGATTTTCTATTGATAATATGGTCACGTACGCAGAATTAAAATCACCACTAACCTTGATTGACAGTAGCTAGCGTCGTGTGTTGGTCTGATGTATTGTTCTTTTTATCTCTGGGTATTATTCCGACCGATCGAAATGTGCACCACCCGGAGGTGTTTTTATGACGCAATGGTGCTCCGACCGTGGTTTGATAGCGACACTTCACATTTACCCTACATAAATGACTCATATCAATCATCAAGAAAAACCAGGGGTGCCAGTTGGAGGAATAAAAGGTGCGTAAACATATTGGATGTGAGGTATTTCAAGAGGCAATTTATTTGGGAGCATTGATTACAAACACTGGGCATTATGAGTCAAAGTGACAGACCTGGAAGTATGATGTATTTATTAGGTAACTTTTTTGTCACATATTTTTGTGATATTATTTCAGAAATTAAACATTAATAAAGAAATTTAAAAGATTTTTTTTTTGTGTACTAATTATTAATTGGTAGCAATTGGCTCCAATTCACCATGGCAGTAAGTACTAGACTTTCAAAATATTATTATTTTCTTGAATTCTTTTCAATATTAAAAAATAAATCACACTGATTTAGTACCCCTTCCAGCTCTACAAATGACTAACTTCCACCGAACGGTTCGGGTAGACACCGGCATTTTGTTTTTGTTGCCAGACGGGAAAATATAGAGAAGCAATATACTAAAATATAACGGCCTGGTTGGGAGCCAGGAATCCATCGGGCAACATTTAAAACCATTTATTGTTTTAAAACAAGTAATTATTTCACATCAGATAAATATACCATATTATGTCCCCCTGTGGATTTGGATCTGTTCGCGCGAAACCTTTGTAAAAATTGGTAACCATTCTTTAAAATCAATCTCAGTTGTTTTTAAATTAAAGGATTTATCTTGTCCGCAATATGGTTGGAAAAAAAAATTACATATTATAATTATTTTATTGATAAAAATGAAATAATTACGTTTTTTAATCCATGTGCACTACTTATATATAAAATATATATTATCTCAATATTTTTCAATGCGCCACACGTTGAATGAATTCAATATTGAAATTGATACATTTCATTGTAGTGAAGTGTCAATTTCCTTTAAAGTATAGATATGTGACCTTTTTGTTCTGAAAGTAATTTAAAAAAAAAGGTAAACAAACAATTATTGTAGGAAATTTAAAAATTGTAATTGTAACGCTGGTATATTAAGGTAGTAGATAATTATTTAAATTATTACATTTTTCCACAGAAAACGTCTTATGTACATCTTTCGCGTTCGTCCAAAGACGATCTTTAAACTTTAGTATCTTAATAATATTTATGTGAAAAAATAACTTTTTTTTTCAAATTTTAATTCTAGCGAATCGATTGGTATATTAAATTTTGTCACGTTCATATGTAAATCCCAAACATAAACTTAAGTAAATTCCTAGAAAATATAGGAGACAGTCAAAGACCTTACTTTGGAAGCACGCTGAGGTTAGATGTTCCATACCACAATTCCAATACGTATTTACATGTTTCGACTTCACTCTGTAAATGTACAGAACTGTTAAGGCTTTTATCAAACTTTAAGTTCAGATAACGATATCGAAAATTATCGAAGGTTAAGTTTCCACGGACGAACATATACACACACACATTTGCGTGAGAACGTGTGCGTATCACATACACATGTATACTTAATATGCATTTACACACACTCCTTTGTACGTTTATTTTCCCACACACACACACGTACATTCATAATGTAATACGACTCATTCAGACAATATTTAATGGATGGATACTCGACTAAATTACGAGTCTAAAATGTTCAAGGAACGTGTACAAATTCTGCATTGTCACGGAAAATATTATTCTTTGAATTTTTTACAAAATCGTGTTAAGCTTGCAGTCTACGTACTTCGAAATAAATGTTTGCGAAATTGTTCCATTATTAATCTATAGTTTTGCTTCAGGCCCTAAATCATCTAACAAAAAATAGTCTGGTAACTTAAAATTCCATGACCTATAACTTTTGGTATTCAATACATTATTTGGGATCAATAAAATGACTTTAATGAATTTTAACCACAAAGTTAATATTGCTAATTTTAAAAGTAATAAAATATTTCAATTTATCGAAATATTTTTTTGAAATGCACATGATTAGGCACATATTCCTAACATTTTCGACTCGTAATTTAGTCAGGTATTCACACATAAAATATTGTGGACTAAGTCTGTTACATCCTGTATAAGACACTTTTAAGAAATTTACATGTTCGAAAATTAAAATATATCTTCTTTTCTACTCTATAGTAGGAAAATAAATAATTTGTGAAATCAGTACCTACCTATACGTCATTTTAAAAAAAAAAAATACATACCTCATACACACCAATAATATACAATGCTAAATAATGGTTTTCTAACAAATTAAATATTAAAATGTCAAAAATAAATGTAATAAAATTTTATTACTTCCCTTCTTCCCGGTGAACTGCACACGTAAAATACACAAGCAATAGTTATGCTTAAACATAACCACGCCATTATGTTGTTTGTACTCACTCGTTTAATTTTTTAAAATTAGGAATTTAAATCATTTTCAAATAATTCCGAATGTGACTACCCAAACTAATAATGATTATTCGATATAGTAATTGGTTTAAAGTTTCCGATGCTAAGTACTCGACTGCAGCAGCAGCGAGTCGCGGTGTAGCCAAGTTTGCAACTTCTGTTGTGAGCAAATTTCGCTGCACAATAATACTCTTTTCGTGGTAGCTTATATACTTGGTTACCGCAAAGGATTTTCAAATAAAAATAACGTCAAGAACAAACGAAATGATTATATTTTGCGGTTAGAAGAATATTGTTTGTTACAAAATAAATCATGACGTGGTCTTTTTTTAATTGCAATTTAATATATGTAATTTAAATAAGAGAAACCAAAGCGTGTCATACTATGAATAAAATAATTAGCATATACGTCACCCGTTTTGGGGTGATGTAAGAGTGTTAGGTTCGGATGGAGCGATCAGAAGTTTCAAAGGTTGTGTGAGGTATGGTGGTTGCTCCATATCAACCAACACCCTCGTGTTCTTACATAACGCAGAGTATATTTAGTGTTGAAATGTATATGGATATAAATGTGAGGTTCAGAATCAAAAGCAGACATGTGCACTTTCCCTGTTTTCGAGTAAAATGCAAAAAACCATTGTACTACAACTATTACTTTTGGAATCATATTGAAAATGACCAGTAACTACAGGTCACATGTCGAAATACTGTCGTCTTATTGGCTGAAAACATATTTTTCTGGGTTTGAATACATTATCTATTAGATATGTGTGCAATTGAAGTACCAAGCAAATTTTAAATATGCGTTTTTATACGAAATTCGGTGAAATTGATCTAATTTCGATAGGCTAGTCTTGTAGATATTCATTTGCTTTATATTTGTACATAACTAACTCAAAAACAATAAAAATTAGACATGTCTGATTTTGATTATGTACCTCACAAATGAACAGAAACGCTTTACAAATACATTGGTTATATTGAAGTTAAATTATACAAATATTGAGACTAACACTAGGTGCGCGAACTAAGATCGGAGGCGGCTTCTGCAACTGCCGCTCTGGAGACGTCAGTAGATAAAGTGACGAGCATTGGCTTACCTGTCGTACGCAGCCAGTACCTTGCGTCTTTATGGCTGATGGAAGCTGGTAGCAGGTACCGCCTTGCCAGATTAGTTCAGCTGTATCTATTTGACGAGAGTGAAGACGGTAGCCCTCCACACCTGCAAATCCTATTTAAGTATATATTTTTTCAATACGCGCGAAGTGGGTAGTCAGAGGATGAAAACTATTTTTCGAAAGGTTCTAAAGAGTTATTTAAATTTAAAGTTTATTTTGAAAATGTTGTTCAAATCCGTCAAAGGGTGAAGATTGTACAGAGAATGAACAGCCGAACACTGAAAATTCTGGAAAACATATATAAAATAATTAATCCATAAAATTAATTAGCATATTATGTAATAAACGGATAATTTATTACAATTACGCTAGCGCTATCTGTGTACCAGTAGAAACTTTAATTGTTTAGTTTTAAAAACTACGACTACTTGCTTCTGTTGCCGTAGCGCTGTTGTCGACCAATGCGTAATTTTGTGCTATTCCAATTACTATACTTTGTTTTTAAGCTAGCGTTCTACTCAAGCCATACAATTGGCTACCTATTGAATTGAATTTTTTTTTCGATTGACCCGCTTTGTACGGAGTCCTTACTTATGATGTTTTTTAACTGAATAACATTTGAAAGGTTTTCAGCTTGACGTGGATATCATTGAAGTGTCTACTTCCTCTTTTACTAATTCGCGTATTTCACTATCTTACTATTGTTAATGTGCTGTTTTCATGATCGTTCTTTGCGTTTGAGGTGCATGGATTTGTTTTTGATATGAGAAAAACAATAAGTAATTGGCAAAACTATTTCCTACGTTAACCTTTAATAAAAATAATAAGATATAATATATAATAATAATTTAGTTATTACGTGAAGAATTTTCGTACATTAAAATAATCATGTCAATTCATAAAAGTGTTCTTAAAAATGTCCATTCCTTTTTAATATTGAATTTTATATGGGTAAGAAGGTATTATTTTACGTTAAAACTTAAACTTTAAAAACACTATGTATAGTACTCAATAATTATAAATATATATCGACTCATATTTTTAATATATACACTAGGTATATTATCCCCGGTATAGATGAAGCACAACAGAATGCGGTTGCGTTACAAGTGAAGGTTTCAAAAAACTGTGTACAGTAGAAATTAATAAAGAAAAATAACCTAAAAAAAAATCTGTCAGCAGAGAGCCCAGCGTTTCCTGGTTAAGAAAAGATCAAACGAAATGACAATGTTTTATTCATTTGCCTTTCATGCAAAATGAAACCACCTACCCAATACCTTCCACGGGTTTCCTTTTTATTTTCCCTTTGAAATTATATTCGGGCCGGTAACAGATGTGTTTCTGTCTCGAGTCCTTAGCCGAGACGCGTATCGGGGACGCGCCACGCCGCATGCGTGGGGCGTCTCGAGCGCGCGCACACTGAAGTAAACTGCACAAAGAGTTGCGTTTTTCATTTATTTGGATACGCCACTGCTAATGCGCGATGGAAATGGGAATGAGCTCTTCGAAGTGACCGATATTAAAGGTAAACTATTTTATATTCATCATCGAAAGGATAATGAATATAAAGTAGTAATATTAAATTTAAAAAAACTAGAATATTATTTTCATATTTTATTTATACAAAATGGAGTTTAACGACGCTTATTTTACGTTTTATAGACAATATCGACTAAATGCCGTCCATTTCTCTCAAGATACTCTTGCAATCGGACTCTTAAATTTGCGGATATTTTCTTGTAGGGCCTGAATTGTTCGAGGATTGTTGCTGTAAACTCTCGACTTAAGGTATGGCGTCGCTGCTGACGTTGGTGGTCCCGGAGGAGTTTGATTAACCATTGTCCCTTCTTGTTTGAACTTTTAAACCCAACACCAGATAAGTTCACACATGCATTAATACACAAATATAAATTGCTGATCCATGAGAATAATGTATATATAATAATAAATGAAAAAATGAATACGTCTAGTAATAGCTAGTGTTACGGTTGACTTCAGTTAAATTAATATATTTATAAATACTAATTAAATATATTAATTAGAAAGATGTACATATATAATCAATTTTATTTGTTGCTACCGGGATTCGAACCCGGATCTCTTTCCATTATACGCATTATCCAATATATACAATACATATGGGTTCGAAAATTTGTCGACAAAGGTACTGTCTGCTGTAGCATAGGTCGTTCATGGCAAGCAAACTGGCTTCACCTCCAAGTTGGAAAAATGAGCGGTGCGGCCGTGGCGCGTGAGGCGCATCTGCGGTGTGCCTCTACACTTAACGGAGGGATGAACCTATATAGAGTACACGCGTGTTTGTAATTTGGTACGGAGGATTACAATATTACATCGTACCCTTTTCTCTACTGTGTTTGCGGCCGTCGTGTCTCGTTAGGTCGTGGGCGATAATAAGAAAATAAGTATTTATTTCTTCGACTCCGGACCGACTCGGAGATGTATCGGTAACTATTTGATGGGATCAAAAGGGTTGGGTGTCTAAGGTGAATGTTTCAAAAAACATTTTTCACATTCTAAAAATACAGGGAGAATATTATGTTTCAGGCCGATTTTGTTTGGCCGCCATTTCGGTTTGGTAAATATTTATCAGTTCGCATTTTGTAGTCGTATAAAATAGTTGATTACAATTTATTGTAGAACATTTAAATTTTCTAATATATATGTTGCACTTTCAAATTGATACATCTGTTATTCCATAATTTGAAATCAATTTACGGAATCTGTAACATGTTTGAGTAAAATCCAATAGAACACGCCAGAATTAATTATTTTTTATTAAATTTTGGAAACATTAATACAACTTATATATTAAATAATGGAATAACAGATGTATTAATTTGAAAGTGTAACATATAAGTTCGAAAATTTATCGTTAACTTACTATGTTGACGTGGTGTAATAGGTCAGCGCACTTCCCCGGAAGTGGTGGAATAGGAAGGGTACTTGGGTGGCAACAATTTTTTTTTCGATAAATTAATTTTATCTATATCTTTCTAATTGATACATTTAATTTGTATTGAAATATCAGAGAACTATGTTCTGAAAAACTGCAACTTCACAATAATAAAGTGTTCTCCTTAAAAAAAATCATAAATTAGTACTAAATCATTAATTTAAGTATCAAATGTAATTAAATAGTATTTATTTAACGTTGTAAGTATTTTTATTGTAAAAAAACTATTATATATCTAATTTGTTTTTAATTTAAATAATTAACTACCAACGGGCCTACGATATTCCAATTTTTAAATTTCTGACAACATTTATATTTGAAAAATGTACTTTCATAATCTAAATGTACTCATATTATTTGTATATTTCAAAGATAATTGGCACTTTATTTAATGTATTAGTTTCTTATAAAATTGCCCTACACGGATAAATAATACAGGTATAAATTAATAGTGATTAATAGTGTTCTCTGACACATTAAATTAGAGAATCACTACTTTCATTTTATATTAATAGCAGTGAATTTTAAATAACCTATTCGATATTTACCGATTCTCTATAAGCTTCTCAAAATTTGACTCGGTGATGGCGTGCCCATAGACAAATGAAACGTTTAATTTCTAATCCAACCTAATTGATAACAGGAGAAATAGATGTCATTTAAATTGAAAATGGCTATAAGGCACAATCACTTCTTCATTTAATTATAAATTACAGTTAAATATTGAGTTTACTTCGATCAGTATTCAGTACTGTGGCGTTGTATGGTTTATATATATATATATGTTTGATTAAAAGTTTCGGTGAGCACTAGTGTATGGAACTGGCGTCTCTTCTAGGTTAGATAGCTTTTTTGTAGATGGTTTCTTTGGGGAAACTTAAGCCAACGTTTCGACAAAGTAACACGTGCCATTGTGAAGGTGTTGCCTCAAAAAAATTATGGCACAAGCGTACTTTTTTGCAGGAGACATAAATCTCAACTCGTCAACTCAATTTTTTTTATGCAACACCTTGACAATATCACGCGATATAATCTAGAAGATATTCCAGTTCCATATATATACATATATACAGCTCTGTAACCATACGGACATGCTAAAATTATATTTTAAAAAATTCACAAAACAAACTTGACACGAGGGGTTTAAATATGATTTTAAATACAAAACCTGACACATAACATGTGGTAGGAGAGAAAGCACAAACGGCACGTAATACTCGTACTTTCATATTATTTTCTGCTGTTTTTGAAAACAAAAGCCCCGCTTTGAGAACACCAAAGCTGAAAAAGATAACAAAAAATGCAGCTTTGTTTTTGCAAAGTGTTTTTTTAGAGAAAGGTAAGGAGGACGGGAATAGCTGGGGGAATGTTTGCCCGCAGTCAGTGGCGCGCCTGCACCTGTCCGACCTCCTGGCCCCCGAGAAAAAGTATATAATATGAAATAAATACTATTTTCATTTTTTATACTTCTTAAACTATTTAAAGTAAATTGTAAAAGGTTCAAAAATAGTTCAGAAGAATTACTTGAGAAGAGCCTCTCATAGTACCGACACTCTCTTTTCATCGTGGTCATCTAATTGTCAATTACTTTTTGACTGTTCAAGTGTTCAAGTGTGTTCGGAACATGCCGAGAGCGGTGGGAAAGATAGTGAATACTCAAATTCATTGCATATTATATGCAGACACAATTGAATAGATTAAATCTGAACTTCATAAAAACAGTTAAATACAGCATCAATAGATTATTAAAAGTAAGGATATAAAACATTAATTCCTTAAATATAATTATTGCAATGATAACGCATGGATTATATAGAGAAATGATATCGAAACACTCAACGTTCAGAATAACGCGTTTTGTTCGCGTACGAATCTGTATGGCCAGACCTTTAACTCTGTTTGACTAGGCTCGAAAGGCATGGAAACGCATCCTCAATCTGTACTCCTTTTGTTCCTAGACATTGTTCAAAGCAACATGTTGTGAAACTATCTTTTCTTTCCTCGTTTTCGACTTTTTTAGAACTTACTCAGTGTGTTGTTGATGGTGATCGGCCTCTAGACTTTTACAATCCACATTTCCAAATATTAGCTACATCACCTGCTCCAACCTTTTTTTCGTCTCTTCATTCGTATGCAAGACATGTGACGCCATTAACATATATTTTCGCTACTAATATTGTGTGTAAGTTGGCGGGAAAATAATTACAAACATACATAATTAGAATACGAACGTACATTTATTCTATTTTGCCTTTAAGATTTATATATAAATTTATACATTACCAAAATAATTTAAAACTTCGTCTATAACAAACAAGTGCATTGTAATGTTATTCGGCTTCTACTAATTTTTACTAGAAAAAAATTTGCTCTTCTTCCAAAAGACTCTCAAGGTATGGGATAAGAAATAAATGCAATGATAATTTAAATGCCCTTGATTTTATTTAATTCAACATCTATTTTTTTCATAATATTTTTTAAATAACGTCTCGTGGGGGGCCGTTTGAAATCGAGGCCCTTAGCGGCCGCCTCTGCTTAGACGCGCCACTGCTCTCAGCCAACTCCGGTTTCACGAAATACATTCACGTCGGAAGGAAATTTTGGTAAAGGAAATCTCATTATTAATATATTTGTAAAACTGAGGATTACCAATGGCAGTAAATAAAAAGTCGCGATTATTTAATACAGGATCCTGTGAGGAGCCGGGACATCGGCAAGCCTGAGCCAGGAATTATATTATTTTGTTTTATTTTGAAGTCTAAGTAAACATTTGGGCTTACTAATACACCCACAGGCACTTGTATTGATTCAGTACGCAGTACACAACAACGTAATTCTATAAATTGATGTCCATTGATAGGAAGCGAGTAGACAAGACGAACAGGGTGAGCGAGAAGAATAATTAAATTTACATTCAAAACAAATACAGAAAAATAACCAAAAAATTAATGTGTCTGTCAAATACAAATTTCATCATTTCATTTCCGTGCGCTTGTTCTAATGCCAGGTGTTCACAGTTGACAATTCAGTGTTTAGCGTGAAGCGATCCATGAATCGTCATATGTTTTGCGCGATGATTAGAAAAACGCATCCAATACGCGCGTACCTTTACTGACTCAGATCAAAGTCTCATTGAGAGATCATTGTGGACACGGGTCTTAAAGTCTCGACAAAGAGTTTCCATCGTTTTTCGCCGCTTCAGTACTGCTTGACCAATCAAGACCCGATCTGTCTTGATACAGTCTTTGTTGCTGTTTACCCCCCCCCCCCCACCCGCCTTGGCCGCCTCCCCCGGTAGTTGACAAAGCAGATACATCTTGGTAGTAGTACCTCTGGCATTTGCAAGACCTGTCCAAGCATCCTAGACTTTTTTTTAATATGTAGATATTAAATTAGAATAGATTCTTGATCTCATTTTCTCCGTAAGAAACCATATTTGGTGGGCATAGTATTTTAGCTTTTAAAACAGTTTGACTTTGACCGCAGTATAGAAGGAACGTAAACCTTCAGTACGCTTTTATTTATACTTTATTTTAGTGGATCGAGCTCAAAATACATAATTTAAGAAATTACTTATCTATACTATAGCAGCTTCTTCTTCTTCACCATCTCCTTTATCCTAGTTGGGTCGGGGGCCTCGGGGTGGCTTGGACAGCACTCTTCCTCTGTACTGCGCTGTGTCGATTACTTAGGGCCACTGATGGTTCCATCTACATACAGTGCAGTAAAATTATAGTTTTAGACTTTTGAAATTTCTCGCATTAGTAGAGGACTTGTGTGTTTTCTATTCGGTAAGTGCTATTCAAAACCGAACACATCCATTAAATTCGCAATTCATAACCATTGAATCCAATGTAATTTATTAATTTCTTTTTGCGTGACACGGAAGGACATTTCTAGGATATTATTAAATTATTTAAAATGTAATACGTGCTTATAAAAAAATATATTCATATTATTCGCTTTTAATGCTAAAGACTATCGCACGTCACGTGATTACGCTTCGTTGATTTTGTAACCCCCGCATTTCTGTACTTAATTGTCAATTTTTATCATAACTTTTATTTTTTTACAGGGTATTTAATTTGTTTACGCAATCTCCGGGTCGCGCGTCCCGCGGAATGGAATACGACAATTTCGGTCGTAAATTGGAATCACCGCAGTCGGGGAGGGGAATAGAAAAACGTGCTACAGGGAGAAGTCGGTGAGGGAATAAGGGTTCAGAAGAAGGACCAGTGATCTCGGGGAACCGGAATTCGGAAGGACTGCTCGCCTTACCTTGAATATGATGCCTCCGCAAATCCGCCTAAATCACACGATAATGGCACGTGGATGGTGACGATATTCTCTCCCGACTGAAGACGGCGATGTCAATGTGCATCTACGGTACACACAAATAATAGACATTGTGCACATAAATCACAAAATACAGTGCTGGTGCACTGGAATTGAACGGCCACAACGCGAATGTTATCGCGATGTCGAGATCGAACACAATACAAATATCGGTTAAGTTAACGTCTGTTGGCGTCATAATTCACACTGAGTAAGCGTTGGGATAGGTAATGGGTAAGAAAATTGGACCTTATATTACAAGAAATGCGCTAAAGTGTGTTTTGTAAATACGGAATATAATTTTATAACCATTAAAAGCATAGGTATTCCACAAAAAGTACAGAATATACTTTATTAGAAGTAAAATGTTTTTAGATTATACCTTAATGTCATAATATGTAAGTAAAAAATAAAATGATAGGTCATGTTTTTTTCTATCAGACTTTTTGTTTTGTTATTCTAAAAATACTTTTTATTTTATTAACAAAACTATTTACACAGTAATTTATATAATAATATTGTATTATTATATGTAACTACTATAAATATCTATGTTAGTTGTTATGTAAGCTGGCTTTGACATAAGAAAAACTTGTAAGACGAGATCAGATATATGTACATATATTTATTTAATTATACTATATTTAATACGTCAGTTTTGACGAAGATACATTGACATCAAAACCAGTGGTTAATATACATAATATAAAGTTAGTTATATGTTTATATTTAAAATTAAAAAGTAATTAGTTACTTCTTACATTAATTCTTCTAGAATAACCCGGTGTTGTCTTTAGGGAGGGTGTGTTAAAGGTGTGAGAAGAGGCAAAGGGGATGGGAGGAATAAAATAAAAAACAAATTAACTTCAACCTAACCTAACCCTGTCCCGACCAATTTATTCAATAAAGTGAAGAACATAATTGAGAAGGGCAAGGAAACCACAGACGAACCTTCTAAAGCTAACATTTCAGAATAAGCTCTGTCTCGTTTGCACCGTTCGCAGTAAAGCGTTAGTGCGAAGCACAAGGTATACATATAAAACCATCATATCAGGTATTCTGAACGGAGCATTTCAAATTATTGGCTAATCGGACAATCCTTTGATGAGATACATTGTAGAAGCCGATATTATCATGACCATTACTCTACGGTGAGCTGACCAAAGCTCTCTGCTGACCCATCTAAATGTACACTCTTCCATTTGATCGCATCAGACAGCTATCGAGCTTGATAGGTGGAGGATTAAGCGATTGGATTTGTACAGTAAATGAAATAATATTCTGTTTTATAGTCAAAAATAGCGGTACGTTCCTCGACGAAAGTGGTAAAGGGGTGGGTGGACGGGTGTGCTAACGATATATGCAAAATTTACTTCAAATAGGGGGAGGGTTGATATCCGGGGGTGGGTAGATATCCGGAGTGGGTAGGTATGAGTCCTGAGTTAAAATGAGCAAACTTGTTTGTAATCGATGAAGTTAAATATAATATAGTGCGATAGTTAGGGGAAGAAAATAACTTTTGCGCAGGGCCCTAAATAGTTACTATGCAAAATTTGGTTCAAGCCAGTCAAAAGGTGTTGGTCGTACAAAGAAATATGAATAAACATTATTTTTAATATTTTTCGACAAAATTGATTTTATATGTATATATTTATAATTAATACATTAAATTAGTATTTAAAACATCACAGACCTATGTTCTGAATAATTAAAACTTCACAATAAGAATGTGTTCTCCTTAATAGAACATTATTAATGTTTATACAGCGGAATACCCCAAAAAATTCAATATTTCACGTTTCGGATTCAATTGCAGAGTCCATCATTAGTGGCATCAGCCTTCATGATGGACCCTGAGACGGGATCTGAAACGTCAGTGTCAGTCGGAGACACACGGCAGAATAGCCCAGAAACTCAGCTTCAGAAGATGTTAAACGGTCATGATAACATGATAACATTGTTTTATAGATATTACTTTATTATTATTTATTTATTTTTTCAATCATAAAGCCACATATATTTTTTGTTTAATTTAACAAGTATTTTAATTAAACATAATTAATTTATATTACCTATATTGTTCGATTTAACAAAAAAAGTTGGAAATCAAAATAAGTTGTGTTAAATCAAAACGCATTCTTTCATCAGTAAAGCTGTGTAAGAGAAGAGAAAATGAATTGTTTTGGGAAGGGTTATTTCTAGATAACTTACACAATAGAAAGAGCTATCGAAAGGAGGGTGACTACAGGAAACAAAGTGAACGGCGTTTTGAATGGAATTATAGCTAATAGGAACTAGTCAACTGAGGCACAACTAGCGGAACACAATGAAGCCTTGGTACCGACACTGATGTATTGGAAGCGAGACCAGGAGCTGGCAGAATAGGAACGAAAGTAGACTGAATGCAGTGGAAATGAGATCGATTAAGCGTATAAGCGGCAGATCCAGATGAAGAAATAAGGAAAGAATGTTAAACTGATCTTAGTATAGTAAGATTAAGATAGGATAATTTAGGTAGTTTGGTCATATAGAACGGATGAATAAGGAGAGTGTGGTAAGAAAGATGTATGACGTATGTGTTGATGGCACCAGAAACAGAAGACGTCCGCGAAACCAGGTACTGGAGGATGGTCCTGTTAGAAGCCTCAATAATCGGCTTGTATGAAAACATGTATGCATGTGGATGAAGCGAGAACTGTGTCAAGACAGAAGAGTTTGGCGCTCTATCCTCTCTACCTACCCCCTCGGGGAAACGGCGTGATGGTTAGTTAGTTATTTAACCACATTTAAGCTTTTATCAAACAACGTTTCGACAGACTGTGAGGGTGGACCAGCCGCTTATCCCGTATCGTTTATAAGCAAAAGCTCCTATATGGTCCTACTCATTCGTCGCCTGGATGGCATTTTTACAATTCTAATTGATAGTTGTATCAAGACGGAGCCGAACAGCTCACAGTCACAGTCCTTCACAGCCCCGAACTCTTCTTTATTTATGATTAAGCAAACAATTACAAGGAAAGTATCCCGGTGTAAGAAAACATTAAGCATGTAAATGTAAATAATAAGTTTAGTCAAACAAAATAAGGCAATTAAGAAATCCAAACGTTTCGAGACTGAATAATCATCTTGAACCAGGGCGAAGCAAAATAATCTTCCATTCAGGACAGCTGAATTATTAATAAGTATGAGCGATCGTAAGCAGCTACACGTCAGGGGGGAGGGGGGAACTTGTAACGGGATATGAAAAGCAAAAAAAAATAATCAAATACCACATCTGAACGAAGAGTGCGGCATTGGTTCAAAAAGTTTAGGAACCACAACTTTCATCTCGATATGGTACTATGGACCTCGATAACTATTTATAGCAAAAAAATTAATAATAGAGGAACAGTAAAAAATGCCTTTAAGAAATTCCTGAATTGTAATCCGTTTGAGTATTATTCTACAAGTATAAAGTATATATATTTGATAAGCATTTGGGATTGTCTATTTTGGTCTTAAGTTGAATCATTTAGAATCATTAGAAATAAGTAAAGCATGTAAAATTAATCAAAATATTATGAATAACCAACTAAATTTAACCACAATTCCTATCCTAAAAAAATGTTATAATAATTTTTCCAATAATTTTGTATCATTAAATAAATTTCTACATCGTTATAATTTATGTTAGACTTGAGTTATTTTTCAAATAATAATATGATTTTTTTAAATAAACGCTAGTACAATTTGACATATTTATATGGTTTTAGTTAGTTTATTTGACATTCCCGATGAAGAATATTTTCCGAAACCTGTTGGTGTATTAAATGAAATCATAAACTGGTTAAGAAAACAAAAGTTGTAAATAATTAATATTGTATAATGCACACATTTAAATTCTCCCACAATCATCTTCATCTCAAAAATGAGTTCTTTGAAAATAAATTATTTCAAAGCTTATTTTATTAAAATATTATTATATTAAAGTATTTATTTTATTATTACGTCCGTATACTTATTAAAAATCAAAAAACGTGCGTTGGATGGTATTCTAAAGTTAAATTTATTGATATAAATTTTCCAGTCTGAAAGTCTGAAAATTTCAAAAATCCTCTTTGTGGTATTAAAACACCCATTTCGATATACATAAATAAATGAAGAAATTGAAATGAAATAATAATATTTGTATTTAATATATCTTTAAGTATTTTAGAAAAAAATAAATTAAATATTCTTAAGCAGAATTAAACGTTGGTGCAAAAAAAGATCAAACAATGATTATTGTACCTTCAGGGAAACGGTGTTTGAAGAGGAACCTTTTGAAGACGAGTGAAAGTAGAGCGAAGAGCGAATGAACAGAGAGAGAGAATGAGTAAAGAGTTGTTACGTTTTCGACAAAGTGTGAATGTATTATATGTAATTTTTTAAATTAGTCCGTCTTAACACAAATGGACCAAATTAATATAAAATATATAAGTTTATATACAATACAATACACGGACTTAATGTACAATACTTGCATTACACCTAGGTAAGGTTAAGATATTGAAAATAACAGTTACCTACAACACAATAACAGATCTAAACCAAATTTAGCATAGTTACTCTGTAGGATAACATAAGCACCCCAATATTATTGGTAATGCCATCCCTTCCAAATTTTAGTAAATTGCACTCAAGAACCTTGCGGTGAATACAGTTACCTCCTCTCCCCACTTCTTAATTATATAATATTTTAATTTAATCCCGGGTACGTACCGCTAGTTATATTACACATTAAAAAATATATATATATATATATACATATAGTGGAACTCCGATTTTACATGCCCAGAATTCACATTTTCCCTCCATTTGCGTGTTATTTCTACAGTACCGTGTGATTTTAGTACATTATAGACCCTATTTACTTCTAAAATGTATTGAATTTTGTTCGGCTAGTTCGCTATTCGCCATCGATCCAAGAGTGTGTTGGTCGCTTGCTTGTCGTATATACACATGTTTCATTCTCGTACCTACGTAATTTGTACGTTTTGTTGTTTTATTGTTTTTTACAAGCTGAAATCACCAAGAAAATTGCGTAGAAGATAGTATAGACAACATTGGTGGCTAGGAAAGAATTTATGAATATCCCTTGCATATATACTTAGACGTTAACTCCAACGTAACAACATCGGACATAGTGGAAATTATTGATATAGTGGACAGTCGCATAAACAAAAACTTGACAGAAGAAGAACCTTCCTATAAAGAAGAAGTGTCTGCTCATCCCATAAGCACAGTTCCTACAAAGGACGATGCCATGAGGCATATTGAAGGCCTCAAAACATATTTTACTAGTATTAGCAATGTGCCACCAGAAACCTGTAATTTAATTTATAATATTGATTAAAAGAACTATTTAAAAACAACAAAAAAACATGCAGTAAAAAACAGTATATATTTTTTTAATAAAAAATATATTAAATTGTTTTTTTGTTTGGTTGGTCTCTTCAAAACTTAAAATCGGGGTTTCACTATATTATCAAATGGACAGAAGCTCTTGGAGAGATAGAAGTGGAAGCAGGTAAGCTGATGACGATTTATAATTGGACATTATACAAAATGACTTAAAGCATTTGAGATGTAGATCTTTAGAAAACCACACCTGTAAAGTATTAGTTTTAAATAAACTGAATTGACAAGGTTATGGGATATGAGCGACAACTAAATTCAGGGTTAAGGTTTCGAAGAGAAGCCGCCGCCATTTTGGTTGAGTTCTTCCGCTCCGCCAACTCGCTTTGTTCACTCATCATAATTCTCGCTCCGCTATCTTTTGTACTCTTCCTTTCCTACCTCTGACTCAATAAGCGAGTCTACACTAAACCACACGTTTCATTCTCACCACCAAACATCTCTTCGAAAGGTCATGTACGAATATGTTTTGAAATAATAAAATAAATCCTTAAGATCGATAAAATTTTTAGTAGAAGAGATCCTGTTAGAAGCAGCTAGCTGAAGAATTTATGGTTTAGGATGTCAATTGATCTGTAAGGGAGCAGTTAAAATCTTAATCCAAAATGAACGCTAAAGTCCATTGGGTAGATAAGCTTCAGAAAAAAAAAAAAATTATAAAAAAAACATATAAAAACTAGTATTTAAGACGCCCTTTAAGCGTCGGTCTTCTATATTAAATAGACACTATAAACACTTTTTAATAACCAGCTTGAGAATAGTTTTACGTAAAAAAAAAATAGTTTTACGTTTTAACGTTGAAAAACGATTGTTATAAAATAATATTTTAATTATCTATAACATACGTATAATAAATATTACTGTTAATTTAAGTATATTTCTATTTGGTCGGTACCGTCGAGATTATGTGGCTGATTAGAGCTTATAGTTTGCATCCAGGTATTTGACGGGTGCGTTCAGGAACCGTCGGCGGTGTTGTTGATTGTGGAAGTGATAGACGTCCACAAAGTCGTAACCTACCCACATTTCAAAATGATTTAAAATGGATGGTCTTCACCTGCTGCATACTGCATCGGTAAGAACGGCTTGAAAGCATACTCGTACGGATATTTAGCTGTTACCACTGTGCTTTGATGTCATCATCGTCCTGTCATGTCCATCTTCATTAAATGTGTAGTCATGATCAAGAATCTCGTTTCGTCCAGCCATACTTATTTTATATATACATGTCTGTATTTCGAACATTGTTTCTAACACCTACTGTATTTTATTTTAGCACGTAAGGTTGGTGTTATTTTAAGGTTTAAAGGGGTTGCTTTGTGTAGGGTAGGTATGAATATAAAAACTAATTTACCCTCATACGGTCCACGGTGTTTGCGCAGAAAAAACACTTCATGAATATTATGTTTGACTTCATTAAACAAGCTCCCCACGGCATTCTTTGAAATACACTGAATTTATAAATGACCTTAAAACACATAAAACGAATGTTGTAAAAGATAATAAAACTTGAAACAAATTTCCGAGAAATTTCCTACATTATTTAATGTTTGGAAAATGATAATTGCACGTGCTGCTAATTAAAACTCATAAATATGTAGTTAACAGTGAATGCAATTTAAACAAGATGTTACAATCTTTAGCGAGGTTGGTAACAATTTTTAACTAATTTACTTATAGGTATATATTAAGTTAGTGCATAATTTTATTAACGATAATTTTTTTTCATTCTAAACTTATTTAATAATAAATACATTCAAAACATATTTCGATTGTCTTCTGATCCATAATCGTTATCTACTCCAATAACTGTTAGCTTGGCATCGATTCCACAGATTTAAAAAGTTATGTATCTTCAACGCAACAAGTTCATTCAAATCGTCGTAAACTTTGCACGTCTGTCAATTTTTTTGGCCGATTAACATGGTAGTTTTAGGTGCTTCGGTTGAAGAATATGGTGGGTGCTCGAGAAAGCCCCTTGATGCCCCATTCGCTCAGCCATTTTTCATACTTTACTGATGTTTTTGAGGCGCCTGAAAAACGTGTCGGTCTTTTTTGGCGATATGAAAAGCCCAATTATCAAAATCATATGGATGACGTCTTTCTTCTTCATATTTTAAGCCTGTCACCGGATTTGAAACAATTTTTAAATAGTTTTCGATAAAGTATAGAGTATATGCTGCTGGTTAGTACTGATTACAAATAAGGTTGTCTTGGAAACGATGGCATAAGGTACTACGGACTACCAGATCTAAAGTTGCATCCTTATGGTTAAATTATTTAAATACTCTTGTTTTTTATCCGGTTTCTTCATTGCTAAAAATCGCGATACCTGTGAGGCAGCTTGTTACACGTCTTCTTGACGATCCTCTTCTAAATGTCTCCGTATTGCGCGGTCAGAAGAGCGGCCAAAGATGTGAATGAGAGGCTTTATGGCTTTTTTGATCTGGCTAGTCCAGCGAGTAGAAGATCCCTCTCGTCTTTTCCACCCTTTCACGTCTCCAGTCACTATCAGACTTTCAGATTATCATCTTTTCTGCGTACAATGTAGCTAAACAATTGGAGAATGCGTTTCAAACTAATGTGTATGGATATATAGCTCTGCAGTCTTGCGATCCACGGTCTCCAGCACCATATTTCATTGGCATCTATTTATTATGGGTTGACATCAAGGTCCAAGTTTCCAAGCTGTAAAGCGCAGATTTTATAACCTACTCATTATTCAACAAACCACCCGTGCTTCGTAAAAGAATAACGAAATGTTTCATCACTGGGTGAAAATTTATTTTTAATAAGTTGTGGAGCACGAACGGGGCAGCTCGCCCGCGGGTCAAAATTAAATTAATTAATTTTCTTCTATTAGATACGTGACCACCCCTGACCGGCCGAACACCCTCGGCCGGCGAACCACTCTCGCACACAGCCTTGCCAATTTATTACAACTACCTTCATTTTTCGTTTCGTACGTGTACTGTGTACATTGCACATTCTCATCCACATTGAGATATACTTTTATAAATATTTTAGTCCAGTGAAAAACATAATACGCGTATGTATAGGCTAAATAATATTCAATATTACGATAGTGTTATTTTCAAACCGTATATAGTAAATCAATTTTTTTGTTTTTCTTTAATGTACACCAACTTTTTAAAAACTATTGATATAAATTGTATATGCTTTTATGCGTATATGTATATAGTATATATGAGTAAAGGAATATGTATAAGTATATACTTTTTAATGCAACAAGCAAATTATATATTTTTATTGCTTCCCCTTTCCACTTCCTCCACAGCGTAAAAACATATTTTTGTTCATATTTTTATTGGTATTTACATACTATTTTTAGTTTACTAATTTCTATTTTCACTTTATTTAGCTAAGACGAAACTTCACTGGCCTTATTTTTATATTATGTTATTAAATATTTGTACTGTTTGTTTATCATAAATAAATAAAATAAAATGAAATCATATTTTTATAGTAAAGTTGCAATTTTAGAACACAGTTTTCTGATAATTAAAACAGATTAGATGAATCACTTAATCACAAAAAAATATATATCTATCCAAAAATATATAGTTGAACCCAGAATTTTTATTCTTATCGGGAAAATGGGTTACCAATTACATCAATGTTAAACAATTACTTTCAATTTTCGACTCAAAATGTTACATTTCTATTAATGGGGATATTTTATTAATTCTAAAGATATCTGAGATACATTGAAAATAAGACGTCGATAGCCTTTAATAGGAAATATTATTTTTTCTAGTTTCGTCACAGCTTCTAGTTTGGTCATAGCGTTTTCTGGTTTCATCATAGCGTATCGTGTAGCAGGATACTGCGGATGACGATGAGGATGATCTGTCGCGTTTATTCCGGTCGTGGCCTTTCTTATTGACGCGGATACAATATTTGAAAACTTAGAATCGTTTAGTTGAGGACGGGCGTTGCTCAATATTTATTTTTTCTGTTATATAATCGAGGCTTTCGGGGATGTCCAAGGTATGCGGAGCATTCTTCGAGATGACTGTATTTGCAGAGCATCTTCAAAAACTTCTTCAAGCTATCTTTCCTTCTCGCAAGATGTCCAAACAATTGAAGGATTCATTTTAGGTAAATGTTTGAGAGTCTATCCTTGATGTACAATTCCTGTAGTGTCCTAGATATATGTAGGCAACTGTTTACGTCTCCACTATTGACAATATATTTTCCATATCGTGATAACCACATTACCGCATAAAAAAACATTTAGTATTTTTATTCAATTTGCTGAATTTTTATTATACATTGAATTTAGCAATTTAAATGAGAAAAAATGTGTTAACTACTTTTAATGACTGTAATGTCGTATGTATATCTTTCTAATTGATACATTTAATTTGTATTAAATATCACAGAACTATGTTCTGAAAAAATTACAACTTCACAAAAAATAATGTGTTCTCTTTTAAATATTGAAAATGTTTTAAATTAGGATTAGATTAAATATGTAGGAGAACATATTCTTATTGTGAAGCTGTAATTATTCAGAACGTAGGTCTGTGATATTTTAAATATTAATTAAATATTTTAATTAGAAAGATATACATATAAAATCAATTTTATCGAAAAATATTGTTGTTGCGCCACCGGGATTCGAACCTGGATCTCTTTCCTAACCGGGGAAGGTGCATTATCCAACTATGCTACAGCGACAATATTTTTAGCAACAATTTTCGAACCTATATGTTACCTTTTTGATATTAATACATTTAATCGTTCCATTATTTGAAAGAGCCATCTACCTTATTTTTATAGAATCTCAAATACCTTTGAGTAAACTGATAGCAGACGCCAGAATTATCAGTTCATTTTTATTAAATTTTGGATAATGCACCTTCCCTGGTTAGGAAAGAGATCCAGGTTTGAATCCCGGTGGCGCAACAACAATATTTTTCGATAAAATTGATTTTATATGTATATCTTTCTAATTAATATTTTTTATTCATATTTAAGATTAAATATGAATTTAATATTGCGTGTATTTACGAAAACATTACAGTTCGGTAGACCTGTGTTAGTGCATGGCACGGGAAGGTCCCCTTATTTAATATCTTGTAATATTTCAATTATTAAATAAAGTATCTACAATTCACGTAATCAATGTCTCGTGCCAATAAAAATATACGTATACCGCTTTAGAAAGAATTTGCTGATGCATCACTTTTGGTTTAGAAAGATACTTGTGGAGATGATCGAAGTACGCAGCATCCACCCATTTATGTCGGAATTGTGATGGAAAAACATCGCTACATCTCCGAGGTACTGCGGAGCCAAGGTTACAGAATCCACGGCGGGAAAATCAGATTAATGTCTGGGGATGTCTAAATGTCAAGTTAATCTTCCCCTCTCCCCGCTATTAGAGATTCGCTACACGAGATGGCGGTGAAGAGATCGGTCCCAGTGGATTCCTGGCTCTTGATGCTCTCCGTGCTAGTGACTGCCCACGCAGGTACCCAGGGTTACCGCTGATTATTGTGATTCGCGACTATGAATTCTTTAATCGAATGTTAAATTACTCATGGCGCAAAAATCAACAAATTTAGGGTTCATTATTTAGTAATAATTGATTCCCATTCTCCAATTTGCACTATTTGTTTATACTAAGCCTGTGGATAGAGACATGAAGCGGTGGAAAGCAATAAAAGGGACGCCTATATTCAACAGACCGGACGCAGATTTTCAGAAGAAGAAAATTATAAAACGAATGTTTTTAAAGGACAAAAATGATCCATCTCTTTTCCTTTTAGAGATGAGCAGATCATAAGAAATTGCTTGTTGTGTTGAACACTCATTATCAAGGATAGATTGGTGACCTAAGACCGGCCCTGGAAATTTTCCAGACAACCGACCCAATTACAAATTATAAAATCGTTATGTACATATGAATTATACATAATATGAAGGTATGTACGAGTATATCAATGTGAAAATTTTGTGTTACATATATTTATTGGTTTTAAAACTCTTTATTTATCGATTTAAATATGTCTTAAAAAAATTTTTTGTAACGTAATTAAAAAATGACGTCATTATCAATCTCATTCAAAATGTCTCTCTTTGTTGACATGAACTATTACTAGTCACTACTCCACGAAGAACTCACTAATAATATTTCGCAATCTAAATTTTCCCCAGCCCTACACAATCATCATTCTTTGCTCGTACAATATTCTGGACTCATTTAGGATGAATTTTAATATACACACAAAAATTGAAGCTATCGGCCTACTGGATTTTCCCGGTGTCCCACCAGGTCTATCCGACTATAATAAGATATGAAAACCTATACTTTAATACTATAAGTTGTGATCTAGCTCCCAATAATGAGCTAACGATTATAAGCGTTACCCGGGTGACAGAAAAGAGAGAAGAAAATATGTGAAACGTTAAGTAATGACTCAACGATTGTTATCAGCGATAAGATAAAATGAGAATGTCAACTGGGATGACGTAACTACCCTCTGAGCCCGTAACAGGGTGGTTCGACAAACACCTCAAATGGCCGCCCCTTGAGGTCACGTGCGGCTGTTGGGAAATCAGTTTAGCTCCGCCAACTTTAAGACACTTTTTCGATGGCGATATTAAAAAGTTTGAACATAAAGTGCGCGGCCGCTCGCTGGCCCTACAAGGGAAACCGAATCAGCGAGTGGCAATAAAAAAACCATCCCTTAGAAATACGATAAGAGGTCTAAGATAACAGTTCTTTCATCATGTTTTTATTTTAAGTCAAGTTTGTGTGTTTTAAATTATCTAAATATTTTTATTTAATTAGTTTATTCCAGCTTAATGAGGTTATGCACGGATTGGGTTAACGACAATTTATAAAATACAAAATAATATTTAAAATATTTCACTGTATTACGAGATGTACTGGCTATGGAGAATTAAAAATGAGGAAAATACTAGATGAGTGAGAAGGCGGTCTTACTGTAGGATGTCAAAAGATCTCTAACATAAGATTCGCAGATGATATAACGCTAATGGCCATGGATGAGGAAATGATTGAGCTACTCCACAATGTAGAAGAAGAGAGCAAATCGTAAGTCCTCATCGTCGATCAATTTAAAACTCTCATTAGGAACAATTTATTAAGATACTATGAAGAGGTTGATGAGTTTATATACGTAGGTGCTTTTTAAGCAGCATCGAAAAAAATATGAAGGATGTGGAGCAGAAATTGGATAACGAATTTGATTGACAAAATCAGCGATGATCAGTATAACACGGATATGAGACCAATTCTAAACATTAATAATTAAAAAAATAAAATTTCTCGAATTCTCTGGTATTCTTCATAGTGCTGTATGGAATGGAGCATGGACATTAAGAAAGAAGGAAATTAACATGTGGGCTGCCTTCGAGATGTTGTGCTGGAGGCGGATGCTGCATATCCAGTGGATCGCAAGGCATACAAATGTCTCTTTCCTCCAGGAGTTAAGGATTACCGAAAGTCTTTTGACAACATCTTCTTGCATATGTTGTCAGATGAAACGATGAGTCTCAAGAATCTCGTCACCACAGTGGTAGTTGAGGGAAAGGGAGCAAGAGGATAGTTTTCTACGAGACGGATAGACCAAATAAAGGAGTTAACAGGATCATATGACAATGCTGCGATCAACACTAAAGACCGAATGGAAATTAGAGGCGTATTGTGCACCAGATTCCAGATATATCAGGAGACTATGACGCTCAGCATTGAACGTACGATGAAGAAGATGAAAATATATACACTAGAAAGTTAGAGTAGCATCAGAATGCTTCTCTGATGTTTCATTACTAACTTAACTCTTTATTTTTCTTAATTCATCCGAATCATAGTATATATCTTACTCTTATAACTAACTAACAAAATACATAATTTACAAAAAATAAACTACATATTTTGCAGATAGAAAGACGGAATATTGAATATGTGTTACATATAATATCAAGAATTAAAATATATATGTATTGGAACTTATGTATTTTAACTAAGTGCTTCTAAAACTTATTAACTTTGTTATAAATAATTAATAAAATATTTATTTTCTTTGTCTTATTAACCACTAAAATGAGTTTAAATACATCTACCGGTTTCGAAAAATACCATTTTCTTCTTCAGGATGTCATAACTAACTAAAACATATATTGTTTCTTTGACAGAATCTATTTTTAAAATATCTATTTATCTTTAGTACCTAACTCAAATCATTACTTAATACAAATTTACTCGAATAATTTTTAGGAAAAATTTTTAGAATGGGACTCGTAGTTAAATTTAGTTGGTTGTTTATAATTTTTTGATTAGTTTTACACGCTTTATTTATCTCCAACGATTCCAAATTATTTAATTTGTGACCAACACCACCAACAAATTAAATAATTTGGAATCGTTGGAGATAAATAAAGCGTGTAAAACTAATCAAAAAATTATAAACAACCACCTAAATCTAACTATGAGTCCCATTCTAAAAATTTTTCCTAAAAATTATTCGAGTAAATTTGTATTAAGTAATGATTTGAGTTAGGTACTAAAATAAAAAAAAAATAATTTAAAAATAGATTCTGTCAAAGAAACAATATATGTTTTAGTTAGTTATGACATCCTGAAGAAGAAAATGGTATTTTTCGAAACCGGTAGATGTATTTAAACTCATTTTAGTGGTTAATAAAACAAAGAAAATAAATAAAAATATGAATCTTAACCACAAAGATAACATTGCTGATTTTAAAAGTATAATAAAATATTTAGTCGTTTCTCACAGAAAGTCATCAAACAGCTGGAAGATGGAATCATAAGTTCATTCGCAAATTGCATTTCACTGACATATAATATATCCGTATTTGAAGCAATCTGTATTCGAAATAGCTCTTCCACTTGTCATGACTACGAGTAGATCTATATAGCGGGAGATGGAACAGCCTACGCCAACGTCGCCGAAGATCGTTGTCGGGGATATAAATACTTATGTTCGTTCTAATGGTGGGATTGCCAACCATACCCGTATCGATCGGGAGAAATGAGTAATAAAACACACTTTTCTTCTATTGTCTAAACTATTACAGCCAAACATATTTAAGATGGAATCAGTGATGGTGAAAGACGATGAAACTAGGATTAGGTAACAGAATTAGTGCCTCCGTCAAAGCCGCGAATATTTCAGTTTGGTATCTTATTATTAAAGCTGTTCAAAAAAGCACAGTAGTATGATTGATATAAAGACACGAATTATACGAACAAAGAAATGTAAAAGTAAGCAAACGATTTTGATCGATTAAGCCACAACTTAACAACGATAGATGGCATAGTCACACGAGATATGTAACAGCTACGGATTTTGTGTCAAGTCAACCATTTTAGCTGTCTCGAGTCCCGAGACTTTTAAAAAAAATAACCTGAGACTTAATTTTTTTTTGATATTATTAATTTTAAGCAAGTTGACTTAATTCTAATGTCCATTAACATGCAGTGACCCAGCGACGAGCGGTAAAGTTTTCATAATTTATATGGTCAGCCGTAAAGATTTGCATTAAGGAGAAATTAGTCAAAAGATTAACTACTAAAAAAAAATTCTGAAGTAAATGGTTTTGTTGGTTTTTGTTCAAACAGGGGATTATGTTTCATTGTAAAATGTGTCTTATGTCATCGTTTGAAACAAAAGTTGTATGGCATGAAATTATTTGAAAAACTTTGTTAGGGGTCTTTCCCAAACATGTCTTTATTAATTGTTTTTATTTGCATGTGTATTATTTTACTTTTAAAATTGTTTGTGTTTTTTAATTTTTATAAATTAATGGGTTTTTGTATTCAATATATACGTAAACTTAATTTCATTTTTTTAAAAACCACTTCCACATTATGAAAGTATAAATATTTCATCAATTAGTTTATATTTGTTTATAAAATTAATATAAACGTAAGTTTTTTTCCATAGATTATATTATTAATAGCTACTGTAGCTTCTTTTTAATTAAACTAAATTCATGGTCACGATTCCCAGGGATTCCCGGGACTTGAAAATATTGTCTCTCGAATCCCGGGAATTGAAAAAAGTCGAGAATACAGAATTCCTAGTGACAGTCAAGGCGCTCCTCAGAGTATCCATTACCTTTTCGGCCGACGCCCACAGCAGGCGCGTATCGAATAGTAGCTCTCCACGCCCGCAATCTAACAATTAAGGATAATTAGTGTCTTGATTTTCGAATATTCATTTGTGATGTATTTCTATATTATAACGGATAAGATACATTTTGTTAAGTTGAGTAAGTACCCGCTGTCTTATATATGGCTTTTTATGTTGATTAAATCTGATTCGTCACATTTAACAAAGCCTGTATAGTATATGTATGGCTTAGCGACAATTTGAATTCCCTACAATCCAATCGATCTCTTAGTCTGCTGCTATAGATTCTTTAAAATTCATGATAATTTACATGATGTCAAATACTTAAAATACTTTTCGATAAAGTATTCTTGACACGAACCGTAGAAATTTCTCATCTCGTTTTGAATCAGAGGATTCGGAACGCATCAAACTAAAATATTATTTTCTTTTTTTTTAAATAGCCTGTCATAAAACTTTCTGCGAGGTTTTTACGTAAAAGAACTCCTTGAAAACATTTTTAGGGAGATTTGTTTCCTTGAAGGGGATCCCATTTACATATTTCAGGCGTTTGGCGAGCTAACCTTTCGCACGTGAATGGATATTTGTTGTATATGGTCTGCAAGAAATAGCCATTTACTTTTTTTTAAACATATATAACAAAAAATATATTGCTCCACAAATGATGCGAAAGTAAACGAAGGCTGTCCTGAATCCAAGCGTGAATGGCAACACATCAAACAAAACTGGGCCCCGTGCGCTCAAAAGAAAGAATGAAGATAATTTTATCGAAGGAATATTTCTCCTTTTTTGTGATCTTCTGAACAGACTTTTGAATTAAGGCCTAATCTTATATACTTATGTACTTCCATAAACGTTTTATCCGTTTATCTTTAAAACTTTTTTGGATTCTATTTTGTTTAAGGACCTTGTAACCTTATGAAGAATCCAAATCTTCATAAGTCCGATCTTATATTCATCATCATTCTAATACGGCTGGAATTTAAAATGTTTGGTTAAAATAATAATAATTGTAGATATTTGCCAACCTTCAGGGTGTACAAGATACTAACATAGTTTTACAGGATATGAGCAATTATATATTAGTGACAGGTGTTAGGTTAGAGTTTTTTTGTTGTTAATTATGCATTCATTATTATTTATGAACTTCTTTATTTTTAGGGGCTCTAAAAATCTAACCTACAATCCTATCTTAAATATGTTCCCTTTCACTATCTGTCTCTTTTCCTTTCCCCCCTCCCCCCAGGCACCCACCGCTACTTTAACACCTGACACCAATGTATAATTGCCCATATTCTGTAACACTATCTTGTACACACTGAAGAAGGAACGGTGATTCCGATACTGGTTGGTGTTAGCAAAAATAAAGTGGTATTTAAACAAAGTGAATTATTTTGAAGTATATATTAAAAATGCAAGTATTTTGTGAGCATTAGGAGACCTGGCATGACCACATAAACCAAGCACTGGAGAACAATCCTGCGGTGAGGTGCCAGGGCAGTGTTGTTGTGAGTTGTCCTTTCTACCCGATGGTTAATTAGTTGGTTTGTCACGAGTATAAATCTGCAGAACAGCGTTTACAAAAGCTTGGCATGTCTAGTGTATAAACGCTATGTTTTATAAATGACTAACTGAAGTATGTATCAGATGTAGACAATAATTTATCTAATACTTTTTTTTAAGATATTTGAACAAAAGTGGGTTTTCAGAATTTTCTAATCATTTGATAGAAAATGGTCATGGTTTTGATAAAAAATTGGGATTATCAATTTTGCATATAAACGGTGTTGGTCACAAATGAAATAATTTGGAATCGTTGGAGATAAATAAAGCGTGTAAAACTAATCAAAAAATTATAAACAACCAACCAAATTTAACTACGAGTCCCATTCTAAAACTTTTTCCTAAAGATTATTTGAGTAAATTTGTATTAAGTAACAATTTGAGTTAGGTACTAAATTTATTTTTTAAATAATTGTTTTTTTAAAAATAGATTCTGGTAAAGAAACAATAATATATATTTTTAGTTAGTATTGACATCCTGAAGAAGAAAATGGTATTTTTCGAAACCGGTAGATGTATTTAAATTCAATTAAGTGGTTAATAAAACAAAGTTAACAAATATATTGTTTTTTTCTCTTACTTTAAACGTCAAGTGTGCAAAATTTCATCAAAAAGTACAAAAATTCTGCTTTTAAGGAATGGGAAAGGGGGATGAGGGGACCTTTTTCTTATTTTCAAGTTTGTCAAGTGTGCAAAATTTCATCAAGCTCGGAATAAAACTGTAGATTTGTATAGAAAACAAACAAACAGACACTCTTCTTTATATATATATATATAGATTAGCGGACCTTTTCCGGTGTTATCCGGGATTCAGGAAGGTGATTAGGGGATCATGGGAGGGATATGTCATTATTTTGCACGGGTCCTAGAGTGTAATGATGTATTTAAAATTTGGTCCAGGCAAGGAGAAAATGCAAATGTACACAATTTGAAACGAATTGCATTCAATGTAATTCAAATTCATATCCCGGGAAGGATGCTTAAGGATGATTGTACTAAATTATATTTAGGTCTGTCAAAGGGTGTAGGATTGCATAGAGAAGAGACAAATATATGAAAATCTACGATTACATTCGCATCAAGAACGCATTTGAATTTCTTTTTAAGATAATGTATCAAAAAGTTTTTCGGATCTCTTAAATTTAACCATCTCCGTGTTGTTTCTGACAACAAGAAAACGTTGCAAAATTCAGTGGCGTAACTATGCCAATGCAGTCAATAAAATGCATTGGGGCTCACGTTAGATGAGGGTTCAAAACGTTCATGTCCTGCAAACCATTTGGCATTTATATTTTTGTGAGCATCTTCAACTTTCATTAATACAACAATATATTCCATAGCTAGAAATGGCTTTATAAAATTAAATAATCGTTTCTCACGCGTATTATGACGTATTAAACGCATTTAAAAAATTTCTGCGTATACAATGTACAAACTACTGCCGTAAAGTTAAAACTGTTTTAAAGTAAAGCAACTATTTTTTTAATTGAAAATGTTTATAAATGTCTAAGAACTTATGTTTTTTAAATGAAAGTGTGAATATTATATGAGACAAGACACTTATTTGTAATTACGCTACTGCACTTGTTCCGTGTATTTGAACACAAGAGAGCCTCGGCATGTTTGAAATTATATAGTGATTGAAGTTGGCTACGATCAAAGATATAAATATATAGTTTCGATTTTATGCAAGAGAAATTTTTATGTCGTAAAGTTTTTCCTCCGTGTTGTTCAACTGTCTATATAAAATTGGAGTGGGTATGAAAGACAGAAAACTGACTCCTGGAAATAGAACGAGAAATGGTACAGCGATTGCTTTTTTGCACATTAAGATAACATCATTTTCACATCACTTAACCGGCTAAATTTATCGTTCAGGTACACGAAAAACGCAACACAAAATAAACCAAATACATTCACGCTAACCACGGAATTTTATTGAACAGAACTCTTTTGTCACAAAGATACCGTTTAAATTCGTACATATTTTGTTGACTTTGCATATTTATTGGAGAGAATGTCGAACCAACCGATAAGGATCGACCATCATTTCTAGTGTCACGTATAACGAAGCCTCGTCGACATATACCTTAATGTGTACATATTTAGGTATATGTACTTTATTATATATATATACATATTATAGTTGTTAGAGAAGAGCATTGTTAACGTGAGATGGCGCTGTAAATTCGTCAGAACCCTACACTAAGTATCACGTGTCATTGTGTGCGCTCCTGGGACATTTATAACGCAATAAATCAAGAGACTCCAGTTCGTAGAATTTCACCTTGTCATGGATGCTTAGGTCGGTTAAATTCATATTTGTAAAGTACACCATTTTAATTCCTTTGGATTTATTATTTTAGTTAAAATCCATATTTTTATTTCGGTTCATTTTCAACGGTTTCAGTTAGTCTCTAGTTATCTTTCAATGGTTTCAGTTTAATAGCGTTAATTCATTTCAAATATGATATCTTTGTAATTATCATTTATTGTACCTGTTAAATAATATAAATTTATATGGCTTATCAAATATATTGAAGATTTAAAAATTTTCAACATTCTCCGGTAATTCTTGGATAACTTTTGAAAATACCGATTTTTAGGCGATCTTACTAACGTATTAATTTGAGTAAAACAGTCTTTTGATGTGCAAGTAAGCCCCTCCTAAATTTTTTTGTACTAATCCTAGAAAAATATCTGACAAAAAATAATCAAGTAAATATCGTTACCACAGTGGCAACATATTTTATTAAGTTCCCATAAGTGTCATATTTAAGTTTTTAAACTTTTTAGAATATTGTGTGTTCGAAAATTAAATATGTCTTTTCAGGTTTTGGTAAAAAAACTTGTGATATCAGTATCTACACAGGACCTACGTAAAAAATTGAATTAAAAAAATAATACATACCTACTTCATACCCACACAAACTACAATGCTTAACAACCGTTTTCTAACGAATGAAATGAAATTATAAAATATGAAAAATAAATATAATGAAATTTCATTATTTCCTTCCTTCCTTCCCAGTGAGTTGTATACATAACACACACACATACACACGTGTGCGATGCGTATACAACCATGAGAGAAGCAATCTTATCGACAATGCACAGAATTTTATAGCGCCTAAATATAGGCAATCCGCTTTCCTTACATTCAAAGCTTGTGTTCACTGTCCTCGACAAACAATGTAACTGGTTGTGCAACATACCCTCTTCCAGCCTCCTGATTTTGATATTCACCCAAATGATTATTTCTGATGTATTTTTATATTCAACTACGAACGGCTGCTGGTCAAATAAAAAAACCCTACATAATTCGTTGCACCTTTGCTACACTTTTTATCTGTTACTATTCCAGCTATCAATTATAAATAGAAGTCGTCAGGTAAAAAATTATAAAAAGAGTTTTTAGCATGTAAAAAGAGACCATAATTTCACGCAACTATGGTCCAAAAATACGCAATCTTTTGGAGATTTTGTTACAGCGTTTAAAATAAAGCTTTTCAAAAGATTTTTTTTCTGATATTACATGCAGAAAGACCGGAAATGGTATTAAAGTGTTTTATTAATCTGTATGTGACTTATATATATATATATTTTTTTTTCTTTTGGTAAACTGTTAGACTATAGTTGTGTTATCAAGCACACAACTATAGTCCATCGTATTTTTTCCTTAATATATCGAAAAAGAACCATCGTTGGGAGATTGTTTTGCAACTGTATTATAGAGCAGTCGATAGTCTTTAAAATAAAACACAGATATGATGAAGTCTGTAATAAAAAGTATTTATTTATTCATTTTAACACTACTTTAAGAAATTAATACTATTTAAATCAAACTAAATCTAGATAAAAACTAAATCAAAATCAAGGTAAATGTATTCTTATTCAAAATTAAACACTCTCAGATATATTACGAATTGGTTTATTTTTTGGTTTACCATCACCATGGCCCTCGAGCTCAAACACTTGGAAAAGCTCTCTTTTGGTGCTTCTCTACTTTAGCTTACTTATGTATAGTTTAATATCCTCTTTAGTTTAAGATCTTGTCATACATTTTATATAAGCTACATTGTCCACCATTTTGGTAACTCGTCCAGGCTAATAATATTCTTTCTCGTAAACAACCGCTACAAATTCCTCTCTTGCAGGGAGATAACCATCATTCAGGAACTCATGGTTCGATATATCTTCAATGTCTGAAAAGTTTAATGAAGATTTTGAAGCCAAGGAATATCCATCGCTTTCGTCTTCCTCGCTAGAATTTTTACTACTGCCTTCACCTTATGAGAAACTTTATTTTTACTTTTTATTTTTATTTTTACAAATTCTAGTGTTTGAGGTAGATGGTCATGTGAGTTTTTCAATATCTTCTGCTGAAATACTTTTACCTGCCTCAACATCAAGCTTCTTCTTTCTCCTCTTTATGGATGTTTGTTTTACTGCTAGTTTCCTTGCCATTTCGATATATTTTATGAAGGAGTCTATAACAGCACTTGGATCTGGGTCAGTGACATTGGGATCAGAGTATGAACCACACTTCTGTCTTCATATGGTGTATAAGGTCTTCCTACTACCATTCTACGATTTTTTTTTCAGTGGAACCATCAGAATCTGTAAATATAGTTCTGGAACGTAAAAAACTAAAAACAAATGTTGGAACACAATTATGTTCCAAAATATTATTAGAGCATAGTTGAACTTGAAGTGTGATTTTTTAAATTATTTTTACAATAAAAATGAAAATGCTAGTTTTTTAGTAAAAGTATTTATAAAATGTATGAATACAATAAGTTACCTGTCGTGTACACTAGAGAGAACACAAAACAGCTTGTTGTGATAACAGGTGGCCAAGAAAGTTTGAAGCTGACGAAATCAGGTGGCACTGTTAACCTCACAATAGCAGTTGATAACTGAAGTAAAAGGCAAGAAATGAGTAATCCAATACCATAACAATAATATTAAATCTATGCTCTTCCATTGAGTAGTTCAACTTCTCACTAGATATCGTTCATATTTCAGATATCAGGTTTTTCATACGCGCGGCTGTTCGGACCATAATAATAATTGCTTTGTAGACTATGTAGTCAATCCAGAACGATGAATCCAGCTTTAACGTGATGATAATTACGTCTACCTAGAACAACAAACTTTTATAGGAGGTTTCCGAACATAGACTGCAGATCAAAGGTGGGTATTTGGAGGCTTGAATATGATTTTACAAATATAATTAAGTATGAATTAAATATATTAATTATAAAGATATACATATAAAATCAATTTTATCGAAAAATATTGTTGTTGCGCCACCGGGATTCGAACCTGGATCTCTTCCCTAACCGGGGGAGGTGCTTTATCCAACTAAGCTACAGCGACAATTTTTTGACCCTATATGTTACCTTTTTGATATTAATACATTTAATCGATCCATCATTTGACAGAGCCATCTACCTTATTTTTACAGAATCTCAAAATACCTTTGAGTAAATCTGATAGCAGACGCCAGAATTATCAATTCAATATTATCTATTTATTATTTTGTATCATCAAGTAACAATTTAAGTTAGGTACTAAATTTATTTTTTAAATAATTATTGTTTTTTAAAAATAGATTCTAAATATGAATTAAATATATTAATTATAAAGATATACATATAAAATCAATTTTATCGAAAAATATTGTTGTTGCGCTACCGGGATTCGAACCTGGATCTCTTCCCTAACCGGGGGAGGTGCTTTATCCAACTAAGCTACAGCGGCATTATTTTTAGCGACAATTTTTCGACCCTATATGTTACCTTTTTGAATTTAATACATTTAATCGTTCCATCATTTGACAGAGCCATCTACCTTATTTTTACAGAATCTCAAAATACCTTTAAGTAAATCTGATAGTAGACGCCATTCATATTTAAAATATCACAGACCTATGTTCTGAATAATTACAACTTCACAATAAGAATGTGTTCTCCTAAAAAAAAATATAATAGATTCTGTTAAAGAAACAATATTACATATATTTTTGATTAGTTAATGATGTCTTGAAGAAGAAAATTATATTTTTCGAAACCGGTAGATATATTTAATTCATTAAGTGGTTAATAAAACAAAGTTAACAATCTAAAATAATAGATTTTAACCACAAAGTTGATTTTGCTAATCTTAAAAATATAAGTAATAATTGTTTTTTAAACGTATTTGAATTATTATTATTATTATTTTTAATTGAAAAATGTTTTTAACCTGTTAGTTGCCCAGAAAAATCGTAGGTGAAACAGCATCATGCCACCATATTGGCGCCAAAATTTAAAATTCACAGGCTAGCTTTTTAGAATTTTATTTTTATGAAAAAACCATGGAAACGTTGATATAACTAAAAAAATTAATCGTGGGTACTATTTCACCATTAGCGTGCATCGACCGCGATTTTGTTCGGTTTTGAGATGAAAAAAAGGTAAAAATAAAAGTTGATAGTGTTGTCAGGCCATAAATACTTAGAACATTATTATTTATTTTATATTTGTTTTTGAGAGGACTTTTTTGGGAGGTTTTTTTTAATTAATATTATTGTGTTTTATGTGATTCTAGAAACAATAAAAATATCGGCACTTTAACGTCGACATGTGTATTAAATTTTCAAATTTAATAAAATTGTGATCTGGCAACGTAAAAGTAAGCGCCAACTGTCTGTATTTGTATGGTGAAAAAATGACGTTTTTAACACTCGATTTCAGACGTAATTCGTTGTGTTCTCGAGTTGAAACAGATTTCAATGGGGCGCCGTACGATATCACTACTGGAAATAATAATTTGGTTAAAGATTGGATCCGTGGCACCAATGATATCATGCGTTATTTAATGGTCATTTCCGTGAAGAAATAAACGCCGCAGAATGTCACGTGGTTGTCCGCTGTACTCACGATAGCCAACTTAAATTCTGACAGTTCTCATTCCATCCCTTTCTCTGTCGGAAACTTGCGACGTGGGCGGCCAAGGAGTTAAATAATACATGTTCCTAAACTAACTTTAATTTGGTTCTTATTTATGCCCAAGTACCAAATGTATTTATATCCAGACACATCAATTTTACGTACCGTTAGCAACTACGTCATATTTTTTATGGTTATACTCGCTGGGCTGACAAAATCATCAAATCACACACTTCATTAAGCAGTGTATAATGGCCAATAATGATTAAGATGATGATGAATGTATCGTAGATACATAGTAAAATATATCATTAATATTATTTTTTTATTAAAACACGCGTAAAACAAATTAAGACAGTTTACATAATGAGATACCACGGAGAACCAGAAGTCTGAAAAAGTTGGCCAATAAACCTGATTCATATTTGGTAAATTACCATCTCGGTAATTTATATAACATAAAAAAACCTTTTTTCATACCCGGCTACCTGTGGAGATAAACGATCCAAGTTTTAAACCCCCGTAAATTGAGAGACTTCAATGTTCATTTGAGAAGGTTGTTACGTTTTTCCTTCTGCCTTAACTTTTCTTAGTTCAGTTCAAAAGTAAACCTCGCGGCTAAAGTGTCGGCTGAAGGAAGCCCTTCGGTGCAAAGTCTACGAGAGTCGCGTTTGCTTTTAATGAAATTTTCAAGTGAAAACTTTTGAGAAGCAGATTTTATAGAATAATTGTTGGCACAGGGAGTTATCGAGAACCTTCTACAATTTTTTAAACGTGCGCAATGTCCGACGTCGCAGAATTCTCCACATTTTGATGCAATTTGTTTGTGCAGATGACAATCTAAATATATATTGATTCAACATTGCAACTTTTAGTCGTGTAACTGTGTTATTAATTTATGTACACACTATCTAATTTGATTAGTAATTATAAATTCACAAGCCATTGTTTTAAATTTAAAGTATTATCAAAGTGCAATGTATATATGGAACGAATGCGAGACGCGCGCAATGTTGGCAAGATGACGCGCGTGAAAGAGATAAAGAATCGCATGAACTGATAACATATAATATTGACTTGGACTACATTGTATAGAGGTATTCAGATTACATACTATTATTACAAAGTGCGAGTCGATCCAATTCCGTACACACAAGAAATATCACCATATATGGATATATAACAAAAAGTAATATAATTTATTTTAAAGTTTATCGAGTAAGAAATTTTATTTTCAATGATTAATATAAGTAGTTGAAATGAAATGCGTTACTATTATTATACTATTATTAGTAACGCATTTCATTTCAACTACTTATATTAATCATTGAAAATAAAATTTCTTACTCGATAAACTTTAAAATAAATTATATTACTTTTTGTTATATATCAATATTATTACTTAAAACATGTTTTATTATTTTTCACAAATTTAAATAATATACTAAGTACACAAATGTTCAAAGTATTTTTAAATCCTGACAATAGAAATGGACTTATTTGTTTTGTATATGAAAAATGTATCTCAAAAGAAATTGATACTTCAATCCAATATAACGTATAACGGCTAACGTTCACGGAAAGAGACACCGTGAGATATAACTTAATTGAGATGAATCTTAGTACCATGTCTGCGTACTGAGTTTTTGATCTGGAGATCAAATAACTCAGAAATCAGATTGAGATTGGTAGAAAGAGACAAAAAATTAAACCTGTGTACACGACGTTCGTTTTGATAACGAGACTTGACATATGCGACAAACGTCATTTAAAATCATGAATACCTATAACTATTTATTCTAAAATGATAGATAAACGGATGTTATTAAATTACAAACATTTATTTTTTATGACAGCTGTTGGGAAGACTCTATTGGTCAATGGACTGACATTTAATGTTTGCCGTAAAAACGTAAAGTGAGGCGAGTGATGGCGAAACTCTGAAATGTAGTGGGTACACGGGAACTACGAACGTCGAGAGTTGTCTCCAAAGAATTTCAAGGAAGTAAAATTCGTTTCTCAGAGATTATTTCGAATTTCATAAAAATTTCAGTTTCTTTTAAAAATTTCGTACGTATATAGAAATACATTGATATTTTATATATTGAAAGAATAAAATTACCTATAGAGACGCAAATGCGTGTTCGAAATACACATCGCATCAATATCCCTACTATTATATCTTCACACTGAGCCAGATGCGTGTGCCATATAAAATGGTGACTTGGTGGTCTCCCGGGACGGGGCTCGCACTCTTTGGATCAAGAAGCACGTACCGCTTCGAGACTCCCCAATACGTCTGCATGTGTTGTGAAAGAAGTGCGGAACTATAAACATGTGCTCGATTTATTTTTTCTTTTGTTTTTGTGGCCGAGTCATCAATATGAAAGTGTGTTGCCAGCGCCGCGGGGCGCCCGAGCTGAATAATGGATCGGCCGGCGGCGGCACTCCATTGTGCCGAGCGACTTACAGTTATGACGCCATTAAACGTGCGGTGCATCGCGAAATATCGGAGCGAGCGCGCCCTGGGTTAACAGCGTTCACGTAGAAACTTACTCTCGGGACAACGGCTGCTATCACCCGGCTGGATATCATTGATAATTTGAGAACCGGGGCGTTTTAGATGAGACCGACGCCTGTCTTATTATCTGACATTTATCATCGTTATTTTCATGCTCTTATCCTAGAAGAGTGGATAAGGTGCTGACATCTTTCTTTGTTTTCAATCAAGAGCCAGTTTGTTGTTGTTTATCCTAACTTCAACCCACCACCATTGCCAATAAGATATATTTTGGTAGTCGTTCATCCGGCATTCGCAAGACGCATCTAAACCATCTTAATTGAATTTTTTTTATATGTAATGGCTCCTTATTTCGGCCCAATACTCCCGCTAATCCACTAAGATAACACATTTCAGTAGCCTGTATTCTTTATCTTATTCTCTCCATAAGAACCCATATCCGGTGACAGTTAGTTTGGTTTTGACACTTAACTTTGATTTCATTAATGTAAAATATTATAAACTTTGCCACTTTGCTGGATATCACTAATAATTCGAGCAGCGAGACATTTTAGAAGTAACGCCTGTTATCATACCTAGTATTTAATTTCATAACATTTATGTTATTTATTATAAATGTGATAACTTGACCTAACTGAAGGGAAGACCGAGATGAAAGTGGAAAGATAATGAGGTAGGCGAGTGCCCAGCAGATGACTTGATCATATCGGCGATATCAAGGAATGGATGGCTTGATTGTGACTGTAATCATAAACATCGGCGTCCCATGAAATTCAAGAAGATTCTAAAACTTAACCAAACCAAAGTTCGTCTATATAGGAACCTTATCAGACCATCGTTAATAAGTGTCTCTACGTTTCTCTAAATCTGTACTTTACCAAATTTCTGAAATTGCAGGTGTTTTAGCGCAAAATCATGAGAAAGATCGACGCTAAAACCCTAAAATTGACGTGCTGTACGATGAGCCTGACGTCTTTACATTGATTAAAGTCGACTTTGATACGCCGGGCATCTGATCTGACTCAGATGAAAAAGCATCACCATGCGAGAGAAATTTCATAAAACAGAAGGGAGACAGATGATCGATCGTTGATTGGATGGGATTAAGATTGACGACTGGCGAGACCAGATCAAAGAAGAATGCGAGGATCTCCTTGAAATAGCCGAGGCCTACTCCGAGCTATAATACTATGATGATGAATTCGTAAGTTTCCTCCAACAATTTCTGCTTTAAAAAAAGTTTTGTTCATCATCAACAACTATACTGTGTCCATTATTTTTCACTGAAACAAATGATATAAAATCACTTAGAAAGAATTATCTCTTTCACTTAAAAATAAAGAAAAAATGTAGCCACCATCGTGACCCAAACTCTCGTTAGTAAAATGACTATTTTTTCTCGTCGAAAGAGCTATTTTTTTGTGTATCATTCTAATTCATGCATATAATTTGTATTAATTATTAATTTTTAATTGCAATCTGAAATATGTGATTAAATATTGATGTGAAAATTAATCAAACATTTGAATTCATCACATTGATTTCGAGCACAGTGAACGGTCGATGATCATCCGGAAAGTAAGTACTGAACGCAACAGTGTATCATTAAATACGCAGTGTTTGCAGGCACCGTGTGTCACTAGTGCGCCATCGGGGGAGCTAAATGAACGCTACCCTCAGAAAAATGAGACCGATGCTTAATTCTCCCCCAGTTGAAAATATCAATAAATGCTTTGACCAGCTTTCGAGACAAAGGTATTTAAGTTTAACAATTTAAGGGAGGAAATTAAAAGTTGTTTGGTAATAAAGATAAATCCACGGAGCGAGTCAACAGCTGGGTAGGTACTTTTGAAATACAAAGAAAGTTTTTTTCATTAATTTTCGAAATTTCATCATGGCTTTATTTTGTTTTTATGTTCAAAATTAAATTTTGTAAATTTACAATGTAAAATATTATTAAATATTTATTTTTGTATTTTAATTAGGATTCTCAGACATTTCTTAGCCAGTTTTCAATTATTAGTATTTATTTTCTTATTTTTTTATTTTATTTCATCCAGTTTTCATTTTGAAAACGGACATTTCTTTTCCTTTTATGACTAACATAAATGAATTTCCTGTTTATCATACATTTATAATGAATTAAATTTTAAAAATATGTATTTTGACCGTTTTTATAAAGTTACGTATATAATATTTTTCCTTCTTGAAAAAATATGGAAAAAATGTTATGAATTAATTAAAATTTACAAAAATTAAAACTAAGCATTTTTCATTCAAACAATTTTAAAAAATCCCTTACAGCTTCCACCGCAAGAATCACGTAGATTTAGACTACGTGAGAAAGGAAAATATATATTTTTTCAACTGGGATCAACATTAATGGATTTTTTACATTCTTGAATAACCGTCATTTTAAAACAAGATGACTGATCAGGCTGGTTAACGTGCGCAGCTGAAATATTGAGCAGGTCAATATTTCGGAAAAGTTTTATCGAAATCAACTTGTCCACAATATCCGTTATAACTTTTTAATAGAGGGTGCTTTAGGAGTCTCTTGGTCAAGATCAAAGAGGCTGCATTAACATTTATAGAAGTTGTGTCGTGAGACATCTCCAAGGAATAAATACATAAATAAATGCATCCGAATATAATAGAAATAAACAATTTTTATTTATTTTAGAATAGTATGACGTCAATGAAAAAATCCTTATTTTTTATCTACGACCTGTGGTTTAAGCGATGTATCATAATTTTAAAATTCTGCATCTTCATCTACTGGCTTTAAAATATTATTATTAATATAGTATCACATTATAAAATATAAGATGTATGTACATTACATATGTATTATAATCATTATCAGGAATGAAGTAGACATATATGTATTTTTACGGTATTACATTTTACAGTGGAATATTTGAAATGATGAAATTCGCTTAATTATGAAAATATTACAAAATAGATACTTTAGAAGAACAATCGACAAGATTCAGTAACTATTCTAACTGTATTTAAGACCATAAACTACTTAGTCAATACAAAAAAAAACATACAAAGTACTCAAAGGTATTTAAGATTCCGTAAAAATAAGGTAGATGGCTCTTTCAAATAATGGAACGATTAAATGTATTAATATCAAAAAGGTAACATATAGGTTCGAAAATTTGTCGCTAAAAATATCGTCGCTATAGCATAGTTAGATAATGCACCTTCCTCGGTTTGGAAAGAGGTTCGAATCCCAGTGGCGCAATAACAATATTTTTCGATAAAATTGATTTTATATACATATCTTTCTAATTAATATATTTAAAATATCACCGACTTATGTTGAAAATATAATTTATTCTCCACATCACTGTGATCCACCATAGTACATCTCAATTTAACCTATTAATGCAAACAAATACCCAATCAAGCATATTCTCCAAATTACCTAACAGTACATTATGTACTTAAATACGTAATGTACCGTTCTGGCAGTAATACAAAATACGTCTGTCAAAAGGCAGTATTTTTTCTTGCTGACAATAATACTACTGGTGTTTGTAGAATAATATAATAATTATTTTTTAAGTAGAACACATTATTGTTTTGAAGCTGCATTTTCAAAACATAGTTCTGTGCTATTTTAATACTATTAAATTAATGTACAGATATACTCGTATGTTCTAAATTTATCGTAATCGTAAATGGTTACTGTAGTGGAATGGTTAATATATTTCCCCGGATAGGAATAGGTCCTAGAGGTAGCGACTAAATATTTTATCGATACATAGATTTTTTCTGTTGATTAATTTAATTTTTATTAATATAATTAAGGAATAAAATATCTGTATTCAAAATTAATGATATGTATGTTCTATTTACATTCAATATCGTATTGTTAAAGTAGTTGCTTACCCAATTTACCCCGTTCGCGAGAAACAATTTGAAGGTCATCAAAATGTTTCTCGTAAAGTTCTCCAAGTTCCACTTCCCTGCGCCACAATGTCGTCTTCTGTTCGAAGGAACACTTTGAGTCAGAGTAGGCAGCGTCATATCTGAGATCCTGTATGAAGCGCGGATCGGGCCGTAGTGTGTGCCATCCGTCTTGTCGAGCACATGTGCTCCGAGGTGTAAGAACATAAGTTGCGAAGACTTTGATCGCTCGTAAATTTGCAGGCTGCCATAAATTTTACGGCTTTGCTATAAATTGACGCAACTTACGACTAATGGCGTAAAGCGCACACGTTCCGGAGGGAAAAAGAAACAACCCTTGAGAAAATAACAATAAAGTTATACAAGCGATAACGCGGCTCGCTCCCGGGATTTATTGTGCAACCCCCTCCCCCGAGTCGTGACTTGTCGTTTTACTTATTGAATCGTGTGGCTCTACATGATAAGATGTGTAAGTTGGTCTTTAGAACGCCAGCTATCGGGATTAATAGCGTGCGCTGGAGAGAGGAGATATACTGGAAAGCCTATAACATATTAATAATAACAAAATAAACTGTTGAAGCTTGTAGGCGAGCGATGCCAGTTTTCGGTGGACGGAAAACACTTTCTTATCGACACGAAATGAACTAGCGGCGTGTATTTAAAAAAAATGAAGACAACTACGTATCTTTCCAACGCGTATCCATCTCCGCCTAGCATTACTTCAGTGTGGAGTGACTAGCCAGAGTAAGCTTTGTGAAAAATCGAATTCTTCTGAACTGATTTGATTATTTATTTGTGTCCTTTATTCTTCATTCTCTTGACATCACCTATAAACAATATAAACTTTATTATTATCTACCACAATACAATCTTTTCTTATTTCTTCTTTCTATTTTTATTTTTTAATTAAATCTAGACCCACAAAACGTCTTGCTAGACGTTTGTCTGCAGGTACATCATTATTACATTTAATATAATCAAAACATAACAACTAATCAGTCACAGTTTAAACAATTCATTTTATGCTTACAGGCAAGACAGGTTATTATCGATAAGCCATTTTTTTTATCATTTCTTCCAAATTGGAAGAAAGCGCACTCTTTTGTAAAAACCCAGGTAGTTTATTTTTTAGTGTAGGAACAACAAATTTTAATGTCCTCGATCTATACTTATTGATGATTTTGGGAATTGTTAAATTACTATTAACTAATTAATTAACTACACCTCTTTTATTTTTTCCGTGTGAAGCCACCTTATTTAAAGCATTGTTGTTATAATTATATTTTATTAAAAGGAGCAGTAACAGCCCGTGTATAGGAAGAACGTTTACAGAAGAATATAACAATTTTAGATTTTGCCTCAATTTAAATGATTCCAGGCTTACATTTTTTGTCACTATGGCTGTTTGAAGATTTTGAATTTCTAGCTTAACTAATTAACTCAAACAGATACCCAATCAGAAACATTCTCAAAACAAACAAAAAATCAATAATTTGAATACGTAATGTTCCATTCCAGCCTACTAGCGAGTCTGACGACAGAGGAACATATGGACAGAGGAGGATATGTTACAGAAGATCATCTCCGTACGTACATATGTAGAGTTTAGAACATTACATATATAGGGTGTCCAGCAAAAATGTTTCGATAAGTTTATTATATTAATTTTAGTTTTACTGGTAACAAAAATCTGCGGATTTTACTATTTAAAGATTATGTCGTCTTAGTCAAGTCCACTTCTAGCAATGCACTCTTTTAACCGAACCCTCATGTCGACAAATACGCGAGAAAAAAATACAGGGTCGATGGCGGCGTGCCTGTATCGTTCGAGGATTATTACTGTACACTTTGGATATCCCCACACAAAAAAAATCACGAAGTATTAAATCTGGCAACTGATGTGTCAGAGTATGTCTTCGTACTTGCTTATCAATTTCCTTGGGAAAATTGCCTCCAGCTTTTCCACCCTAGCAGTGTGTGGAGTTGCCCTGTCTTGTTGAAATTGCGTTCTGTTGTTGTATCTGAGAAAAATTTGCAATAACAGTACCAAAATCTCATCAATCATACGGCAATAAACCTCAGAAGTGACAGTTTGTCTCTGGTTAAAAAAATAAAAAAGGCTATCCTACTCGTATTACTTCGATAATCTTATCGCGTGAAATTTAAATTAATGTGAAAATTGGGATAATTACTTCTTTTTTAACGGCCTTACGGAGTTAGAACTTCCATGACCCCAACACTACAGAGCGCCATCCATCCCGTTGCGGTCCAGTCTACTGAGCATTCGTCTATTTCTTGCAGGTGCGTTTTTATTAGACAGTTGAATGCTCTAGGTGTTTATATTCTTCTGATATTACACGAAGCAGTGTATTTCTATTTCAAATATATCTTTTGTATTGGTTGTCTTACAATCTCTAGATATTAAACTTTTTACGTATCAGCCCTTCGCACAACCCTTGAATGCACTAATACAATATTTTGACTTGTATCTACCATAGAACATAGTTTTATACTGTTCAATTTACACAAAATTTTATACATTTTTGTTAAAAAAAATCATTTAAGACAATATATTGTATATTGTTACTCCTATACTTTAGGGCTTCAAATAATAATTTTTTCTTCTACATCGTGTGCTCAATGCTGTGTGTCATAAACTTCCGATATGTCTGGAACTTGATTTACAATACGTCTCCACTTTTTTTGATCTTCAGTCATGTTGATCGCTGCGTTTAAAGAGAATCCTGTTAACTCCTTTATCTTGCACGAAACCATCTACTTGCTCGCTTTCCCTCTACTGTCCTCGTGATCATAGGCTTCTCGAGACTCTCATCGTTTCTTCTGATAACATGACCAAATAGCATAAGAATGCTTCTCCTGTGTATTGTCGAAAGTCTTCAGGTAATCCACGAGATACGCAGCCTTCAGCATCTTAAAGGCATCTAATGTGTTCCCTTTCTTCTACTACTACCATTAAAACATAATTTTGTATAAAAAAATGACAATTTGTCAATAACAATTTTTTTTTTGGTGTGAATAGTCAGATTCCACATCTAAAAAAATTAATGAAATGTAGCGTCTAATTCCAAAACCCCCTAAAATGGATTTTGGATAATTAGAGTTTGGATAATACAGCTTTGATTGTTTTTTTTTTATATACATTTTTTAAAATATTTTTTTTAGAGAAACAAACAGTGTAACAATAATAACTGATAATTACATAATATATAAAAATAACACCAGTGAAGTTTCTTCGGAATTAAATACGTAGTACATAATAAACCAAAAAATAGTATACTCAAACAGACTGAAAAACAAAAATTCTTTTACATAAAAATAAACGTAATAAACTAAAAACTAGTATATATTAAAAAAAAAATTAATAATAAACTGAAAAAAGAAACAAAATAGTGATTTTAAACTGAACATACAAAGAGAAAAGGGTAAGGAGGGGGGGGTCGGGAAATGGGATGCAATATATACAATTTATGTTAATAGTTATTGAAAAGTTGGCGTAGTTTAAATTTAAAAGGAAGCAATTTATCGTTGAAAATGTCCATGTTATTAAAAAAAATTACGGCATTATACTTTGATGTAGAGCAGATGACAAAACAATTTTATATATAATTAGTTCTACCCAAATTTGGGGAAAAAAGATTATTTGATCGTGTTTGTCGCGTTGGACAGTTAAAAATTATTTTTTTCTAATAAATAGGGCGAGTCAACTAAGTTATTTAAAATTTTATAGAGGTAGAATAAATCTCGAATGTTTCTTCTATTTAAGAGGGGGGGTAATTTTGGTAACACTCACTTTCTGAATGAGATTTAATGTCTAAGCGGGCACGTGAATTTAATATATTAAAAAAATTATGTTGAACATTTTCAAGTCGGTCGCTGTATGTGGAATAATGTGTGTTCCAAACTACCAAGTTGACTGCGTACAGATGAGAAATATAGAATGATAAGAGTAAAAGATGATTGGAATGGGTTAGATGTTCTAGCAACGAAAAGGCAATTACCAACTCTATATGCGAAATATAAGTTAATTTAGAATCCAAGATGATACCAAGATCCTTCACTTGAGTGCAGACACTAAGTTAGTTACTATTAAGTTGATAATTATACGACAAATTAGATTTTTTCTTTGAAAATGAAATGTTGTGACATTTAGCAATATTTAGAAAAAGTTGATTTTTTTGGCAGTAGATTGAAAGTCTATTAATGTCATCCTGTAACAGGAGACAATCAGTGGGTGATTTCATTTCTTTGAAAATTTTGGCATCGTCTGCAAATAGTGAAAATTCAGAATTTAAGAAACATTCTTTAATGTCATTAATATAAATTAAGAATAAAATAGGTCCAAGGTGTGAGCCCTGTGGAATTCCAAATAGGACATTTTGAAATATGCAACTAAACCCTTGGATCACAACTGCCTGACTTCGATTTTTGATATATGAAGTAAACCATCTGTATAGGTCCCCGTGTATACCGAGACATCGCAACTTTCTCAGAAGTATTCGATGATTGATTTTATCAAAAGCTTTTGAGAAGCCAGTATACAGTGTGTCTACTTGTATTCCTTTGTCCATCGCCTTCAAAATAATGTCGGTAAATTGTAAAAGATTTGATTTTATAGACCTTTGTGGAAAGAAACCGCGCTGATTGGGAATAATTAAAGGATGCACACTTGAGAATAATTGATCGTATATCATTTTTTACATTCATTTACTGAGAGTTGAGGTGTGTAGTTATCAACATTCTCTTTGTCGCCATTTTTAAATATTGGGGTTATGTGTGCCTTTTTCCAAAATCTTGGAAAGTGACCATCCCGTAAAGATTTAGAAAATATAAGAGAAATTGGTTTTGCTAATTCCACGGCGCATTGATTCAGGAAGATAGAGGGCAATTCATCAGCGCCAGCACCCTTCTTGGTGTCTAGGTTTTTTAAATATTTTAAAACGATCGCTTCATGAAAGTCGATAGATTGAGTATCGGGGTGACTGTATCCGTGACAATCATCTTCTGCATCAGTATCATGGACGCTTGTGGAGACGTAAACGGAGTGAAAGTAGTCATCAAAGACTCTACATATATCAGCACCATTATCAGCTTGTTGGTTTTTGTCACTATCAGGAAAATCTGCGTTCCCTCTACGTTTGTTTTTTACGTATGACCAGAATCTTTTTGGGTCTGTTTTGATTTCTGATTCAGATTTTTTTACAAACTGTTCAAAGCATTCTTTCGCATTTTTTTCTGTCGCTTTCTCAAGAGGTAGGTCTTTTTTTGTTAGCTACATGTAGAACGCATTGTTTCTCCCAAAAGCCACTTAAATCCATGGATACTGCATGTTCAAAATCAGGGTTAGTTCCAAAATACCCCAAAGCAGACAGAGTTTAATCTAAATCCAGTATAGCTACCAGAATGATATATACAGAAAAAAATTTACATTACAGAATTGTCTCTTTAAAAAAATATTTTGTATTTCAAAATATACGTTTTCATCCATAACATAAGTAGTTTTAGGGGGTTTTGGAATTAAGCGCTACAAATATTGAATACTATAAACCAAAAAATATCTTGAATTCCCGAAATAAATAGGAAGTTTATTTTTCACTTCATATAAAATCATAACTGTATTGTAAACTTTTCCACTGAGTAAGTTCTTTCGAAAATTGGTACCAAGAACTGCTCTAGTCGCTGTTACGGCAATTTTTCATTTTCAACCATTAGTAAATATCCTATACACTACCGTGGAAATAATTTTAAGCTTGGCTATTGCAAAGAATTCTTGGACATTTCCGTACAACATTTTCCATAGCAACTCTGTGTTTCGTCTCAACAGCATTTCTTTCTCTGGTGATCAATCAAATCCTTGTTTGTCCAGTGGAGTACAAAAACGAGCGGTGACATCTGTCAAAATGATATATTTTTTGCTTATTTCCGAATGAGTTGTAGATTGTGGACCGATATTTTTTCTATTTTTATACATGTTTTATATTATTTTTCTCGTGAGACTATTACGTTGTAGGGAAGGAGATAATGACTGGCAATATTCAGTAAAACCATTACAAAGCGCCTTCATTTAGGACAGTTACGAAAGACGTACGTACGTAAGACGTAAATGTAAAATAAACTGCAACAAACTAATATCATTGATTAATTTGACAGTTACTTCGTGGTGTAATATGTTAATTTAAAAAAATGTATAATTTCTGTTTTCACACACACATTTTTTTTTAGTTGTATTTCGACTAATTTCGGGAAGACCAGTCCTTCCCATCCAAATGTGTAAATCGAACTAAAATTAAATACAGTTGACAACATTGATACTTGTAATAGCGGCGAATGATTTGAAAATATGATATTGTTCATTAAGAACATGTGGATTTGAAAATGTGACATTGTGAAAATAAAAATTATATACTTTTTTAGAATGCAACAAACTAGTTTACTAATTTAAACTCATTTTTTACGGGTGATTCGAAGAACGTTGGGATATTATATATAATTTAATTATATAAATTTAAAATAATGGCATTTCACAAATTTGTTTTATTGTTTATTTAAAATTCATGTAATGTAGTTATGGAATTACGAGTAATTCATTGAGCGTCAAATAGAATTATGAGAAGACAATTGTCTTTACAAAAATGAGCACTGTACCATAAATACTCAACCAATAGTGATGAAATGTGGCTCACGTATACTGTGATAATGTAACTACCAGATAAACTACGCCAATAAATCTGAGTTTTGTTACAGTTAATTAAAAAAAGGTATTTTAACTTTTTTGATGATAATCACAAAACTTTGAATAACTTCTAAATCATTGATTTTCGGATAACCCACTCACTCAATGGCAAGCTAGATTTAGACTACTATATTTGGAATACCTTGTACATATTTTTTTCTTACTGTAAAAGTTTTATAAAAATTGACAGTAGCACAATTTTTGAACGAAAAATAAATAAACTACAGCATGCATTAAGACTAGCAATTTTTTTAACAGCCTGAAGCAGGGCATATTGCTAGGAGTGGATAATGACTTAGGTACCTTAGGCGCTAGTTTAAGGCCCGGATTTCGCCCAAGGTTCGAACGACATAGAAATGAATGACTTGTTGAAGGGTTTTAAAATAATAAAGGTATTTGACCATAGAGGAAAAATATGAATAGATAAGTCATACCGTTGATTGAATTGTTGTACTTCTTTATCTGATGTATTTACTTCCCTTTAAATTCATTCTATAGATCGTTGACCTATATAATGGTATGACTATTACACCCCACCTATTTGCATATATACTGTTATAATCATTATATTATTATCCCAAAAACACCAGTATAAATATTATTAGGTGTAGAAGTAGTATAGGAATAGAATGGTAATCAGATAACTGAACATAAGAAAACCGCACATATGGCAACTGTACACAAGGCACTGTATACAAACTGCATACAAAATAACAAAATATTTGGTGGTTTAATCTATATTACCTAATAATAGCATACATTTCTTTTAGATAAATTATATTTAGGTTAGATTATGTAATACAAAATCTATGTGGTTGTCCATATGCAGACCTGTCTTGTGTACAGTTGTCATGGAATAAAATAGAATGTGTTATTGTACTTGCGATACCAATGGTTGGCTTATGCGAGAGCGCGTGAAAGGTTGGTACGACTGAGCGTGCGAAAGAGATAAACGGAGTTACGCCGCTGGCGGCGGGTTTCTCGGCTTAGAACTGCAATCCAGGTTACATCTAGTAATTTTTTTGTATTTATATTGTATGTAAGCGTCAAGAATAAATAATATTGTTACAGAGCACTCTGAACCCGAGAACCATCTTCAAGAACAGCGACATATTGCTGATCACGAAGAGTCACTACGCAGACATTGTAATATACTACAGTACTTGTATTTGGTCTTCTATTTTAGAATTCTATTGTATGGAAGTGAACGAGGAAAGAGTGGTGAGCCGGGACAGAAGAGTGTTGCATTATGTCTTCTCTGCCGATCTTTGATGAAAGTTAGTTACTTTCAACGTGGTAAAAATAAACAATAATTTTGTTTCAAGGGGACCGGCTTTAAAGATTAGCTAGGGCCTCAATTCTCTCAGTACCTCCCTGCATAATTTCTGCAAAAGATTTTGTCAGTAGGCTATGTCTTATTTATATTATACATTTTACTGATAACGTATACGTATAAGGTACCGTCACGGGACCACTTTGTTTTACGTTTTTATAAATGACTAATACTCGCTTTAGATATGCAAATACTGATGATAAGAAAATTTACATGAGAATTACGTCACATGACAATTGCCTAAGGGCTAAGGGAGCGCGTACACGGAGGAGACACGGCGAGGTCGACATTTTGTCGAGGTATATCTCAGCGCTGCCTACCTACACTTGTTGCAATTTTGATTTGGAGATAAGTACTTGACGTTGGTGCGGCGAGACAGGATTCACGGTGCGCACCCACGATAGGCGAAATACGACGATAAGCATCCGTACACACTTAGCGGAGTCACGCGGAGAGAAAACTGAACCAACCGATAGAGATCGAGATTTATTTATATTCTAGCGTATCTTCCTAAAGTTTTCGTCAATAGCAAAAGAAATTCCGACTGTGGTGTCAAATTGTCATATAAATATTATATATAATATTAATTTATGTGATACAATTTAATACATTGCTTTATATTATTGAAATATGTGCTTCATTGTTTATAATAGTACTTATAATTAATTACTTTTCTAAAATAACCCATTTTAAAAATTATTACCAATATGAATATTGTATTAATAAAAAGCTCAAAATATTTTTTAACATCTATTTTCACATCTCATTCGTATTGGTAATGTAATTGTAGCATATCGGATTTCAAAAAAACTGTTTTAGAAAAAAAATCCCTTTAAATAATTTTTTAAACAATTGTTATTTACAAATAATTTATTAAATTAAATAATCCGTATGCTAGATTGTAGATAATGTTATTAAAATTTTTTAAGTCAATCAAAATTAAATTGTCGCTGCAAAATGCTAGACCAGTCCGTAAAATATTGTTTCGAGAAAAACGCAATAGAATTAAAAACGTGACCGCGCGTCTTTGATTCTTCAAATCTCGGTCAATTTTTGGAATTTTTCCGAGAGATTATGCTTACATTAAAGTGAAAATACTGAACTTTCGAAAAATGCAATATTTTTTTTAAATTCCAGGGTGGTATAAACTTGATTCGCATAACACCACAAGCATCATCACCGTCCTCGGCTGACTGATGACACAGGCGACGTCTAGACCCGAGGGCCAGGCTCCTGCCGAGAGCAGCCGCGCACAGTTTCGCTCCGTCGCTCGCTCGGACACCAGTCTCGCCCCGGTACCCGATCTGACTCGAGTCGCGATCCGACTCGTTCGCTACCATTTATACTCACTTACTAACTTTTTATATACTCCGTTTTGCATAATATACGATCATACAAAACCCTCATTTTATTCCACCACTGACGTACGTTTTTTTGTTATTCTCTGCTACGTTCAACATTTTGTTAAGTAAATTAATTATACGTAGATGAATGGATTCCACTTCTGTACACGGGTCTCAACGCGGGTATGAGCAGAAGGCACATTTAATCATCCCCTATTTTGTTTTCGAATAAGCGTTTATGTATTTTCTCGGAACATTCACAAACCGATAAATCTAGAAAGTTACGGATGCACCTGCATTCAAAACTTCCCTGGGAAAATAATATCCTACTTTGTATTCAAGAGAAAACTCGAGAAAATTGTGCGGCTTTCGCAAGACAACTTAGATTGAATAGATGTGACATCGATTTATGCAACATTCAAGAAAGTACCAAACGCAAAACGGATGCCCATAAATTTAAAACGTATTTATTTAACCGCGCATGTTTGCGGTTAACGATATACATTCATATTTATTAGAAAACATAAAAAAGAATTTATGGAACATATTTTTAATATATTATTTCCTTCGCAGAATAACTTACATGAATAAATAAAATAGGTATAGATATCTGTGTAGTAAATGTACAGGATGTAACAGACTTAGTTAAGATTATTTTAGAAAAAAAATTGTATTTGATTTAACTGAAATATTAAGTGTGGTGCATTGGGGATGAGAAGTTATGAATGTTAGCATTATTAAGGTGTTTTAAATGGAATTAGGATCTCAATGCATATGATTCCTGTTCCCAATCTATTTTTGATTTTTATTTAATCTATGAACCATATCACTATTCATTCAAATGTTTGGTACTACAGCTCTGATGGTTTTCAGAGCCATGTTTTTTCAGTATTTACTGCAAAAATGGTTCGGTATTTTTTAATATAGTTTTTAACAAACTGTTAGTTAATTCACTCCATGATACGGAACCCACCAAAATGGTTACTAATCTGAAGGAAGATGAAAAACAGGTAGACCTAAAATGAGGTGGCATGACAATATATGAAAAGACCCGTGGAGGTCTATTATCATCACTGAACACACACCCGTGAAACAGGACTCCTGACAGTCAAACATACCGTGTAGGCAACAATAATCATGCAATCAGCAGTTATCTGGAAGAGCATCCCGCAAGCTTCCCTTTCTCGCCTTCTCCTTTCCGACCACAGCTCCACGAAGCGCCTCTGTAACTCTTCGCGTGCAGAGATTTTATCGTACAGCTTAACCACTTCATACTTGTAAATTGTACCTGTCAATAAACTAAGTATCAAGTAGTTTTTCATTTTATAACCTTCTACTGCCATATACACAATAGATTCCGCGATTATCAAACGGATACGTGAGTGATGAAGAGTGAATATAGGGGCATCCACCGCTAACACAGTAAACAGTTTCATCATTTACGCAACCTGCCAAATCCGTCTGATTCACATATAATACGCCCACACAAATATTAATTCCCCTTAATCTCAACACCGAAAGACTCGTCCATTCTTAGTGTCAGAAATTGGCGAGAAGCAGCTTAGTGCAGAGACCAGTAGATATGTATTCTTAAAGAGGCCAGAACCCATAGCGAGTTATAGAACCAAGAAAGAGAACGCATTACTGAACCGAAACATGGTACAACAAAATAAAAATTAAATATAGCAAAAGTATAAGGAAATTAAGTAAAAAAAATTAAGAATAGTTAAAATAATAAGGAAAATTCTTGTATAATTAGTGAGCAGCAACGAATGTGAACAAAATAATCTTATTATGCAATGAAAATTTATGCCAAGGAACAAGAACCTGGATATCCGGATCCGGAATATGCTCGATATGCATTGAATATAGATTTATGCAGTGTGCGCCCAGTTGAATGGTTCAGTAACGCGCTGAGTGAACCTCCGATTTTTTAAAGGTTCTATTACTCCTCACTTATCAGTCACCTGCTTTTGGGTCGTGAAAGATTCACGAAATGTGTACCCGTATTTCCATCCTGATCTTAAATTCCTCTAATTCTATCGAGTCTACGGTGGTGTTGTTGAGGTTACATAACCCATCATTCTAATTATGAAATAGGGATTATTAATAAAAAAAATATATACGTATTTGTTTTGTGGAATGTCATACCAGGTGTCTGTCTGTAAAAATTAAGACATCCACCATATAACCAAAGCAGAAAATATTGTCCGCCGAGTAGTAAATTCACTGTCTGTGGGCCGGGGCATCATAATTGACTTAAAATTTGTGTTTGAAGCCGCTCTAACTCGCTGAATCGACGATAGAAAACTGATTGCAAGAAGCAGTTGGATGCGGATGAACGTTGTGACGTGTAAGTGACGGTAGTTCATCATCCATGTTCGGATCGTGATCTACATGAATTCCCGCCCTCTTGACAATTCTCCTCTTTTTTCGATATCCTGCAAATCTGAAGATTGTCAGTAGCGCCTGTTACATCTACTTAGTGGTTCCAACGGGTAAGGCATTTTTCTCTTCCTTTCCGACCTTCAACAAGCATCTCCAAGCTGTCTTATTTTCTGAAAGATGTTCAAAAAATTAAAAGATTCGTCGTAGGAAAATAGCTGGTGGTAGTTTAAAGAGGTCTTTAGTGATGAACGTGGACCGTAAAATATGAAAAGTATTTTTAATTTCGGTATAAAAATATTGTTTAAGAATAGTTTTTCAAATAATTTAGGTACGACCTTCAGAGGTCTCGAGTTTCCGGACTCGTCCGCTATATTTATTTAGTATAATTTAGAAAAACATTTCACAAAATGAGTCCTTTCGCTATATACATAACAAAGAATAATATAATTAATGTCTAATGTGTTTGAAGGACAATTCTTATCTATAAATGATATTATTACATTTTTATATGTCAAAGCAAATAGTCCGTGACACGTTTCCAAATAAACTGTGATGAAGTAAACAACCTTCTTCCCAAGTAAGTATACAGTGTGTCCCAAAATGGACATACAAAATTAATGATAATTTTTTTATTGAGTAAAAAACTAAAATCTATTTAGATAAAATATTTTTGTTGCTTCTGGGATAATAACGTAACAAAAATCTATTATCCTTAAAAAAAAAAAATTTATCACACATTACTTTAATAATTCTTCATTGATCAAAAAGTGCCTCAAATGCGTGTATCATACCATCCCTGCATCTACATATTTATTCCTCGTTAGTGTATAAAAATACTAAGTACCCTTAACTACGTTCTTTTTTATTACAGTCCACCCGCGAACCGTCAATAAAATGTTCTGTAATTTTTTAACTCTATTACTAACGTGCTATTTTTAACATTTTGGTGGAGCCTCCGATAAAATATATTTTATGTTAAAGAGAATTTATTTAGTTTTATTTATGTGTGATTAATTAATTAATAGTTATAAAAATTAGCATTGTATTCTTATAAATAATGGATACATTTAACAATTCATCAACATTATATTATTATATCACAATTTAGCACGGCAGCCAACTGGAAAAGTAGCTAAAATAGTAGAACGCTCGCTTAGTATATGAGAGATATCAGTATCTATACCTGTCGCCTTCAGTTTTTTTTAAATCAATTACTCCATTCTTGAGAAACTCACGATTCACGCGATATATACCATATACATACATCTATTAACCTGCTAAAACTTAACCTAACCTTCGCCACCTGGATTCTCGGATCTGAGAATTCAAATGAAGAATCCACGCAATACAAAATAAAATAATTAATAAAATACACTAGCATAAGACGTGATGGTCGGCCATGTTGTGGTATATGACAATAGAAGAAGAAGTAGAATAAGATGTTGAAGAAGACGATTTATCTATCTAATTAATATCACAGAGAATAGAATTAAAACAGGTTTGACAGAAGAAGAGAAAGTATAAGTGACAGTCAAGTATTACATATGTCGTGGCACACGCCTTAAGATTTACTCAGGTACAGCGTCACAAAATACGTTTTCTTTAATTAATTATATATATTTAATTACAGACTTTTCTGGGCTATTCTGCCGTATTCTGAAGTTTCGGATTCCATTGCTAGGTCCATAATCAGGGCGGAAGTCGCAGGGTGCTTCAATTTTCTATAATCTTCGTCTTCTCGTCAACTAAGATATCGAAATATTTTTTATTAGCAATAAAAAAGTTGTACTTTGATTTAGCTAAATCATTTTTGAGAACATTCTGTATACACATTACACATGTAGGCAGTGTCAGTTGATCCAAGATTATTTGGTATTTTGCGAGTAATCCCCTAGCTGAGGGGAAAAAGATGAATTGCGAAGATGAAATTCACAATAAACAATTAATTCATCGACGTAATTCGTTGTTTTTGCGAGAGAAATATGGGTTTAACTTCCACACGGTGCGGAGATTTACGATCCAACTTCATTTAACTATTCTTTGTCTACAGTTAGCTGACGCTATATAAAATCAACAAATAATATTCAAGTTGGTCTAGCAGAGCGCTTTTAGAATTCAGAGCTGTATAACCAGTTAAAATTAATGCTTTTGAACGTTTTATGGACATTTAATTACTTGACTACCGCCATGTGATCAATTGTCTAAATAAATTAAACACGTGCGCAACTTTCCTTAAATGAAAATTTATTTTACGATCAATTTGAAGCCATGCAATGAAATAATTTTTAAGCATATTTTTATTGATAACAGCACGATTGAGTTTGTGGAAAGTCATATAAATCTTAGCCAAAGTTTGCAGCTGGGAAGCCAAAATCTCACGAAAATAATCGATTTTTATACACAACAAAGATGGGCAGCGGCAAGCCAACTAAACAATATACTCAAAGGTAAAATTCCACAATACTGAGGTATGGAATAAAAGTTTTCAGTCAATGCGTCTATGGAAGTCTATGGCTTCTACTTTTATCATAACCTTCCGGCGTGCCTGAACACACCCAGCCTGTACCAGTGCACAAAAATCAGCTGTAAAAATGCTCAGTACCTACAACATGTAGCAATACCAATAGGTACGGAAGGTCGTCGCACGAGCTTCACAATTTTTATTCATACAGCTCTAGAAACCGCCTTTGATAAAATTTTGTGCAGTATCTTTATTGTATGGGTTAACTTTGCATTTATAAAGTTTGACTACAATAAACTCAGTGCAAATAGTAAGTGGTTTCTTTCCCATAACCTGTCGCCTATAACATACTCACACATCAAATATACACTCCGCGACATGAAATGGACACGGAAGTGGTGGATGAAATATTGGGGTATTCAATACTCTCACACTAATCACATAATTTATTACATAACCTTCAAAATTCTTTTGATACGACTTCAGCATATACCCACACAAATGCTCTTTCATAATCTTTCAAATACCCAAACGTCAGGACTACTCGTACCAACCTCATCCACAAATGTATAGCACATATAGCCAGGCTAGCTATGGAACACACTGTGCTATGCTGAATTCTCGTGAGATAGAATATGAAATGAAGATATTCGCAGTAGGAGATATAGTCCGCCGAATAACAAAGCTGAAATAGGTCTGAAGGAATAAACATACAACTATAAAATTACTCTAATGAAACGAATCGTACATTGGTTGTTCCGCAGCTCGCTAGGTCGTTGGCATAAGAAAGATTGTACCTGGATGCGAAGGATGGACGACAGAGAGAAATGATGCTCATCAAGTGACACCTTTATCCAACAGTGGATGGACGAGGGATGAATAAGAAATTTGCGTATAATTTATATGTAAAATGAAGACTAGTTTTGACACCATTATTAAATTAAATATACAAGAAACGTGTGCTGTGATTACGGGTTCGGCTGTGGCGGAAGGGTGGACCCTTATTTGCTTGATATATAGATAAAGTATTATGTTATACTATATATGAACAATTGAATAACTACTCTTTTTCTATTTTGTCCTTGCATTAACTGTACATCTGAGGTCGAATACTTTCATAATTTTGCTCCACTTGGTTCTATTCTAGGCAACGTCCTTGGTCAGGTTCAAATTTTTAAGATCGTTTCCGACTGAAGCTATCCATCCAAGTCGCTCGTGATCTTCCAAGTCTTTCTCCTATCGGTCTCGATACTCATAGGCCTTCTATTATTATTACTATTATTGGTTACCCTAAAAGAATCACGAATATAAACATTTTGAATTTTGTTCAATCTTGTGACCATGTCCGCTGTTTTTGAAAATCTTCTCATTTAAACAAAATGCCTAGATCGATGTACGAATTCATGAATATTTCATTGTTGAAAACTTAGATACACGAGTGTAATGACCGAAAAATTTTTCAATAGAAGACAAAGCCTTTGAACATAAAAATAGATGCTGATTGTGGAATTCCCCTATGTCAGGAAATAATAAATAAGGGCTGTAAAGACAGGATACGTTTTCTGAAAACTACAAATTTAAACAAAGAGCTGAATATTCAGTGATGCATGTGCATCTCAAAAAATACCACATCTTGAGAACCCTTTGTTTACTGCGAAAATCAATGATGCGATAAATGTAGAACTTTTCATTTTCTTTGTGATGCAATAATATATTATTATTAAGTTTTCAAATTTAATCGCATTTAAATTAAGTTTATAAGCTTTACAAAAGAATTTATTTATTTATTTCAACAGAACATCCTCTAATATAATCCAAAAATACAATGATTTATTTTACCGTATGTACCGTCTTATATACCTTAAAGATTCCAATAATTAATATAAACATTATTTTCTCTGTTACATTTATTTTCTTCAGATTGCATTTCAATCAAAACAATTCAACAGGTCCTTTGTTCTAGCGGACTTCTTTGTTTTAGGAGCATTTTCTTTTGTTGGCTTTAAAAGTAAACAATCTCTGTAACTGTAAATTGTTATATTGCGTTAATTCAATAGAATCCCACAGTTAGAGTACAGTACAGACTTGAGTTGAATCACCATCCCATATGTCTTGCGCGAGGATTATAATGACGTATCTGATATATCCATAACATTAGCGACTCTCAGAGATCAAATTGCCCTCGAGAGTTTCGGTGTCCGAGTAATCCTAGTCGAGAGACACGGACCATAACACGTATGGTCCAATAACAGAATATGGAAAATAAAACTGCAACAAGTGACACAAAATGGAATAAGCGAACTGCAACAATTAAATTAAACTAGCGACTTGCTAGATTACAACAATAAACGAAACTAGGACAAAATTGCAAAATTGGACTCAGATTGAATGAGTAAGTTGAAAGAGTGCACGGTGGACTTGGCATATGGCATTGAACGGGTTGTGGAGGTACATTCAAGTGATTGCGATGATCGAAAAGTAAAACGATTACGCAATTAAAACATGTAACAAACAATATTGATCTTGGACTACTTTCAATGCAGAGATTCAAAAATAATTATTCAGCTTGTGAACATTACTACTCTGAATGTAAACACATTTTTGTTGTGAAGTTGCAATTTCAGATCATAGTTCCTCGGATACGAAAAGGTTCAGGTTTGAATTTAACTCTCACGATTAACTTAAAAGATTATATTTTTCAGTAATATGATTCTTATTAAAATTGGAATACTAAAGATTATTTTTTTCACATATTCAGGAGTAATTTTTGTTTTTTTAAATTAACTTGAAACTTATCCTTTTAAATTACATCGATCCATAATCACACGATTCATTTATACGATGATTTTTTAACTAATATTATTATATGACATTGTTAAGATCATTTTCCATGTTGCACTAATTAGAAAAGTACAACTTCTTTAAACTTTTCGTAACAAGAAATCATTATTTAAAATATTATTTGAACCATTAATGATTAATCTATTTGATAAATACTGGATTTACTCTTGTTTTTTTGTTATATTGGATTTTTTTTGTTATAAAACCTCTTTCAATGCAGTTTAAATTATTTTTTCCCATTTTATTATCTCAAAATACCTAAAAATTTTTTTTTTCTTCCATGAGTGATGGATAGAGAACCGTAAGGTAATCTTGACGACTTCTCATGTAAATCCGTGAGTTGTGAGCCACATCGGCTCATCCCGTAACATAGCAATATATTATATATTTTTCTAATTGATTAATTTAATTTGCATTAAAAACACTACAGAACAATGTTCTGACATTGCATTAGAAATATATTATGTATTATATTAGTATGAGGCATTGCGGTGAAACATAATTAGTATCAGGTAAATTATGTAATATTACAGTTCGACGGAGAGTTCAAAATGTTGTAAATAAATGTCCTGATTCTGTTCAGGGTCGGATTATGGCACAAGAACTTAAGGGGCCGAGCTAAGACAGCAATGAATAATTGACCAAACAGTTTAATTAAAATATGCCTACGAAAAAATAGCAGTCACAAATTAATTAATTTAACGTAATCCGTGATACATTTATTAATTTAACTATATATATCATATTTCTTTACAGTACTTTAATTGTATAATTTAATATAACAATTTATTGATGTGCAAAAAAATTGTTAATGAAATAAAATAATTAAAAAAATTGATTCAAATTTTGATCAGTCACACTGATTAATTAATGTAATAATTTGTTGTATTTTATTTGTAGCTGTAAGATTATTATGTTGTTTTTACAATTATTTTCATAGCCTCACGCGTATATTGCTTATACTGAATACTTGTAGAATTGATATACGCAGGTATAAACTAATATAGTATCTACAATTTAACATGATCATATTATTGATCCGATATATCTATTAGAAATATAATTAGATGTAGAATATCACAAGAATCTAATATATGACTGTGTAACTTGAATTGCCTACTCATAATTATTTTTTTATCAACGAGTAAATGACGTTATGTTTGAAATGAATTATTCTCAAAATTCACATTCTATCTCGCGCTCGACTTGACACAAACCTGTTGCAACCGATTCGTCTGGGAGTAACATTGTTACTGCACATTCGATATTCTCAACCAATAATTGCCTGTTATCATTGAACCGTTGTGAACTGATTTTGGGTGACCAGATAATTGCATATAAGACAGGTGCATACAGACAACTGCACACAAAAACAGGTGTATTAATAAATTAATAGAATAGTTCAAGTTATGTTCGGTTATTTGATACTAAGTCAAGACAGCAGAATAATAAGCTGACCGTATGCAGTTGTCTATGTGTGCACCTGTCAATGTATAAATTTGTCTCGTGAATAGTTTTCATGGTAACACGATATTGAGTTCATAACTTTATCTTATTCGTTGGACTATCTTCATCGTCTTTTGAGCTAGGTGAGATCAACACTGGATCTCAGCTTTTGTAAAGTTAGACGGGACGTACGGTTAGACTATCCAACTTCTTTATGTGTCTTTTCTAATGATTATCTTTTTTAAATTTATATGAGCTCAAAGGTTAGAAGTGGAGAGTAGTGAAAATCCAATAATGTGAGGCGAGCGCTTCTAACGTCCAATTTCCTTTTTATTCTGGTCCTTCGAAGATACACGTCTCTCCAATATTTCTGTACTTACCCACACACAATATGTAAACTTATCCCAAATTTCCAACAATTTCCCTTTCCATTCATTCCAAGACCCTGAGTCCCACAAATATTATGTTAAACTTAGCAAATTTGGGTAATTTAATTGTTCAAGGGACCCGGATTTAAGGTCTTGCCCAGGGCCCTAATTTCTTAGTTCGGCTTTGAAGTTGCGCTACATGACGACGTGACCATCGGCATGGTTTCACAGACTATGTTTGTCGGTGCGGTCCGAAATGATATTCTTCTGATAATGCCTCTCTAATTATATATCCATTTTCTATTCACAACTTGCTATGCATGTATCAGAATATACGCTTGCGTTGTCTCGCCGCTGCGGCAGATTTATTCAGTCTATGTGTCACGGGCAGTGGTTATCGAGCTATAAAGTCTGATACGAGAGACGCTAGCTGCTATTGGCTAACTATTCAGCGAATTATTTACATTTGTATTCAATAAATATCGAGTTAGTGCATTACACTGACTTTCGGTAACTTTGCCGATCCTGTATATCGTACATATTCATATGTGCTAATACATTTATTGTTTTTTTTTGGTAAATGACCGTCAGGTATTTTTTTAAGAGATCAAAGATGGAATCAAAATGGAAATCGATTTTTTGTTTTAGAAAACAGTAAATAATTTTTGTATTCTACGTAAATTCGGATCAAATGATTTACTGCGGCACAATCATTTCATAACAAATGTAAAAGTGGGAAATTGGAAAAGAACAGCGGATCGAATGGGATCGCAATATTAATGAAGGACGCAGGTTTGATAGCGTAGCATATCATGTACAGGTTAGATATCTCCATATACATTAAAGGGATTTTAGTATTAGATTGTTTTACTTACGTCACCAAAATGGGTTGTTCAAAACCAAGAGTTCCGGTCGAGTCAAAAAAGTTTAGTTTTTAGTAACACAAGATTCAAAGATAAACCTTATGATATAGGTATATAGCACTTTATTCTCAATATGTTTTACATATGTGTTACGGGTCCAATCGATCTAATTCGGCCACCAATGAGTTTTTACAGCATTGCCTCTTTTATCCTGAAAGAAAAAGTGCCCAATGATTACGCTGGCCCACATGGAGCACCATACACTCTCCCAATACAACTCTGCGTGGGTGCAAAGATCGTGTGTGTCAATTGAAAATATTCAGCGCCCCAATAACGGCTGTTTTGTTTATTAACAAAACCCGCCAAGTCGAAATGAGCTTAGTCGCTCATGATTTTTTTTAAAAGTCGGATTTGCGTTTGTTTGAATATTTTAATGACTTTAGAAGGTCGTTAAAGTATTAAATGCTTCATAATAAATTGTAATTAACTAATATTTACGACAACAAAATAAAAATTAAAAAATATTTGCTAAATCAAAATCGACCTGAAACATAATATTCACCCTATATAACATATTATGTGTTTTAAAGTCGCATAAAAAGTTTCTATATGGTTAAGATGCGGAGAGGGCGCTGGGATCTGTAATGAACACGGTAATATTTATTAAATTTGTTTTAAATTGTACTTCCTTCCAGAATGATTTCTTCCTATCATATTGTATATATAGACCATTAATAAAAGATAATGATTCAGAATAGCTAAATTGTTCTGAATAATTGAGTTTCATAAAATATAGCGTAAATATCAAGCTAATCAAAATTTTGACATGTACTAATTGAAAATTGATTGCGATTGCCTTCTTCATAAAACAACTTTTTTGATACGACAAGAAGTCGCACAACAACGAACCGTCTTCCACCAAAATTTTTTCATATTCCAGCAAAGTGGGTATCCAATTCTTGTCACGTGCGTTCGATAGGCGACAGTGAAGCACATTTCCCACATCTTCGAATGTATCGTGTTCATCGTATCGCTATTTGCCTGAAATCCAATCTTAGGTTTTTTCTTTTTGTATTAAGAGGATTTTCAAATATTCAATGTCATGGAAGTACGTATCGATAGTTATATCCGAGATTTTATTCCATTTTGCCATTGCGTACAATATTAACTTAATAAAATTAATTTATGATTTTTTAAATATATTTATTTTATTTATGTTATATGCTGACAATTGTTTTATAATGTTAACTTAAACAGAAAACGTAAACGTTTATCATGACGTGATAAATGTTATCTGTTAAAATACATTGATTAAAAAAAGGGCTGGAAGATAGTAGGAATGAGGTAAAATAACTATTTAAATATGATAAGTGTTGCGTAATGGCATAGATGCTGGAAGAAACAGGATTCGGAAGGAAGTTCCACTCACCACAATCCGTTCTCCTGGTACCTCCAAGGTGGACTGTAACTTAGGTTTTGACACTATCTCCTGGTCAGGTCTTGGCTCCTTCAGATTGCACAAGATGGTCACGTAGACACACTTCTCACTCTTTGTTATACTGCGAAATCTCTTTGTAACCGTACCGGTTCAGGGTCGCCGATCGACTGACTCTTCAGCAGGTGAGGAAGGGGGGGGGGGGAGGTGGAAGGCACAGTACATCATCCTCGCTCAAGCACAAATATGTCCCAAAAATGGCGTATAAAAAGTTATTTTTTGATACGTAAATATAGGCGTAGTATTATTCTGAAATATTAAATAGAACAATGCCCTTATTTCTAAATTTAGATCGTTAATATTTTGTACATGAGCATACTAATTCTTTTGATCCTATTTTTACTTAATAAATTACGGTATTATCATACACATGATGCATTTTCGTTATATACTTATATTCTATATACGCAACAAATTGTAATGGTAAAAGAACCACTGTTACCAATACTGTTTTGAAGTAAATATAAGGTATTACTCGTATGTCCTTATTGAAATAAATCATGGTATGTGATGTATGATAAAAATAACAAAATATCTGGTTACATCGTTAGTTTGGAAGACGAATGGAGAAATCTCGTTTCAGTGTTTAAATCCAACTCAAAAAGATTAAGTAAAATATAATTTAATGATTTTTATTATGTCATGGTCATAGGGTAATATATGTAATAAAACTATTTATAAATTAATATCATCCTCATATTTTTAATTTTTTTTTATTAACTACTTAATTGAGTTTAAATACATCTACCGGTTTCGAAAAATACCATTTTCTTCTTCAGGATGTCATAACTAACTAAAACATATATTATTGTTTCTTTACCAGAATCTATTTTAAAAAAAAAAGAAATTTTTTAGTACCTAACTCAAATCGTTACTTAATACAAATTTACTCGAATAATTTTTAGGAAAAAATTTTAGAATGTGACTCGTAGTTGTATTTGTAATGGTATTTTTCGAAACCGGTAGATGTATTTAAATTCAATTAAGTGGTTCATAAAACAAAGATAATAAATGAAAATATGAATTTTAATCACAAAGTTAATTTTGCTAATTTAAAAAGTATAATATCATCCTCAGTCAGATTTTACTGAAAAATCTGTAATCTTTTTAATATAAGCCCCTTTAATTTAATCCGATTTATTTCTGCTAGTTTTAAATACCAATTTAGTGAAAAACTTTAAGAAATATTCCAAATTAATTAAAACTATCTTTTCATTTATAACAAAAGATGCCTAGAATACATTTACGTTTCTCTGCAGAAACTCACAAGGAATTCATTCTCTCCAGCCCGCACACCGCCTCTCTACTTCCCCGCCCTCGCCCTTCAGCTGGCGTCGTAATAAATCTAGGCGGTTACCTGTTCAGCGAAACTGGATGCGACATTTTACTTTGAATAGTAAAATATACAATACACGTAGCCCGGCCGACGTCACGGGAAACTTAAGCAGCTACGTTCGGAACATTTTGAATAGAACTGAACGTAGCGATACTCTTTACTTCATTATCAGAGGTGTTTTGAGGACGACAGACACCTTGGGGGGTTGATTGAGTTGAAATCAACACGTGACGAAGCGTGTAAAGTTATTTTGTCAAATTGATTGAGTTAGTTTCCTTCCGTAAATACAGTACTCGGGCTAATTCGAAAGTGCTTACGTTTTCTTGCTGCGGTAATGGGACTCAGGCATGGCCGGCATCTACCTTCATTCATTGGTATCCAGGTATAATTGGAGCCACATCGTCAAGATTAAGGTTAATTGAAGAAGCTACAAGGAAGTGGTCATTGTATGATCTTCTATGAATGAAAGGCGGCAGTAGCTGTAATGCTCCCGCAAGAGGAAGAGCATTACAGCGCGCACGCACGCAGACAGAACGAAAATAATCGACTTCCAATAGAGATCTAGTTAGGTTGCCCATTTGCGGAATTATTTATAATAAAGTCTTGTCAAACCTTACGATCGTGTTATTTCGATGAATATCCCTGCATCACAAAATTACACATTTAACACTTTTGCGGAGACGAAACTCACAATGTCACGGATGTGACTACGGACATGTTGCCTTTTGGAAGACAAAAAATGCTGTGAAAAGCTATCACCTCTACTCTTATCATTACCATCCGGCGATGCTGAACGTACCCAGAACGTATCGGTGCGTGAAACGCAACTCCCATCAGCCTTAAAAACACCGCCCCCGGTAATAATTCATGCAGTAACTTCTTTGCACGGTTAAACTCTATATTTGTAAATTTTGACCAATATATTAAGTGAAAACAGTAAGTATATTTTGTTCTCACAATCTGCCGCCTATCACACAACGCGATTTGGGAGAATGTTTGTGTATTTTTAGGGGCATCTAACACTTTCACACTAATCATATATATATATCATCTTAATTTCCCCAACATGTATTCTTCTTACCCGATCTTATTCTAAATAATAGTTTAATTATACGTTAATATGAATTAATATTAATAGTATTAATAATGCGTTTTATAACGTTATTAATTTTAATATTTTGTTAATTATATAAATGCAGACTTATCTTCGTAATCTTGTATATGTATGAATAGACTAGAAATTTTTCTGGCATACTGAAAACGATTTTAATAGTTGCAGTCATTCAATTAATAACTATATTGTCTTAATTATTATAGTATATTTAAATAATATTTAATTTATTAGTTTTATTAGTTTATTAGCACAATGATTTTATCTAGGATACTGTTTTAAAATAAATCTAATCTACAGTATATAAATAATAAAATCCCACATTTTCATAATAAACGCGAAAAGTTGATTTAGTATTGAAAGGCCTCCCTTAATGTCTTCGAAGTTTGCAATTTTTTCATTTGATTGTTTTTTATTTATTTTTAATACGCTAGGAAGCTGTAAATTGACTATGCTTTTAATATATGAAGGATTAAATATAACGATGGAGTAGTACATTTGAATTTAGGAGCAAATTTTTTGTTAATTTATTCCGTGTATTTCGATATTATCGTAAAATGGTGATCAGAGTTAAAGGTTTCAACCACGATATTATCAAATTCCAATCACAGTAGTATCAGTAAGTCAAGAATAGTCATTTATGTTCAAAGTATATTATGTATATTGTTCTTCTATAATACAATCTGTATTCTACTTTCACAGTCACTAAATTATTTTTCTTCTGTAATACTTTTTTATGGTATCAAATAATTTATGTAAATTATATCGTAAATTATTCTGAGTACGTCATCTACATTTTTACCGGAATATACTTCCTCCATCTGGCATTTGTCATAGCTGAATATACATTGTGTGCTTGGTAATTCTGTAACAGTATGCTCAGGAAATAACTCGTCCTCGAGATTTTTTTCATCGAATGTAATGGGATGGTGAGGGGGTATGAAAGTTTTTCTCTATGGTGTAGCTTTGTACAGCTAAATTGCCGTGAGATTTTTGATTCAGTCTTCAGTGGAGAAGTCGATAAGTACCTCTTAATAGTAAATATAATAAAAATTAATAATTTAAAAAAAAATACAACCCCGTTTGGCCTCCCTTCAGACCCCGTTTCTTATGATAGATTAATATGCAACATTCCGATGAAAGAAAACTAGTGCACGCTCTATGAAATGGTTTTATTTCAGATTTTTTTCGAAGAAACATAAATACTACAAATTAAATGTATCAACTAGAAAGATATACAGAAAAAATTAATTTTCCGAAAAAAAATATTTGTTGCTACTCGGATAATTTTGTTTTTAATAAATAGATTTTTTTTGTACATCTTTCTAGCGGATACATTTAATTTGTATTAAAATATCATAGAACTATGTTCATCTATCATCTCCTTAAAAATATATATATATAAATTTTTTTTTTCTTGAAGTATTTTTTTGGATACCATAAATTTTATTTTGTATATCGTAGAACTTAGTAAGATAATTTGAATGCATTTTTTTAAAAATATTTAACCCAAATTATAAAGTTTATTTGATATCCTGAGGAAGGATAAGGTATTTTACGAAATCGGTTAGTGTTTTAAATTAACTCATAAAAGTGGTTATAAACAAAGTAATATTACATTTAATACTGTAATTTTATTTTATGCAAATCGCTTTATTGGCCACGAAATAATTGACTGTTACACTCGAAGTCATTCCGTCGGACGAACGTGCGATCGGTGCTAGTGGTAAAAATGTATTGGCATGTAGTGCTATACCGTGGATGCGGTGTGTACTGTGGTAGCGCAACTGGTCAGGATTGGATGCGTAACAAGATTTTCGGCCGGTTTTCAATGATTTACTTTACCTGTTTTGTATTTATAAAAAGCTAACAGAAAATCATCGGTAGTCGTCAATTGGTTGCTGCTAGGCTGTGCGGGCGGCAATTATGGCCGCTGTGCGGCCAGAATTTCCGTAGAATCTATATTTCAATGCGGAAATCTCATGTCATATTGCTTTAACAGTACACCATATAGTGTACTTTGTCTTTATTTTCAGTAAGAAAATATTAGTTAAATGATACACGCTATATACATTGGTCACGCTATATACATTGGTCACGCTGTATACCTACATCTAAAACTATCTTAAATTGATATGATTATCGTCAGAGTGTTATTAAAGGCATAAGAATGAAAATGTGTGTCATTCAAGAATTATTCACCGTAGTTTTGAACAAATATTGAACTGCGGACAGATATTTTTGTATTGTCATGTAAATGCATTGAATATTTAAAAAAGGAAACAACCCCTCTATAGCCCAGCACCGAATATATCCGTTCCAAAAAACTTTCCACTACGGCCAGCGACATGTTAATCCGTCGCGTCGTAATTTATTTATCTGACACGTCTTGCATTTTATTTTTGCTTTTAATAGCGACAGCTACCGGAGACCTTACCAAATGGATCCGATGAATTCAATACAATATACAATGAATACATATGTCATCGCAATATAATAAAAGATATATAATTCATGTTTATACAACATGAATGGCTGGTTTCCAAAATTAACGCTTTATACATATGTCCGTTTCTAAATCCTATACATCTCTACCCTCTCTTCTCTAATAAACATAAAAATTAATTGGAAACAATCTATCACTACGTAATACTTGTTATGTGTTTTTGTATAAAATTTTTCAACCCATATTAACACATTGTTAGTTTTTTCAAATTGTTCTAAATTATAGTTTATGAAAATTCTTAACCCATCCAGTTGCTCGTAGAGGCTTCAAAGGCCCCCAAGACAAGCACCGTGAACAAGCAGAGAAGCTGTATAGAATATTCTATCTTTTAATAAAAAATCTGAGAGTATTCCGTTGATCCCGAAGAGTGCGCCAACCATAAATAACATTACACTTCACGGAAGCGTATCCTGGCACCCGACAAAGGCCAGAAACGGTATACGTACTGAATTTTGGAAGCTTCCGATTTTATAAGGGTCTCCGAGATGGGGAAGAATGCAATGTCGTCTCAAGTTAAACACAATTCGGCACATTTTAATGATATTCGACTGAATAATTTTTTTGCACGGACCAAAGCATTGTTTTAGGGCAACTATGACATATATGGAGAATTGGGTCATGCTGTATTTTAATTTGAGATTGAGAAAAAATCACCTCGAAGATTATAGATTTTGATTCAATGACAACTGCCTACAAGGAAAATTCATACAAGATGTGTGCACACATGGAAACTGCATATGAAACAGGTGAGAAAATAGATAAATGCACAGAATCAGTATTCTACTCTGCTGCCATGATTTTGTATCAAATAACCTAACCTAATTTTAACCTATCTGAATTATTAAATTCTTAACTTAAATTGTAGTATACTCTTTTTATAAAATATTTACGGTTTTGGGTTTTAGATGTTGTCTCGCTTTCATACATAGGTAATGTCGTGTTTTGTCGGGCTTGAGTTTTTGTCTCTTTCTGTCAATTTCAAGTTAAATTTATCTCCAGATCAAAATCTCAATACGTTTATGTAGTACTGAGATTTATTTCAACTAAATCTCTGAGATAAATCTCACCAACAGACATGGGTCATAAAGAAGAATACCATGTAGATATCTAAGCCACTTAACACGTGCGACACGATGTGTACTATCAGTGTTGTTGCTGAGTAAATGATTGGCGATCATTTTGAAGAAACAGAAAGATACAAAATGTGAAAAAAGAGAAAAATTTTAAAAAAATCCAGGTGGAACATGATGTGCAGAGTGATGGTGAAAGATATCCCGAGTAAAAGGAAGAAAAGTAATTATGTGATGACATCAAAAAACATATTTTCCCGAACTTCCCTTACTACATCTTGTATAAATAAGAAGAGTAAAGCCAGCAGTGTCATTACGCCATATTATATATAGGGGTCTATTAGTCCAGAAAACTTTTGATATCAACAGCTATATTTTTTTCAAAGGTTTTTTTTAACAAAATTAAAATACAATATGTACTCTTTTTAAATAACTAGATTTTTTATTAATTGTGAAAGTTATATAAGATAAGATAACAATTTATCTTATTTGCGAATATACGATACTTATCTATGTACTCAATTTTTTTAGTTACGCCACTGATTAAAACCAATATGTGATCAAAATATAGTTTGTAGAGCAAACATAATTTTATGTGAGATTTCGTAAACAATTTTTATTTCTTTACATTTAATATTATTTTATTAATTTATTATTAGATACTAGTTTTCTATAATAAAAAATCTGTTTAATATTATCTTTCACAAATGTGACAGCAATCATGTTTCATGTGAATAAAATATATTTTTTTTAAATACAGTTATTTCTAAAGAAGAAAAAATATAAAATTTAGAAAAGAAATAGACCCCAATTAGTAAATAACAGGTTAAGTTGTGCAGGGTGCAAAAGCCAACTGTTTGTATTGCGAGATAAAAACTCGATACAAATTGAGTTTAGTTTAAAAGCTCTTGAAACAAGATCTCGCACGGCTTCTCCCCCAACGAAGCTTAACGACATTACACCAACCTGCGCGGAGTAATGCGAAAACCTTCCATAAAATACGAAAAGTCGTCTGCTTAAATAATATCAAATTTTCATATACATTAATCCGATTTCCATCTGAATGTTACTTTATTTCTTTTAGGCAGGTTTCAAAAGAAATACTACATATTACACGTTATTTTTCAGGATTAAGGATTACAAATTAAAAATTTGCGTCATCTGGCCGTAGGCGCACAGTGACCATCATTGGTTGCGAAGCGTCCGCTATAGCCATCCCCACGATCTAGCAGCAAGCATTCTTCGATTACCGATTGTATAAATTTATTTTAGAATACTAATTTCACAATTTTAAGTTTGATGTTATTTGCATAATAGATTCACCTAATCCCTCAAATTAATTTGGTTACTTTCTTATATTGTAGTTTCAATCAGAAATTTAATTCTACATTTTAGGATGTCAGAAACAAAGAATGATGAGATTTTTTTGTATTTAGATTTACTTATATATAATATTAAATTTTTCAAAGTATTATGTTATAATACATTGGGACATTTATTGAAAAATAAAGTTACTATGGTATCTAAAACATACGGCGAGTTTGGGACGCGCGCCAGTTAGGTACTTGACAAAGTACACTATTAAAGTAATGATCACACTGTAGTGACTGTGATTTTTGTTTTACAATTTGAGACATTTGTTTGTGTTGTCTCAACCAGCGGTTTATGGGTGGATTGGATAAAGATACTGCAATAATTTATGACTGCACCTGCCTACAAAAATAATTGTAAAAAGTAATAATATAATTATGTTATCTAACATGACGTCACATTACTACAGAGATAGGTAGAGAGGATAAAACACCATACTCTTCTATTATTACACTATCATCATTATGGGAAACAAATTACTTAATCGACGAATATAATGCAGATTTAAAATCACACAGGGACGTCAAGCAGGATGACGTTAGCGTGATAGTCAATGGAAATCGTGCATGAAAAGATGTATCATACGAACTTGGATTGAGCGAAAGTTGTGTCAGGACAGAATTGTGTGGCGCTCTACCCTCTCTGCCTACCTCCTGCAAAATAGTGTAATAGTAGCGAGTCAGTTATAATAATACCAATATATACCACATACGCAATCTCCAAATTATATTATTAATAATTTGATGGGCAAATTAAATAATTTATCCCGTCGGTGTTCTTATTATTTTGTAATTTAAAGAAGAGTAGGACGAAGATTGGTCCTCCAACGTCTTGATCTAATCGCTAGGAAAACGTAGCTAGTGGAATCGAGCAAGTCTAAATAAATATTGAGTTGTCATCGATAATCTATATCTCTAATCAAAATAATACTATGGTTGTTAATCAGGCGTTCAGTGTTTGTACATGTTTTTCTAATTTTCTATGAAACTCAAATAGCTTCATAGAAAAAATATGCTGGGGGGTGCCTCGCGGTTTTTTTTTTGGATCTCTCTCTACCTATGTGAATGTTCACGAAAAACACGTTTCTCAGCCACAAAGGATCGACGTGGATGAGTAATGTGGAATTTTTTAGAATATTTCAATGTACATATTCCGTATTGTAGCAATACGATTTAATAAATTAAGAAACGGTAGCCAAGCATTGTGCTTTGTGTAATAAGAGTTATCTGTTTGGGACATATTTGTGCTTGAGCGACGATAATGTACTGTGCTTTCCACCTCCCCCTACTTCCTCACCTGCCACCAGGCCAGTCGATCGGCGACCCTGAACCGGTACGGTTACAAAAGATTTCGCAGTGTAAAATAGAGTGAGAAGTGTGTCTACGTGACCATCTTCAATCTGAATCATTCAAGATCCTGAACGGAGATAGTGTCAAAACCTAAGTTACAGTTCACATTGGAGCTGCCAGGAGACCGGATTGTGGTGAGTGGAACTTCCTTCCGAATCTTGTTTCTTCCGGCATCTATACCATTACGCAACATTATCTATATAATCAAATTTTAGGTAGATAGTTTACCTACCTACAGGGACGTGGAAGGATATATTTTAATTTTCGAACATATGACTGATGTTTTATAGGTAACTAATAAAATATGTAGTCACGGTGGTGACGAATATAACATATCCGTTTGATAACGTCTTTCTGAGACTCATATCTTTATATGTTTAATAAACTAAATCATTGATGCCGGCTGTGGAGGCTGGCGGGGAAGAGATTTGCGTCAGAGTTTGATGAACAATGTTTAACAGCACAAGTCGCCATTTTCAATAATTGCACCACTTTGAATGGCGCACTTTTTTACAATAATAACACGCCAAGTGTCACCAGCCAATAATAACACGCCAAGTGTCACCAGCCAATAGTCACAATTAGTGATATGACTAACCAACGCATACTAATTCGATATTCATTTGTCACCGCTCGGGAGTCCAATCCAGTTAACAGTTATTACACGCAATTAAGCATGGAAGAACCGATAAATCTATAATTGTGTTTTTTCTTTCCCAACAGATGGGTGAGACAATCTTACTTAGTACGAGCGAACTTACACGGGGGATGTTTATATACACACCGTGTGATAAAATTGGATCCCTTCGGTGGTGTGAATTAAAGGCATTTCTTTGAAATTTCATTCAACGCTTGACGAAATTTATTTGTGTAAGAGGCCTCGTCTGCGTTCGGGCTCAAACTAAGTTTAGAGAAAGCTTTTAAATTGCCCTAATTTAATATGCGAGCGTTTCGCGCACATTCCCCGGCGCTTAGTTAGCAGTGAACAAAGAAATAACTTTTTATTTATTTTCTGAGAGATACGGTGCCAATTCAAATACAAAATAACTACACACAAAACGAGAAAACATTCTGAAATGTCATCCGCACACTATGCGGGTAATAATTTAAAAAAAGTTTGCGACACACTTGTATTGATGATAATAATGATATGGAAGTGATATAGTTAAATCGCTTTTTAACTTTTTTCCACTATTTATTAATTTTAACCACTTCCGAGTTCCGGTTTAAGTCTGTCACAGCCATCTTTAGATTGGTACATTTTTTCTTAATGTATAGTATTTATATCATTTTAAAACTGGTAGTGCAAAATACTGACAGGTAATGAATATAATTAATGCACAAGTAGATGAGTTTGTGTATTTGGGAAGTATGTTTTATAGAAATGGAAAGGTTGAAAAAGATATCGAATAACGTGGATGATGTTTTGAATGCAATAATTTATAATAGAAACTTGTCAACTGTGGCAAGACTAGCAGTATACAATGGAGTCTTGAAACCAACACTGAGGTATAGAAGTGAAACCTGGAGCTGGCAAAAGAGGAACGAAAGTAGACAGAATGCAGTTGAAATGAGATCTCTAAGGCGTATATGTGGCAAATTCGTTAATGATAAAATAAAGAATTAACTAATTAGGAGAAAATGTAAAGCTAATCTTATCGTGGTGAATAGAATTAAAATGGGATGGCTTAGGTCTCGTTGAACGAATGAATGAAGAGAGAATGGTAATAATAAAAGGTATCAACAATCGATAAGTTTGCATGGGAAAATGTATGAATGTAAATGAAGGCGAAAATTGTATGCCAGACAAAAGAGTGTGGTGCTCCATTTTCTTGCCTATTCTCGCGAAGAAATGGCAAGTTAGTTAATTATTAAGATAATTTTTATTGAATCGAAACTTCTTTAGTAAGTAAATTCAAACGGTCAAAGATTATCGGCACATGGAATTTAACAAAATGGATTATCAAAATACAAATTTTCACGCGTGTTCCGACGTATATAAAATATTCTTGAATATGTCAAATGAAAGACTACTGTTTTCTAGTGATTTATATTTCACATTAACATTTACCCGATATATTTGTGTATATCTAACTAAAAAAATATGTTAAAATCAAATGTGAGAGAAAACGAACCAATGAACCACCTGAGATGAAACAAACAAAAAACTTGTGCAGCTCGTTGTATTGTAGAAACTGAACAAACAATCCTCACTAGTGCCATTTACATATACTTTACTTTACCAACAAATTACTAAAAAGTAATCTAATTTATTTATGAAATTCTGCATATGCAGTATTTGCAACATATTTAGATAGATTACAGTCAATGTTTTAATACTTTTATGTTTAAAAAAAATAAAAATAAAATAAATAATAATGTTTTAGTTATTGTAATATCAATTTCGATATCTGTGGTCTGCTTGCGGTCCTTATTGTATGCAGGATTGAGGTAGTGCAAGATATCCCGGTGTGGTAACAATATACTTTATTATACTAAGCTTACAGTTATGAGTACAATGCGAGAGATACGTTTCGAGCCACGGCCCAAATGCGAGAGAGCGCGCACAAGAGCCCGGCGATCTTAAATCCAACATGCGCGCGTCACGCATTCGCTACATTCAGATACATTACAGTTATCTTGTACACTATTGAAGTAATAATAACCTTTTTATATTTTGAGGCTTAGAAGATTCACTTCAACAGTGCGTTCACTCATATTTTTTTCACGAGCTACGCAAAATCACACCACTGGTTAATTAACCATGACAATGAAGAATCGTTTTCTTCGTAGCCGAGGGGCATAGTCATAATCAGACGTTTGGAGTGTTGTTCTATTTTTTAAGTTTGCCTGGCTAATCAATCAATATCTATATCTTCTATGTACATTTGTGTATCCAAACTCTCTAGCTGTATATATTCTTGGGTTCACCGGGTCTCGAACCCAATAAGTTACCACCGGGTATATTTCTATTTATTCTTCTACGTGGTTTATCTAATTTGTTTTAATTATCAAAAAAAGTATGTTCTAAAATTACAAGTACGCAATAAAAAATATCAATTTTAATTACTTTATTTGGAAGATGATGCCCATTTGAAAAATTGCACTTACACTACTCACTAGTATGAACATTCAGTTACATCAACAAAACATGATGTCAGTGTGGTGGAAAGTTTTAGTGAGAGCACAGAGCTTAACGCTTTTTAAATTAAATATATTAAAATACTCATCGTCAAAACATTGATTTATTTTACTTATAAAAAAGTCAAGAGTCCAACTAATTTGAATAGCTATAAATAAAACGTTGACTATTAAAGTACCAAACAATTTATAGAAGAAGATCGATGCCGGCTACTAGAATTATATTCACATCGACGTTAAACAATGGTATAAATTTCAAAGTCTGAAAAAACCTTCAAAACATATTTCTAAATATTCTTCGCACTTTTAGGCATTTAGAAATCATAGAAAATTGAAACAGACTTCAATCAATGTGCCCTTTCTACGATAGTCTGGATATTTACAATATATTATATCTTATCCACAAGTTTAAGGAAACTCAGCAAGAAAATAAGATGATCGGAATGTGAGAAAAATTGGACAAATTACCAAATAAAAATGTCAGTATACCGGCTTAGTCAAAAGAACTATTATAAAAATTGTAAAATAATATATTATATCCGTCATATCAATAACAGTTAAAACGCTTCCAGACGCGAAATATACGATACATATTACATACAGCTGAGGTTATGTGATCAGCTGCAGGCCTGAAGGAGGTAAACAAGAATTGGGTCAATTTGATTTTATACGCATAAAAGTGAAGAACTTCAATGTAATGTGGTGTTCGTGGTTGCTATTCAATGCTTGACAAATGGCAACCGAAAACTGCAATCTTCTTTCAGTACTCACAATTGGTCCATAATATGCTTCCACAATAATTAATCTTTTTTGAACCGAATCATGTAATACTCCATTTTAAATGGAATCTGTCTACATGTTAGTTGTCAAGTATCAACTTGCAAAAAACGCCTCTAGAGAAATGGCGTTAATTTGAAATTGGCTACTTCGATTGCAACAAGAATGAAAACGAAGTATTTCTAGACCCAAAATAAGATGGCAGGAAAATATAAATGAAGTCCTATCCATTCTTGACATCGATAGGAGTTCAGTATTGAGGTATATTCTCGAAGAGTCCAGGATCCACACTGGGTTGCATAGTAGGTTAACGATGGTGGTATATTATTTTTAAATAGGTTAATATTCTACATAAGAACAGTTAAATAAATGAGTTATATGATAATATAATAAATGTATGATAAAAAGGTGCTAAAGTGGAGACTGCGCTAAAAGCTGGGTCTGCTAAATTGACGATATGACCAAGAGTTCGGGGTTAATCTGGATTACATAAAAATATTGGCAGTCAAATAGCAGTTTAAATGGATGGACATAGACTAAAGTCAAGATCATTCCTGATAATACAAGTCATTTTACCATTTAAAAATGAAATAACTTTTTTACATATGTTTTTTACGATATTTTACATAACATGAAGATTTTTTTCTCTATGCATGAAGCTCGCATTTATTTGAATAAAAATCGGGATCATTAACGACGTATTATTTTTCATTTATTATAATAAAACAATATCATGTAAAAGACTTACAAAAAAATAAAAATGTTATTTAATTAAACGACTTTTAGCCCATCTTGTATTAAATTTTCTGATTAAATTACTTGTCTTTGAAATTGTTTTTTTCTATTGAAATAAATATTTAAGTCGTTTTTTTTATACGAATAACAGAACTAAGTGCCGGGGGCACTAATCTGAACACGTTTCTTTTTGTAGTAACTTTCCCCAAGCATTGTGTCAATATTAATAGAGTGTTTTTGAAAGCCTCCGCGTCCCTCACAGCATGCTCGGTGTCCCCCAGCTTGTTTTCGTGGGATTTCGATTATTGGATTATTTGCGAAATTTTCATTTTCGACTAACGTAAAATTTCAATATTTTTAAAGCACCCGTCTTACAGCGGGATTTATATTCTGATGGCAGTCTTATTTTTACATTAAATAAATCTTCAAAGACAAAACCATCGAAAAAAATTTGGAAAAAACCTGCAATACATTTATTTTCAGGAAGTACAAAAAACTTTATTAAATTGGTTATAAATAGTAAATGTCATTTTAGGGACATCGCGCAGATTTTTAATTCACGTTTGTGCAGGGTGGGCCCTGAGTTTGTGCATCGCTTCTGTGCGGGAACCGCTCTAAGGAGGGGCACACTGGTGACAGCGTGCGGGAGCTTGTTCCTTAAATTTAGTTGCAATTAATCACTTCACGGAGAACAACACGCGTTTTGCGTAAAAAAGTTTTACAAACACAAGAATTTTTATGTGATTGTTCGGCGCGTGTTTCACGCTCACCATCAATTACACCGTATGAAAAATATGTTCGAGTGTTCATTCAATTAAATCGTGGCCCATGAAGTCCAATAACGTATGGCTCAGCTGTATTAGCTTAATGGAATACTACTAAAATTGTTGTTATAGAGTTGGAAGGTTGTGTGAATGGTGAAACTGCTTAATGTGTAAGGGATGGATGTCACAACATTTACCCATCATTCACGTGCCCGTTTGATAATAATAAATGTATGTATAATAATGAAAATGAAAAATTGACACTTAGTTTATTGACAGGCACAGTATATAATTATGGAGTAGTAAGTTGAATAATAATATTAAAACAAGCGAATAATTTATGAAGTGGCTGTTGCGGGTAGAAGAGTGAAGCTCGAGATACGTCCTTCTTTACGGTTGTTAGTCACGATCGTTTTTTTACACGATGTCGGTACTGGGAGACTTTACGGCTGCCAGTCGTCTGCTTTCACGCATCGGTATCTTCAGCGTTCAGTATCGCTGGGCGATGATGCTAATAGTGGCGTCAATTAAAAATGTTCTTGCCGGTGGTGTATCTTTATATCTGTTTTCGCTTCTCGGTACTCGGACCGACACAACGCGGGAGTCTGGGAAGGCCTGAAGAAACTGCACGAAACGGATATCGATGGAGAAAAACTATTTAGGAAGCCACGTCCACAAGGGATTATAGAGCGATGTGATGATATTTCTGTCTCATATTTTCTAACAGCTTCGTTTAATTCTTCCATCAATAATATTCTTCATAAGGCCTCAGTGTGTATCCTGCCTATTTTTCTCGTCTGATTTTAAACATGCAAAAAATGCAAAACCTTCGAAAACTAAACAAATTTTTGTAATTTTGCAACAGAAGTCATGCCGGAGTGATTTTTTTTTATTATTTATTTTAAATCTTAAATTAATAACAGTACAGAAGATGAAAGATTTTCAGTTATGTTACATGCGCTTTGTTAGTCCCAACTCAAACCTAATGTGATTTTTTCTGCTAACAACATTTGTGGTGCAATGAGTGGGAACGTAATAAAATTAAGATACTGTCAAAAGTGGTTAAAAAATATATATTCTGGGTATTTCGGCATTGAAGTTTTACTGAGGGCTGGTAGGCCTCAAGGAGACCTATCATCGAAGAGAACCTAAAATTAAGGGCACGAGTGGTCGTAAAAAGATCCAGCACCAATCCACAGAGATTTTAAATAAATAAGAATTGTGTTTAAATTAGGTGTATTGGGTCTCATAAATTGTTTAAAGCAAACTTCGCACAGCGTATCTCAATATAACAATTAATGTTGATTAGCAAGCAGTTTTAATCTTTTTGGGACGAGTTGTTATCGAAGAAGAGGAGTGAATAGTATAACTAACGTAACTCAGATTCTTTTATCTCATGTGCCTGTGTTAATTTAAGGATATAACTATAAATACAGAACAAAATATTGTAAGTTATTAAAAAGCAAGTTTTAATCAATTAAAAAAAAAATAGAGTAGAAGGAATGTACATGTCACATCAATATTCTTACTATTTTCAAACTAAGCTAAACGCTTGTACTATGAAAATAAGACTAACTTGCTGATGTCCTGAAACGAGGCGCGAACCAACGTCTTGACCACTACACCAACAAGGTACTCGCAGACTTATGGAACAATCTAATACAGGGTGAATATTATGTTCCAGGTCGATGTTGTTTTTGAATAACTAAGAAATAAAATATAATTTTTTAATTTAGTTTTTATTTATCAATTATTTAGTTAATTACAATTATGTATAAAATATAACATCGGCCAAGACATATGCGTGCCGCTCTCATATTTTTCATAAAATTCTCGAACACTTCGTGTGTTATTTCAGCAATTTCATTTTGAATGTTATCCTGTAGCATCGGAATTGTTAAAAAATATTCGGGAGCCGTCAAATCAGGTGATCGAGGAGACCAGTCGTTATCACCACTTTTTGACATTATGCATCCGGCAAAAAATTTTCGCAAAATTTCAAGCGTAGTTCGGGCAGTGTGTGAGGTGGTACTGTTCTGTTGAAACCACATGTTCCCACACCAAGAAGTTTTCCAACATGTGACGATAGCGATAGTTACAGAATTGCCATTATTATTTAGATAAAACACATTATGCAACTACTCTCTACGACTACCAAATACGAATTGACAAATATCTGCCAAACCAAAATGGCGGCCAAACAAAATTAGCCTGGAACATAATATTAACCCTGTATTAGTGTTTTTTTTTTATTTCACCTTTGTAACATATTTTAGCATATGTTGCATACCTTAGTTCCCAAAAAATGTTCTTTTGGAGAAGGAAGTGCATTGATTTATAATTGCGGTCAATATACATAATTGTTTCTCCAATAATCGCGCGTTTTAACATCCTCACTGATTTTTCCTCAAAAACTTTTCTTTCAATATACACGATTTCAAGCACATAGTAAATTATACATTTAAAAATAATTACGATATTTTAATTTTGTACTTATTTGTAAAATTGTCTATCTTGGATACTCTGTTATTATTATACATCAGTCAATTTCCCGAATCATTTAAATATACAATTATTGAATTTCACGATATTATTTACCGTCACTGTGATGTATCTATGGGACGAACGCGTGAGCGCGTAGAGGTTGGTACGATAATGAGTATATGAAAGAGATAAATGTATCACGCCACGGTCCGCGTGGGCTCTTGCCTCCGAACCTTTGAACTGTAAACATCTTATATTGACTTGTAAATACTACATTGTATCGAAGCATTCAGAAATAATATTTTTTTGTTATCACGAACGTTATTATTGTTATTATTCTGACGACCCAATCCCGCACATAAATAGTTAACAATATGATCAGCACAAGTTAAAGATGTTATAGTTACGTTAATAATAATCTAGAATGTATTTACAAATCTTAAAAATATTACGGTTATTTTGATGTTTTTAATTTAAAAATGAAATTCCTCTTTAAATTACACTACAATTCAAAGTGATGAAAAGACGTTAAGCGGAGACGAATTCCTACTCCAGCACATTATGCTGCTCAAGTCTTAAAAAAATTGTTATACTTTAACAATTCTTTGCATTTTCCAAGGACAGTATTTTTACGAAAGTTTATGAACAAAGAGTAATAAAGAGGTAGGATGGAAGAGGATGTAACAATGGACCAGAATATAGCCGGGAGAGATTTTGAGACAAGACAGCTGTCTCGGAATAAGCTTTTAAATGGCTTAGTTTTTTAATCGGCTTTTAAAAATGAAATTGTATGATGTATTCTTTTATAAAGTAACAAGAAAAAATATTTTTTAATGTATGTGAAGGCAGAAGACGGTTGTTGGCAAGAAAAGGTTAAGGCTGAAAATTTAGAAAAAACATTGGCACAATGTTCCAGAATCTTACTGATGCACATATCAATTGTATAATATAATAAAAGTATTGATAATAAATACGTACATATTAATATTTTTTCCTAAATTTAAATTAAATTTGAGGTTTTCATGAGTATAATGTATAGTTGGTCCTGAGAACTATTGTTGTCCCAACGTTTCAGGTAAATCTCATTATCCGTATTCAGAGGATGCCTCATCGGTGAAGTGTCGCTCTGAAATGTTCGTGGAACATGTCTTTTCAGGCCGGCAGTTCAGCGCAATATATATAAATATATGATAGACATATTTTGTGAGGTTTTCTTTGCTTTACTAGTACCACATGACTATTGACCAGAGAGAGATAGGGAAATAGATTGGAAAGAGGTATAAGAAGAAATTCTAAATATTTGATTATGATGACTTTCCCATCCCATGATTTTATTCTCTAATATCCATTAGAAAAATAATAAATTAAAATAATTAATATCGAGTAAAATGATGCTTATTTTAAGTTCAAGTAGTTTATTTAACATTTAAGCCACTGTAGAAAATCCAGCCTCTGCCATTTTATGTGTAAGAAAAATCTTCTTCTTTCCTTCTTAATCCTCTGCAGGCTTAAAACATTGGAAAAGTTTTAGTATAAAACTCCACTTAAATCTCATCGATAATCATGTATAATAATAAAAAGGACTGCGAGTATATATTTCTCTGTCGGCTAGCGCTAATCATTTTTCTCAAAATAGTCGACTGCAAAGAAAATCAAATTTATAAAAGAAACAGAAAGACTCGTAAAGTGTAAAAGAGAGAGTGGCTGAGAATTGAATCTCTTCAGACATGAAATATTTTAATATTATATTTATGATTTTTATTTATTATTTATTATCATCGTCATCTTCAACATCATCATCATAATCATCAGCCCGAGTCTCACCTTTGTACATTAATTACTCGATCCCCATTCCCGATATTCCGATTATATTATTTCAGTGTATATTTCTAAAATCTTTTCAGCTTTTCTCAATATTTGTAGCTCGTTATTGATCAAAACATAGCCTGGCAATGTTTGGGTACTAAATGATGATCTTACGTTACGGCTATGCTTACGCCATCCATTTTCGGCGTAACACAAATATATGAATACTACAGGTAAACAACCTATTTTTAAAAAAATGGGCACGCGCAAGAGACTAAATCCAATATTAAATTTGCTAAGATCAAAACTGCCCATATAACACAGCTATAACGGGCCGTAGCCAGTTTGATTATAGTTTAGGATTTCTTTTATAAATTGTACAGGTTTTTGATTCTTTAAATATTGTGTATTATGTTTAATGTGCGCTCAGTAATTTATTTAAGTTTAATGGCTTTCTAGTTATTTGTTCGACATAATCCTTAATTAGGCGTAATCCTCACTCACGTGGCACGTATCAGGACGCGTTGGCGTATGGTACTTACACGTAAACTTTAATCCAAGCTTAGCGAGTTTGACGTTACAGAAGTATCTTTAATCGTAAGTCTAAACGCAGGTATGGCTCTGCGAACATTCAGAAAAGAGAAGGGGAGCAATCTCTGCACCCTGTCAGAGTTGTGTCCTTGAAACAGCTGCACGAGCAATTAGATATTTGAAATGAACGAAGAGTCTTTTAAGTTATTAGTATTAATATTATATATGATATATTACTATTTAAAGTAAATACAGCTAATGATAAGAGATAAAGAGAGATTGAAAGCTTTTAAAATGTGGTGCTGGAGAAGAATGATGAATAAATATAATAAAATAGATATATCCTGAGAATGACCGCAAACAGAAGCGAAAAATATTTGGATCGTATCCTCTGGTATAACACTTTTGAAACTCCAATAATAGAAGTAAGAAATACTTTTAAATCAGCAATGTTATCTTTGTGGTTAAGATTCATATTTTTATTTATTATCTTAAACCGGTAGATGTATTTAAACTCATTTTAATGGTTAATAAAACAAAGATAATAAATAAAAATAGAAGTAAGAAAAATAAGAAGAAGACTAAGAAACTGTCATGATCCAGTTGTCGGAGTCAGAAGTCATCAAAAAGCGCTTGGTCTGGAGAAGAAGGCCTGGCATATAATCGGAATCGACGGAAGAAATGTCCTTTAATAATAATAAGTAACTTAATTTATTTACATAAGTAGGTTAACCATAAACAGGTTGAGATTTACCATTGACTGAGCTGAAATAAAAGTTTTAAGTATTAGCGAGATGCTAATTGTCAAGCGTTTTAACGAATGAGTGATTTTTTTGTCATTATTACAATTTTAAAAAAAATTCGTGACATATTCAGTGATTCATTGTAAGAGAATCACTGAATTAGGGTAAAATGATTGGTAAAGCTTGAACTCAAATACAAGGGCAGAGGTTTGGATGGAAAGAATGATGGATGTTGCTTATCCTGGCCATATTTTGTAATGTATAACGAGAATTATTATTTTGGGATGAAAGCGGATTATGTTCAACACGTAAAGACTGCTGGATTAATCAGCTAGAATTGAGCACGTTTCACTAATTCCGTAGCTTCCTGCGTAAATAAATGTGTTTTCACCGGAGGGTTGCGCCGCCTTATAAAATCCACCCCTATTGAAGGTTGCAGTTTATCTTGAATGGGAATTTCCTGCGGAAAACTCATACAGCCGAAAGTAGCGGAAGCGGAAAGTTATCTGGAGGGCGGATGTTGCAGCTTTATTTTCTCTTCTGATAAGAATGAAAAACTCATATTTAACAAAATTTGGTGACCGTATTTTTTTTAAAAATAAAGCTGCGTTATTTTCAAGATAAATTTAAATAAGAAGTCCCGCCCTTAGTTTGCCGTTGCGGTCGACTTACGGTGAAACGACAAAAAAAAACTAACGAGTACAATTGAAGGGCTTACTAGATAAATCTGCTATGTAATGTATGCATAGGCATAACAGACTTCTTCAATTTGTTGATGAAATATTTCGTAGCATTACGAGGATTGAACAATTTTTTTTTTCATCGGAATATTGAACCTAGTGACTAACTTGCCATAGCGTCATCATTTAAAAAATTCCTTGTCTACATTTTTTTATTGATTTACTTTAATTAAATGAATGCATAGCAATTTAATACAATTTAATTTAATATAAATTAAATGTATCAATCAGAAAGATCTTACTAGTTGATACATGTAGTTTGTATTAAAATACCATTGAACTATTTTCTGAAAAAAACTGCAACTTCACAATAATTATGTGCTCTCCTTAAAAATAAATTTAATCTATTATAACTGAGTTGGTGGGAAACTATTAGCATTTTTTACATGGCCGTATATTAGTTTATAGTATTAGAACAGGTATTTTTGTTATTTACAGTTTATGACTCACCAATTCATTTGCACACCATACAACTTAATACGTTTCGATGATCATCTAAGCTAAGCTATGATGATCTTGGTTAAATATGATAATAATAAGACTGTAGTATGTATATGAAAGTATAATTTAATTAAAAATGTTATGACTCCATAAATAAGGAAACGAATAATCTTCTTCTATTCTGTGCCAGGTCTTGTACTTCATCCATGAACTGGTTCACGCACATTTTACTCGGTTATTATTTTCTTCTCCTGCTTTCTATACATTTCTGTATTACTGTGGTTAAAAGTGTGTTGTACCGAAGGACACGACCCAAATATTTCCCAATAAAATGTTAATAATATGAACATAAATAATGCAGAAATACCTCAGATTCACTAAATCACACGTAATATGTATAATTCGATGTAGAACTATTAGCTAATCTTCCATATCGGTCCTTTTCATTCGTCGCCAGGTTGGCATTCTTTTAATGCTAAAAGGCCCCCGTGCTCCGCCACCATGCTACATGAGTAACAGGCAAAATAAACTCCTCATTGTCCTCCGGCATTATTATTTAATTTACTATTATTATTTAGCACGACATATGGTAAGTGTAGAAATATAAAATAAATCAGCAATATGGTGGGAATAATCTAGGATAGTCGGGTCGTCAAAGAGGTCGATATATTATAAATACTAATTTAATGTATTAATTATAAATATATACATATAAAATCAATTTCGTCGAAAAATATTTTTTTTGCGCTACCGGGATTCGAACCTGGATCTCTATTTCCAATTCGGAGAAGTTGCGTTATAGCGCCAGTATTTATCAGACTAGTATGTTATTTTAACAGAAATAAAACCCAATTAAGTCGCATTCGGAGAGTTTAACTTAAAAAATTAGAAACCTTATTCAAAATATGCAAGGTAATCTGTGAAACAAAGCAATAAAATATTTAACCTAATAAAAAAATATAAGTTATTATAATTAATTAAAAAATAATGATTTATAATATTCCAGTTACAAAAATGGGTTAAGAATTTTAGCGCCATCTAGTTTATTTTGTTACAAGCTAAATATTGAGATGTATTCCATTAAAAAATGTTAGACTTCTTCAGAGAAAAATAAATATTTCACATGCAAAAAATAAAATATTATTTGAGTTGTTTAGCGTAGTTGGGTGACAACAATAGAATGTTCGCTGGTTCCCAAGTCTCGATAGCATCTTAGTTTATTTTCGAAAAAGATTTGTCCTCTGTATTTTATCAAAAAAATATTTACTTTGATTTGAAAAACACTCTGATGGGTATTTTTTGATGTATTAATAGAATTGTTTGAAAGAATGGTGAGCGAAAGGTTGAACCGTGTAGTTATCACGAGGAGGCGTCTTCTTAGATGTTCAATACATCACATTATATTTATTTAGGTTCTGTTTCGAAATGATGTGAAAACCTTTCAATGTAAACATTTTCAGGCTCACCATCACTAATTGTCGTACATAAAAATGCTTCTGTGCGAAATACCTCAAGGGAGTGAGAACGTACGCGAATTTGTACTGTAGTCACGTGGGTGTTATATAGGGAAAACAGGAGAAATAGCAGCTGACGATAGAGGTTTATGTGGAAAACCACTTTCCCGACAAACCCACGAATCTTCTCATCCCCTACGCGTCAACAGCTACGATCGCAGTCGAGTAGAAAAGTAAAAATGTTACAAATGTGGCGCTGATTATTGTATGGGTCATGCGGAGACTGCGTTACTTTTGTTCTGGTGGTCATTATTGTTTGGTATTTTTTGATAGATTTAAGTTCGTTTGTATTTTACACTTTAGTGACAGTGGGTATTTTGTGAAACGAGTGTTTATAAAGGGAACGCTTAGAAAACAAAGTGTAATTGGTATGGCGGTTAATCAAAACTGTCAACTAAATTTGTCGTATACTATGAATAGAATGTGTACTTCTGTGAAAAAAATTAACATTTTTGTTTTCAAGGAAAGTCTTATTCATAGTTAACGAGAACAATTCAATATGAACAAGCATCCCTTCGAACATGGTTGAGATATTTATCAGATCATTTAGTAAAAAAAAATTCATGAAAATCTGATACGAACTACGGGAGTCATCGTGTAGTAGAATTCAGTACACCCCATAATATATTCAGAGATAAGATTTTTTTAACGATGGTGGTATCTGTGTCTCCTGGTCGTGATGTTGCGTCTATATAATAAACCTAGAATCTACTTTACCAGTACCAAACTTGTACTTGTATTTCGCAACAATACAAGTGCACTACCGTTTTTTTTTTTACACTTTTACTTACTACTTTTTAGCAACTAATACTTTAATTTTTTATAAAAATAATTAGATGGACCTTTCCTATTATGTGTCCGCTTCTTTTGTGTAATCTCGTCGCCACTCTCTACTGACTCAGTTTACATTGTTGTCTTTTGTTCTAGTACTAAAATGTATGATTTAATGTTTAAATACTCACTTGAGTTCGTATATTTCTTGATTAGTTTAAAAATTGAATTAAAAAGGATTTGCTATCTAAAGTGTCATTTTATGCATGAATCAGAACCCAGCAAATAGTGCGCGGTAGATAAAAATTCTAATAAACATTAAATTCAATACCTATATAAAATTACACTTTATTTAAGACATTTTAACGTTGGCTTGTATTCGGTGTACGTGTAGGATGAAACATAGCGTGAGCTGTCAGCGATCATGAAGCTATAATAGTTTCCATACTTGACAACAGTTTGCAACAAGTCTTTAAATTCAATCAATGTAGTTTGAGTTGCCGCCGTTAATTAAAGTGAAGATTTATAGTAAATTTATTATAATTATAAACTAATAACAATTCAATTGAATTTATACACTAATTATTTCAAAGATCGTAGTTTGATCTATATTAAAAAGCATTTAAATCCGTAGTTGTTACTTGTCCCTGCGGGTGGCTATTACGCGGACATTGGTGACCGCTGCGCGGTCAGGATCTCAACAGAATCTGTATTTCAATGATAAAGTTTTCCCAAAACAAACTATACGTAAATAAAATGGTGGTGTAATTAAAATTATTCCACCTTTGTAAGTTAGCTGTCAAAACGAACAAAAATGACATCTAGAAGACGTATAAGATTCGCGGATAGACATTTTCTATGGTAAGTAAAATTTTTCCCTTACCATAGACAGCATTGATAAGAATGTCAATATACTTGCCAGTCGTCTCATACGATTTCGCTAAAGTATTTTTTTCTTACTCTTAATAAAGACAATGTACACTTCATTTCAAATTGAATATATATTTATGTACTGTTATTGAATATACAAAAAAAAAACATTTAAGTAATCTTAACCTAGAGATATTAAAAACACATTCGTTTTTGCCCTGCTCGCGTCTCACCGAATTTTAAGTAAGCACTTTACTGTCACAAATGATACTACTGAAGCCGCCACATCCTAATAGTTATAGATATAGATGGGAAAGCGTAGTATTATTAAGAATTCTTTCTTCACCTCACGTCTCATCTCATATATATTATATTCAAACGTTAGCATTTATTTTGATTCTTTTTAATGCATTGGCAAGATTCGCTTAATGGCGGTGGTCTGGAATGCAATTTGCTATATAGGCGAGGTATGCTTGTAATTACTAATATTAATTTAGAAATAACATATAAGCGGTCATCAGTTGATTGTTTAAATATATATTTTAATTTAATAATTAAATTAAATTTATTTGTAGTTATTAAATCTTATAAAAATAATTTCTCAATTTTCAATATCTCTCCGATGAAAATAGCTTAAATGAAGTAATAAAAATAGAAATTATTAAGCTAAAATTACAAAAAGTTTGCGATTTAAATTATACTTCAAGAACGTCGTAAAGCATTGATTAATATTTTATTTAATAAGGAATACCTTATTAAATTAAATATTATCTAATACGACTTACAAATTTACAGGAATACCTGGAAATTTGTTAGTCGCCCAACTCGAAATTTGTAACTAGAATGTTTCATTTTTCAGACAGGCTAATTGGCCGTCGTTATATTAAATTTACCAGGATTTGTAATAAAGCACACTCAAGTATTCTATTTTGTAATCTTATGATGACTCTCACTCTCGTGATAGCGCGAAATTACATATTTATATATGTTGTTGGAGGTGGACGGGGTGTCCAGTCCTAGACCAGCTGCATCAGATAATAGAGCATGAGTCAATGAGTCCCCGATGCCAGGATTGCATACTTACTATTATACATACACAAACTATTTGATTCCATCGTCCGCTTTACTTACGGAAACTTTATCGGTGGTCAACATTTGGAGAGTATTGAAAGAGGTTCTCAATTTTAAAAAGATTTTCTATTCAAAAAATACAGCAGTACAATTTATTATCGCAACTAGAGAAGAAAATTAATTAAATTTTTCTTCCAATAATGCTTCAAATAAATTGACTCCTGATTATGAAAGTTTCAAAAGAAGGTGACTTTCAAGATTGTTTTCGTTGTGCAACAATAGTACAGTGACAATACGCTATGAGGCATTAATCACATTGTTTATCTAAACGTGCCTTTTAAATGATTTCTACTAGAGAAATGAGGGTCCGAGGACATATGTCATGGCTTCAGTCTGAGTGCGGAGAACAAATATTATATGCTACACAAGTTATCATAGAGATCTATTACATATTGATTCTAGATTAGCGGTCCGGAAAACTGGTCATACAGAAATCATCTAGTTGTGGATACAGGGCATGACGGCCTGCATTCCCCATCAAAAGATCTAGTCCAAAATTATTGCCTAGCATCACTGGCATTGATTTTTTTTTTTTTAATTAATTTTAAAAATATAATACAATTTTGAATAATCCATGGATATATATATATATTTTAACATTTGTTTCTTCTCTATATAGAGAAGGGGTATATACGAGTTAATATATCTTTCAGTTAGTCTGTGTACATATTTTTTTTACTTCAGATACAAATTTATGATAGTCCGTAATTTTTCTAATTGTGATGGGGAGATTGTTAAAAAATTTGATACCTTGATAAATATATTGATTTTGACTTGCAGTATATTTTAGTTTTGGGATATCAATTTGATATCTATATCTTGTAGATCGGAATTCGATTCTAAAATTTTATTAATTTTTAATTTTTAATTATTATTTTTTTTTTGTATATATGTCTACTATTTTTGGTACTTTAAAATCTGTGAAAAGTTGTATACTTGGATAGTCTTTTTTTTAAGAATAATTTTTATTATCATTTTTAGAGTGATTTCTATATGTGACATTGAAGTTTTATATGCACCTCCCCATACAATAATACCGTATTGCAAATGTAATTGTACAAACGCGTAATATATTATTTTCAGATATGTAAGTGATAAGATGTTTGAGTCTAAAAAATATGAGATTGTTATCTATTATAATCATAATCATAATAAGAATCCCTAGGTACTTGATATAGTATTTTTCTTCCATTGATGAACATTGGTCATAAGAGTTTTCTCGAGTACAGGCTTTGGTGTGAATTTTAATATGAATTTCAGTATTTGGTTTCTGTTAAATAGAAAATCGTAGAAAGTATGTTTTATCGGTATTAATTGATAGTAAGTTATCATTTGTCCACTTTTTTATGGTATTGATATCCTCATTTGCCGATATATTAGCGTCAGTCCAAGTTTTTTCGTTAATTATTAGTACTGTATCATTTGCATAAGATATTATCTTACCATGTAATTTGAGTTTAAATGTATCATTAGAGTATATAATAAATAACAATGGTTAAGTACTGTACCTTGCTGTATGTCAAAGTCAGTGGTTTCAGGTGTACTATTATGTCCATTTATTTTAACATTTTGTTTCCGGTGTGTTAGATAACTTATTAGCCATGATAAAACATTGCCATCAAGGCCAATGTTTTTAAGTTTATTATGTAGTTTCTTGTGTGATATGCTATCAAAGGCTTTCTTAAGGTCTATAAATATGCCAATGCATTTGTCACTGTCATTTACGTGTTTGTTAGCATCTTGTGTGCTAATTTTTTCCATGAATCCAAGTTGGTTCTCATTTATGATGTTATTATTGCGGATATATGCTATGAGGAGTTTTTTAACAATTTTTTCGTATATTTTGGCTATGTTGGAGATTATTGATATGGGGCGGTAATTTTTGGTGTCTTTTTTATTTCCTGTTTTAAATATTGGTATTATAAAACTTTGTTTATAGTTAGATGGGAATACTCCATTTTGATGGCTAGTATTTATAATATGGGTTATGGGTTTGGTAAGAGTTAATATATTTTCTTTAAGAATTTTTTTGTTGTGTTTTGGTCGTAGCCAGGAGTTGTATCATTTTAAAATTTATTTATGATTTTTTTAATATCATTTTCAGTTATGGTTTGGAATTGTGAGAGATATTCATGGGTGCAGTTTGGTGGTGCGGTTAGTGTTTCGGCATCATAATTTGGTGATATATTTTTGGCTTGATTTTTTTCCACATTTGAAAAGTAATTATTAAAGATATTAGCGCATTTAGTGGCATCTAAATCAGCGTTGATAATAGTATTTTCACTTGTCTTTTCGGTTATTTTATTTATCGTTTGCCAAATATTTTTACTTGTTTTTACATGTTCAATTTGTTTCTTAAAATATTCTTCTTTTGTTTTCCTGATGAGAGATAGTAAATTGTTCCTGTATCTTTTCCAGGACGTTTTTAGATATTCGTTATACGGATATTTCTTTGTTTGTAAGAATATTTGTTATTTTTTTCTAATGGATATTATCAGACCATGTGTTATCCATGGTTTTATTTTACGGTATTTTGTGGGTTGTGTTTTGCAAATTTCTGTTAATGTATCATTTATATATTTTGCAAGTGTTTATTCGAAATTTTTTGCACATAATTCAGCCTCGTTTGCTTCAAGCGTTTCGTTCCACGTTTCTGTGGATAATTTGTATTTCAATTTTTCTGTGTTAATAATATTATATGTCGTTTTAATGTGTATTTTTTTTGTGACATTATTTGCGGTTATGTTATATATTAGTATACATATGTAGTGGTCAGTTATATTTGTTTTCCAAGATGGACGTTGACTTTCCATGCATCGAGTATAGATATTTATGCATTCCTTATAATTATGTTCAGTCATTAGATTAATATATTTGTCTTTATCTATGCTAATATGGGTCGAAGCAATGTTAATGTTTATATCACCCACTATTATATTTGATTTGTATTCAGTGAAATATTTTTTAAGTCCTTTAAAAATATGGATACATTCGAGTTAGATATTCTGTATATAGCAATCATGTTATAAGTTATTTTTTGTATTTTCATTTCTAATTTCAAACAGTTTGTATTTTCTAAAAAGATTTCTGAGGTATCAGTTATTTCGAAGCATACTCGATAATATATTATTGTTCCACTGTTCTTGTTTATTTTATTTATCGTTGCAATATTATTATAGCCGAGAATAGTATACGGAATGTCACAATCGCACGTATGTGTTTCTGTTAACACTATAAATCCCGGTAAATTGTTTAATGTATTAAATGTTATTAAAAATTCATAAAAAAATTTATTTCGCTTTATATATTCATTTGTAGAATGGATAAAGCATTTTTATGTGAGAATATATTGTTGCATGCCTCAACATCACCACATAATATTTCTTTTATGGAGTAATACTTTTGTATTTCTTCAAACGTCGTGTCTTCCATTATAGATTTATAAATAATCAATTCGTTGTTGTGCTATGGACTTCATTCTTTTTAGAATTGGGAAATGTTGGTCATTAGCTGTATGGGCTGTGCATATTGTTGTGTTATATTTCAGGATTAATCCATTGTTAAGATTGCCATCTTATAGAATGTAAAACGAACCAAATAAATATGGAAGACCATTTTACAGGAGACATAAAAAACTACACATCAACATTTTTTTTGTATGAAAGTTTATATTATTTTTATCGTAGGTGAGGTGAAGACTGCAGGTGCATATATAAGAGTCGTGTATGTTTAAAAATAATTTATTGATGCTTGACTTACCTCACTTACTTAATATGGGATAAAATAAAAACGTTAACAATAAAAATTATCACATATTTTGTTTATTCCTAAATAATATATTGTTAAATCAATTGAAATTAATCAACTAATGGTTTTTCTTATAAACTACAGATTATTTTACATATTTTCTGCACTTTCTTTGTCAGTCAGTGGCCAACGCAAAAGCTAACAGTCAGTAATTTTTATTTGTAAAAGTTTTGAACTTTCCTGGTTTGCGGCAAATGAGTTTTTAGTTTAAGAATCGTCTCAATTGAAATCATATTATAATACTTGGGTCACCACTTTTTCTAGTCGAGTATATCCTTGGGTGAAGGCCAGGTCATTGAGAATTATTTATTTTAACTTGGTATCGACTTGGCATACTCTTTTATTCTATTGGTATGTTTGATTTTCCTTTTTAAGACAGCCTATCACAAGGCAGAAAGGAGTGCCCTCCTACAGGATATTACTGTTCTACAGTTTCAAATAAATTTACGAAGTATTGAACACAATCTAAGCACAGTGTAATTTCTATTTTTAATTTGAGTAGACTTGTGTGGTTTCTCCAACGTAGCTTGGGTAGTTAAGTAAAATAACACATTTAAAAAAAAAAGGTCAAATTTGATAACTTATGGTGTTTTTTAATGTCGATTTATTTAAAATTTGATGCAATTTTACCCTTATTATTCTGCAGATCAGACACTGAATTTGATCATTTTCCAGCTGTACTAGCCGAGGCCCGGCACGTGTTCTACTCCCGTTTAATTAATTTAAGAAAGAAACAATAATGTTATTACTGTAAATACACGTCGCTATTTTAATTTTGGTAATTCTTTCAAAAATTCATTCGTTCTGAATTAAAAAAAAAAAAGAACTTTAAAATGTTCATTTATAAATTTCACCCGGTCCGGTATAAATAAATCACGATGTTAACTTACAGCCCGAAACGTTAACGTTTCACGTGAACGGTTCCGTACGGAAAAGTTTTAACGAAGCTTATTGGTTCTCCCTACCCCTCGCCGCGATATGTGTTGCCTGCGACAAAAAGGCTTCGCTGTAATCACCCTTGTTGAAATTTCGTTGGAAAATACGGAGAGAATTTTAAACTGACAACACTCCCTTTCAGTTAGGGAAGCTTAACCGCTAAAGCCGGCACAATTTTAAAACATTTTAATGTCCGGGAATTATACCTGAAAGTTTCAATTACAGGCGATAACAATTAGTTTAGAAATATATTGTCTTTAAGTTATTCATTATAAAAGAATACTCTGGTTAATTATAAATGCAAGGTATATATGTATTATATGTAAAAAATGTAGTTTACTTATACTTGTTACGCATGTACTTAATCTGTTTTGTAGAGGGTGAATATTATGTTCCAGGTCGATGTTGTTTTTAAATAACTAGAAAATAAAATATAATTTTTTAATTTGATTTATATTATCAATTACTTTGTTAATTACAATTAATTATCAAGTATTACATTGGCCAAGACAAATGCGTGCCGCTGCCATATTTTTCATAACATTCTCGCAAACTTCGTGTGTTATTTCAGTCATTTCATTTTGAATGTTGTCCTGCAGCATCGGAATTATCGTTGGCTTATTGCCGTAGACCTTTCCTTTCAAGTACCCCCACAAAAAATACTCGGGAGTTGTTAATCAGGTGATCGAGGAGGCCAGTCGATATCACCACTTTTTGACATTATGCGACCGTGAAAAATTTCAAGCGTAGCTCGGGCTGTTTTCGGGCATTATTATTTAGATAAAATGTTTCAATGACTTCAACACGTTGTTGAGGCGTTAGATGCTCTATAATAAATTGTAATCAATTATTCTCTACGACTACGAAATGCGAATAGACAAATATCTGCCAAACCAAAATGGCGGGCAAATAAAATTGGCCTGGAACATAATATTCACCATGTAAATAAAAAACAAAAATTTTCAGAAAATGATTTATTCATTAAAATAATCACCTTCACAATCTACTACCCTTTTCTAACGAGATACAACCTTGTAATGGAGAAAAATCTACTAACCTTCGTTTCGATCGCCTCTTAAATGTAAAACTGTCAGTTTCGCATGTGATTATCTAGTGTCAAGAAAAATAAATCAATTATAAAATGTGTGGAGTATATGAGGGGTGAGGAAGAATTTCTTATCATAACAAATTATAATTTTAATTAAAATACAAATAATTTCCTGGGATATCTCGTATCTTGTTTTGATATATAGGTACATCAAGAATATATACATATACAAGTAATATTTGTTCTATAAGCACGTTGATCTATAATATTGATAATGGGAAGATGTTCCCGAAAACGTTATATATCATTTAACACAATGAAAAGTCTAGTGGAATAAAATAAGGTTTTTACTCAATTTAAAAAATAATATTTGTTCGTTGTACATATATGGAAACTGGCGTCTCTTCTGGGTTAGATCGAATTTTTTGTAGATGATTTTTGGGCTAACGTTTTGGCACGGTAACACGTGCCATTGTCAAGGCGTTTCGTACAACCGTACATTTTTGGAGGAGATATAAATCTCTCACAGTTGAAAGGTTTTCGCGTGTACATCGTGCTCTAATGAAAACCATACGATTTTTTTTGATTAAGTACTTGATAGTTGATGAATTGCAAACATACGAGGGGCAAGTAAAAAATAAGGTTCCTACATTTTTTTCAGGTATAAGGTATTTTTTATTGCAATAAATAAGTAAACCATCTGAAAGCTTGTACTTTATTCTATTTTTCTACATAGTCTCCTGATTTTTCTATGCATTTTTCCTGACGAGTTATCCACTTCTGAAAACCCGCTTCGAAGAATTCCGCCGCTAGGCCGCCGATGAACTTGGTGACCGCTTCTTTCACCTCTTCATCTGTATTGAAGCGTTGTCCACCCAAGTGTTGCTTCAATTTCGGAAACAAGTGGAAGTCGCTGGGAGCAAGATCAGGGCTGTAGGGGGCATGGTCAAGCAATTTCCAGCCGAATTTGTCCAGTAGGGCGGTGGTCTGTCGAGAGACATGCGGGCGAGCGTTGTCGTGGTGCAGCCTAACGCCCTTGGTCAGCCTTCCTCTCCGGCGATTTTGGATGGCTCTTTTGAGTTTTGTCAATGTCTCGCAGTACCTGTCCGAATTGATGGTGGTCCCTTTAGGCATAAACTCGGTCAGCAAGACGCCTTTTCGGTCCCAAAACACCGTAGCCATCACTTTCCCTGCGGAAAGCGTCTGCTTAAACTTTTTCGGCCTAGGCGATTCAGGATGGCGCCATTGTTTGGACTGTTCTTTTGTTTCTGGAGTGACGTAGTGACACCACGTTTCATCTCCCGTAATAATGGAGTCCAAGAATTCTTCGGTATTCTCGGCGCATTCTCGAAGAAACCCCTCGGCACACTTGACACGATTGTCTTTGTGGGTTTCTGAAAGCACGTGTGGGACCCACCGCGCGCACACCTTGCGATAACCAAGTTTATCGGTCAAAATGTTGTCGATGGTTTTTTCACAAACCTCAGGAACCTGGACAGCAAGCTCCCGAAGCGTTACTCTCCGATCTTCGAGGAGAATGCGCTCAATCTTCGCCACGACTTCGTCCGACACCGATGGCCTCCCACTCCTTTGCTCGTCGTGGACGTCTGTGCGTCCTTCGGAGAACTCCCTGCACCATTTGCGGACGTGTTGGACGCTGATGCAAGCTGTGCCATAAACTTCTTCCAACTGTCGATGAATTTCAACAGGTTTAAGCTTCTTCGCGTTTAAAAATCGAATCACCGAACGGATTTCACACCTGGCGGTAACGGCGATGGCGGGTTCCATAGCGGATGGCTGTCAGGCCTTTACTGAGCGTTGCAGCGTTTGCTCCCGGTAGTGGGGATGTAGTTAAGGGACCAACAATCAAGGCGGTGTTGCCGGATTTCGCCTAGCATCTCGCGTGGCGAGTGTACAGCGTAAGGAACCTTATTTTTTACTTGGCCTTCGTATATTATACATAAATATTTCTAAAAATACACAAATGAATTACGAACACATATTGTATATAGTACAACTCCAAAACAAGGCGAATATTTAACTTTTATATGTGGGTTTAAAATCTGTAATGTGGTTTGTTTTTTCAAAATTCATCCTTTTCATATCATCTCACCCCTGTGATATTTTGTTTGGGATTTAATTTAGAACATTCCATAAGGCGATCTTTATACCTACCTAACTGAAAGGATACTAAATTATTTAAATTACAAATATATGATATTTGGGGTGATTTATTATTTCCATTAAAAATACGTAGAGCTTAGACTCCACGTGCACGTAAAGAATAGTACAGAGTTCAATGCGAAGAGATTTATGAATCATCACTCCATGTGTTTTGCTTCCGGATTAGAATGATGCATCCAATACATATGTACCTTTACCGATTCTTAGAGATCAAAGTCTCATTGAGAGATCATCGTGGTCACGAGTCATTAGATCTAATGAATTTGTATATTTGAGATGTACGAGTATATTGTCTAAATAGATTGAGAAAGATATTAAAAGGAGTATAACAGCGGGATATAAAGTAAATTGTGGAGTTTTGTTATCCGAAGTATGACTAGCGATGCATAATGAATTTCTAATGCAAAGCGTTATTTAAGACTTTAGTAATAAGAAATTAATTTTAAGCAGCATAGAAAACGATAAAAATAATGTTAACTTTATCTTCTATTACAAGAATAAAAAAAAAACGAAAAAAGTAGAAAAAGTATAAAATGAAATTATAAAAAGAGGAGAGATAAAAATTAAATAGAAGAAAATTTTGAACGTGGGGTGTAAGGGGAAGAAAATGGGATTGGGAATAAAATCTGTCTAATAAAAATAAAATGATGGGCATGAAAGTTTTTATATTATATTTTGATTTAATTGAAGTAACTAAAGTATTGAAAATGTCTAATTCATTTATGTGTGAATTGAAATAAAGGGAGGCTCGGTAGAAAAATGAGTTCTGTTTGGTATTGGTGTTACAATGTAGCGTCTGAGTAAATTAGAATTGACAAAATAAGAATAAAAGTAGTCTGAATGCGATACTGTAGTGTACTGTACTGGTTAATGGTTACTGGCTAAATAGTTCAGTGACCTGTGATGTCCTTGAAATTGTATAAATGTGTGTGTGTGTGTGTGTGTGTATTTGAGCGTCGCGCCGTCGGGGCGGAATGCGTATCTGTGGGCGTATGTGCGGGGATATAAAGGGCGACGCGCGCCAGGCGCGCTCTCTCTGCGTGCTCATTTGATTTATCGTTTGACTTCTACTAGTGATATAGCTTGTATCCAAATTGTATCATACTGTAATAAACGTATAATTGTCACAAAGAGTTTCTCTTGAACCTTCAACAATTACGAGGTATACACTAAAGACGTACTTAAGAAGACAAGTATGTAACACTATCATACCAATGTCCTGCCTTGCCCATAAAATAGTCAGGATCTAAATCTTATTGAAAATCAAAACTTTTTCCAATATTAGCATATTCACAGCTCTACAACTCACGGTACACAGATCCTCACTTTGCCGAAGAAAATGGCTGATTAAAAATATAATGAAATCACTAATAATAGCTGCTAACGCTCTGCTTGTAATAATTTAATAATCCCTTACGCCCTGTGATTGATTGGTTGAAATCTAATTGGTAAAAATGAAATTCTCTAAAATCCAGAATTGTGTATTCAGGTCACATAGTAAATTTTTTAATTACACGCTTTGTACGATTCTTAATCATATTATTGAATAGAAATATCATAAATATACTTTGGGATACTAGAAATGTTAAGAAGATTCAAAATTATACCAAAATTGTCCATAATTAACGATTTGGAGAATCAGTATACAAAAAAGTGAATAATTAACAAATTAGAAAGTAAATTTAGGGTCACTAAGATGGTTTGGAACTTGGAATGAAGAGAGTTAATGAGGTTAATGGGTCATTTCTGTAAGGTCCTTTGTTTATACACTGCCAAACACTATAAATGATCATTTATGGATAGCCCAGCAGGCACGTTCACTGAGGAGCCGAGCCATTGGTATCGCCGGTGACTCGGCAATATGCGGTGAGATATTGACAAATAGGTCAGCAATTGTGTATTAAATCAAATAATTGTGACTATTTTTTTAATTTCAAATGAAATAATTATTTACCTTATCTATATATTATCATCTGCCATGGTCAGTCTACTGCTAGATGACAGCCCTCTGACTACGTTTCTCTCTGCACTCTTTTCGATCTCTGCTAACCTTCGCAATGCCACTACCACTGCTCAAATAATTTCGTCTACCCAACGAGCCAGCTAATATAATAATGTTCATCCGCAGTAATGGGAAACTGTAAATAATATATATTATTGAGACTGGATTCTGTCATAATAATTATATCAATTATATAATTATATATTTTGACTTAATATTGTCAGAAGAAAAAAAAATTAAAAACTATCACGTCGTTTAATCCATGAGACATAATTTTTTAACATTAGGTCACATCGGATCATGGTATAATAATCATAATATATTAATATGAACTAAACATTTGGATTAATAAGTTATGACATTATATGTAAGTTTAATTCATCTCGCCTAGCAGTAAATTAGCAAAGTTCAGATAATTTTGTGATATCCAGATGATCTCGTGACAAACACGTGACCCAATTGTGGAGGTGAGAAAAAATAATATTATGAATGAGACGTCCGATGTAATCAGAAATGGTTTAATCGAAAAAGGATATGAAAAAATAATTAACTATTAGTTAATAAATGATACATGCCATAATTATTGTAATTAAAGAGTGTAGAAAATAGCTACCACTCACCATGACATTCGGGAAATTATATTTATGGTAATAATTAATCTTTAACCATTATGTAAGTTTATTGTTATTATAATTCCCATAACTAGTTTTGCGTCTTTACTTGACATTCAATTTGTTGTCAAGAAAACATAATTACGTTTGATATTAATTGAAAAGGCAGGCTGTGGTATAATACGATTGTAATTTATAATTTAAGTGAAAATAACTATTGTATAATAATAATAACAGTCTGCTGAAGAGGAGTGGTGTGACGTTGAAGGGTGAAGATAGTTATTGGGAATGAAATCTCGATATAAATAAAACTCTGTGGGGTATATAGTACAATGTTATTTTTTTCATTTTATCTTCTTAAATATCAAAGAGGTCTCGGAAATGAGATGACGACATCCGGAATATTGCTGGGAAGTAGTGGATAGGAAAGCCAGCCCACGATGGGAATGGAGGGATGAAGGTGGTCTATGTTCTGAAATAAGCTGACGACGATGCAAATTTAAATCAAAATTACTGCATACCGATAAGCTATAATTACATACATAAATATTACGTCTTATTTTATACGGAATAATAATAATAATTAATCGAAAAGAGTAGTGCTTGGGAGTAAGGTGTGGGAAAACCCGAGGTTTTAGGACCCAACGGGTCCGGGTTCGAAGAACACGGTCTCGTTAGGTCCGAGTCCGAGACCGGGCCGAATTCCTTTTCTATGTATTTTTCCATATAATGTATTGTGAGAACTGTCATTTTTATATGTGTGTATGTATGTGAGTGGTGGAGGTCATGGGTTATAAGAGGCCATCACTAAGGGAACGGGTCTCTTTTCCCATCGTGCCTTCGCAATAGTAGTAATCAATATTTGAGTTATATAACTGTACATTCTGTAAATAAGTTGTTGTAATAAACGATAATTGTTACATATATCTACCGAGTTTCACTACAAGGACTCAACTTAGCAACTCGAGAAGTACACATAGAGGATAGAACCCCAAAGGAAATCTGTGACCAACCGATAACCAAAAATTCAGCAGTGGGTTGAGAAAGGCTGTACGCACATTCATTTTATTGTGTAATTTCAACATTAACAAAGATCTACACGAATTGAGTAAAATAAAAATATTACCTTTAGGTTACCAAATGGTTACTTTTTTTTTTCCATGTAGGTTTTTTGTATTTTAAATCGACCAATACCAATAAATATTGTAATTAACAACCGCCTATGAGAGTGAGTGCTGCAGACACTAACTACCCAGTTAGCAGTAGTAATTGGTGATTACAGTTCGCTGATTGCAGGGGGATTTCCGGTGAGGATTACAGCACAAGTTTAATTGGCAGCATTTGTTTTATAAGTAAGGGTGAATTACTATGACTTGGGCGGCTGTAACAGTGTGATAAGTAAATTGCTTTTTTTTATTTATCAACGCTCTTTTAAATAATACATTATTTATATTAAATATACATGCATAGCACATACACATAAATACAATTTAATTACAAATACAGTTTTAAAAAGTTTTTTGACCTTAACCGCGTTTCACTCTAATTTAATTAAGTAATTATTATTATTATTATCCATGGTAAACTTCCACGAATAATGATTTAATAAACATATATTTTTAAGAAGAACAATTATGTTGCAAAATTGCATGTGGTATTTTTAATGCAAATTAAACTAACTAGAACTTAAAATCAACTAGACAGATATATAGTAAAAATCTATTTATATCCCGGTAGAAATTAAATATTTTTAAATACTAATTAAATGTATTAATTAGAAAAATATTGTTATTGCTACCGGGATTCGAACTTAGATCTTTTTCCAATCGGGGAAGGTGCATTATTAACAACTATGCTACAGCAGACAGTACTTTTGACGACAAATTTTCGAACCTATATGCTACACTTTTCAAATGAATACATCTATCGTTCCATTATTTGAAAGCCATTTACTTTATTTTTACGGAATTACAACTTCACAATAAGAATGTGTTCTTCTTAATAATATATACGTTGTATCAATGTATCCAAAATTTAATAAAAATGATTGTTTATTCTGGCGTCTCCTATCGGACTACTCGAAGGTATTTGAGATTTAATATTTACGACATAATAAAGCTTGATATACTAAAACTTATAAACAAAATTGCTAATGGCAAGATGAAAAATAAGGATAAAGATGAATCTACCTAGCTCTTAACTAATATTGCACGACTAACTTATAAGAACATAAAAAGACATCAAACAATCCACCAAATTATGGTTCGGTTGGTAATCCTGGTGTTCAAAATATATAGTATGTACATTCCTTCGACGCCGGAGCATATTCTCTGGAGTTAAGTTCTGTTGACTGATACAAGAGAGGATATGCTTGAGTGTATGCAGGGAGAGGGTCGTATTTCTGTACGGAATTGGGTCTCTAGGTGGGAAATCCTGGGTTGACCTACTGCGGCGGTCGTCTGATTGGCCTGCCTGCGATTGTCTGAGTGTGCTGTTTCCTGGATAATACCTGCCGGCAGTGGTGTTCGGGTGGAGAATCAACGTCACCTCTTTTTTTTTTGTTACCGTCTTGTTTCCCGTGAGGGAGTGTTTTATATATTGCCCTAGTTGCCCCTGTGTTCCACAGCTTTTGTGTGTTACTACTATGTCTTTGTTAATATTGTATAATTATTATTATTATTATTTTGTGCATTGTATATTTTACACAACAAAGATTTCTATGTGGTGTCATAGGTGTAATGAGGGATGTTTTGGTTGGCAGCCGTGCATCATTGCTTGGACGCTTATGCGCTGAGCTGCGTTACACGAACGCCTGTTTAATATTAAAAAATGCAAACCTGGTGGTGAATAAGTAGTACCGATATAGAAGCTTTTGCTTATAAAACGGTTCTGGATTAGCGGTGGATCTCCTCATTAGATCGAAGACAGGATGTTACAAACATCTGATTGTCGCCCAGCAGATTGCAGGCCAAATAAACCAGGTGAGTAACTATGCTTTACATGATTTGGAATTACATACTCTGTACGGATACAAGAGGATCTTGTACGGGTACCACAATGGTGGATAGATACGTTATGGCAGTATAGACCCTGGGAGTTAGCAGTGAATGAATGAAAAATAACAATATTAAAATTCACACAATAACATTGTCTTTGTCTGTAGTTATCGCTTGAAATAAAAATAATCTATTAACTTTAGTTCTGATTATTTATTGTTATTATATTGTCATGTGCCCCGCAGAGGTTTTACTGCCGAAGCTTCGGGTGAACTTTTATGTGATCCAATTTCGTCCGCAAAATATCGCCACTATGCAGTTTACAGGTTGTAAAATTGAAGTTTATAGAGAATAACTTGATTATATTCGAATGCAACATGGAACATTTATAAATATTGGAAAAATAATAATATCACTACTAAAAAAATACTTTTTTTTTATAGATCCGCTGCTTATTTTAGTTATAATTTTTTGTTTTAGTAATACAATATTTTAAATACTAATTTAACATCACATACCTACGTTCTGAATAATTACAACTTCACAATAAGAATGTGTTCTCCTTAATAATACAATATTTATATAATTTTATTTTTAGGCATGTTTAATTAATAATAGTTAATTCTGAAGCGGACATACACGTATATCAATACAATGCCAACACATCGGCATACCCAGCATGCCCCGGAGTGGGGGTTTGCGATATTGCAACGACTCGCTCCGCGCAGGTCCGATGTAAGGTATTGAATAAACTAATTGTTTTCATGTAAGTATTTTCTTATATTCAACGTTTCCAGCTTCTTATCTGTTGTATGAGTATAAATGAAACATAAAATTATGGATGCTTCCGACTGCAACCAACCTCCATGATGTTAATGACGATATATAGAGAAAAGAGATTATGTCCCTGGTACTCATAAAACAGACTATATTTCCAAGTAAATACAGGGTGCATCTTAAAATATTCGGTGTAGTGTGAGTTGTGATGAAATTCTGAACGTATTCAGAACGTGAAGCAAGTAGGTCGAGAAGTCTAAGAAAGGTCGAGTATTATCAACGACAGTGGCGACAACCTTTTAATTTACTCAGTTTTATTTTATTTTAATGTACCAAAGCTTTGCAATTGCGATCAGCCAAGTTTGTGCATGATGATGCTGTATCAAGAAACTGAAAAGCGGTTTAAAGCAGTTGTTTATTCAAAGGGGAAACGGGATGTAGGAAGGATGATAGAAATTAGGTATAGGGAGAGGATTTTCACTCACCTGGATTTTCTCTCACGTGGTCACAGATCTTGAACTTCAGGAACCTTCTTCGATGTTTATCACGAAACATTATGATCCACAATAGTGGTTTCGGCACGCACACGCAAGGAACCGAATACACTAGCAACAAGTACTTGACAGTTCAAAAATCATAGATAGACAGAAAAAGTCGTGCTCTGAAGGGAAAGGTATAGGTGGGGACAGATAGGTAAAGTAACTATAATGGAGAATCCATACGTACACTGCCATCGGCGATCTGTGGATCTGTCATTAATACCAAACAGCAGTCAAAAAGCTAATTGGCGATTTTGCACCAAAGCGCCTGGCAAACAAAATTTATTTTTTATCATATTAATTACATAAAAATATAAATACGTATCTACTTAGATTTCTTAAAAATATTTTATTTGTAATTACTATTTCACTTATATACAATTTGTATCAATTCCCCATTACAAGATTGTTTCAATCGTTTATCTTAATCTATTAACAAGCTTAACAGATCGTGTCTCAACAAACACGCCCTAATCTGTTCATATCTGGAGAATATTTCAATATTTTATTACAACAAATGATTAGAAATATTTGTTAGTTATATATTAATATTTTCTTTGTCTGTATGAAAAAATAATTTAAAAAAAATAAAAGTTTCATAAATCTCTGTTAGATTTGTCTGCAAAATACCACAATTATATAATAAGATAACATTAAAAAACGTTTTCATCGCTGTACTGTCTGCGGAATAATTAAAATGTTATTAAGTCGGTAGCACATTATTTAAAAAAAATTGTATAACCTTCTAGAACGTGTATCACATCATAAATAGTATTAGTTTTTTGGCGCCAAAGTAGTCTGGTTTCAACTTCCCCAGGAAGCTGTGGAGCAGCTTGAATCGAATCCGATGCTGTCACAGCCTGTGTGCATATTTGATGTGTAAATGGGGCTCAAAGGAGTCACCTCTGCGTGAACTCCGAGATCCTCAAACAACTAAACACATCGTAGATCCCTTTCCAATCCACGTTTTCCCAGAGGAGCGTCTCATAAGTCTATACAATACGAGGAATAAGGCACATTTAATTTATTTGTACCTCCGCAGGTTTGAAAGCTATTTTACGTTTAGCATTGTCAAAGTTCGCGATGCAAGAAGATGCCCTTGTTCCTGTAAGTGTATTAAAATAGTTTCATGTAATTGCGATTCTCTGATATTCGTCCTATCAAATACAATTATAGCTTCGTTATTTTGAATTAAATTTTAAAGGTTTATTATTCAATATATGTTTTACAATATAATTATATTATATAATTATCATCGTCACTACAATCTAAAACCCCTAGTGGTCCTTGGCCTCCTCAAACATTTTTAGTCGTTAATCCTATTAAAAGCCATTTCTCTCCAGATCTGGATTTCTTGAATTAATATATATAATTAATTTTTTAAGGAGAATACACTTCTTACGAATTCTGCCTAATAAATTTCATTGCTTTTACAAATGGAATAATACATGTATCAATTTGATAGATAACGGAATAAGTTCAAAATTTGTCGAAAATGTATTCGATTGCTATAGCGAAATGGTAAACGCGCTTCCCGGGTAGGAAGAGTTCTAATTTCGAATCCCAGTAGTAACTAAATATTTTTTGGATAGATAGATTTTTTCAGTATATCTTTCTAGTTGATTAATTTAATTTGTATTTTAAATATATATTTGGGGATGTGTAATTGTATGATTTGTATGAGGGTATGGATGGTATTTAACATTCACCCAGTACCCTCGCATTCTTTTGTATCCCGTGTACACGCATTGTGTCAGGAATATATGTGAACAAAAACTACTCACGGTAACACTAAATTTATTGAAACTAAATTGTATAAAGGTTGAGATCAATACTAGGTGCGAAAACTAAGATCGGAGGTGACTTCTGGAGCTGCCGCTCGGTAGACGTCGATAGATAGAGTGACGAGTAGTTCCCCGGCCCGTCCTGGCGCATGCTGATGCGTGTGTAATATTACATGCGGTCAGTAGGGACAAGTGCCCTACCGTTGGACAAAACTATATTTATCAACTTTAGAATTTTTTTATCTGATAAATAGAAAGTAATATGGCCCAACTCTTTTCTCTTACCTATTGGGATGACATTTGTGTATGTATTTTATATTTTTAATATAGTTCATTTTACACTATTTCTAAAGATATAAGGACTTTACTGAAAAACTGTATTTTTGTCCAAAGGTACGCGCACCTATAGTACCATAGAGGTGAACCTACCTTTGGACACTAATTAATTTATGACTATAATATTATGTAAGACTAAGATTTAAGCTACAAATATACGTTGATTGTTTTCAAAAACGTTTAATATATTTTTTTATAATCTTCTGAATAACATGGATGGTAATTAAACAGGGCAATCAAAATAACGATATAAGATATAAATCAAAGATCAAAAAATATAGCGAGAGAGCTTGACAAAAAATATGATATAACTAAATTTCTTAGTTATCTACGTTTTTTAAATAAATACTGTACAGCTTTTCTGAATCCACAGAATTATTTGTATCGGATTCTTCTAAAAGAATAAAACAATTCTGTCAGAAAATTATATCATTTATTTGTGTCGTTTCGGTATGCACCCTACATTAAAATTATTCTTGCAGTGTCACAGGTAAGTGAATTTTCTCCATTAACCAATCGCTTACGTATATTATATGTTACAACTATTTTATCCATAAAGATCTTCATTTTCGTAACTTTATTTTTTTCATTCTTCGTAAATTTTTCCATAATCTCATTTTTTTCCGGAGTGTCTGTAAGAATTCTCGATCTTCCTTTCTTCCTACCTTCTTGATTTTTTGTTTTTATTTTACCTGCCTTTGGAAACGGCATAATCATTTCAGGGGTTATTAGATGTATATCCGAAGAGATTGATGGAATAGGAGTTTCTGCGAAAATAATTTCTTCTAAATTTTCTTTAGTATTTGAAATGGCCGGGGACGTTTTTTTTTATTAGATTCTGCTTCGAAAGTTAGTTTCAAGTTCAGAATTACTTGGTACCACACTTAGAATGAGTGAGCTGTACTTACATCAACTTTTCCTGAAGTAGCATGCTGAAGACTTAGTAAGTTTCCATTGCAACAGTCGTGCAAATACTTTTGCCATGGATCACCTCTTTAACAGCTTATTTCAAGTCTTCAATATTAATATTCTTTCTCTTACGTCCCAATTTACTTTTCGACTCTATTAAAAAAAAGGTTTTATTAGCCACAAACCTCTTGGCAAATATACTCCACTGCGTTTGTACTTTTGGATGCGTCCAAAGGTACGAACGTAAAGTTATCCAAAGGTACGACTAGCGTACAAAATTAAAAGATTATTAATCGTAGAAATTTAAGGTTAGAAATATACGAAAGTAACAATTGAATCAGATAGGCTTATTTTTGGTTTACTAATCTACAATTAACTAATATAAGATAATATGTAAATAGTCATTAAAAATACATCATCAAAATAGGTTAAAAAACTTACTTTTCGTACAATTTTTTTCAAATTTGTAAAACAAAAACACTTTTAACAAAATTAAAAATTTGACACAATAGTGTTGCTAGCTGACGAAAATAGAATACCCATATATTTTTAGAGAATTTTTATGTTAAATATTGCCAGAGATATTAATGTTGTCCAAAGGTAAAACCGCCCAAAGGTAGGGCACTTGCCCCTACTCTGCGTCTTTATGGGTGGTGGAATTTGGGTTGTAGGTACTACTTTTCCGGGCGTTCTGGATGACGAGAGTGGAGGCTGTAACCATTAATACATGCAGGGTCTAATAGACCTCGTTTACAATATTTTATGAGTGGATACCTGACTAAATTAGGAGTCGAAACATTCAAGGAATACGTACAAATTCTACACCGTTATGGCAAATAACATTGTTCGAAATTCTTACAAAATTATATCAGGCTTTAAGTCGAACGTAATTCGAAATAAAAACGTGCGAAATTTATCCATTATTAATCTATATCTTTGCTTCAGGTCCCAAATCGTATAACAAAAAATAATCTGGCTGCTCGAAATATGATGATCTGTATGTTTTGTTTTCAGTATGTAATTTGGAATCAATCAAATATTCCAATTAATTGAAATAATCGCGAAATTACGATTTTTTGAAATGCTTATATCTCTGACATGGTCGTGGTTAGGCACATATTTCTTGAACATTTTGGACTCATAATTCAGTCAGGTATCTACTCAAAAAATATTGTGGACTAGATCTGTAACACCCTGTATACATACATATGTATATTTAACTGGCGTCTCTTCTAGGTTAGATCGCGTTTTTGTAGATGGAAACCAGTTAGGTCGTTTTGGTACGGTAACACGTGCCATTGTTAAGGCGTTGTCTTAAAAAGTTACGGTGCAACCGTAATTTTTCACAGGAAATATAAATCTCACACAGTCGAGTAGATTTACAGATTTATATTTATATGCCTAAGTGTATTATGTAAATATTGTAAATTTCGGATATTATGAACAATTCCTGTTCTTTAAATTTCTCATAAATATTGAAATCAAAGCGTGTATCGAATATTTACGGCTCACACAGAACATAAATAATTTTACAAAAAACACAGTTGCGAGCTTTTATATAATATGATGATCGTTGTGTTCATGTTTTATTATTTCGCTTCCCCAACTGAAAAGGGATCACGTGATAAGAGCTCTCTCTACCTGCGGTTTACTTTCTCCATTCCGAAACTGTTTTAGAATCACATTTATCTGCTTGCGTTATGTGTTTAACTAAGAACTTTCTCTGATTTTTTATGACTATCTGTAATTTCAGTAAAAACTCACGCACACGTAATATAAGACACCGCAAATTCACAGAAACATGAGAAACCAAAATAAACAACACGTATGGTAGTGCGCGGTGTGACGCAGATTTTAAATAGAACACCAACAACGCTGTAAAAATATAGTTTTTCAATTCAGTAAAGCCACCTTGGTCAATCAATTTGTGAGATGTGTATTAAGAAAGGTCTTGGAAAATCAAGTTATCGTGCATTTTGGGTTCTGTCTGTGGTGATTTTGGAACTCCGTAACGAGATGACAATTGAAAGAGTCCAGAAAATAAATATGAAATGTTCAACGTTGGAGTTGGAAATTTTGAAGCTTCGAATATGTAGATCTCTAAAAAGGTTAAGTCATACGCAGATACATATAAAATCATTTTATATTATATCTTAATTTGAATTATTTTGGCAGTGGCGTTTCATGCTGTATATACTGAATTTAATGCAGGAAGATTATTTCATTTAAAAATAATAAGACAAAGTTATAAAATGTCTAGTATTGCGTGATCATGTTTGTACAATGAAATCAATAACAATTGTAACGGAAAATTTCCTGGAACATTATTACGCGTAATTATGCTCTTATACCGTCGGCCTGCATTGAAAATACCCCAAGTCCATAAAATATTTTGATTTAACATTTTAATTAAATTTGATAACGTTGTATATTTAAGAATATAATTTATTTTTCAGACAGTTTTTATCATAGCTAACGTTTCGGATCGAATATCAGCGTCACATATAAAAGATTTTATGAAGTCATCGACACATCTACTGGGTATTAAGATAAATTAAATTAATTTTAAAAACAAACATTTTTCGATACCTGCATATATATTTTACAGAGTTAAAAATCATTAATGGAGATGAAAATTCGTCACAGTAAAAGCGCTTTTTACTGTTTGTGTTTTGAGTTGTTGTGAATCGTTTTTTTTAATTAAATGTTGTTATTTTTCATTTGCGGAACTGATTAAGAATAAAAAAATACTCCACTAAAAAATCAAAAGTTAATCAGTCATGTAAAATTATAAATACATAGAGAATATAAAAATGATAAAATATTTCACTTAAAACGTACATATCGTGTTTTTTTATATGGTAAATAGATTATTTTAATTTTGCTCAAAAGTGAACTTAGTAAATTTTCATCTTTCGCAGATGTTATCAAGTATTATGAACCAATTAAATTTGCGAATTAATTAATATAAATTATGTCTATGAATAATTTATCTATTGTAAACAATGATAATTTGTATAATATTCACGTTCACTAAGTAAGGAGCGTGGATACGGATGTAACTTCAGTCTCAAAACTGACAGTATTTCAGAATTAGTGCGGTACTAGCTGTGATTCTTTGTGTATTGTTCTTATGTACGCAGAGCAAAATAAGCAACTGAAAATTATCTTTTACAGCCAATCTCCAAGACACGAGAGCAATATTTAATTTGTGTACACGCACTTGAACTACACTCTACTAAGTTTTTTTTTGCTACAATCTATGTATTTAAAATTAAATATATATATATATATATCTATATTTTTATTATTTATCTTTGTTTAAATAACCACTAAAATGAGTATCTTTGCTTATTTTAAAAGTATATATATATCTGTTTGTTCTTTATATAATTTTACACTGTTTTTAACAAATGTATATAGTCACTCTTTAAGACCCTGCGCAATACACAGGCACCCTCTTCTTGACTAGATTCCTTCCTCCCACCACTTAATCATCTATCTAAAATTAAATCCTTAATCTGATTAAAATATATTGAAAAAAAAAAATATTTAAATCATAATCTATTCATGTTACATGAAGAAGTTTTAACCATTTTTCAAAAAAATATCAAGAATCTATTAACTTTATGTTAATATTTGTATTTTTCATGTAGATTCTTAAAGCTCAGATTCATTTTATTAAGGAATATAATTTCTGAAGAATAATGGCACAAGGATAATTATGTATGCACGCTGTACACACTGCCAACTCATAAATCAAGCAAAAGTGTACTTTGCGATAAGTGTTGAACTTTCTGAAAACTTTCATTTGCTAGGCATACACAGGCAGAATTTTCGTAGAATTCGATCTTGTCTTATAGTTAAACGAATTAAATTTGCGGTTAGCGTATATATGGACAGTGCATTGTTGATCTGATGGGCTATGTTCTAACTGGGTCTGGTTTCTTTTCCTGGCAGTAAATAATAACATGTAATTTCATTCAAAAGTGTATCAAGTTATTATTTATTAATAAAAAAATTAGCACCCTACGACAAATAACAACTCCGTGATTAAACTTTAAAAATTGTTAATTTTTCTGTCAAATTGCAGATATCAGAAATTTTTAAATTAGAGTAGTAAGGATTTTACAATTTTATATTATTACGTTGTTTTTTGTACCCACTGTAAACGGAAATTAATGTACGCATTTTTAAGTGTATATATAAACATTATAAAAGTTCAAATTTAGTATGTTTGACAAATATTTTTAGTTGTAAAATTTATGGTAATATGGAATTACTTTTCCGAATAATGAAAATCATTTCAACATTTAAAGTGGAAGCTTAAGCTGTAGCTAATCCCAAGTTTAAAATCATTCTAAAATTCCCTTTCACTTTTTGGTTTTCTTTTTCTGCCGATCTGCATCCAGCGTTGAATATAAGCATCCATTTTTTTATTTTCGCAAGTCCCCGATATTGCTACTAATTTCGCACAATAACTTGCCTGACCATCGGGCCCTCGGACGGCTAAAAATATATAATATAATATAAATATGTTTATAAATTATACATAGGTATACTTACTATTTATTAAAGTATTGTTTGTAAAATATTTAATTGAATGCGGGTGCATATAATCAACGAGTTTCATCTAGTTTAGATGATCATATAGAATGTTCAATACAATTCCTTATTGAAAATTAAGCTATTCCGAACGCCACAAATTAATAGGTATGAGACGATACGAGTCTTTTGTTAATACATTGACAGCCCACCCTTGCTAAAAGGTACCTATATCGAAACAATGTGTGAGAGACTTTTGGAGTTGAATAGTTCTACAATAAGACCGCAAAGGCATTATCGCAGATCAATAGATATCTCACAACTTAATATAAATGGTTTGGCTTTTATCAGACAAAGTCGGATTCTCATCCTTATCATCATCATCTTCGTTCATCATTTTCGTTCCCTTATTCTAGGACGGTTGGGGGCCCAAAGTCTCAATAAAGCGCTTCCATCTTCAGGTGTCTTGCGACTCTTTAGTGTTTTTTGATCATTCGAGAACCACTGTATTCCTACTATCGTTGTTGCTGTCTTTACAAGTCACCGGCCATCTTGTTGCCAAGGAGATTATACATCTCGGTGTCGTTCTTAATTGAGATCTTTCTATATGTAGAAGTAGGGTTTCCATGTTGGCATTATCTCGATACTTTTCATTCTGTTTTGGTCCATTCATGTTACTGCTGCTTTTATACTATATACTATAACTCATTTCGGCAGCCTGGATTCTTGTGGGTCCATGAAGAGACTTAAAAACGGTATGTTTGGTCATGGTTTGGATATTATGCTGGAAATTAAAATTAAAAGTGATTATTTACGAAGCTACTTTTGTTTAATATTTTAAACATTTAATCAAAAAATTATTATTTTAAATAAACATACACATAACAAGTAGGTATATTAAGTTTATCTTTTATTTAAAAACATCATATATGATACATAGGTCCTATTCTACAGCTATAAAAAGTGTAGATTAAATAAAACACAATCACTTTGTATGAAACCACGAATTTTATTGACATTACAAACAGTTTAATGTTCCGTCTAACTGTATATGTATTCTGTCTCTCTCTCTCTTTCTCATGCAATTTTATATTCTATCTTCCTCTTTATGAATATATAAGTGCACTTTATTTGTATTTATTGTTAGTTTTAAATACGCCCTGACGGAGCTTGAGCTAAGCGAAACCGGTTGGCGTGTAATAAAATTCGTAGTTTCATACAAAGTGATTGCGTTTTATTTAATCTAATATGTCAAACCACAAAGTGATTGCTTTCAACGAAAATATATAAAAAAATTAATAAATCCACGCGTCTGTCTCCAGCTATATAGGTTTCGTATAAAGTTATATATATACATATATACTCAGATGAGTATATAGAAAAAATTGGCAATAACAGCAGCGAGAACTTTTACCTGACCTTGCGGGAATTAATAACACGTAGTAATTCTGCGAAAGTCAGTCAATGTGTTAAACAGGTTTCATTTTCATTTCCCAAATGGAAGCCTTCCAGGTCAAGTCAACACTATTTTAATAAAATTATCTGAAAATGGCCGAATATTCGTATTTGCTGTTTCCGAGGTAAGTTTGTAGAACTTCAAAATCACATTTGTGAAAATAAAACACTTTTTTATTATATTATTATTATTTAATTTACTTGAAACGCGTTTCGCGTTATTAAGGCTTTATCAATCTCACTTTATTTCATTAGTCTTCCAAGGCAAAACGCGTCTCAAATAAATTAAAGGAGTAGAATCAGAAAAGAGTGTTTTATTTTCACATATTTGAATATTTGTAATATTTAAAGTAACAATGTTGTGGTTAAATATTATTATTTAATAACCATTTTAGATAGTTAAATAACTACAATTTCTCAGAAATTTTGAATCATTTATTAGAAATGGACTATATTATTGATAAAATATGGGATTCATCTGGCTTGCATGTAAACAAGAAAAGTCTTAAATTAAATAACTCAGAATCGTCAAAAATAGTCAGACCATAAAAAATGTTGGTGAGGTTGAACCAATCTTTACGTTTTAGTAACAGCCTACCAATTTTTATACATATTCCGCTATATTTTATGAATGGTCGGTTCTATATATTTTTTTCTAATCTTGTATTGAAATAATATTAAATTTAAACTGCAAAGTAAAAATATATTTTACTTATATAACTGTCGATAGAATGATGTGATAATTGACACAAGTCCAACAAATAAATCCTCTTTGTACAGTTATCATTTTTTGTACATTATTTGTAATTCTGTGCAGCGATTCGTCTCAGGAGTGTTATATAATAGATCGATAACTGTACCGCTGTACCGATGCTCTTAAATCTACAAGCCATTGATCTGCGTCGCGAGGTCATCTAGCTGGTCTGCAGGTCCCCCAAGAGGTAAACACAACGGTGAACGGCGGTGCGTCAGATGCCGTACAGCCAGTTGGGCGCGAGCTGTCTCCTCACTTGGTTCCACGTCTGCCGGTCATCTCCGACTCACTTGTCACACCAAGAAACATGGACAAATTAATGGTACTGTCTGCATTGTTTTTGTGCTTCGGTTGCTGCCACGCTGTAAGTCCAGTTCACAACCTGTTTTAATATTTTTTACTTATAATAAAAAATTAAGAGTGAAGATTCATTAAAATCACAATGGCACACTGAAAATGAAATGTGAATGCAGAATAGTTTCTATGTTTTTTTTAATGTGACAGGTCAGTTATTTTGAATTTAATTTCTTATCATCCCGCCTCGTGTCGGGGTGGGTCGGGAGTTGTATTAAAGGTTGGAAGGAAGGCTGTCGGTAGGGAATAAGCGAAACACAAAAAACTTTTTTAATAAACATTTTTCCATCATAAATCTAACTTCATTAATTAACACATCTATTTTTGAGATTTCTATGATGATTTTGATGCAATTTTGTTTTCAATACGTATTTTTGATACCACTTTTATATTTATAAATATGGCAACATTTTAATAATTAATATACTGGTATTATTCATTTTATCAAATTATTAATGGAAGGCATTTAAATAATATATTTATAGATTAAAAATAATAATTATTGCAAATATTTTCACGCATTTGTATAATATATTTCAGATAGTAAATAAATAAAGTTCATAATTATAATGTAAAAATGTTAAAAGTGATAAAAAAAATGGTATTATATAATATATTATTATTTGAATGGAATGGGAAATAATTTTGACGCATAATCGAAATATCGATTTTGACTAATATTTACATATAAATGTTGTATACCGCTAAAGAGCTAAATTTTGGAGCCACTATTAATAAAATTTATTTAAGCATCAAAATAACTGTTGTGTTTTTGTTCATGGCCGCATGCAAATTATCTTTTTTGTTATGAATTTTAAAAACAAGAAAATACAATTCTTTGGTCGTTGTCGAAGCGTGATATCGTAACTCGGTATTTGGCAACAAGTATCTACAATTATAAATATACTGTATACATATACCGTGTATGCAGGGGCGGAACTATAATGAAACTAATGTAGCTTCGGGGCCTCTAATCCTAGAAGGACCCCAGATGCGATTTTAGTCCACATTGCTAAAAAATTGTGGGTTTTAAAAGAAAAGATTTTAAAACGTAATAATATAGTGTGAAACCTGGAACTGGCAAAAAAGAAAGGAAAGTAGACTAAATGGAAAATAAGATTACTTATTCGTGAATGTAAATCAGATCTTAGCGTAGTGAATAAGATTAAAAATAATCGTTTTTAGTAGTTTGATCATGTGGTAGGAAAGTAAAAGTTAAAGAATAGTAAGAAAGGTAGACGCTGGTGTCGATGGTGCCAGAAATGGAGGACGACTTATTATGACCAGCATGTCCAATCTTCCTACCTCCTTACCAGCATGTCCCATCTATCCTATCTTCTTACCTCCATGAAGAAAACGGTGTGATGGTAACATAGTTAGATATTTACCGATTGTATTACATATTGCTTTTCAATATTAATTAATTTCAGTATTTTGACATTTATTTATTTATATAATATTTTACTTATTTTATTCCTCACATAATTTTAAACTACAAGGTAAAAAAAAAGTATTCTCACCAGTAACTGTTATTTGAGATAAGCAAGTGCAGAAAAGTTTATCAAAATGAAAGGCATCCTGCCCCAAAAATGTAGGTCCACCACTGCATGTACACACACAGAATAAATTAATGCATAATGCTTACTTTACATATACAGTAATGACACCTTCACATTTAAATGACACCATAGATAAACAGATTTCTTTTTCTGAAGCTGAGCAATTTTTCACACTTTCATAATAATTGTTTACAATCATTTCGCTTGAAATGTTTTGCAATGCACGTACATTATTACAAGAGCTTAATCGTCTTGTAGTTTTCCACAGAAATCACGAACGTACAATTGTTAACAATAAATATTTTATAATGCGGTACGTAAACATTACGTGTGTTTTACGTTTTAAATTAGAATTATGACTTAATAAATTCGAAATATAATATTGAGTAGGTAATGGTTATGAATGGATGAACTGGTAAAGTCTCATCCCTTAAAATGACAAACATAGCTATTGACTCAACTCAACTCAAGATAAAAAAATAATGTAAAACAATAAAATCTAATCATATCGCATAATAGTGAGAGCATTTTTTTATTATCTATTTTTATTTTATAAATTACTTACGTATTAACACAACGCACCTAAATACAAAAAATAATTTTCCTGTTTAAAAAGGGTGGCATAAAAGGGAAAAATAAAATCAGTGATTTATATATAATAAATAACTTTATGAAAAATTAAGTTGGTTAAATATTTTTTAATTTAATGGTAAAATATTTAATTAATATGTTAATTATAAAAAATCTAACTACCAAGTTATTTCTTCAAATATTAAAGATAAGAACATTTCAAATTAATAACAAGATATTATTAAATTTGTAAACTATACTTAACTTGGTAGTTATGTAAATAAATTAAATTCTTAAAAGATAAATATTTATTTTGGTAAGGTTCATTTCACCATCTGTTCGAATTTTGTAATATTCATCTTCTTCTGTGAATCATTAGAAAGAGCATTCAAAAAGTTGAATTCAATAATATTACAAATTGTGCTGGGCTAACCTAATTCTTTGTGTTTTTGCCATAAAGCACACTTTTGTTTTTTTTAAATTTATTATAAGTTTGATTAATATTATAATACTCTTGATGGTCAATATTATTGTATTAGTTCTACAAGTAATATATTGGACTTGTAGGTCCCACCCTAACTAATTATGACAATTAATAAAATTGATTATTCGTGCAAATAATTCAATTTGTCCAATTTATGATAAAACAAAAGTTTTCTTAACCTAGCATCTACAGTAATGATTTATTTTATTACAGATACTGAAGGACATTTTTTGATAGAAAATTGTGAATATTTTTAAAAAAATGTTTCGATGTCAAGTGATATTGTAAAAAGGAATCTCTAGACCATTTACTCGGGTGATATATGAAATAGGCGATCATATTCATGGTGTACTATGTTACACAATGCACGAATATTCACTGTCGCGTGCATATATATTAGGGATATGTAATATTATATTATATGAGTAAGACTTTACGTACAGAATCGCAGTTTGGGTCTGCTTATTAAAATCTTCCAAGCGTCTGGTTTGACTGTATGAATGTTACAGAATTTCAGATCGGGCAAGGCGACGACCCTCCGCTTGAACGACGGCAATGAAATTCCAGTTTTGGGACTCGGAACAGCTGTGGTGAGTACATTTTCCCGTGGCAACTTTGCACATCATGCTTTAGTACGTAATAAATAAATTCCTTTGTACCGCTATCAATGCGCTGTCACGAAGTTGGCAGCGATCAGAAATATCAACCAAAGAAATGGCATATTTATATATCAGTTTGAAATGTTCATAGATGTCATCGGTACTGTTGTATAAAGTTTGTGATTTTATTACACAGATGTCTGCGTCTAACCAACGTCTATTGTTTGATTTCTCAGAATGTGATCTTATACAATGTACTGTGATTACTTTTGTTTGACGAGGTTCAAAAACGCTCACTTCTGGTGTAGATTGAATGAATGAGAATGTCACAAGTTTTACTTTGTTTTTAAAGTAAAGATTAATTTAATTAAAATTCAATATCACCATGTCGCAAGTTTTTTTAATTTAAATAAAAAATTCTTAGAAATCATAAATATAATTAAAATCGTAAATATAATCATTATTATATTAAAAATGTCCGCAATAATATAACAGATTAAAAACTCAAAAATTCTATTCAAAACATTCACTTTCAAATCAACGAAAATAATTAGTTTTTTGGAGGGTCCGCTTCAGCAACCAACCAGCTCAGTTATTTTATAAGTATAAAAGCAATGATGAGATCCTACCGAGGTAAACATTTTCACTGTTGAATATTTTCCAGAATTATTTAACCTTTAAGCACAATTTTTGGATGACAGGATTTATTTGTGTCATCTAGTGGTAATTATGGCTTAATTGGTAAAGCTGTAGAAAGTTATAATAGAAAGTTCCGGACTATATTTAATTGATTCATATTTTTTTCTGTGTATCTTTTTGAGTGATTTATCTAATTTGTTATAATTATTTTATTTAATTAATTATTTGGTGAATTTAAAAAAATGATGTTAAATAAAAGTGAAGAGAATGTGGAAGCTATGATCACAACATCAGAGAGCAAAAAATGTTAATGAGATGGCATAATACGAGTAAATACACTTGCGTATACCGGGTGGTACAAAAAAACAGTAATTTTATTTAAAAACTTAATAAATATTTCATGTTGTTTGGTATACGTGTACTTTAAACTAAGCTCGCAAGATTTTATTTTCTATTCGATAATTACTTTGATATCTCTTTTTTTAATTTCATAAAAAAAAACAATACTCGCAACTAGCCTGACACACGGTTGCTCTGACATTAACACAATACAGACTTTCAAGTTCAGATAGAAATAGAGATTCTATCCAATTAACTTATTTAATCATCCTCACCTTCTAAACCTTTACTGAACCCATGATACTTAAAGTGACAGTTGTAATATATATAATTTTTGCAATAGAATTATTTTTTAAAATACAAAATTAAATTATCTTTCTACCTTAGTATTATATAAATAATTTTGTGTCTATTTCTATCTTTGTTATCATATAATACTTACTATATTTTATTAATTTAACTTATTTGTATGCATAAAAAATTCTTGAAAACAAGCGAAAAGCAAAGTGGAGAATCCACCGTAGTTTAAAAACCGACTTATTTATGTATATACATATAAATAAATCAATTTAAAAACATGAAATATTAGGAATTAGTATACCTTGAATTAGAAATTATAATTATCAAAATTTTAATTCACATTTGTTAAATACACACTACTAGGAGCTTAAGCGTTAAAAATGTTTAAGTTTATGGTTTTTAATAATATTTTTAATGAATATAAAGAATAGATTTGAAAAATTATTTTTATTAAATTAAACTATTTGTTAATTAAAATACTTTTTAATTTTTTTTCTTTCAAAAAGCGTCTTCTTTATTGCACCACCCGTTATATGTAATGTGAGTACATATTATACTTGCAGATAACGGAAGTAAATACATGTACAAAGACGGATGAGCAGAATATTTCCTCACGAGAATTCGTGTAAATATTTATATTGGGTATAACCCATGTGATTTTATGTACATACATATGTTCACTTACTTGGATTCTATGTCTACACGAAATATCACAACTCAAATTATTCGTAGGATTTGCGCTATTATTAGATATTATTTAAAATATTTTTATTAACAAAAGTCGACCACTTAAGGGACCTCAATTTTAAAACATTAAAATTATTATTAAAATGTTATCTCAAGACGTCATTTTTGGATAATGTGAGTTTTGATTCTAATGAACTTAACCAATCTAAATAAGTTCTATCTAGTCAAGAGTATTTGTCTAGCTTTTAAAATAATATTACACGTAATGACGTACCTACGAAAAACATGAATATTAATCCAGAATTTGTTAACGGCTGGTATTTTCATTAATAATTCTCACTGTATTGATCTGTTGAAAATAGTAGAAATATAAAAATTCACTATGTGCAGGGAGGCGGAGACCCCACGGAGGTGCAGACGGCTGTGGAGCAGGCCATCGGTGCAGGCTACAGGCACATAGACACTGCAGCCTACTACAAGACAGAGAAATACGTGGGTCTGGGGGTGAAGGCGAAGATAAGGGATGGCACTATCAGGCGAGAGGATGTATTCATCACAACCAAGGTACTTGTAGTAAATCAACTCTTTCGTAGAGCTAAATAGAATAATTGAGCTAATGCAGTTTGATAGTTCTTCCAACACGCAATATATAATAACGCTTGATTATTTATACATTAACTTCATTAGTTTTGGATCATTCCAAGTTATTACTTTTAGAAAAGTATACTTTTATTTACAAACATATATTACTTCTTCAATATTTGCAAAATTACTTTGCGCAACATATTATATAATTAATAAGAAAAACGCTATTTATTGATACTTCATGTTTTGTTATCTATGATATCTTCTTCAGGAAACAATGTACTTATACTAAAATTAAAATTGCATGCTTAGATAAAATCAAAACTATATAACTAAGTATAAGTGGTGGGTAACTAATTAGAACAACTATGAAAACAAATTTAATAGGTGACTATTTTCAAAAAGGATTTGGTTATTTATTTAACACTTTTTCTTATTTCTAAACATTATCTAACATGTTGATGTGGTTTAACACTACTATCAATTGACTTTGTTTAAAACCACTATCTATTGATACATTAATATGTTTCGATACCTATGGTATCTTCTTCAGGAAACAATGTATACTAAAATTAAAAATACAAGCATAGATAAAAACAAAATTATAAAAGTATAAGTGGTGGGTTTAGGAACTACTGTAAAAATTATTATTACATTTGAAGCAATAATACCACGAGACAGGCCAATTAAGTAAGCCTCATTTGATCTTATTGTCCGTGGCACGGTTATCGAGCCAGTTACAAATCATTCGTACCGTATATCTCTTGTTATATATAGATGCATAAATTATTATCTTTTCCTGGTGTACCTATGTATTTTAGATGGGCATAAAAATACATAAATATAGAAGTAATGAGTATGCATGTTTAAATATGGGTCAGAATGCTGAACGGCATACATATGTTTCGCTTCTTCTATCGTATCTTTATATTACACTCGCTCGTAAATTGTGTGCTCAAAAGAATGAACTGTGAGTTAATCACTGATATGTGTAAGCCATAATCACTATCGGCGATTGTTTATCATCAACTAAAGTACAGATTTAATTAATTAAAAAATATAATTTGATGGTTAATTGTTGTACATATTACTGAGAACCTGCCTGGGAATATAATGATAGAAAAGTATAATTGAATACCATTTAGATACAAGTTTGTTCATTTACTTTATATATTGTGATATTATCGATGATCACTGTTACATTGATTACTGATATTTAATACCAGTCACATTTAGATAAGAGTAGCAATTGATCTCTTCACTGCTCGCTGGTAAATAAGGTCTGTCATATTAATATTATCATCTTTTATGGTATTTTTGGGCTCCATGCGTCTACCAGAAACAGCAGAGATGTAACACCAAGGTTTATAGGCAGTATTTTTTTGATGGCTGTAGTATCCAATACGGGATCTACATAGCCGCACTTATACAGTACAAGGTTTGGCTGGAGGTTCCGGCAAGCTGCTACTTTTGTCGTGTTCATTCGGTCAAACTATTAATGATCTTGTATTTTCTATTTTTATTTTATCTGGCACCCTGCAGATCGATCCCCGATTTATTCTTCCCAAAGGTAAATTTGGGAAGGTTTCATAGTCATAGTTATGCTATTTACGTATATAGAATGGTCTCTGAAAGACCAATCAATGTAATTGCAATTATTTGTGTTTGCCTATTGTTAACTGATGCAAAAGAAACAAGTGATCCGAGTAATTCACGTCATATTCAAATGAAATATTGGTATCTACCTATACAACTCGTTCTATCCCGGTAGCAAACAAATATTCGATAGATAGATTTTTTGTGTACATCTCTCTAATTGCGTTAGTTTATTATATGATAGTAAATTAATATATTTAAAAACTGTGTATATTTCTGTTCAAAGCTCTGGAATAACAAACACCGCCAAGAGCAAGTAGTTCCAGCTCTGCGCGAGTCTCTGGAAACCCTTGGATTGGATTTCGTGGATCTTTATCTTATACACTGGCCTGTCAGTGTAGATGTAAGCGATATATCAAATTTAATGTATAATACTTTTAGACAACCTTCTAACGATTTCTGATTAGTGTATTAAAATCATTTAATTTTAGGAAAGTGGAAACTTGACTAACATAGACTTTGTGGAGACTTGGAAAGGAATTGAAGAAGCTCAGCGTCAAGGTCTCACTAGGTCGATCGGAGTCTCTAACTTTAACGAAGCGCAGCTACAGAAGCTCATCGCATCTTCCAAAGTTAAACCGGTCGTTAACCAAATAGAGGTTCGTTAATAATCATCATAATGTACTATAAAGAATGTTAGTACTTTTATTGAAATGTTTTTAATAAATGTCATTTATTTTTATTATATAGAATTGTACATTAAATAAATAATGAAATATTAATTAATTTTTTCCTTTTTAAATTATAAGTAGCCATGTGGGGTAAAAATCATCAACGTCTTGAACAAATTGCGATGTCAGGCATGGTTAAAATTTGCTAGCCAATTAGGGTGTATTGTTTTGACACATGAAATGTTTACTCAGCACAAAAATAATCAACAAAGTATTATGCCGCAAAGAAGAACTAACACTTCCGATGTTTTAATATCCATGTCTACAAAGGTTTTAAAACAGTCCATATTAAAAGTGATTTAGATTATTTCTAGGTGTTGAATTTTAAATTACAAATTAGGAATTTTAATAAATAATAAACATCCTGATATATTCGAAACACTGAACTTTATCCCAAATGAAAAAAAAATTGTAAAGTCTAGAGAATCTAAAAACACATGTCGTCTCATAATAATAAATTACATACATAGTTATGATTTTTGAAAATAACAGATGTCGCACTATTTTCACATTAGTAGATAAAATGAGGCGCGTGCTGTAAAAAAATAATAATACATAATTTATTGTATAATATAAATTATTTCTTTTTATATACTTACGTCCTGATGTAATGTTGAATAAATAATAGTCGCCAGTGAAGATTTTATATTTTTTACATTTACCGCTTTTCTAGGTAACGTCTAGTAAACTAAAAATAACACATATAATATATAATGTTTTATAGGTAAATCCGAACCTGACTCAAAAGAAGTTAGTGTCCTTTTGCCAGGAGAGAGGAATACAGGTGGTAGCCTATTCCCCTCTGGGGTCCATACCCGAGAAGAGGTCCAAGACCAGCAATCCTCCAGCGCCTCATCTGGATGACCCTATTCTTACGGAGATTGGTAATAAATACAAAAAAAGCACCGTTCAAGTTGTTTTGAGATATTTGGTAAGTGAATTGTGTTTTGCGATCTATTGTGTAATTTTGTCTATATAATTTATGCTATCAATTCTGATATACAGAAACTAGTTGCTCTCAAAAGATATAATGCAGTGTGGGTAGATGGATACTGGGATATAGAAATAACTAAAATCGTAATGAGGGCCAGAGATATTGTAAAGTTGACAAACAAAATAAAATGAAAATGGACAAGACATGTTGCGAGGTTATTGATGAACTTTTAACAAATGAAGTTATATAGTAATATCTAAAAGGGACAAAAATAACTAGGGTAAGGTCAAGGATTGGGTAGATTAAAATTTTCAACAAACTGATTATAGTGAAAGATGGAAAAAACTTGAAAAGACGTTCAGCTGATGATCTTGCTTGAATGACTGCTATAATATTTCCTATTCTTATTATTTTTAAAAATAGAAATGCGTATTTTCAAACTAAGCTTAACGTTTGTGTTGTGAAAAAGGGACTAACTTGCTGGTCTCCTGGAACAAGGTGCAATCCTCTGACCACTAGATCACTAGACCGGCGTCTTAACCACTAGACCAACAAGCTACTCAATAATTTGTAAAGGAGAAGATACAAAAGTATCGGTTGTAGTGACAGGGCTATGAGAAAAACTATTCTACTAAATGCATCTATTCTTAGTACGGAATGTGATTTTATTTAATTTAAAATGCGTGGACGTAATTTGTCTTTCATTTCAATTACAATTTCAATAAGAGAAATGAAATGAAATAATTAAAATCAAGCATATTTGTAAAATATTTAATGTAATGCCTTCCTTCCAGATTGATCGAGATTTGATTCCGATCCCCAAGTCGGTGACTCCAGCTCGAATTCAGCAGAATATTGACGTCTTCGACTTCAAATTGACCCCTGAGGAAATAGAAAGGATTGATAATTTCAATCTGGATCACAGGATCATAGACGTTAAGCGTTGGAAGGATAGTCCATATTACCCCTTCTAATTTAGATTCGTCTCAAATTATATTTTTGTCGAAATCAGGGAGTATTAGGCTAATGTAGGTATCTTAGACTTAGTGGATTTAACGCAACTTAAAATGTATTGTGATTAGTTATATTAATGTATACTTATAACGAAATGTAGTTCGAGCTGTTTTCCAAATAAAAATGACACCGATTTATTTTTACATTATTAATAGTAACGTATAGAGACCTGAAATTGGCTTCGGAAACATCATTGATAATGAATACATCCCACATAAATCTATCTACGCGGATGCCTAAACCAGTAGGATATTCTGTAACAACTGCACATAGGTTGTAGTAGGTGGAACTAAAGAACATGGGATTGACATGGTAGGACTCAGAAAGGCTGGCAACGGATCGCAGTTAATGAGGAAGTTTTGTGGAAACCCAGTAAAACATACAAATCCGAAATAATTAGAAAAATAATAGTGAAAATTTATTAAATACAATAAATGTGGTCATCCAGGTAGAAGTAAATTATGGAGTCAGCATGATGGAATGAAGAATAAACAAATTAATTAATTAGTGAATTCAAAGCAACGAGGGTACGATGAACACGGTTAGAAAGGGTCGCTTAAGAGGTTTGGTCGTGTGGAATGAGTAATATAACGATGGTAAAAAAGATACATGATGCGATAATTGATGGACCTGGAAATAGAAGACGATTGTGAAAAATTTGGCATGTTTGCATTTATGAATAATTATTTGTTTTAATATGGATTTTTTTTCATTTGTTATGTAAATACAATACACGGACCTGATGTATGGGAGAGGCCTATCCACACAACGTACATATATATCATATATCTACAACCCAATAAGACCGAAAATTTCAATTGATATATAATATTATATCAATAGCGTGACCAATCGAAATAAGAAAAATACATTACAGATTGTCGTTAAAAATAACTCAAAAGAAAATTGGTTTTCGGAGAACTCAATAAATGCAATTTCAATTCATTACTCATTTATCCACTTACTTTATATTTGTTAAAAAATCCTGAACTCTGGATGCTGTGTGACTCTCAGAATATTCCGAAGAAAGTGATATTAGCAAGGTGGCAGAAGGCGGGAAAAGTGTGGACAGTTCTGTAACATCTTACACGGGTGAGATGTAAATAAAACAAAAATTCCAAATAATTTTCAGCTTCTGGCTTCACTTCCGTATATCAGTGTCAGTACTAAAATAATTCGAAATAACAACCAATTATTCCTGAGCCGAACCACACTATTTAAAAAAAGACTTCCGTAAACCAAAATATTATTTTAACCATTGTATCTGTGAAACGTCAAATTACAATACCACAATGCTGTTAATATCATAACATTATTGAAAGTTTTAAAGATCGTGTGAAACCTCAAGAAAATGGGTTTGAAACCTATCTCGTCCATTTGTAAAGGGGCAATCTCAAAATAGTCCCCAGATAATAATTATAACATGTGTAGTGTTTTAATCAACGTTCAACTAGAGTTGGTTATTAAATGCATAAATTATGAGGACTGAAAAATAAATTCATCAAGAGCCTAGTGATGGTAAGCCGTTATGTGATTGTGATTGTGACGATGTAACTAAGAACTAACTGTTGGAGGTTTACTTTCTAGTATACCAGTCATTGCTCTAAGAATTACAAATAATCAGTTACCAATCACCGTTATAATTGAATACAATCATTGTCACAACAATGGTTTAAATAACGATTTAATCATCACCAAAGAGCACGTTTCTGGGAATTGTGCATCGGGAATTTGTTCCCAAAGGATTGTTACAGCAACACTATCTAGAGGTAATGAAATGATTACGAGCTCCGGTGAGGCGTGTCCGGTCTGAATTGTTTGTTTGAAAGCTAGATGAATAATAGATCAATGCAACGCAATGCTTCAGCCCGCACAACCACTGTTGTAAAGAATTTTTTCGCCACAAATCGAATCACTGCCTAGAAACACTCTCCCTATTTACCCGATCTGGTCCCCTCTGACTTTTTTCCATTTCACAAAATCAAGAAAGACATGGCGGTTATTGGGGGGTCACGAGCGGAAGTGGAATGGATTACGAAGCGTGCTCCAAACAGCTTCACAGAATACCATTCATTGACATGGCGGTTACTTTGTGGTTTAACATGATTATTTTAATTTTCACAACAAAACTGTAATACACACGTTGGGTTATTTCCACGAATAGTTTCGAGTGGTGTAGTTTCTCTTGTCATCAGGTGATAACTAGACTAAATACAGCATTGTGTTTATTCGGGCAATGGGGCGGGGCTTGATAAGAGGGGGGAGGTTTCGGTTATTAATGAGACAGTGAAGGCGAAGTGTTAGGGAATGATATGTTGTTAATCGGTGTTTTCTCCGAATTTAAACTCTTTTGCATTTCAACGGTTTCAATATTGTTCATTATTAATTTTTTATAACGTACCGAGTGGAGAAGTTTTAGTCTATGACCATCGAAAGAGCGGATTGTTTCAGTTATGTGGTTAGAAAATTCCAAGAAGTTGTTATTTTTTACACAGCGGCGATGTTCCTTTATTCTTATATTTAGATTTTACGCGGTTTGACCTATATATTTTTTATTGAAATCTACACAAGTTATTTCATACATTCCGCTTTTTTCTAATACATTAATTTTTGTTTTTGAATAAAGTAGAATTTTGCCGATGTTGTTGTTGGTGTTGAAACTAGTAGTGAAAATAATCCAACGTGTGTTTTGTTGTGAAAAATAAAAATAAAAAAGTTTCACAGAAAATTAACTTGAATACCGTGTATCTGATAATGAATAAGTTATCAGCCGTTTTCTATCCACTGTTGGATGGCGACCTTCTGTTCCAGTGGCGGATAGAAACCTCTCACAATTATTGTTTGCTGTCTTGGGCAGAATTTGATTATTTCGTCGGTCGGCCTCTTCATCATCGGATACCACAGCATTACTGCATCTATCCAATGCCTGTCCATCATTCGAGTGATGTGACAAATAAATATGTTGTATAATTGTAAGTAATTTAAATAAAAAAAGTAAGTAATTTCATTCAATTTAATTTTCAGTCCTCCATATAACCACGATAGAATCATAGTATATACGTGTCTTTGAAAGCAATGAATTTCAAATGAGTATTACGAAGTAAAATAATAACAATGAATTAATAAATATGGAAAAATTATATGAAAAATTAAATATTCTTTGTTCCACTTTCACAAAAAGTTTGTTATACTACATTATATTAAATTAAAAAGTTATTTCATTTTATTGTACTTCGAATACTCTCAATCCAATAACCGCTGTGTCATACATCACCTGAACTTCTTTACAGTTACATATATGTAGTTTTACAAAGAGCCCGCAATGAATTGAATATAGTGATTTGAAATTTATAGCGCTATTTCCGGCGAGAGTTGCTGATTTATAAACGCGGTTTCCGCTAGCAGTGGATATCGACACATCTATTGTTCATAAAGTGTCTACTCTAGACAAAAATACATTAAATTACTGCGCTCGAATAAGTTTGGAGCACTAAAAGTATTTGACTCTTTTATTTCAAAAAGTACTGGGTTTAAAGTGACTTCTGTTGTAGGTATTTGTTGCATTAGGACTACCTATTTAGTAATATATTAAATTACTATTTTCTCTTCTGTTTAATAAACTTATTAAAGTTGGCTGAAAGTAGAATTATGTTTATTTTAAATTTTGCATAATAAAATTGATAGCCCCAATCAACTTTCACGCACCTGCCAAAAATACTAGAATTATATTAGCATACTATTGCAACAATACTGGAGCGGTCGTTCAGTTTAATTCTTCATTGCATATTATACAAAACTTGAGTAATAACTACACAGATGTCGCTGATGTCTGGATTATAACTACCTAAATACATAAGAAAACATATCTGTTTATAACTGATAGATCAGCAGAATTAATTTGAGACTCGCGTACTGTACGGTCATATACAGTCATTTAAAAAATATATTTTAATATAATATAAGGCATTTGCTATCTTTCTTATTTTCTTATTCTCTTTCTCCTTTTCTTCTCTTTATAAATATGTATTTGTGTTATTTTATGTATTCAAGGATATTTGTTGTTTTTTTATATTTTTAACGCTACTACGTATCGTTTATATTCATGAGAATAAAGATAACACATTTGTTAAATGTTTGAGTACTTTTAATTTTTTTTCCAATACGTTTATTCAATGTATTATAAGATATAAGATCAATAGTCCGATGTTACAGTATTGAGAACATGTATATATATATACTCGTATATGTTAGGGCGATACCTAGTAGACATCACCCTAATGACGATGTTATTGGTGTTGGGCGACACCTGGGTTCTTATCTGCATTAGTTATAAAATATTCAGAAGCAATAAAGTGATCAAAGATAAGGCTTTCCTTTTCAATTTAATCAAAAACTTTACGACACCGATCGGATCCAGATAAGCGACCAAATAGATACCTAACTTTTATAGTTTTTCTTTAAATAGTTCCATAACATACCACTCACTGTATGTCTCTCATTAAATATAATATTGTTGGAAAAATAGAGAATGTAATTTTCACTGACACTGAATAATAAAATTCCATTCGGAGAACAAAGACATGATAAGTTCATCAAAGAGATGATTAAACCTTTGAACGCGTTTAAACTATTAGTAGAGGTCACAAAGTTCGCTATCTGATGGACAGACTAAGCAGATAGCAGCGGGTAACTCCGCCAGATTTCCTGCCAAGATCGGTGGGAGCTGGACCACAGACATGCTCCAAAGTTTGCAGAATATCAAGGTGAAAGGTCAAAATCTCAAAATTATAAATTCTACTATTACCCCAATCAGAAATAGGTGCTGACGGGTGGAGGAAAATAAGTCACTGTTTATTCTACCCGAGAGAGAGGAGTCCTATTGGAATACACAAGTTAATAAACAATTAGCAGTATGAGAACAAATTGTTTATTTGTGGGTCGATTCAATTTTTTTTATTTAATTTAAAATTCTGGTATTTTTAAGATTTAAATAGCCATATCATAATTTTCTTACCATGCTTCCGCATCTTGAAATGGACAGGGCTCTTGTTTCTTGTGTAATTTAAATCAGTCAACTCAACAAAGCAATATGTGAACAAAATCAACTTGAAACTGTTATAATTGATACAATAATATTAAATAAAACGAAACTTTAGATTATATGATTTTCAAAGGTTTAATTGTGATATTTTCATTTTGAACAAGAGTTCAATGTGACCCCATTTTTTATCCGTTGGTGCTCTTCATGGCAAGTGATAGTTCTAGCTGTGGAGTCACAATTTCTTCAGTCACTCCTGTATTGGCCCTTTTCTCTGTCTTAATTCTATTATTTAGGTAGCTTGATATCTCAATAACTATCTGATCAACTTTTCTCATTTAAAATGTACAAACATTAATTTACATCAGCACATTTCAAATCGTATTCGTTTTGTGCAATATCATACTCAGGTATAGGTATCTAATTGCTGAAACACATACAATTCCTATCATTTGTTCAAACTTATATCTGGTCTGCATAATCTGTCCTTGAAGACTTAGAATAGATTCTCAACTCCAATATATCTGTCCACTTCCAAATGTTTCACAACCAGGACTGTTTCTTTCTGTGTATTTCTGTGATGTGTATTGTAGCTAAAACTTATAAATAATATGGAGAGTACATAAAGAAAAACTAGAAAAGTAAAGTAAAAATTGGAGGCAGAAAAATTTCTAATGATACAATTTTGATCGCAACAAAAAGGCTGCACTTTTCGTTCACGCGGTTCAGAATATTGAATGTAAAATTTTGAGCCTTAAGATAAATAAAGATATTTCGTATTCGTAACTATTATTTTTTTATTAGGTGAACATGTATATTTAATGTAATACATATAAAATCAATTTTGTCGAAAAATATTGTTTTTGCGCTACCGGGATTCGAACCTGGATCTCTATTTCCAATCTATCGCTATCTAGCTATCGAAGGATTCCCTTACCCTCATCCCATCATTCCCGCATTTCCAACTCCCTATTTCATTCGCTAACTACCCATTCACTCGTTTCCTCTTCCCATTCCATCCCGTCCGATTCCATCATCACCAATACTTGTGATAGGCGACATAGGTCAGTCACAAAAGATCATAAAAACAAATGATAACTAATCGACATAACCAGAATTCACAGACGATATCCTTCCAGATCTTGTCAAGGGCTATAATTATCCTAGATCCATAATTACTAACGGCGGTAGCATGGGTATAGCGAAAAGTTTTATGTCCAGAGTTGTCAGATATGACAAGTCCGCGCTATATCCAAAACAACCAAGGTGACCTGTACTGTCTCTGGTGCGCTAAATATTTCTATATAGTATAGAATTATGGATTCATTAAGACAGGGTGAGAGAAGATGGATTGATGGCTTTGCATGTGGTGCATGCTGGACACACGTCGCGCATACCGTGGATGTCTCCATTCTGCAGGAGTTATCAATATCAGTAATATCAGAACAGAGCTATCAGGAATATCAAGTATAGACTCTCAACGTAAGACGAAACTTCAATTTTTGGGCATCTTGTAAGAAGAGAAGGTATGCCACGTCGAAGGACAGCGAGAAAAAAGAAAATCCCCCATCCTTTGGACCAATCATGTGCAAAAACCAATAGGCACTTCAAATCTGCAGGATGCCGAGACAAGTATAGAAGCGTAGTTAAGAGGGAAGAAGTTTACAGAGATCACGATTGTCACGAGGGATCGATGTGGATGGATCATGACAATTTTGTTTTTGGTCAGAAAAATGTAGAGTTTTGATCAGTATAAATAAAAAAATGACTGTAATATATTTTTATTCAGTATAGTTTATTGGTAAGGATAGTATAGGTTAGGTTGTTATTATGCATTGATATTACTTACAAATATTTAATGGCCATCTATTGTATTATATTTGAAAAAACTGCTTAGCAATACTCTCAGCTTATTTGTTCCACTTTTGATATATTCAATATGTATAAGCAGTTTTTTCTTCGATTTTACTGTTAATTATTTAAATTATGTTAGGTTCACAAGCTAAGACAATATCAAACTTTCCTAATTTCTTCAACATCTTAATAATTTTTCTATTTTTAATATTTTATAACTTTTATTCCAAAAGCTTGTTGTATGCAAATTTGTAATTTAATATATTCTTCAAAAGCTGGAAGTTTTCCAAATAAATGAAAAGAAATTCATACACCATTGTTCGAGACAGTGACGTTGATTTGATATTCCAACTGGCAGGGCGTCAAGCTTCAAATAATAAAGAACTCGGTTCTATTATATTTAATAATTCACATTCTCATCTGAACAATCGCGAATTATTGTTTTGTAATCAATCACGTATGTCGGCGTGCCATGATAAATATTTTGAAATTCCCAAGTCACGATATTAGTCGACTCGTAAACTGAACTACACGGGAAACTGAACTATCTGTGGTCCGTATCTTCGAGGTCAGCCGGAGTCCGCCGAGTTAAGATGGAAGACCGAGTCTCCGTTGGGTCAGTTGACTGCGAGCTGGGCTGCTGACAGGTTCGCCATTGCGAATAGTCTCGTTAAATTAGTATTCCAATATAACTGCGATGGGGAAAGTAATGTTTTTCTTCCTTGTTGCCATGGTTGCCAGCGTTGTAAATGCTGTAAGTTCATCTTCTGATTATTTATAAACTAATATCGAACTGGCTTTTGTGTTTTCTTCTTGACGTATTTTGAATCCTCCAAAGACCTGATTTAAAAGATTCCTCTGCTAGTATATCATAAAATAACTACCTGATGATACTGACCGACCTTCTGACGTACTGTGAGAATTTTTTTTTAAAACTTTATTAAAATTTAATAATACTCACATCGTGAACATGTTCCTTCACAACTAATAACATTGAACTAATTCTAAAATAATTTCTGAAGTTACCGTGAAATTCTGGACCATAAATTGACGGTTATTTTAAAAGTACCTATCTTATTTTTAAAACTGAATCAAGTATCGATAATATTTTTTGTAAGTATCTTTATAACGCGAACGAATAAAATATAATTTAAAATTACGTAATGTAGACTGATTTCTTATCGTCATCAGAAAAAGTCAAATCTGCTTGTAATAATTTTTAATGATATATAAATTGTGTAATATCATTTAATTATCAACTTTTAACCTCTGATCTGACTAGAATTATTCCTGTCCTTCGTTTGCCCTGTCTAATTAATTCGTTAATAATAAACGTTTAATATTTATTCAATAATATTTTAACATTATTTTTTACATTCCTAGAGTAGATTACATTTCGAAATTATTCAAATTTGTATTCGTAATCAACCGAGTGATTAAATAGTACTTCAAAGGTATTATTTAACAATTTGTTGGGTTTTGGTAAACATAATAAAACTTTTGTGTTTGTTATAAATTTATTTTTAATCATAAACATATTTGAACAAATTAAAATCGTGGGTTATATAAATGTCATGTTTTATTGAAATTATATATTTATTTGATCTTGTACTATAAAAAGTTTATTATTTAGCATATACAGTATGTAATCGTAATTACAGAGCACAGGTAAAATAAACTGGTTTAGCAAGATGACGGTCACAGCGGAATGAATTGATTCAAATTAAAACGTACCAAGAAAAACAATATTAATATGCATTACGAATTCATATCATGTCGTAATAATTAGTATCTTAGTTTTTTTTTCAAACACCCATATAAAAATATTTTTCAGGTTTTAAAGCGCCGCTCTTTGCAAAACTCTCTTTAAAGGTTATATTTGACCATGTTTGAGATTTAGTTTATAAACCACGATTTTCATAGTGATATATTGTGTTATTATTGGATTATAATAATGATTAGTCAGTGTGATTTATAGGTAGCCTCTAAGTATATAATATGTTATATATATATTTAATACAGATGCGCACGAGGAATACGAATCACATCAATATTCTTACTATTTTCAAACTTAGCTAAACGCTTGTGTAATGAAAGTTAGATTAATTTGATAGTCTTCTGGAACGAGGTTCCTATCCTCGATTACTAGATCACTAGTTGAGTGCCTCAACCACTAGACCACAAGCACGTCAATATAAAAATATTATTTCTACGCGGTTTATCTATAATATTAAATAAGAAGAAGAAAATTTGTATCTTCTTTTCAAAATAACAAAAGGGTCTTACTATGCTTTTGTATGCATTCGCAACTGATCTAAATCCTTACTTCGCTAAAGCGAATTCGTATTATTTTCGCATTACGGCGGAGATCTGATCCCTAACTCGAAGTATTAGCGGGGTACTACTATGTACCTACATCGATAATGTTTTAACGTGTTTTCGTAATACATTGTTTTTGAGTTTGCATTCGTTTTATTGCCGAAGAATATTTAAAAAAATATTAGTCCATATTATATCATAGAAAAGTATCGTTAATAAATGTATTGTATTTTTAAATACTTAATTCACATTATAAAAAAAATGTAAAATGTCAAATAAAAAAACTGTAAAAAGTTTATTTAGTAGAGATGTAAATTATACGTTTACTCAACAACACCGATCAATTGATCAATAATTCTATGTATTTTGATTATTAAAAATGAGTTTCTATGATAAAATTAAAAAAAAAAAGATTTAATTGAAATGATTACGTCGTCCAAATCCACCAGTATTGTACTACTTATGACTGACATGCGCTGGTCTGTGTCAGGCCTACATTCCAACAACGTTTATTATTTTCTTCAGTGATGTATCTCAAGTTCCAGCGAACTAATTTTGAAAATCAAATGCCATGTTTTTTCTTTCGTCGATCCAAACAAACAAAATAATCCAGGAAAAAAAATATTAAAAAAACATCTTAGTAAAAACTATACTCCCACGAGTCTTGTTATTAAATCAAAATACAATTTGATATGAAAAAATAAATATTTGTAGAAGTTCAATTTAGAAAGCGCGTGCTCAGTATATACTCTATTTTTTTATAATCCCGACATGCCTCGCGTTAGGGCAATATTCACGTCAATCGTGGAGCAGGTGTTATGCGGGTTAAGGAATCTTTGAAGGGGTCTATTGAACGACCATCCAACAGAACAAACTCTTCATATTCTTTTGACATTGTGATATCTTGTAATAGACCAGAGCATATAGCACCTGCGACACAAGACCACAAGACACAAGACTCAAGACACAAGACACAAGCAGAGCACTTTCCATTAAAATACCCGTAGAAAAGGCTGAAATTGAAAGTATCAATAGAAAATTGAGTATTTTTCATCAAATACAGTGGAGCGTCAGCTCACTGCCAAACTGGCGACTGAAGCATTTTGATAGTTATCCCACTCTATGTATATTTTTCATTTTCATTTTTTTAATATATGTTAAAAGAGAAAAATAATCTTTTATTTTTACTAAATGCTTTGTTATAACTCAAAGGAAATTAAAATTAAATATTTGAACGTTCCTAAAGCAACTTAATAAGACAACTCAGACATGTAATTAAATCGAGTTTTGCTGAAAAAGTGGAAAACATTGTTAAGTTTCTTTGGCAAAATTTTAACTCGAGTTAGGATTGAAATATTAGTATAAGCTTTAAAACTCATTTAACGTTTTAATACTTTAAGAATTTTTTTATTGTAATTTATAATTCTAAGAACTTTATTTGACATATTGCTATGTCTTTATATCTTAGTTTTATGTGTAAAAAATATTAGCAACAATAATATGTCCAAGGAAGTAATATATTTTTTAAAAATAGAAAACACATTATTATTGTGCAGTTACAGTTTTTCAGAACATAGTTTTATAGTACTTTAATACAAATTAAATTAATCAACTAGACAGGTAAAAAAATAACATTAATTTATCGATTTGCTAATAAAAAGGTGATTTTTAAAAAGCACAAGAGCTAGTCTCTTTTTTGGAGAGGTAAGCGATTATAAAATATGTAATTTAGTAATGTACAATGTTTAATTAACTCATTAAAAAATTTAAATAAATAATAAAAAAAATCATTTTGAAAGAAATGCAGCATATAAATTCAAAAATTTGTCGTCAACCTACTGGTAGATAAAGCGTTTCCTCGGATAGACAAAGGTTCGGTAGCAACTAAAATAGTATTTCTTAAATTGATTAGTTCTGTATGTCTTTCTAGTTGATTCTCTTAATTTGTATTAATATTGCCTAATTGGTGAGATGGAAGGATTTTTCAACATAGTTCATTTAACATATAATAATTAATATATTTTTAAAATTTAGAGCAGTAATTAATTATCTTAATTTGTTTTTCAGAACGTTGGCTCAGGAAAGTCTACCACTCTTAGATTGAACGACGGGACCGATATTCCGGTGCTGGGCCTTGGCACTTGGCTGGTGAGTAGTCTCGTACTTTAATTTACGCGGAATGAGGAAACAATGCCTCTAAACAAAGGCAGACTTCTGCTGGTGGTTTTAATGTTGTACGATTGTGAGGTAGATATCGTCAAGGTTTATGGAATGGCGGAGACCAATCATAACTCGCCATCAGAATACTAATAACTATATCGATTGGGAATTACTTACTGATATACAAGACAATAAATTATATTATATTTCTCACGGTTTCATTGACGGACTATCTGTAAAAGATTTGATTTGAAAAAAATGCAATAAACAAGTGATATTGCTATAAAACTTTAATATATAAAATGTGTGTTTATGAAAGTTATTAAAAATTAAAATATATTTTAAGTCTTTTAACATTTCGTATTGTATTTAAAATCAGTTTATTGTAACTAATTTTTCACTTTGAACAACACTTTATGCATTATTACAGATGCGTTTCATCTGATCCCTGGCTATCTCACTAGATCGGGGTCTTGTATTATTTACAATAAGTTAGTACAATAACCCATTAGGTATATGCGGACGTGACAATAAACAAGATATATTCAAATACAATACAAATCATCTTAGGTAACAGTGAACATGTAAAAATAAGTAGATAAATAATAAATTTATTTATTTAAAAAATATCCTTACAGACTGATTAGTGAACAGGTATGGCGAATATTATTTATAAAAAATTACGTAACGATATTAATAACATAAATTAATAAAAATGATAATGTTAATAATTCATTATATAACTGCTTCTTTTACACAGGAACTAAAAGAAAATATCATATTACGATTATTTATATGTAATACATATAAAAAATAACAGTAAAATTTGACAGTTCAGATATAAAAATATGTAGAAATAGTAAAAGGATTTAGAAAAAGTAAAGAAAAAATGCATATATAGCGAAAATAAAACATACCTACTCGTATAACTATTTTTACGAATAAATTTAACTAAAATTTTCAAAAAAAGAAAAACAACAATCATCCTTGGTTGTATAAAGCATACAGCAACATGAAATATGCATAAAGAAACATTGAGAAATATTAAATAATAATAATAATAATATAAGAAAGAGACGAAAAACTGAAAGGATAGCAAATGCATTACATTATATTAAAATGTTATATATTAATAAAAATTTACAAAATTGATTTTATATGTATATATTTATAATTAATACATTAAATTAGTATTTAATTAAATTAATGACTTTGTTGAACACCACCTGGCAGATGACGTTATTTCTCTGGTTATTTTAATTATTTAAGTGTGTAAACGTAGAAAAAATTCCAAGAATTACAGAAATTGTAACTATAGTTATATTAAACCATTTTTTAATTTTCTTTTAATAAAATAAAGAAATAAGTGCCTAATAATATAAGTATGTACACATTTTATTTTTGTGTTCATGAATATAGATAAAAATAAATCGTTTAAATTCTCAGAGAATCCTTTAATCTGCTGAAAGAGATTTCTGATCTTCCTTACATCAGTAATTACCCCAAGGAATCAGCCGGTAGTCTGACGTCCTCCACAGCCTCCAGGAAGGGTAAATAAGATGAACTAACGTTTACCGTTTAAACATTTGAGACTCTCCCGGCTCCTTATTATCGAGCAAACAGTGAAACGAAGCATTGTAAAGACATCTTTGTATTTTCAAGCTTTTATTTCTTTCGAATAGCAGGGATTAACTCACCACCTCCCATACGTTCAAAAATACACATACTCGTTCAACAAAAGCGTAAAAGAGATATCGCTGTGTGAGGGTCCATGTACATAAAAAAGGACATTATTTTGAAAAGTCACAGAAAACAAAGTCTCCGGAATTAATAAAACAACAAAAAGAGCAGCATGTGTCGTGTCGTGTTTTCAATTTTAAGGACCATTAACAATTCGCGATAAAACAAATAAACAGAAAATACAATAAGTATATTATGGTAGACAACATGAGATGTGTCGTCTGAAAGAATCGACAAAAACACTGAAAATATAAATAATATTTTTTTACACATCATTGAAAGGTTTACCAAAATACCTGATTTATAATTAGGAATTTCGTAAACCAACATTTTGTAATTCGAAATATAAAACTCGATGTTTAATAGCAACATTGCTTTGACACGGTCAATGTTCTCCCAACTTTTATCGGTGATGCAACCGATTACACTCCGTCTATCGTCAATCGACCGATAGTATATTTTCCACAATTCATGAAACATCTTCCGCTTCATCTGCCATTATTGCAGAATGGCGGAAACAACAAGGACGTGCAGGAAGCTGTGGAAGTGGCTATCGCCGCCGGCTACCGCCACGTCGACACTGCTGCCATCTACGACACGGAAAAGCAGGTCGGCCGGGGAATCAAGACCAAGATCGATGATGGAACCATCAAACGAGATGACATTTACGTCACTACCAAGGTATTTCTATTGTAAACAATTTGTCTTTTTTACGTGCTTTTGAACTAAAGTAAATTTAACAAAACGATTATATGACAACTGTTATTTATACAACTGTCTTGTGCAGCTGTGTAGTCTATGTCATAACTTATTACTCTACAGCTTAATGTAATTTAAAGTAACCTATTTTAAAGGAATGTAAGCTATCGTGCTGTAACGTATATTAATCTACTTAATATTCTATTATTTTGTGTGCACTTGTCAATATTTGCGGATGTTCATACATGCCATATATCACACCTTGTGTGCAAATGCTTCATGTGCAACTGTCCTGTATGCAGTTATCTGATCACAGAATGAGCGATTGGTAACAAAAATGCGAGGTTCCTACCCAATTGACTCCCGGCCCTGACCACAAAACGTCGCGTTGCTCAAAAATTAAAACAGAAAAAGAGATAGAAAAAAAACAAATGTTACAAGACTCGTTTTGACGATATATTAACAATATAATATTAAGAATATGTTAGAAACATTCTATCTAAATTCTGATCAAAGTATACCTATATTTTTATAACTGATATATCAGTTTTTTTGGGTGAATGCATATAACTCAGCGTCCTTTATCGACCTATGTATTATTATGCCTCATGTTATGGAAGTTTTTTTATTATGATTATGATGTAGAAAGTAATGGTTTCTGATAAATTATATAAATGGACTTCATAGGCAATAAAACAAAATACTGCAAATAGTTAACAATTCATTCCACCTACCTGACGCCAACTGAAACAGTATATTGCTTAATGCATTCATTTAATATCAATAACATAACAATGCTCAATGTGTATCTATATTAAAACATAGGCTCGCTAAGGGCGAGATAAATTACATTAAAAAACACAACAATCCTCAACATCTCAAAATACATTCATCCAGTGAGAATAATAATAGGACAAATTCGACTCATTTGTAACGAATTAAAATTATGTAACGTCTTTTATAACGTCACTGAAGGATCATAAAAAAAATCAAACGTCAATGTTATTTTGTTGCTATTTTTTAATGTATAAAAAATAATCAACAATTATTTATGTTATTAATTCGATACTTTAATTGTGGTTGTGAAATTTGTGTTCGATGATGATTTTATGAGCAATCACTGATACACTAATGTGAATTATGTATCGGTATTTAGGAGATTTTTCTCCCTTGATACTAAATTGAAAGAAGTTTTGCAAGGAGCAGCTGCTGAATTTTATATAGAAATTATCTTAATTCGTATCAATTTAAATGTTTTTAAATCTCATCTTACAGCTTTGGAATAACAAACACCGTGAAGAGCAGGTGGTGCCAGCTCTCAAGCAGTCCCTGGAGAACCTCGGCCTGGACTACGTCGACCTTTACCTAATTCATTGGCCAATAAGCGAGGATGTGAGTATGAGTCATACAATTTATGGTTATTATGAACAACCTTTATTATAAAGGTGTTTGTTTACTTCTAATAAAGATGAAGATAAAGCACAAATTTTGATAAAATAGATTTATTATGGGTATGCATGTAAATTTAATTTAGAAGCTTATTATGTTTTGAAGGTACATAACAGTTCAGAAATATCATAATATACTATTTGTACGAATCAATGAAAATCAATGACTAAAAGGTATTTTTACAAAACCTATATCAAATATAATGGAGTATAAAATTTTTTACTTATTATCTTAAATTATTTACTATTTTCAGGGCTGGTACCCTCAATCTTGTGATAATTTGGTAGAGTAGAATAAAACAGTTTAGAGATGCGTTTATGTCAAGAAGTTTCAAGATATATGAGGTAAATGGTTGCAATAAAGTGCAGGTTGCCAGTAACTAGTAAGGATGGTGTGGACAACTTAGTACCTAAAGTAGAAGCTCGGCTACTCCGCCGGGCGAGCTTTCATTGTCATTTTTTTCTGCATCATACATATATTTTCCACAAAATAACACAATTTATTGTGTATATACATTTTCTAGAACTTTTCGGTAAATAATCGCAGAAAAGGATTCTTGGGGCTCTTTAGAACATTTAATATTTTTAGCAGGTTTTAATTCATACTCGTTTGAAACGAATTCATAAAATCATTCATGCGATAATGAATATATTGGATCATTCATGCGATAAAATATGCATTGAATCATTCATGCGATAATTTTATCACATAAATGATTGAATAAACAATTTATCGCACATTTGTTCATTGAATCATTCATGCAATAAATGTGTTGAATCATTCATTTATTAATTCTCTTAATTACGATAAGTAAGGAGTTGTTGGATAGATTTTCAAATGCCAAGGACTACTATTTACTAATTCTCTACATGACAATGAGTTAGGAGTTGTTACGTAGATAGATCTTCAAATGCCAAGTACGACAACATGTGTTATATAGATCAGAAAATGGTAATATCCAACGTAAAATAAAATATGTTTTTTTCTTAGTAAATTTTTACGGCTGTTATATAAATATATTAAACATCTTTTTTTTACATACTTCTGCCATCAAAAATGAATATTATTTTGTAGGCGAAGGGGCACTTTGACGACACCGACTACATTGACACCTGGAAGGGGATGGAAGAGGCTAAGCGCTCGGGGCTGACTAAGTCCATCGGAGTGTCCAACTTCAACATTTCTCAGCTGGAAAGGCTTCTTAAATCAACAAAAACAACTCCAGTCGTGAACCAAGTGGAGGTAAGTCCACTTTATGTATTTTTGTGCCTCCGGATCGTCCTTACATTTTGTTGGCAGACTTGGGACTGCACTCCAAATGATTTATTTCCTAAGGGCGAGACTCGCCATTGACCACTCAATAAAAGTAATAAAAGTTCGGATTAAAAAGAAAATAGGAATTCCGAAATCAAGAATCAGAACATTTCATGATTCAAGTACCGTTTTTTCTTACACGTATTCATTCCTTATGAAGATCATTAATAATATTAACATGAATTAATTTTGCTGAGATAATTTTTGTACACTATTAGATTATTATTTTTTTAACATTTATATCTTGCCAAATATGTTCAAAATGTACGTAGCGACGTTACTGTGAAATATATACTTAAAAAATCAGAGTGTGTACCTTGTGCAAACGAAAAATGTTTTATTTTATGCCAGACTGAGAATGAAAAATATCCGTCCGTGGTTAATTATTTTTTTCTTTGATAATCGAGGATAAAATAAAATCAAACAGTCCGAAATTTTAATTCTAATTTCTAGAACCGAAGCTATAACAGATGTAACTTTATTATAGTTATAGATTATTTAACTTTATTTATTAACACCACTTAATGAGTAATTTAAAACATCATTCCCTTCATCAGGATGTCGGTATAACCAACAAAAAAAAAAGATTTAAATTTTTTTTATCTAAAATAATGAATTAATACGTTTTTTTAACATAAATAACAGAATAATGTGACATGTTTTTTTTGGTATGTTAATCGAACATCCTGAAGAAGGAAATGATGTTTACCGAAACTGATTGATATTTTAAATGACTCATTAAATGTTTATAATAAACAAAGTTAAATAATCTATAAAAATGAACATAATGAACCATAAAGTACAGTTTGAAAATATTAAAATCCGCTATTTTCTCTAACCTTTTAATAAATATAATATATTATATTTAATGACAAGAGAAGTGAGAAAAGGCAGTATCATATGAGCTGGTTCAAGGTTAAATTAGTTGGGAGTGACTTAAGTGCTACCGGCCAGATACAAACGCTTGGGTATATTGCCGCATAAAATGAATCTGCTTGGGCTAATAATAATCGGCTAATAATATTAAACACATTAAAAGGTAAGAATGACTACTGCGCTCTCTATGCTATAAAGTTCTCAAACCGAATAGCTTAAAAAGAAAACTGAATATTTCTGTTATATGAAGTTGGAACACAATTTACACTGAGCAGGCAGGTGACACTAATGGTCTCTTTTATTGCAAGATGGCGATGAGTTTGAAAAGGCGAATATGAGGAGAATATAACAGACAACAAAGGAAATGAGATATCACAAGAATGTAAATGAGTCAGATACTGATAGTATTGTAGTATCAATATATCGGTATTTATTGTCTTGCAAAATAAAAATCAAATATAAAACGACATATTTATACTTTTCTGTGACTAAAGAAATATTAGGAAACAATGATTTTAACTGAAACATCATAATAAAACATATTTTATTACGTAATCGCAATTTCAGAACATTGTTCTGTGATACTAAAGTAAATTTCATTAATGATTAATAGAATAATGTACGGAAAAAAAATATCAAAAAATATTTTATTTAATAATTCAGTACTATCTTATCCGAGGAAATGCTTTACTATTCAACATTTCAACACGTTAATAATTAAAATTTTGGGACTTATATTCTTTAGTCTTTATAAATGGTAGATCTACTCTTTCATTTTGAAAAGTAATCAACTTTATATTGCAATTAATCGCAAAAACCTTTGAGTAATATACGCTAGGTTACGCAAGAATTAAATTAATCCATTTTATTAAATATGTAAAATCTTCGATACAACATATACTTACATTTTTTCATATCCCGGTGGAAACGAAATATTTTTTGAAACACTGATTAATTTAATTTGTTTGACATCACAGAACTGTCCTGAAATTGCAACTGTTTTTCCATTAAAATCTATAAACAGTGCATAGATGGGGAACTGAGGATGAGGCCAATATCAGTTTAACAGAATACGAATGGACATTTTTATTATATCAGGAGTGAATTCTTAAAAGTGATTAACTCCAAATTTTATTTTCTTTTACTTGCAATGCGTAAATATGTTATTTTCAAATCTAGCCAAATTCAACCTCAAACCATTTTAAATAACCTTCTAAATATAAAACTAATTTTCAATAGTGGATCAATATAAATAGCACGTTTATTTTCAAACAGCACCAAATACATTTCAACCAATTACCTACCTCAATGCAAAGGCAGACATTACTTTGTTAAATCTCATACATTATGAAGGTGATTTTTCTCTGGCAAAAAAGTGAATTTATCATAAAATCCTTCAATAATCCATTTTCTCACTTTCTGGTAAAACAGATTTGAATAAATTTAAATATTACCTCCAGATATTTGTAACCGTAATCAAATAAACAGATTTCTTTTGAGGAAAATTTTAAGAGAAGCAACGCTGGCTCACTATACAACAGGGCTGTTTTATTTTAACATGTTTAATGACTTGCTGGCACTGATAATGTAATGTGGAAAAAAAAATGGTCGATAAGATTACTTCTAGTACGTCATACTAAATATTAGATGTAAGAACCAGTTTTGAAACTAGTTTATTGATTTTTATCTGTTGCAATGTACCCCGTGGACAAATTAATCAAAAGAGAGACTTAATTATAAAAAAAACTGTAAAATTCTGTTGTTTTTTTATTATCAACGCGAAGCTAAATATAATATAACAAATAATCTGTAACCTCAATAATTATATAATTGAGACCGTTTAGTCGATGACAGCAAAATTAAATGCATAGACATGTGACAGTGTAAAAAGAGAACGCACACTTTTTGCAACTTTTGGCATAAAATATCGATTAGAAATGCAAACAGTTGTAAAACTTTGTGTTATTTCAAGTCTTCGGTTTGTGTTGGTTCTAGATAAACTAGGCTGCGTAGGCTGCTGGAAAATATTCACTGATATTAAAATATTTCATTGTAATTTTAATTATGGCGTCAAATTTATTTTCACATTTTTAAATTTCTATTCACAAAACTATCACTTATAAGATTTCACGTTCTTAACTAGTTTAATATGTTTTTTTAGATGTTTTAAAATAAACTCACTGCTTCTTCTATGCTAGTAGGTCTTTTTGTCTATTCTTTCCTCATATTGTACTTAAAAATATATTTATAACACTTTTTATTACGGTCATTAGCGACGTGTTGATAATCTGTTTTATTAAAATTAAAATACAAACATAATAATTTCGTGCGGAACCCACTAATCAATTATTTTCTAATTATATTGTTTTCAACTGTCATTATTTTATTATTACAACACTTACATATTTTTATTGTAGCATTTCTCGATCTGTTGAATGCGCGTTCACTTCGTTGTCAACTTTAGTAAGATGCCATCAACCCTTTCGTCTTTGTGACTCGTGTTTTAACTCCTAAACTTTTCAACTAACCCTTCATTATATGTGCAAAGAAGATTAGTTCCGTGTTTCTTTTAGATTTATATAAACAATAATGACAAGTACTTCTTTTTTCATATTCATTTCACAACGCAAAAAGTGTCTTGAAAGAAAGAGACCATATTCAGAGCCGTAAGAAATGTTTTTTTCGAGATATTTTATACTTTTGAAAGTAGCAAAATTAACTTTGTGATGTGTATAGAAATATGAGAGATTTTTATTTTAAATTCCAGTTAGCAATGTTTTCCGACCACGCTAATATTTATATCAATATTATCTTTAAAAAATTGGCAAATTTTTATAATGATAAGATTTTTTTTTATCCAAATTTCCGAATCAAAATACTCAAATATCTCTTTTCATAAGGAAAATGGTGATTTAAAAATCCGTTTCCTTTATTATTCGGGAAGAAAGCCTCGGGGGAGAGGTTTTAAAGCGCGTCTTTGAACTCCTCCCGGGTGAGATTTACCACACACTGAAACTTTGGACTCGGAGCTCGGATCACAGACGACGGTCGGGAAACATTTTGAAAACAGGAAAGGCGAATGACCATAACAATTCTGAATGGGTAACTACAAAGAAAACATCTCGCCCTCCTGAACAATCTGAGATCCCAACAAAGAAATATTTTAAATTTCATAAAAACATTGCAGTTTTTTTCATGTGGAATTTTAGATAACGGATTTCAAGTCACCGTAATCGCCACACACGAAGTTGTACCGACGAAAATAATACAACTTTCCATTAAATATTGACATATTAATACAAATCAAATCTTTCAAGAAAATCTATCTTATCACCGGGACCCGAACGCAGACCTTTTTATTATCGGTAGACCTTGATTTTTTTCCAGATAAAAGCGACAATTTTTTTATTTCAGATGATAAACTAAAAAAAGATATGTAGACATAAGAATTTTTAGAATACTATAGCATAATTGGTCAAGCGACTCTAGAATATTTCGTGTTCGAGTCCTGGTGGTTACAATATTTTTTGATAGATATTTCTGTGTATCTTTCTAAGTAAATTCTCTGTTTTGTTTTAATTACCAAAGAACTACATTTTGAAAAATCACAACTTCTGAAATAATATATGATTTCGTTTAAAATTTATCACAGATTTTTTATTATAAATTATGTATGCTGTTTTAATGCGCTAATATACACTACGTTCATAAATAATCATTGAACAAAGTCGTATGATTAAGTATAGTCATCCTTTGAAGGGTGGATCGCCTGTTTAAAAGAAGAAGTATGGTCATCTAGTATACACGTTGGTACAAGCAATGGATACAAGTTATGCATTGCATTTTGAATTCCATATAGTGGTGTATGCGAGAAAATATAAAATTATGATCATCTTAAATTCAAATACAATTATTAGCATTCTTCTCTGGTTTAGCAGTAAGACATTTGATCAATTCGTCGCGGCTACGAGACTCTTCTCGTGAGTTGGTCCTATTTTCCTTATTTTATTGGCTTGACATGTACGCCGAGTACAAATTTCGATGTTTTTTAAATATTATATTGTGCAAAGTATAAAATTAAAATGTCCTTAATAATAGTGTAGAAGAATAATAAAATTACATACGTATGTATGTAATATATATTTAAAAGTGAATGTATAATAATTGTATTGTTATATATCGTTAAGGGTGCGTGTACAGTGAAGCTTTATTTCTCAAAATATACAGCTATGTACAGTTTATTTCACAGTACTGACTGCACGCTGCTGGATGAAACTACGCTCTTGAAATTTGCGTAAACGGAGCACGCCATTTGTAGTCTATTGTATTTTGTACGCAGAGCAAAATGTGGAATCGATGTATACTGATTTTTACCACTAAATCTGAGAGACTCGAGAGCAAAGTTCCATCCGCGTACACGCACCCTAATAGGCAGAGATTTATCACTTTTCGCTAGCTAATAATACCAATTCACTGATTTATTATCATTATTAATGGACCACACAAATGGTTCTTGATTTTCCGCACCAAGCAGTGGGTTATCAGCGTATAAATGGTCAAAAAACAAATTTTGAAGAATTATTTTTATTATTTTATTTATTATCTTTGTTTTATTAACCACTAAATTGAGTTTAAATACATCTACCGGTTTCAAAAAATACCATTTTCTTCTTTAAAACCGGTAGATGTATTTAAACTCAATTTAGTGGTTAATAAAACAAAGATAATAAATAAAAATATGAATTTTAACCACAAAGTTAATATTGCTAATTTTAAAAGTATAATTAATTTTTTACTAACACAGTATGTATAATACTTACATATAAATTATTTAAAATACACTTTAATTAATATAATACAAAAGTACTATACCATAAGAACTGTGTACCTCGGTTCTTTAATAACGAACAGTGGAGGATGTGAAGTCGAAATTAAAAGGAAAAATGCCATGAACCGATCAGCGGTGGACAAACTGAAGAAAATTTAACAAGGCAAAAACATCACCAGGCCCACTAACGTGATTATTGTCACTTGATCACAACACTTTTCACATGGATCTGAAACATGGATACTGAGACGAGACAGAAACGAGTGCGGAAAGAAGAACAGAGAATAAAGAACAGAAACTAGAGCGCATTGGAATCCCAAGGACAAAACAAACGTAAACCTCTGTTTTCCACAACACAAATACTTCGGACATGTCACAAGACGTACAGAAGTAGTGAAGAGACTGGTGGTACAAGGCAGAATCAAGAGAAAAGATTGCTAACTAGATGGACTAACTAGTCTGCAACTAGAACACTGGTTCAGGAAGCAGTCAGGAATGTTAGTAGAATAGTTTTGGTTGTGGTGTTGTCATTATCATAGCGATCACTACTGCTCTCAAAAGCATAACGACTCTATTTTCTGGGTCACCCTCGCGAGTTACTAAGAAGATACATCTTAAGTCGTTCCTCTGGCGTGTCCATCTCACCTTCACTGCGATTTTTCTACGTATAAAAGTAAGAGTCCATGCCGAGGATGTTTCTTATGTCGGTACTTTTCACTCGGTTCAATAATGGTCGGCAGCCTAGATTCTTGATTTCCCTCTCTCCGTTACGATCTATATTTGGTGACCGCATATTAAAGTGGGCATATACACAATTTTAAAAACAGTCAGTTTGGTCTTACTTAATTTTTGATTAACTCGGAATTCTATATCACCGCACATAAAGGTAACCACCAACAGCCTCGATTCGTAGGAGTTATCAACAATTTGTTATTGAATTGAATTGTTTAATCCGGAATTGAATAAATCTGTAACATAAATAGGTGTAATAAATAATTGATTTTATAATAATTTTTAAAAAAATTCACGGTTGTATTTTTAATGTCAGTCTCACCACTGGTAATACTCATTTAATTTAAATAAATTCTATTTATGCACCGCTTTTGTGAATGCACGGACTCTTCCCCGTTAAACCCGCACACACACCCACGGTTACAATATCCAGAGTTGGGGTAGTGGGGGCGGGTGAGTGAGCCTTGCGAGTGAGGCGGAAAATCTCTACCCACTTGCAGCACAGCTTAGAAATATAATTTGGTTCCTTTGGATGAAATATTCGATGCAGTTTCGTACGAGCGCGGCTTCGGGCAGTCTGTCCCGAGCACGTAATGCAATTGATTGCGAATCCTCGAGAGGATCGTCACGGACTTTTATCGGGATACCGCCGCTCTGGGATGCCGCACTGGGAAGCTGAACTAGGGAAGTATGCATAATACATGTTGTCTCTCGCGGGCCTTCGTCTCGTGCTCATAAACACGAGCTGCGGCAGCACGGGCTTATGGAGATGACATGGTAAGCCTCCGGTGAATACCTCGTCGGCCCCGGAGTTTATTAAGGACACGATATTCCGACTTATAAGCGGCTTTCCTCACGTAAATATATTTCGCAAACACCCCGAGCTTATCGAATGTTACGGGGGGAGATTTATGAGCTCAAACAGCAGCATATTTTCGGAGCTCCAATTAATTTATTCGTCGTGTTCGGCTCCGAATTTATTCTTGCTAGGCTACACGGTTAAGCCATTAAGGGTAGAAGAATAGAAGCAGAACTAATGTATTTCACTTCCTCAAGTTATCCATAAATTAGAGAAAGTCTTCAGATGTTTTGATAGATATTTTTTCGAGTTCTTTATTTTTCCGAATACCTGTATCTCTGATTGTGTATATTATTGTCGAACCCGCAACATTAAGGTATTAGATCTAGATATCTGAGCAAACAATAAATCCGTGCATTACTGAAAATTCCGGGAAATAAATTACATAATCCATATCTTCTAAGAGACCTCATAAAGTTTTAGTAATTATAACATGGATTAGCATAACCCACGGTTAGAGTTTTTAATTCTGATAGTACGTGCAACGTCATACGATTGCTGACAAATATTTTTCTTATTTGCATGCATCAATTTGTTTGTTCAATCCGCATAACAATCTTACGAACTAAATATTTCCCTACTGAAGCTGTTGGCACCTTGTACTAATTCTATATAATAACTAATAAATAATGGTGCATTCCAACGTCATTTCGTAGTTCGTGTGGTGATCTATGACATAATGTTCGTCAGTTACCTAAACAGCGTGTGTCAAGCAAGCGAGTTTGCATATTTTGGATTATTAATACCAATAATATTGAAATATTAAATGTTGAAACATATTTTTTTCTGTTAAAAAAGTAAGTAGCCAAGAATTTAAATATAAGTTTTATAAGTTGTTAAAAATTATTTTCTAAAATTAAAATGTGTAGAATTGCTTTAAAAATTATAATAATTTTCTCACATATTTTTAATTAACTAACTTACCATCACGAGAGAATAGAGCGGCACACTCAACACACAATTCTCGCCTCATCCACATTCATGCATCTTCTTACACGAGCTCGCTGATTGTTAAGACTTCTAACAGAACAATCCTCCAGTATCTGGTTTACCTGGTCGTGCCAAGTCTTTCGCAGACGTCCTCTATTTCTGATGCAATCAACACTTGCGTCATATATCTTTCTTACTATTCTCTCCTCATTCGACGATTCCATATGACTAAACCACCTAAGTGATACTTTCTTAATCTTACTAATTATATTAAAATCAGCTAGTATATCTAAGTAGGTATTCTTAGTAAGCATCGTCGGTAATAGTGTAACCTAAGTTTATGCTTACTGTACGCCACTGGTAGATAGGTATGTGTGAAATAATAGATGTCTCACTGTAAAATGAAATGAACTCATACAGCAGACATCTGACATGATTGTAAAAAAATAGTGGTCTGAATCCTTGTCTTCCCATGTGTTGTAATATGAACAGAAATTCTGGTAATATGGTGCTGACGGCACATGTTCTGCATAACGTGGACGACCTCAAAACGAACCCTTCGATCATACAGGAGTTAACACTTCTCTTGGTCAATAAAGGTCACTTGCATGTCTCCTATTTTTCTCCGTACAACGTTATTCGTTGCCATATAATTTGATGACTAACATCGTAATTTGACGGTTTTAGGACGATGTCTTGAGCTCCTTAATCTCTTGATCCCCCTCTAGTTCCACTGATGACTGCATTCGTCCGACGATTGTCCGTCCTCCGAGCGATATTCCCATTTTATTTTCTTGGCGAATTCAATTATGTATATCAAATTTTTTTTAAATATAAATACTATTGTAATTTGTTCTCTTATTTACGCGTTTTATTCGTTCTATTCGTGTGATGCCCAATATACATCTAATACGTTATATTAAATTTGCGGCCTCGTGAAAGCGCCGCCCTAAAACTTTGCTTAACTTGACTATCGGTTAGGGACAGCCCTGGTTAACATGACTTTACTCACCATAGTTTGATCAGTCACTAGATAATTCTTAACTCTCTAACATTCTTTTGTCTAACACTAATCGCTTGAAAGGATAAATAAGGAGGTAATTTTCAAAAGTAGTTAAATCCAAATTTAATATTTTTTTAAATTAAAGTGATAGACCACTCTTTTAAGAGTGGTTGATGTCATGTGATTTATAAAAATATAATTAAATTCATTATCAAATCGTTTTAAACACTTTCAAAATATCAGACTAATTTTCAATAGTGGACAATTGTAAACAGAATTATTTTCAAACAGCACTAAATCCATTTCAACCAATAACTTCAACGCAAAGGCATACATTTTGAAGGTGATTGGAGAGACCGCGTGTTTGTTAATTGGTTGAAAACTTTAAAAAATATAGTGAAATCTCAAAATCATTAAATATCCCATTTTCTCACTTTGTCATCAATTTTGAAAAATACTACCTGAATTATGGCCCTGGACACAGTAATGATTCGAAAAATATATTCCATTACAATAATCTAGTGTTATTTTATTGTTACATCCTTAAAATTATAATCGCGCTTACATACATACGTACATCCTGTAAACCGCATCGGGGATGATTTCAAACTGACATAATAGGTATCCAGGTACATTTCCCCCCAATATTTAGCATACCTGTAGCGGCAACTTTATGGTTCGGCGAGACAAAGTCGAGAGATGTTTTAAGCCTAATGTATGTATACGACTATATGGAAGGGACGTGAGCTGAATTTAAAATTGCCCTGAAATATTTCGCCCCAGTCTAGAATCTGGAGTTGAAACCAAACATATTTGCGGATTTCGTTTCATGCTACAAATATTAAATAACTAAAAATGAAAAGTGATGTTTATTAATAATAATAATTATTTTTCATATTTATTAATATTAAATAAAAAACTGCAATGTTATTCTCATATTTTATTTACACAAAATGGAGTTTAACGATGCGGATTTTACGTTTTATAAACAAAATCGTCTAAATGCCGTCCATTTCTCTCAAAACACTCTTGCAATCGGACTCTTAAATTTGCGAACACGCGAGAGCAAAGCGTCGGTTCAATGGCAGCAACTTCACGGCGGGTATTTTCTTGTAGGGCCTGAATTGTTCAAAGATTTTTACTCTCGACTTAAGATATCTCCGCAAAAAGAAGTCGCACGGTGTAAGGTCCGGTGACCGAGGTGCCCAGGGTATGTCTCCGTACTTGATGATTAATTTATTGGGAAAAATTCCCCTCAGCTTCTCCATTGAAACTTTAGCTGTGTGTGGAGTGACCCCGTCTTGCTGAAATTGTGTTTTGTTATTGAACCTGGGAAACAGCTGCAGTTGTGGTACGAAAAACTCGTCGATCATTCGGCAATACTTGCCGGTTAAAAAAATAAGGACCAATTATCCCTCGGGCAGAAATTGCACATCACACTGTCGTTTTTGGACAATGCTAACGTTTTTGATGGCATTCCCTTGGGTTGTCGGGTAACCAGTATCTCATATTTTGTTTATTAACATAGCCATTGATATGAAAATGTGCTTCGTCGGTAAACAATATGTTTCCAAGCGTTCGTGCTGTTCCAAAACGTTCCAACATTGTTCTCGCTAAGGTTTTACGTAAATAATAGTCATTTTCGTTGAGAAACTACGATTTGCAGTTTGTATGGGTGAAACTGTTGATATTTTTATTCCAGTATAGGCTGCAATCTTCCTTATCGATTTACGTGGATTGCACATAATTTCACGTCGAACTTGAGCCACATGTTTTGGCGTTGATGGTCCCGAAGGAGTGTAGTCAACCATTGTCCCTTCTTGTCTGAACTTTTGAACACAACACCAGATAAGTTGCGTGCTCGGCCTATCACTTACTCGTCGAATATTAAAGTGAGTACAAAAAGCGCGACGCGCACGAATCAATGAATCACCGCACTTTAAATATTGCTCAACCGCGAACGCACGGTATGCTTCCGACCAGTGACTCATTGCGACTAAAAATTCAGTAAATCATGCGCGTCGAACAATACCCCTCCCACTTACCTCACCCTAATGGTTTACGAGCAATTACAATTTAATCTTGAAATTTTTCCGCTGGACACTATATAAATATGTTATTAATTAAAAAGATATACATAAAAAAATCTATATAACGAAAAAAATATTTGATCATCACCGGGATACAAGCCCAGAACTTTTTCTTGCCGCAAAATACGTTACCTCTATGCTAAACATTTAAGATTGCTACAAATTTGAGACTCATTATATGTACTCTTTAATATATGTTAACCATTCGTCATATGGACAGAAAAAGAATATAGCTCTCATACTTCAATTTAAAAAATCTCATTAGAGACATCTATATTGTTTCAGGAGAATGAATATCAAATTTCAAACCATAGATAACGACAGAGTAAATGTAAGGAATACTTGAAAGGTTTCTACATGGTAAAAACATAAATACAACTTCCAATTTGGTAAATGTGGCAGTCGCCCATGGGTAGAATTGGTGAACGTTACATTGTGTAAAGTGATCACTCAAGCCAGCCGAGGACAGGTTGTAAGCCCTGTAATACCCATGACTTCCATACTTCCCATATACAAATAATGGCTTCGTCTCTAATTTTCTTCGTCATCTACGTCAGGATAAACGTGTACTAACTAATCCATAAAATAAGTAGATATGAAAATAAATTTTCTATCGGACGGGGCGAGGCCGCAGTCGTGGTGGAGGAGATATGTCTTTATATCTCCTCCCACAAATAATCCCCTAACAATATCACCAAATAACACACACCACCACTTAACGAGGGCGCAGCATAACTGTCAGTATCTTTTCTCAAAAACAAACAAATTTTTTGCACAAAAATTTCATCAGTTTCAGTTTAGAATCAAAAATATACATCATGCTAAATGTAAACTTGAGAAGAGTTAACCATAGCCTTACATATTTTACTACAAAACTGAAGCTGTGGCTATACGAAAATGTAAGAAACTACGCTCGAAACATTTTGAAAGTACAGACATGATGTACGCTGTAGGAATATTTAAAGTTACTCTCATTTTTACGAGTTATGTTTTACCTTTATTTTTAATAACATATATTTATCTGAATTTATAATTATTGTACAATTTAATTATTATACTTTTGCGCTTTTGCACAGAATGGAAAAGCACTATCTACAGTAAAAACATTGTGTGGCAGAACAAACACCGGATGAAGTGTTACTTTATACCGAAACTTTCAATATCACCGCAGCATAGCGAAATTAATATTATTTCACGTAAAACTCTACCTCAGAAATACTTGAAACTAATACGTTCTCCGTATGTTTTGTAACTTTGCAGCCGCAAACATTTGAATATTATTTGTCTCCGCAGATTTTGTTAAAATATAGTTATTAATATTATACATCGGTCACGATGTAAATTTAGTTATAATTTGCTTAAAGTTATGTATGTGCTACTACGATTTACAGGTCAACCCCAACTTGACTCAGAAGAAGCTGATAGCCTTCTGCAAGGATCACGGAATCGAGGTTGTAGCCTACACGCCCCTGGGGTCCATGCCACAGCCGAGATCGGATAAGAACTCCCCAGCACCGAAGCTGGACGACCCCCTCTTGACAGAAATTGGCAACAAGTATGGAAAGAACACCGTTCAAGTTGTGCTACGGTATTTGGTAAGATTTCATTTATCTAATTTGATTATATTAAGTTGATGGGTTGTAAAAATAGGATTAATAGAATTATTATTATTGGTCTAGTGAATGCTCGGTCACTAGACGAGTGTTTAATGGGTGTAAGCATGTCTAGTATTGGGTGCATGATTTTACATATTTAGTTCGTTTACAACGTATAACCATATATTTGCTATAAAAATTACAGAAAAAACATTGTATACTGTATATCAATATATAATTTATGCATCCATATATCTAGATAAGTTAACAGTCTCAGATATTCCGAGTCTCAAGGCAGACTTTGAGAACATCCATTTGTATCTACAGTAGAATTTCTATTATCTAAAATAATTAGGACCAGGAGTATTCAGTGCAATTGAAAATACAGATATCGATTACATCCTAATAATACATAAAAAAATACTTGTGTTGAGTGTGTACCTTGTCATACAGCGTATTATTTGCACCAGTGAACATACTTTAACGCGATTTTTCAGTACGTCATACTTTGACTGCAAATATATACATTTTATTTTTTTAATTACAGATAAATCTAGGAGATTCGTTTCAATTGTAGCAGCAATGCTTTTATGTCAGATTCATCCTTCCGTTTGAATGCGGTTTCTAGGGCTTGGAAGGGTTTTGCATGAGTTGGTGCAGAGTATATCTCTGTCTTTTCGTATTCGTCTTCGATTGCTTCCTCGTAATCATCTGCATGTTGCCTCTCTCTCGTTATCATCCACCCGTCGGCAGTCCGCGTCGGTTCATTTGTGTAATAATCGCCAAATAATCGAGGTTCTACTACTGTATACGTGACAAAAATAAAAATTGCATTCATACGAAGGTAGATGAAAATAAGGAATATAAAATCATGTCTATATTATCGTTATATTATCATTTTATGTAAACGACTACATTGTCACAATTATAGTGAGAATATTTGGTTTGTACTGAAAAAAAATCGACACACATTAAAAAAAGTTTATTTAAATCCTTTTCTGTTAATTTTTATTTTTAAACTTCATTCAGTCGAATAACAGAATACAGGAAGCACAAGGATATTAAAATTATGAAACATTGCTTCCTAGTCACGTTTCACACATTTGTTTTTTTGATGAAACGAAAAAAAATATTTTCAATAATTTTTGATGTAATTTTCAATAGATTTATTTCGATTTGTCATTACGATTGTAAACTTAATTCGTACGAAAAATAATTGATAAAATATTACTCCATCAAATTTCATAAAACTCAGAAATGTGTTTATTCTAGAACCTACATAATCATAATTTAATATCGTAATATTTTTTATGACAGTTGTAACCCACGGTAAACCACACAAAAACTGCCTTTGCGGTAGTGCTTCGAAATTTATGAGCCTTCTACTATTTGCTTTAGAAACTTGAATGAAAACACATTTTTTGTTGCGTTATTTTTATTTATCTACCAATTGCAATTTCAGAATATTGTTCTGTGATGTTTTTAAAACAAGTTAAATTAATAAATCTATTTATCGAAAAAATATCTGGTTGCTACCGGGATACCTGAAACTTATCCAGAAAAATATCAACGATTGTTTTCATGTTTTTAAACAAATTGTACATGTACACTATTATTTTTATATTATGCTATATGTAAATAAATTGTAAAGTACAAGTGTGATGTAATATCATAAATAAATATTAAAATACAAGAGTATAATAAATAAAAGTTAAGGACAAAGAAAGTACTACAATTCAAGAAAATCAATAACATTCTGCTACCCTTATTGGCATTAAATAAATACGACATTACGTAACAGATTACGACAAACATAATAAAAAAATACACAAAAGAGTTATAGAAAAAAATAGAAAATGGAAATGTTGGAGACTTGGAAACAACGTGGATGACTTGGCCTAGACGAAAACATAAATACAACCATTTTCTTTCAGATTGATCGCGGTGTTGTGGCCATCCCTAAGTCAGTGACTCCATCGCGAATTCAGAAGAACATTGATGTATTTGATTTTAAGCTGACACCGGAAGAAGTGAAACGGATCGACAGCTTCAATCTGGACCGCAGAGTGGTCTTCCCAGATTTCTGGAAGAGTAGTCCATTCTTCCCTTTCTAAAATAATATTACACTTTTTTAATTGTATCTCGTACCATTGGAAACACGGTATTCAATAATGAAGAAATATATATTTTTTTACCTTTTACTGAAAATTTTATTTTTTATCCTGCAACTTATTGCGTGTGAATAATACTAAAAGATTATGTATTGCTGGAAATTATTATTTTATCTTATGAAGAATGAAAGGAACTTCAGATACTATCGAAAGTTTGTGGGTGTGTGGGTGATCCGCTGGGAGATTTTGAGGCGCACAAATGCTACGACTGAAGGTGAAGATCCTTTTGATCAAATATCTGCCAGTCCTGGTTTCCTAGTCGGAAGTAAATGTATTTATTTTTGTGCTTAGTTCACTTTTTTCTGTTCCCTTTAGAGGGGTGATTTATTTTTTTCACCTTTACTGTTATTTTTATGTGCACTGTTAAATTGAATCAAATTGGACAGTGAATGGTATTTGTTTTGGTGTCTGCGCCACGCTTCCGTCTTGTTGTGCAGCTGATACGTTGCACGGTTGCCTTTGTAGTATTAAAAAATGCCAACGTGGTGGGTCCCATTCACTATTCTTTTATCTACCCAACTGATGGTGTGTGTGTGTGTGTGTATTGACTCATTGACTCATCACTCCACTAGCCACATGGATTCCTGTGTTTAGTTTACAAATCATATCGACTCAACACGGATAGGCACAGACTACACATAAATCAAAGGTACTTTTTCAGTAACAACAGTTACAGTTTCACACTAATGGTTTCAATAATATCTTAGAAAAGGAAATTAAAGATGCTAAAAGATGAAAATAAAAGATATACTTAAATTAAAAATGGATCACCACAGAAATAATAGACGGATATTTACTATAAAATTTGTGTTTTCATATTTTATTTTTACAACTTTTAACTAAATAATATGGAACTGCGTGACTGCAAAAATATTCAATATTTTTTCATCCACCAAAAAGGTACGTTTTGTATTTTTTTGCTTGACATTATATTATATATTTAATTGTTTATTTTGCATGGCTTTGCATATCATTGTTCCCGTACAATTGTCCCCGTACAGCTTAATGCGTAATTAAAAAATGCGTTTTTTTTATTGCATGTATCTCTAATATATACAAATGATAGAATAAAACAAAAAAGTATTGCTGACGATCGATCCAGTATTTACTTAATACCAGAAATGTAATTAATGTTCAGTTTATTTTCATTCATACTGTTTTCAAAGAATTGTGGTAGGAGATAATAATATCTGAAATAATTTTTAATCCAAATTACTTGAATTGTGTGATAATGTCGAAAGATTAACTTGCCAAACGTTTCGTTTATAATAATTTAATACAAACACAAAATTAAACTGGTTGAAGATTATTGCAATATATTGAACACTGCCAGTTCAGTAAGGAATTATTTGGATCTTAAAATATATTTTTTATTTTTTATTTACGGGTGTCAGTGGACGACTTCTCAGTATTTATATTCACGTACTATGGAATGACGCAATTAATCTATTATTCTCAATCCATTAAGTCTAATGCTTTGAAAACATATATTTACGCTGTCTCTGCTTTAATATAGTTATAACATTTCAATAAAAAATGTAACATTTTACTTTCTAATGTGACTATTTTAATGTGTTTTTTGATTGCTTTACCTCAAACTGTGCCTTATGCTTGTAGTTTCACCTACAAAAAAGCTTTTTGACTAATTTATACTTATTATACTATAGATAATTTGTCTCTGTAAGACATTAACGACATGCTAATAAACTATCTCCTTAAAATATCGACTACACATAGAGCACATTGGTGACATATTTACGATTTAGCTAAAAAAATTGTCATTTTTAAATATTCTTATAGACCACACAAGTTATACATTCAAATGACGACAAATTTTTTTACATTTGACATGTGTATAGAGCACTGGGAACAAACAAAAAAATATATATAAAATGATAAATAAGTATATTGACTATATCAAAAATATCGTTTTAATGTACTTACAGTTCAATTGTAATATACTACTAATATACATTTATTATTTATACTAATATACGTTTTAATGTACTTACAATAAATTTCAATACTTACATGTGTAAGTATTGCAATTTTAAATAGTTTAAAAAAACATATCACCATTGTGCTCTATATAATCGATATGTTAAAATATAAATACAGCTTGAACATAATAAATATGTTTGAGTCAGATATTAGAATGAATGGAGATATATTTTTTTGTCCTGTACTGAAACACTTGTACAAAGGATTAGAAATCTAAAAAAAATAACAATGGTTTGGATTAATATTAACCAAAATATTTATTATGCAAAACTAATGCGTGTAATGCAATTTGATTTTAGATTGACCGTGGTCTTGTGACCGTACCCAAGTCGGTGACTGCGTCTCGTATTCAGAAGAATATCGACGTATTCAACTTCAAGCTGACTCCTGAAGAAGTGGAGAGAATCGATGCATTCAATCTGGACCGCAGAGTGATAACCGTAGAACACTGGAAGGAAAGTCCACACTTTCCATTCTAAAAAATAACCTTTAATATCAGAAAACTAGTACGTATTATATCGTCCCTTTAGTGGTGAAACAAGTGACATTTTCATACTTCTGTGATAAAAAGGTTTAAACATTCAAATCACTATACTATGGTAAATATAAGTTTTACCCCAACGCATTTTAAAATTATCTGAAAATTATGAACTAGTGATTTTTCCTGGCAAGGATATTGAAACAGAAACCGTTTGGCGTAAAAAGCTTTATTTTTCTTTTTGAGTTTTGCATTCACGGGGATATCGTTATATCATTAATTGGCATGGCTATTACTTTATGTACTACGTAATTATTTTAGTTTTTATATAAAATAAACGTTGTACTGCACACATAACTGAGTTTTATTTTTGTTACGACTATAGTTTCGAGATGTATAGTTTCTCTCATCAACAGATGGAAATGACAATTAAATTTAATACGAGATTGAAATAAAAAATAATAACTGCACCACAATGCATCTTAACATAATGATTGACAAATTACGATTTCTTTACAGCTCAATAATAGAGATACGTACATGAAATACGTGTCACATCAATATTCTTACTTAGGAGAACACATTCTTATTGTGAAGTTGTAATTATTCAGAACATAGGTCTGTGATATTTTAAATATGAATTAAATATATTAATTATAAAGATATTTGAAAGGTATATCAAAGGTATTTGAGATTCTGTAAAAATAAGGTAGATGGCTCTGTCAAATGATGGAACGATTAAATGTATTAATATCAAAAAGGTAACATATAGGGTCTAAATTTGTCGCTAAAAATATTGTCGCTGTAGCTTAGTTGGATAAAGCACCTTTCCCGGTTAGGAAAGAGATCCAGGTTCGAATCCCGTTGGCGCAACAATAATATTTTTCGATTAAATTGATTTTATATGTATATCTTTCTAATTAATATATTTAATTCATATTTAAAATATTCTTACTATTTTCAAACTGAGGTAAAAAATGCTTGCGCTATGAAAATAGAACTAACTTGCTGGTCTCCTGGAACGAGGCTCCCGACCACTAAATCACTAGGCGAGTATTTTATCCAGTAGACGACTAGACCAACAAGCACATCGAGATCATTAGATCCTAAAAGACAGACACAACGGCCCCAAATCGTATATAACTGTGTAAGTTTCGTGTAAAGTTACGGCTACTAAAATAAGCAAAATTTTCACAAGAAATAATTTCAACCAATTATCCGTGTGCGTGCGCTACTTGGTTCGAAAAGATCACGCACTTTGCATATTAAAGATGTTAAACGTCAAAAGTTTTGCTTGTTTAAAGTTTGCTTTTTGCTCGTTAAATAACAATTTTAAATATGCCTTATTCTGTGTTTCAATATCCACATTGAAAACGTGAACACTTCGAGCGCTCTAACGATTGTTGTTTTACGTACGCGACGCGAATTTTATTAATACAAGGTTGCAGAAATGTTTAAAACATAACATTTTTAAAATACGATTCTTCAAAAAATGAAGGACCATTAAAGCTAAAGATTTTATTCTAAAATTATACAAAGACAAAATCAAAAAACTCTTATCAAGGCCAAATTATCTGCATCAACCACAAAAATGAGCTATCATCAGTCGTAACTTTTGTACTGTAGAAGATTAGTATCAGCTGCTGAAGATATATGAAACCTAATTTGCCTCTTCGAAACCTCTTCTTTATTTTTCCCTTTTCCGATGTACTTGGGGTTGGTTCTAAAACATACGAATGTTACTCTCAGAAATTTTAAACGCAATTTTTGTATGTATAGCGCTAAAAAGATCTTTAACAGTAGTAAATAAATATTTTTTATAGTAATAAGTCGTTCCTTTACATTTTTGAAGCTTTATAAAAATCATTTTATATTTTGAATAACTTTTTACTCATCATATGATGGTAATGCTACGCTTATTCTAAATATTGTATTGAAAATCATTTAAGTGAATTTTCATATTTAAATCTTTTTCTCCCGATCTGCGATGTGTTGAATATAGTCCTGCATTTTATTTGCTTTGCTTCCAATTTTGGAGATACGATTAGATAATCTCAGAGATTTAGTTGAGATACATCTCAGTACCATGTACACGTGTTGACATTTTCATCTGTAGATAAACTCAGATACCTATCAGCTTGAGATAAGTAAAAAGAGACTCAAACCAGTGTACACGACGTTCGATCTGATAACAAGATTTGACATGTGTTATTACGTTATATTTGGTACCTACCGCGCACTAGATATGTTGGGAGTTGACATTTACCAATTAGCAACACTAACTGCGTAAGAAAAAGAATTCTCGCTACCGTACTTTCTTTTGACAAGTATTGGCGAGCACGGGAGGTTATTCCGATGGAAAAATAACAAAGATGTGACTTTGGATAGAATCAAGGTAGGGTGAGAATAATAAAATATATTAGACATCTGTGTTATCCTGCACCATATTGTAAGATTTATTCGCTAACTGTTTTTGTAATTTCAGGACGGACGCATTCTTTCTTTCCTTCTTCTTCGTCTTCTTTTCCTTTCATTATTGGTCATGTGACGACAATACTTTTAAATTCATGAAGGATTCCTCATGAACAAAGCTGGAAGGGGATACGATTTGGTCTCATCCGCTTCATAATTTGACAGCTGAATTTGTTTTATGACAGAGGAGGACGCAAGGGATTCCACGTGTGTAAAATGGAAAAGGAAGACCCAACCTTCCTGAAGTTTTGATGGTAAGGAGATACTAGTATTTACGGATGCCTCGGAACATCAAGTCTGGACGAAGACTGGGGATCACTGCTCAATGAACGAAATTATCTCATGCTTCAATGGTTATAAAACAAATTTAGATCGAATTGTTAATATTCGAAGTATTGTAGTTTTGTTTTCTTTCCTCACCTTTTAAATTTGAATTAATAACTTGCTAACCTTGTTGATCACATTTATTTAATATGATTTTTTGCTATAGTTTAACCTTGCAAACTCATCAGGTAATTCAAAATTGTTGTAATAGGTGAAGATTTTCACATTCGGTGCTGTATCTCACTAATACTTTTTAAATAATAATATGTTGATTATTGTATTAAGGCAAAATTGTCAATTAGTCTTCACACTCAAATGACAAGTTTCTTATTACATTTTACTTTACTATTCATGTGTTTTCTTTCATATCTGATAGATTATTAAATTTTGTTTTTATAAGACTTGAACTAATCTTATTATTTTCCCTGAGAATGCTCACTAATGTGAGTAGCAGGCGACATGGTGAATTCTGCGCATCAGAACCACGCACTTCATGCTATATATAGAGCGAGTCGGTGGGTGGACGTGTAAAAACCGACGTCACAGTGTATATAAAAGTCACCTAAAACCACCACAGATTAGTATAACTATTCTGAAAACTTAGGAAAAGTCATTAAACATTAACATAGCATTTTGTTTTTGGCTAACGAAGAAGAAATGCAACAATTGTCAGTGCTGCAAAATAAAACTTTGAGAATAATATTCAGAAAAAATAGATATACTCGGATCAGTGCAATGCTGAAAGATCTAAGCAGAAAATATATTTTAATATAATGGTATTTATTTACAAAATCCTCATTAAGAAAATATTAGCGGAATTTATTCGAAAAATTGATGCAAATCCACAAGAGCACGAACACCATATAAGAGGAAGGGATAGACTGAGACTGCTATTCAGGAAGAAGGCCAAATCTCAGAAATCTATGATATATAGTGCGATTAAATTTTTTAATGAAATGCCAGAAAACATAAGAAAGGAGGAGAAATTGAATAGATTTAAAATTAAACTGACCAAATAAGTAAAAGATAAGTTTTAGTAAAAGAAAATCCTTTAATCTTGTTTATATTAGAGCATATATATGTAGGAGTGCTTATATATGCACTATGTTAAGAATTAAATAAATAGGATGTTAAATTACATACATTTATAAAGTTTTAACTGTTGCTGTGAAGATTCAAAATCATTCAACTGACAAACAGTAATGATATTTGACGTTTGAAGAACGTAACGAGAATGAAGACGAGGCGAGCCAGCGAATCTATGAAACATGTTGTATACACGGGTACTACGAAAGCTGAGCGTTATCTCCAAAGAATATCATGGGAGCAAAATTAACTATTGTCTTGAGTAGAAAATAATAGTTTAGCTCATTGCTAGGCCAAGCGTTACTTCAATGTTGTAAAAATAATCACCATCGTCCGGATGAATATACAGTAGTATCGAAACCGGTCGACGTTAAAAAGTGGTAAATACAAAGTTTTTTATTTTTTATAATTTAGGAAAATTATCTCCAAGCCGCTGACCTTAAATTGTGAGCTATAGCGAAGAAAAACAACAAGAAGTTTTTTTATTACTTAAGTATGTATACTAAGCGCTCTTTGATCAATTGTTGTCGAGCCTTATTACCTCGAGCAGCGCACCGCGTTCCGCGAGGTGATCCATAACAAAACAATAAATATGTAAGGTAAGGATATTTTATTTACGGAAATCCGAACACTACAAAGTTGCGAGATGAAATGAATTCAAGTCCAAACATGTACAATGTTTGTATTTCCGCTGACACACTTTTATTCGCGAATTCGGCGGATCTCGACACATACTACACTTTCTTTAACGCAGAGTCCTCCATTCTTTTGTATTTGCGGATTTGGTAGCGAGACAATGTCTTCTTTCTCACTAAACATTTATTATTCAAAGAGTTGGAGAAAATAATAATACTGTTTTTATTTGTTTATATTCGATTTAGAGATTCCGCAGAAGCTTTTAGATAATACAGTATTTTAAAATATTCGTATGCTCTTTTGGCTTACCTTTACACTTGAGCAAATGGTACTAAGCAAGTAATGGAAATATGTTTAGTGACTTTAGTGACCTATGGAAATTTACTGTTACATCAAATGTCACATGTAGAATCTAATCCAACATTTTTAATATATATATACCGTGTGTTTTTTTTAAAAAAAAATAGAGATGCGTACACGGAATACGTGTCACATTAATATTTATTATATTTTTAAACTAAGCTGAACGCTTATGTTATGAAAATAGGATTAACTTGATGGCCTCCTGGAACCTCCTGGAAGCTCGAACCTCTAAGCACTAGATCACTAGGTGAGTACCGTATGTTCAATCTCTATAACTATCCAACGATCGGCGGTCGCCGTGTCCAGTACCTACCTACTACTCCCTCCTACTACCAGAACACGGCCTTTCTGTGGTGTGTTCTCAATGATTTTTGTTTCGAGTTGAAGTTGTAACTTCAAACTGTCAAGTAAGCGTTTACCATTTGGATGCGTTGACTGCTGTGAATTATTGTCCTGCTGTGTGGTGCTGATAGTTTATTATATTTGTTTTGGTTCCTCGCTACCGTGCGTGCCGAAACCTATACATTGTGCGATTGTGCAAGGTGTTGTTTGTCACTTTCGCGCTATAATCGAACGTGTGTGTCTAAGTGAACTTCGTGCTGAACAGCGCTGTACATATCCTGGAGCCAGAAAACTTGTGGATCCAGTGGAAGAAAAAGCATATCACAGGTGGGTCGAGTTTTCTGGTTCTGGTGATTTTTTAGCCAGTCCCTGTTCTCCATTCCTGTCCAACTCCCGAATTCCTTCCACCCTTCCTGCATCCTTTATTTCCCCATTTCCTCGTACGAAAAAAGTCATGAAATAATGCTAACACAATAAAATACGAAACGTAAGAGGTAAAAGAGTCAGCCATCTTCATAAGTAATACGAAAATAGAAACAATTTAATGTGCATAATAAATAGAGTTATAAAAAAAGATACATTCATGGGGTACCTCATTAAGGACAATTTTATGTACGTTAGTGAGTCTATAAGTAAACAAAAATGTCACTATTCTTTATTTTTTATTTATTTTTCGATATCATCAACGATTTTAAATCAAAAAAAGAGTCAATTTTTGTACACGTAAATTCGAACGTGAGCACTTTTAACTAAAAACCACAAAATTAATACGTGAAATTCATTTTGATATTATAATTATTTGAAGCCTTTGTCAGATTGAAATTCATTATATAATGTTACAGATTCAAATAACCGCATTCGGCACCCAAATTGAGGACATAGAATAGGTGAATATTTTCAGAGACCACAAATCTGAATGAGATATAATATTAATAATGAAATATTATGCGCATATTTGAAATAACACATCGCATCATACAAAGTGAAATTAGTAATAGAAGACTTCATAAAAATGTGAATTACAGAACAATAGATAAGTTAACATTTTTATTTTTATATCTCATTTTGTGTTCCTGAATCTATGCCTTAGCATACACCTAATTCTTTACATGTGTATAGAAATGAGCATTAAAAGTTTAGTTGTACATATTTAACATTTTTTTATAACTGCGGGGGTGGCGATTCAAATCCACTGCCATCATCGCCACCCCCAGCTGACTGACGACTCAAGTGACATTTGGACTCGAGGACCAGGATCCTGCGGAGAGGAATCATACTGACTCGCTTCGTTCTTTATACACTACTACTATTTTATATACATCGGTTTACAAAAACTCGCGTTTCATTTCACTACCAACGTCCACGATTGAATGTTCTGAGTCTGAGTTTGTCTTTTGAGGTAGTCATTTTTAAATATATTTTAGACTAAATGAGAAATCAATTTCGACCTAAGTTAATCCCCTGGGTAATACCATAAACAATGTTGATGTTATGCTGATATACAATTTCTTAATCATATATTTTCAATTCTTTTTGTCATCTAATAATTGTACCTTTTAATCCACAAATATTATGGAGCTCAAATTATCACTAATAAACAGTTTTATTGTGTTTCTAAAGTAACTTTTCACGCTTAACTCAGATATATCATCTGAATTTTTTTATCACCCACAGTTTTTATACAATAATATTTTTCAGTTTTTAGTTCAACTCTTAATTCGCAGTAAGCGACATATACAGTTAAATCAATCATTTTTAACGTGTGTTTACGCGTGATGATTCATTTAATGCAGGTTCTTTGCCATACCGACGATATGGCGTGAACCACGAGTCCACTTTGTAAGATTGTTATTTTTGTACAAAAATAAAAGTAGTAAATCGAAACAACAGTGCAGTACCCAAATGTAGCGTCTGCTATAAGGCCGGTGCCTCATGGAGATGACTTACCTGTACCGCAACCTCCGACACATATAACTTTAAAATGTGAATTAGAATATGAAGTATGAATGATTTCGATTTTGAAGCAAAATCTTCTGACCTTAAATCTCATCTGATAACTCGGGGAGAATTAAACAACGTCGTTCGAGATTTGCATTTATCAAAGAAACAACCCGAGCTTTTGGGATCTAGGCTAAAAGATTGGAATCTTCTATATACCGACACGAAAGTGTATTTCTTTCGTATTCGTCAGGTAGAATATCAAGATTTATGTTCTCAAGAAGATAGTTTAGTGTATTGTAACAACATTTCTGCTGTCACGGACGCGCTTCATCATGAACATAAATCTACAGTGCGGAGACTGTTAATTGAATTTTCAAAAAACAAGTCTAAAGGCTGTACTTTTGCACAACGCTAAAAAATTTCCTTCTGTACCGGTAGCTTATGCAACTAATCGGAACATTCGATAATATCAAAATCCTGTTAGAAAAATTTCAATACAAGTACTGTTGGGCAATATGTAGTGGACGCTAAAGAGAGATGCTCCAGATGCGAAACATAGAAGGAAAACAACGATTATTATATTTTAGGTAAGCAGAACAGTGACCTGTAAATCCTTGTATTTCTATAAAAGTTCACCTACATGTAAAAAAACGGTGGGTGATGGAGAAAATCAAACTATTTTAATTGAATTTAATCTAATTATTTGAATTCAGCGTGAAAAATACTATTTGAATCACATACTCTATACTCTGTGAAACTGCTTAAAATTGGCCCAAACCGGGTTCAAAACTAGCCAAAAAATTTCTCTCAGATTGGTTAGTCTATGAAAAGTTTGATTGTAAAAGCTCTTATGGTAATTAACAATCAAGCAAATTGTTTTACGACTATTCAAAATAACCACTCTGATCGAGTTCAAAAGAAACCTTAATCATTGTTTAAGATGAAATTATTATATATAGTGGTTTAAACAAAGTGTTTTATTATTTATATAATATGTGGCCATAAAGTAATTTTGCTAATATTGAATAAGAAATAATTTAAAATTGAGTTTCTGCGAGCCGCACCGGAGGCGGGGGTTTGCAATTTCGATAAATTGAAAATGTAAACGAGATATAATTTTTAGTACCTGTGCACTCGGGTGGCTTGTTTTTCTATATTTTTCTTGACATGGTCCTGTTGAATAATTTATCAGGCATAATATATTCGTGTTCACGATATTACTTCGTACAGTTGGTTTATGACTCGCGATAAAAGGTTTTGCAGGCAGGTAAAAGTTATCGGTTTTCGCAAAGCCGACATGAAATAATATTTCGTCATTTTACGACTAGGAATCAAAATATAGGTAGACCCGAATCTATGGTTTGCAGGCATCAGGGAAACGGAGGACGTTACCTCTCTTTCACCTCCTGTTCTCTGTTCAGCGGGCACCTTGGAGTATCCCTTTCTAGAAGGTTTCGTAAGAAGACATATTTTGACAAAGTAAAGTAGTCATTCGTCAACACGGAGGGAGAATTAGGACGTCAGGTCAGAGTACCAACACTGATGCATGGAAGTGAAGCTTGGAACTGACACAAGAGGAATGAAAGTATACTGAATGCAGTAAAAATGAAATCACTCAGATTTATATGTGGAAAATCCATTTATGACAGTAAAGAATGAAGGAATTAAGAAAGACCGTAGTGCCGATCTTTGCATAATGAATAGAATTAAAAAAAGGATCGCTTTAATGGTTTGGTCATGTAGAACGGATAAATGAAAAGAGAATAGTAAGAAAGATAAATGACGCAGGTACACCATATACTGGAAGATGATCATGTTAGAAGCTTTAATAATCGACGAGCTTGCATGAAAAGTTTTATGAATGTGGATGAGGCGAGAATTAAGAAGAGTGTGGTGCTCTATTCCGTGCTGGTAAGTAAAATAGTTTTTTTTTTTACTTTTATTTACATACTTGTAGCCCACGAACACCACGTGTCTTTATTGTAGACTGGGATTTGAAATTATATTTTCAAATAATATGGTTGCGGTATAGCATTCATCTATTGTATAAATAGAAAAAATTCTTTCACCGCCATCGACAAAAAAGAATCATGCATTAGAGAGATGTGCGTTATAGAATCTATAATTAAGCAAAATCACGAAAATGTTAATCTATCATGCCTTAGTATTGCCTACATTACATTTGAATACGAAGGAGATAAACTAAGAAACTTAGTTGAGATACATCTCAATACCATGTATACTTATCGAGATTTTGATTTGGAGATATGCTCAAAGATCGACTTGTCATTATTAGAAACAGATAAAAACTCAAACCTACACCACATTGATCTGACAACGAGATTTGACACGTGCACACAAAACGTTATGTAAACTCACTTAAGATCTTTACAACAATATACATATTCTGAAAACACAGATACAATCTTAAACATTAACATAAGTACGAGATAAGGTATTCAATGACAAGCATTTATTCCGTTTTAACTGCTGCTGGGAAGATTCCAAATCACCTAGCTAACGAACGACAATGACATTTGACGTTTGAAGTACGACGAGTGTGAAGTGAAGTCCTAGACGGTAATTCTCTAATATATGGTGTATAAACGGGAAATACTAAAGCCGAGAATTGTATTCAAAAAATTGTATTAAAAAAAAAATCAAAATCTCTTATGTACGTAACTAAAAGTACCTCAAAAAATACCATAATAGATGCTTGAGAAAAGTCTTACGTATAAAGTGGGAAAAGCGCAGAACAAACTTAATTATCCTGGAAAAGGTAAACATTTCCAGTATCGAAACTACTACTCAGAAGCACCCACTGCGATGGAAAGGTCATGGTGTATCTATGTATGATACACGGCTTCCCAAACAGGTTATATTTGCGAAGCTATCTCGTAGCAAAATACGACAGTGTGGGTCAAGAAAAAGATTCAAAGACACTCTGAAAGCAAATCTGAACAGAAGTGGCGTAGACCGTGAACTATGTGAAGCTACGACCCATGGTCGAGTGCAATGGCGTCCATGTGCGTAACATGCGAACGGAAGAGCGCCACCGTAGTAACCGAGAAAGGGAGAAAAAGAAGAGAAAATTAAGAAGATCCATCCCTCAGAACCCCGTGGGAACCTCCCTGGCCACGTGGATGCACGTGAATCAAAAATATAAATTTTACTCACCAAAAATTGAATTTGATATTGATCATAATTTTATTATCTACTTATTATTTATTTGACAAAATACTTACAATTTATCAATAAAAATTATAACCAAATAAATAAAAGTGATATGTACAATATTGTTAACTAATATCATGAAGTATAAATATTATTCTTAAGGACTTGTACTGAGAATGACCAATCAATCTGATCTTTTACAGTGTACATAGTGTATAGAGGGAGATTCAAAGGAAATATATTTTTACTAATATATTATGGCACAGGAAAATCATATCCAGGGCTGCGAAGTAATAAAATAACAATAAAATTATGAAAACTTCAAAAATACGTGGATCTACAAATGCTCAAAATAAGCTGGATGGATAGAGTTACGAATAAAGTTATGATTCCGACGTATAAAGAAAAATAAGTTTATATATCATATGATGAGACATCTAGTGAAGTATCTGATTCAGGACCTCATCGTGTAGGAAAATATTGCTGGAAGAAGAAGAACATCGCAGCTGAAGCTTTTTCGGATCACAGTAACCAAAGTGACGATAGATAATATGATAGCCAACGTCCGATGAATTGATAAAATACGAGAAGAAAAAGAATAATACTAATATAATGTGTATTAGAGTAATATTTTATACTTTAAAAAGAGTTCATTTGAATAGTTTTGAACCTAATATGAGAGTATATTACATTGGCTTGCACTAGACATGGGGTGTATTGTTATTAGAAGTTCTGTTCATCTGAAAAAAATTCACTTATTCAGAAACATGTTTTTGTGAAAGTATACCTGTACGAATTAATAATGCTAAATGTTAAATACTCAATTAATTACTCCTATTCTTGCCTAAATCTTCATGCTTTTAACTGAAGGAGATTCAATATTTTATTATATAAAATAATACCACGTCAAAATATATTGGAGCGCGTGGAGTTAGCTTTAGAGTTAGCGCTAGAGACTGAAGTATTGCATTTAGTTGATACATTATACATGAGGGCAGATTTTGCGAGAAATTATATGAAACACATCTCTAAATTATTCCACTAAATGGTTCTACACGATGTTACATTTCAAATTGCGCGCCAGCGCCACGGCAGCCTGTTTGACCGACTTACGACACATGCGGTGGTTGGCTGTTGAAAAGGATGCATCAGGGAAGAGAATCCGGATCTGGCGGGCCGTGGAGCCACAAGTCACTTTTTGGAGAGACGCTCTGCGGTGTAGAGAAGCGGGTCAGAACGGAGACTAAAGGTGGAGTTACCGCGGTAGATTCAGAGAATGAAAAGGAGGCCGCATGCGAGCATACACTGGCTGCGACAACACGCCATGGTAGCCTGGCGTCTGTTGCGACTTCACCCCATGGCAGGCTTGGTAACACTGTGTGTCCTCACTAAAAATAATGTTTAACCAGAAGAAAGAAGATTTCAAAGACGATTATCGTGCTTACAATGTCAGTATTTGTTGTTTCTTTATAATAACTAGTGTAATGTGTCACTTCAATGTTTGTCCTTAAAACCATTTGAGGTAGCAAGTGACACACACCCTTACAGAACTCAGACTGTGCTAGATCGGAGCCGGCACCTCCGGCTTCCTATCCTCTAAGGTAAGAAGGCACCGTAACAACGTTTAGCACAATAACATGTAAAATTTCAATTATTTGTGTGTGGAGCGGACCTACATGCTTAATACATAACAAATATACAAATAAATGATGGTTAGCAGAGAAAAAATGAACCCCAGCTTTTTGATTGTATAGAGTACACGTCCCTGCTATACAACTGTTTAATGTAGATATAAGACGATTGAATTCACTTGCAGTCGAAAAACTAAAATGAATATAGAAAAACAGAAGTTAGAAACGAAAAACTATTTCTTTTGGACATGCGTAAACATAATATTTGTATTAATGATATCAAGGTATATCTAAGAGAAAAAGATTATATTATTTCTGTCAATTGCGGGATACGAATTTTTGACTTTTATATAGTATAGACATATATATGTTTGCATCCTTAAAAAAAATTATAACATAAGTTGTTGGTAACAAATAACTTTTTGTTTGTCCTTTTACTAGCAACCTGATGTCTGGTAACCCTGGCAAATCCATTTTACGGGTTAAAGTATGTACCTGCCTACTATTTCCAAACATCAAACGTTATTATAATATTTCTCTGAAAATATTTATAGCGCGTTGGACCCGTAACATATTTAATGTTGTTGAGATATTTTTACGCTATGGAAAATTGCTAGATTGATATTTCAATATTGGTGTATTATCGTAAGTATCTCATTTATTGAAAACGGCGAGCCTGCATTTAGTAAATGCACATGACGGTGCGAGTTTGTTTTAATTCATTTTATGGACATCATTTATGCGTTTAGTGAATCGAATCTCGACCCGACATTGCAATTAGATTTTGTTGATCTTGGAAATTGATTTTGTTGATCCCGGGAGAAATTTCGTGTTTATAAAATTTTAATTTACTCATAAATGTTAACAACAATAATCATGGCCTACAGCCCTTAGCCGCCTTAAGGAAATCCCTCTACTCCTCGTTTCCAGGAACAGAACAGAAAACATCCAGGTTCCAACATTCATGTCATATTCATACAGTTCTACCATAGATAAATAAAAAAAACTGCCACCATAGAATGCCACACGATATGACCATGAGACATAAATGAGATGACAGAATGCTTTTCTAATCTATGACAGGATAACAGATGCTCAATATATTTGCCAGCCGTAACACAGATGACACTACTGAAGCCACATTCAGAGTCAGAGATATATATAGAGAAGCGTAATATTATTATGGGTAATAAGGATAAGGATGACATTTTTTTTTAAATGGAGTGTCTAATAATTAATTTGTAATGATTGTAATTATTTTTATATACATAGGTAAAACTTGCAGAGATTTTGATATTTAACATTAATAAGGGTTTAGAAATTTTACACAACAGTTACCTTTTAAATTTGTTTTCACAGTAGTTCCTAATTAATTACTCATCACTTATATTTATAGTTATGTTTTTTGTCTAGGCTTGTAGTTTTAATTATAGTATATTATACATTGTATCCTGAAAATGGGACCATCGGCCTTGAAACATGTTGATTTATCAATAAACAGTGGTTTAAACAAAGTGTTTTTTTCTTATTATTGAAATAATTATTTCATTCAATACCAGAAGATAGGTACTATTCTATTGTTGACGAGTTTTTGCTTAGTAATGTATTAATTAAGAACCAGGCTTTAATTTTTATTTTGAATCCAATTACATAAAATGTAAGCCTAGCTCATTACCCAAGTTTTCCTGGAATCAGAGGATATAGAGATGGGTACATTCATATCAGGAGGTAGTCCAGAAGAGAATCCAGGTAAACACACCGGTAGCCGGTATCAGTATGTAGCCATTTGTTTATACACGTAGGGAAGCTATATTATGTGAAATATTCCAGCAGAGTACAGTACAGCGTGGAATGAAATTTATTTCTAAATGTCTGCCTAGCAAATAGCAAACATTCATCCAACGATGAGTCGGGAATGTTCTACGTACAGACTGAAGGTAAATATTCTCAAGTTCTGAGACTATTTTAGTTATGAAAAATACCGAATGATATGTTCCCTGAATGGTTTTCATCATTATCCATGTCAGACCCTCATAACCGAGGATCATGTTTTCCATGAAATTTCGCCCTTTTGACTATACTCCACCACTTTTCTCGGCATCCTGCAGATTTGAGAGCTTCCACTAGAGAAATATATGTTGTCTTTTTCACTTGGTTCAATGGGTGGGGGATCTCCCTCTTCCTCTCCGTTCTTCTACATGACCCACCACAACGTGAAGGTTTCTTCTTTGACAAATAGTTGAGAGTCTGTTCTTAATATTCAGCGCCTGTTAAATGGAGACGCTCGTGCGTTTAGCCCTCCACGGTATGTGCAACTCGTGTCTCCAACGCCACATTTCAAAGTCATCAATCCGTTTTCTCCCCTTGCCTTCGGAGTCCATTAAACCCCTCTTTTTGCGAGTGCTGTACAAATTATTTTAATCGATAATATTAATATAAGTACATAAGCATGTTTAGTATATCTGAGAAAATGCAACGCCGAAAGACAGTTAGTGACAAAGCATTTTTTTGGTAATAACTAATATCCTCCGGGGACCCTCCTTTCCAAATATATTTAGCTTTATGCAAATTATTTTTCCATTTAAAGTAGAAGCTCTAGCTATATACTTTTACCCGTCCAAAGACATACATTTTTAAATCTTTGTCTACCGCTTACTACAGCTTTTTTAGGGAAATAATGATATTTACATTAAAATAAATACTTTGTTCCTTTGAACGAATTATTTGTGCAATAAAATAATAAAAATTTAGCAAATTTATTTAGGCTAGGTATTTTTTTATTGAACAATGATATATTTCCTCAATATTAGAAAAATTACTCTGTTGCCACGTATTATATAAATATTAAGATAAAACACATTGTTTAAACTACTATTTATTAATAAATCAACATTTTTCGATACATATGGTATCTCCTTCAGGAAACAATGTATACTAAAATTAAAAATACAAGCATAGTTAAAAACAAAACTATAACATTATGATACTATAACAATACTAAGTAGGAACTACAATGAAAACAAATTTAAAAGGTGACAATTTGCAAAAAGGATTCGGTTATTTAAAATATATTTAGCTTGCTATTACCATAACATAGGTACGAAAACATGTTGATTTATCAATAAATAGTGGTTTAAACAAGTGTTTTATCTTATTATTTATAAATATATACAGACGGCTCTCGACTTTCGCACAATTCGCTATTTCGCACATTTATCGACCGTGGTTTTTTTTCGAAAAATAAAAATTTGTTTTCGGTCATTCGGAAATCATATAAAAAAAGCCTGGGTTCAAAAAATAGTTCATTCTTCATTTCTTGCCAACAGATAAGCAATATTGTAATGGTAATAATTTGTAACTTCAAGCATTATTAATGTTAGATAGGTGTATGTAATGTTAGATAGGTGTATGTAATGTTAGATAGGTGTATGTAATGTTAGATAGGTGTATTTAATGTTAGATAGGTGTATGTAATGTTAGATAGGTGTATGTAATGTTATATAGGTGTATGTAATGTTAGATAGGCGCGTAGGTATCCCCTTTCCCCTTCGCCCGAACATCACCTGCCTGGACCAAATTTTATAAACGTCATTATTCTATAGGGCCTGTCAAATCTTCTTGCCTATCCATTTCCTAACCATCTTTTTAAAGTCATAATCACCTATTTTGAATTTTTATTTATTTTTAGACAAGTGTTACCAGGAACATAAGTTCATTATTATTTTGGAATATTTTGATTTCTCAATAGACCTCAAATGAACGTCAAAAATATTTTAATTAATTTACCATTATGCCATTTTCCGCGGGGGTAGGCAGAGACGATAGAGCGCTATACTCATCTGACCTGAAATACAATTCTCGCCTCATCCACATTCATATACCTTTTCATGCAAACTCGTCGATTATTGAGACTTCTAACAAAACCATCATCCAGTATCTGGTTTTCCTGGTCGTGCCAACTGTTCCGCGGACGTCCTGTATTTCTGGTGCCATCAACATGCATCTTCCTTGCTATTCTCTCCTCATTCATCTGTTCTATATGACCAAAACACCTAAGCGATCCTTATTTAATCTTATTTACTATGCTTAGAAGAACGAAAGTAGACTGAATGAAATAAAAGACGTCCGCGGAAGACTTGTCATGACCAGGTAAACCAGATAATGAAGATAACCAGATAGAAGCCTCAACAATCGACGAACTTGTATGAGAAGATGTATGCATGTGAATGAGGCGAGAATTGTGTCAGGATAGAGGAGTATGGCGCTCTATCCTCTCTGCCTACCCCCCCGCGGGTAAACGGCGTGATGGTAAGTAAGTAAGTATCAGGTTTACATTATCTTTTCCGTTTCCATTCTATTTCATTCAATATTTGCTCTGTAATAATTGTATTTGCATGCATATTATATATCGTTCTGAAAAATATATAGCTTAAATGAACTCAAGCAGTAGTTTTATATTCAATTACTAATTAAGTATTGCTTTAGCTACTTCATTGGACTTTGTGTCAAAAATTGTGGAAAGAGATATCCTGACGATGCAAAGGGGCTGCAGTGACGTAGTAAATGAGTCCGTAACGAGCAAAAAGCTATTTTACACAAGCTAACAGGATTGAAACCGAAGGATAGAGCGAGACGTGGATGTGCAGATAATGTCAATATGGACATGGACCTGCGAGAGGTAGGTGAGTACCCTGCAGGCTGGAGCACGTCAGAGATCTAGGACTTCCATGAGGCTTTATAAAGACGTTTACTTCACTCGTTTCAAATACTTTATTTTAAGTACTAGCGTACTACCAGATGATAAAATATGAATACAATCTAAAATTATTTATTTGAATGTGACGTATCTATGTTTAACGAATACGTGTGCGTGCGCAAGGTTGGTACGATGAGCGTGCGAAAGAGTTAAATGGAGATACGCCGCTGACGGCGGGCCTCTCTGCTCCAAACCGCGATCCGGTAAACATCTTGTATTATATTGAATATGTGTCCAGTATAAACACTATTGTTACCACGATATCTGGTATTTGATTTTTTTTTAATACAGACGGTGTTCATTTTATAGAACTCCATTGTTCATCAACACAATAAATAAAACACCATTTTTTAGTTATATATTTAATTTTTCCAAATAATTGGATGATCGTTTCGGCTGTATAGGCCATTATCAACTAATGACTATCGTCCAACCAAAAAAATCGTATTTGATTTATTATGTAATATTTGGTATTATTCCGACGACACTACCCAGCGCTCGAGATCAACATCAGCTTTATAAAGGGATATTACATTTAAATTTAGATATGATTTTTTTATATATAAAAATGTTTACTATTAAAGACATTTCATATAGGTATTTCTACAGTGTGGATATGCTGAAATTATAAGCTTCTATGCGTGTACAAAACTGCTGGGGTCGAGAATACAGAGTCAACGAAGCAAACTGCCAATATATAAAACTATAATAAGACCAGTAGTCACTTATGGATGTGAAACGTAGTGCTTAACGTAACCTAACCTAAACCGAACAAAACAAATATTAATAAAATTGACCTACACAAAAAAATTGAACTTACAAAATAAAAATTAATCATGAGCTGAAAAATGAATTGAGCAAGAAACAATTGTAAGATTCTGTAGCTCCCAAATACTGCGATGGGCTAACCATGTTGAAAGAATACCAGATGAAAGGATATCAAAGATTATGACTATGTGGATATTTCAGTGGAAACGCCCTAGAGGCAGGCCAAGGAAGAATAGCAAAATGGGGAAGTCCGGGAACTGGAGAAGAATGGCCAGGGATAGGAGTCAGTGAAGAGCGCTTGTGGAGGACGCCAAATTCTACTCTAGGATGTAGTGCCGTGCAAGAAGAAGTGTGTATATATAGTAGTACAAAGTAATTTCATTATTATAGTAAAAACATATTTAAAACTTTTCTGTATCGAATAACAATGTATGTAAAAAAGTCGTATTAAATTGAATACCACGTGGATTAACAACAAAAAACTCGCATAAATTTTACGCATACCGAAATACAAATATGTTTTATAAGAATTTTTTCAACTGATCGTGATATATCTAGAGGAAAATAAATTGTCTGTTCTTGGACATATTCAAATATTGTTAAAATAAATAAATGTTTAATGAATCTACATTTACGGTACTGAAAGATCTATTTGCCTAATTTTAACGACATTTAATATTGTTCAGAAAGCTTCCGATGCCGAGAACACTTTATTTAGAATTAAAGAGATTCTTCTAGCTGAATAAATCTTGTAGACCAATAAATAAAATACAACGTCAAAAGATGTCCTCGTAATTGTCTTAAATTATATAATCCCTAATGAACGCCATTCCATTGAACTGGATAACTTTGAAAATCTTCACCTTGGATGCCCGACCGAGTTCCTGGCGAACAGATTTCCCGGTGACTGGTTTAAGGATTCCTCGTCAGGAAACTAATTAATTGAATGATTCACTTTAAGGACTACTTAGAAATGCTTTACAAAAAATGTCGCACTGTAGGATGTTTCCAAGAAAGTCTATTTAATTTATTAACTTCGTATTTTTTGCAGGGTTTTAAGAATGGTTATGGTAGCCATATTAGTAGCAGTCTATTGTAACAAATAACATTGAGAGGTAACATATATTTTCGTCTCAATAACGAAATCGTACGAATTTAGTCGACTGGCAAGTATATCTATCATAGAATCCGTGAATGAAATCATACAAATTTTAATTCTTTTGGTCGCACTGTCAAATGCGACCTTAGAATAAAAATGCAAAGAATAGTGTAACGATGTATCAACTAAAAGAGAAGAGAAAACCATCTACCTAAATAACATTTGAATGGAAAAAAGGCTAATATCCTGTTTTATTTTTATATCCTGATAAAATCCTATAACGGCTGCGCCAATTTTTTATGGCTTGTCGGCTCTGATGATGATCTACCAGATGCGTCTTGTGGATTGGATATGGTAACGAGATTAATACGCTGTTTGAATCATGTGACAATTAACAGTATTTATTCTCCACCTAACTGAGAATATTGCAAATTATCTTACATTTATATATGGAGAGTAACGCAAAGCGAAAGGAGGCCGAGTTCGATTGCCGGTCCTTCTTATACATGCTCCTCTGACAGGTATCTTCATGTACACTACACACATACACGTTTTACCCGAACGCGCATGTGCCTGTCACTCGATCATCAATCCACAGACATTACATATTCATGTGCCACGTTATTGTTTACGTGGAGACTAATAAGGGCCATTTCAATTCAGAGACGTGACAGTTATTGACCTTGCGGAAAATGGCCGGCAGTATATCTTTGTTGAAATCAAAATTTTGCGTCGGGCCCGGATTAATAATAATGGTCGCAAAAGGTTTTATATTTAGAGTGCAATTAATATGTTTTCATAATATTTTGTATAATTAATAATGAATGCCACCTGCCTAGGAAGAAGCCTGCTCCGCGATGTAAAACGGTAGGTATAACATTTGTTTACGTTTTATAAGATATACATACCTACATATAGCACATTCATATTTGAATTTAAAAAATATTGAGAAAACATTTATTTTAATGCATAAATAACACAAAAGAAGAAAATATAAAATAATGCTATAGATCAGGATATAGACTAAGGAATGGTGTCAATCATCGAATTAAAAAAATTCCCATATGAACAACCGGCATAAATAAAGTTTTCAAATCATTTCATCGGTAACATAAATATTTTTGGTCTCTGACTCGAGGTCCTAGAAACATATTCTATCACTAGACTATTGGGGGATTTATTCTAAACAAATTATAGTAAGGAATACATACTTTGTTTAGTAATTAATAAGTTTACATAAGTCAATGAAGTAAAGCCAAACATAGTCCTCGTACTCATCGGTTGTATAAAATATACACTATTTATGTTTTAGATGGTATTACAAAATATTTATAGATATCTGAAAACTTTGTTTCACCAAGTGAAAAATAAATTTGTCTAAAAGGTTTATTTTATATTGTATAGAGCATAGAATAAATGAATTACAATACAAATGTGGTTATCAAATCTTTTACAAATGCTCATGTTTTTAGTATTTACCAAAACGATTGGTTTGTGCTAAATAAATGGAAAGTTAAATAGATTACAATAAGCGGGATTGATTTCCCGATCTGTTGCCAAAATCATGCATCCTACTATTAATGAGCTCAAAATCATGAACTATTAGTCAATCACTGATATCTGTACGTCGAAAGTCACAATCACTAACAGTGATTTAGTATCTGTATTCAAAATTGAGTTCTGCGATTTGTTCGTCATTCTTGTTTAATAATGTTGTCCACTTGAATAGCGCCGTCTAGCGGAATCTATAATACCTAAATATTTATGCACGGTTACTTATCTTTTGTTCGCGTTTCTTATACATGTTGTGTTATTTACACAATGCGTGTTATCCCAACACAACAGAAAAAGCGAACAAAACTCACGTGATCAGAACATGCCTGTAACGTGTTTCTGCACGTACTCGAGAAATGAACCGGTGACTGGATTTCTATTACAGTTTTGTGTTATTTCAGTATACTGGATTTTATTAAAGTATTAAATGTAAATAACGATTATTTTATTTTATTGAAGTGGAGATCCAGCTTTCAAACACTGATATCATCATGATTCACATCAATGAGACAAGAAAAGTAATTTATCTCTTTATTAATCCTTGCTATTCAACATCACATACAGAGTTGCACCTGGAAAAAAAATTCGGGGGTGTTTCAAATTTCAAAAATTAAAAAATAATAATTATACGTGCACAATTTTTCGTTATCTGTATTATTAAGTGAACATAGAAAAAATTTCGTAATCGAGAACTCAAATACAAATCTGTCGGAAATACATAAATAAACGCATAATTATACGTATATTTTTTATTATTTATAAAAAACACACAGCTTAATTACTAATTATTATTATTTTATTTTAAATAATGTATATTAAGAAATTCGCAGGGACGTCCCCCAAATTTCCCTCCTGAACGAGCGCGCTTCTGATCACACATCCACATTAAGAACCTGCACTGCACATCGGGAATCATTTATTCATTTCATGTTGAAATATTGTAGATATTTACATTTTATGTAAATGATATTGCTTCTTGTCTACGAAAACATTTTTTGTAGATGATTACTAATCTTTACGAGGTCATTCCATTTACAAATGGTTACACGGATATAATAAATAAATTGTCTCACTCGGTCCATGCAGCTATCTAGAGTACCATCTGTGATCCTAGGATAAGCCGGCGGCATCGTGTAATAAATAAAGTGATCACGCCTAATATATAAGACAAAACTGCTTGTGTATAATATAATTATACATTTCTTTTACAATAGTTTCAACAGCAGTGAAACATTTGAAAAAAATCCCTTTTTATCAAACTTTTACGAACCGTGTTCCTCCAACAAGTAAAAAAACACAAATCACCTTCTCACACCCAAGTTAGGTATTTATATTGTATATACTCTATAAATTGTCAAAATCATTTTAAATTTGTTGATCCTTCAGAGGTGGTAATATTTCAAATTTTCATTATAGAAAACAATCTATTGAAAAAAATATTTAGTTAAAACCAGACTCTTACACGGAATTTCCTCTTGCTAAGAAAATGCTTTATCTTTATACCACGTTAATCATTTCGGTTGATAGCTATTAATTGAAAGCAATCAATGTTTTGCTGTTTTACAAAATAATAACTTCTCGGAAATTTCTAACCACATAATTGAAATAAACCACTCTTTCGGTAGTCACTAAAACTTTACCACTCGGTACCTTTTTGAGGATTAATAATGAACAATTTAGAAACTGTTAAAATATAAAAGAATTTTGATTCGGAAAAAACTCTAATTAACAACATAACATTCCCTAACACTTAGACTTTACTGTCCATATTCACGTTAATTACTGAAATCTCTCCCCTCTTCTCAAACCCCACCTTATTGTCTTATAATTTATTTAGTTTAGTTATCACCTGATGATGAGAGGACCAGCACCCCTCGAAACTAGTAGTGAAAATAACTCAATGTGTGTGTAATAAAAAGTTTTGTTGTGAAAATTTTAATAATCTAAATTCATCGTCACATTTAATTGTTATCATGGTGTAAAGTTACGCATTGTAACATTTTTTTTTTAAATATTAAAAATAACTTACATATAAGTTTACCCAAATTTAACAAAAATGAATTCTTTTCATTTTGGCGTCTCTTGCGTATATTAATTAGTCAAAGGTATTTGAGATTTGTCCCAATATAAAGGTGATAGCTTTTTAAAAATTGAATGAGGTATTGATTTGAAAGAGCTGCAGCATATATGTTTGAAAATTTGTCGTCATCTTACTCAGTTGGTGTGCCGAAACTGGATAACGCTTTCCCCCGGATATGAAAAGGTCCAGGTTCGAGTCCCGGTAGCATATAAATTTTTTTTTCGATTAATTAATTGATTTTTCTGTACATCTTTCTAGTTGATTAATTTAATTCTTAGTAACTAAGTAATCATGTTTTTAATATTTATTTATTTATTCTTAATATAATGCATACATAAGTATTTTTATATATACTGTAATATAAACAAGATCAAAATCCTTTCTTTTACTACAGCTTATCTTTCACATATTTGCTTAGTTTCATTTTGACTTTGTAGTTTCTCCTCTCTTTTGGCATTTCATTAAAAATCTTCATCGCACAATACATCATCGATTTCTGAGATTTAGTCATCTTCCTGAATGGCAGTCTCAGTCTATCCTTTCTTCTTATATAATATTCATTACAAAAGCAGGTTTATCAAATGGCGTTTTCTACCAGCTAACTTTAATAAGTGTTGAAGTGGAGACACTGGAGACACCCTGCACGGGTACAATGTGAGAGTCGCTCATCAGCTCGATGATCCGACGACAAAAGGTAAGCAGTTAGAGCAACTTGATGTGGAGAACAGAACACTGGCGAACATTAAGAGAGACTCACATACTTTATGGGACGTAGAGTTTCTAATATTTCAAAAATTTCTTGATTGCTTTTGACATATTTCACAAGAAATTTGTAATTAATCCTTTACTTATTCAAAATTTTTGTTTTTTTTAGGAGAACACATTCTTATTGTGAAGTTGTAATTATTCAGAACATAGGTCTGTGATATTTTAAATATGAATTAAATATATTAATTATAAAGATATACATATAAAATCAATTTTATAGAAAAATATTGTTGTTGCGCCACCGGGATTCGAACCTGGATCTCTTTCCTAACCGAGGAAGGTGCTTTATGCAACTAAGCTACAGCGACATTATTTTTAGCGACAATTTTCGACCCTATATGTTAACTTTTTGATAAAGTAAGGTAAAAATAAGGTAGATGGCTCTGTCAAATGATGGAACGATTAAATGTATTAATATATCAAAAAGGTAACATAAAGGGTCGAAAATTGTCGCTAAAAATAATGTCACTGTAGCTTAGTTGGATAAAGAACCTTCCCCGGTTAGGAAAGAGATCCAGGTTCAAATCCCGATGGCGCAACAACAATATTTTTCGATAAAATTGATTTTATATGTATATCTTTATAATTAATATATTTAATTCATATTCAAAATTTTTGGCTCCATTTTTACCGTGCAAAAAAATCGTTCACAAATAATACTGACACGAAAAAACATATAATCACTCGATTGCAACCGGACTTGAATTGACGACTCATAAGACTTCTCCCCAGACGCCAAACTTCGGTGGAAGCGTACAGTGTTGCCATCTCGGCAGAAAAATATTCGGTGTTCAAACTTTTTGCACACGCCTCGTGTAATCAGCGGGGGGATGGACTCGCGCGGATGATTAGTAATTTAACAGGGTATTTCGAGAAACATTTGATTGTTTGCGTTTCAAATAAAGAGGTGCGATTTCATCAATTGGTCTCATGGATTAAAAGTTTTGATTGTAGAATAAATTATTGAAATTTATTGGTGATTCTTTGGACCCCTCGCATTTTGAAAATCGTCACTGAGGTATAATGCACGTTATAAAATTAATGTTTGTCTCTGACGCATTATAGAAATAAATTAGATGGGATAGCCGTGTGGAGTACTAACTGGGTACACTGAAAACCTTAGACCGACGGACCTCTCCGAAGAGTTTCAGCGCTCAGGGTACAATACTAATTTATTAAGAGATCCTACAATTATTATTCTACACAGAAGAGTAATTTTTTAGACTTTAATACGACATTTATTATTGTATAAAAAAATAAAAGTAGTTTAATCATTAACTTTTCATTTAATTCGTTATAAAATTCAACTTTTGACAAGATTACGCAATTTAAAATTTAAATAATAATACAAAAATGTTCAGATATCTGGCCATCACATCCCCTCCTCCCTATATTAAGTTTATTATAGGACCCTGCGCTCCCCCACCATTTCATACCGCCCCAAAGTTCATCTGATTCAAATTATGTTTGGTTACACTCTAGGACACAGAGGAAATATAATCATCCCTATGGATATCTCACCATTTTTCCGTCTTGGTCAAATTTTGCAACACAACAAAAAATGTTTTGTTTAAAAATATCTATCTATCTATTTAAAATAAGAATTAAATATGAATCTCGGACAAAAGCAGGCACAATCAGCCAGTAATTTATGAAACGTAAACTTACTCCAATCACATGTTAAAGTTATAAATAACTTAAAACTATAAATACTTGTAATAAACTTGAATGCAAATTTTGCATGGTGTGTTATAAATTTCACGAGGATAACTCATTTTTAAATAAAATTAAATATTATTATTAAAATTTGATGTTAAAAAAGTATAAACAATATAATAGACATCAAATATCTCATACAACAAATTTGTCCTCGTCAGATGGTCACTGAAACCTAAAGAAACACCTTTTTAATTAGTTATGATTTCATGTCTGTAACTATCGCTTTATTTTCAGCTCGATGTGATTTTACATACAAGTTAATTTCAAATTTAATAATACCTAACTAATAATTAAAGGCCATTCGATAGTGACTGCGGTTGTATCTTGTCTTTGAAGAAGTAATAGAATGTAAAGAATGCATGCTAATTCATTATTAACACCTTGGCCAACAGTTAGTTCACTATGTACTTCTTCTAACTAATGCATAATAAAATTATTATTTTAATTTTAATTGTCCATGGCTGAAAGTAGGTCCGTTGTGACATGTACGAGAAATAAAATAAAAGTGTCATAAAAGTAATTTACGACACTTTTATTAACATACCGTTATGTAATTTATCATGGAACTTTATTATTTACCATCACGCTTTTCCGCAAAGGTAGGTAGGCATACAGGATAGAGCGACATCATGTTTTTATCGCAACTATTGATGGTATACCGTTGGGACTGTGACTGTGACCATGTTTGGTAATTGAAATTGAACTATTTAGGAGAACACATTCTTATTGTGAAGTTGTAATTATTCAGAACATAGGTCTGTGATATTTTAAATATGAATTAAATATATTAATTATAAAGATATACATATAAAATCAATTTTATCGAAAAATATTGTTGTTGCGCCACCGGGATTCGAACCTGGATCTCTTTCTGGATCTGTCAAATAATGGAACGATTAAATGTATTAATATCAAAAAGGTAACATATAGGTTCGAAAATTGTCGCTAAAATATTGTCGCTGTAGCATAGTTGGATAATGCACCTTCCCCGGTTAGGAAAGAGATCCAGGTTCGAATCCCGGTGGCGCAACAACAATATTTTTCGATAAAATTGATTTTATATGTATATCTTTCTAATTAATATATTTAATTCATATTTGAAATTGAACTATAATTGGTACTGGTAATTCCTCGAATAATCAGTTACCAATAATCCTTACAATCGAACAAAATTACAGTCACAATAATGGTTTTAATTACGATTTAACCATCACTAATCGCGACTTTTGCATCGTCCCCATTTATATGATATGTTTATTTGATCTAGCGGTAAGACACTCGCCTAGTTATTAAAGGGGTTCAAGTCTCGTCTTCAAGAGTTACCACCAATTTAGTCCTGTTTTCACAGCATAAGCGCTTAGCTTATTTTGAAAATAGTAAGAATAATTATGTGATACTTAAATAATATATAAACGCATCTGTATTTAAAAAAATCCCTTCAGGCATGTTAAGAATAGGGTAAATTTCTTCTGTATGTTAAATTGTGCTTTTATTTATTTTTCTTGTTCCAATATTAACGGATCTATGTTTTTGAACAACCACTATTTAGAAGCAAGCTTGCTGATTAGATTGGTTAACGAACTTAGTCGAGATATTTAGAAAAATTTCTAAAATAGAAATCAAATAAGAACTGTGAGAGTTATCGTGTCCACAAAATTCGTTAAATCACATGTGTGTGTAACTATGTATATAGCGCATTATACAATAAATATATCTCAGATATATAAATATAGCCATACGTTCATTAATATTTTAACAGCTGGCATTGTTATTTTTATTCAGTAGGTATAGTCTGCTCTTTTACCACGGGGCGAAACAACGTTTACAAGTTATTAAAACTGAAACAATCGATTTATTGAAAACAATATTCAACGATTCAACCATTTCCAATTGGCCAGATTAGATCATGCGTTAGAACATTTTCTGTGGGCATATGTAAAGTCACTTCTTTTTGCTGATAAACCAATAACAATTCAAAAACTACATAAGTCGTGTCATCGGTGAAACGGCACCAAATTTATGTGAAAAAGTGGCTTCAAATTGGATCCAAAGAATGCATTGTATCAAACGTAGTAGTGGTGCACATTTGAATCAAGTTATATTTCATTTTTATTTGTGTATATGTATATTTTTATATATGTTATTTTTAATTTAATTCCATTTTAAAGTTCTATTATGCTGGCTGGATAACCCTATGTATACAAAAAAAGAAGTATCATAACATTACGTATTACTAACATTATATATTAACAGTCGTGTATAATAATGTAATGTTATATACATTATATACATATATAATAATGGTTGACGTCGCACAGCGGCTACCGAATGATAGCTTTCTACTGGTATGTTGATATAAGAGATAGTAAATTGATTGAAGCAAAGCTAGGTCGTCCTTTATTGTAGTACTGTTTCTAAGAATCTATTCAGAAAAACAGAAAAAATTTCATTAAATATTTAATTATGAATTAGTATTTTATTTTTCACAGAAAAGATTATTTTAAATGCTGAAGAATATCATTATTTTTTAGGCTCATGTGAAAGCGAAAATGCGCGAATAACAACGCGCCGTGTATTGGATGCAAACAATGCAGTTTAAAGTGAACAAAAGTCTTAACGCAAATTAAACCAGGGATAAGAAGGATTCCTGGTTCGAATCCCGGTGGCAACAAAATATTTTTTCAATTTTTATCTGTATATCTTTCTAATAAATTATAAAAATATCACAGAGCTATGTTCTGAAAAACTGCAACTCCACAATAATAATGTGTTCTCCTTAGAAATCTAGTCAGTTGGGCTTGTCAAGAGGACGAAAACAAACGTTGGTGTCATATCCTCTGGTATTTGCATATCTGCAACCCTAGTGATAGAAGGAAGAATAGGACAACAGAAAAAAACGTTTAGGAAGAAAAACCTGGTGTAGGTATGGCTACAACGAGAAGGGAATGTCCCTTATGACCCGTGTCCGCGAAATGACGCACGATGAAATTAGTGAAAAAAGACGAAAACTCAAATGAAGTTTGACACGTGAGTACAAACGTCATCTAGAAAATTAGAAACTCACAACTATTTATTACGAAAAATTGGGCAAACTGAAGGCATTAAATTATAGACATTTTTTAACAAAGGAGAATCACAATCAAAAATATTCCACAATATTTCAAAAATATTTTTGATTGTAATTCTCCTTTGTTAAAAAATGTTTTGTTGTGGAAAAGGTATGTGGATGAAATATTATACCAGTGGTGGTATATATAGTGGGTTTTCAGAATTTTCTAATCATTTGTTAGAAAATGATCATACTTTTGATAAAAATTTGTGATTGTCGGTGTTGGTCTTTAATTAAATTATTTGGAATCATTGGAGATAAATAAAGCGTGAAAAACTAATCAAAATTTTATTCAAAACCACCTAAATTTAACCACAAGTCCCAATTCTAAAATTAATTCCTAAAAATTATTCTAGTAATTTTGCATCATCAAGTAACAATTTAAGTTAGATACTAAATTTTTTTTTTTTAAATTATTGTTTTTTAAAAATAGATTCTGTTAATGAAACAATATGACATATGTTTTTGATTAGTTAATGACATCCTGAAGAAGAAAATGATAGTTTTTAAAACCGGTAGATGTATTTTTAATTCATTAGGTGGTTAATAAAACATAGTTAATTATTGAAAATAATGGATTTTAACCACAAAGTTGATTTTGCTGATTTTAAAAATAATATATTCAAGAATTTGTTCGTATTTTGGTAGTGTATTCACTGGCCTAAATACTTCACATTTATTTGTACCGTTAATTTTTGGTTGTTTGGTTATTTTATTGTTGGTATTATAACCAGGATCTACATAATTAGCCGAAGGATATAAAATTTATATAATTAAGAAGGCTTTTATGACTAGACTATACACACTGTTTGAATGTTGTGCAACGGAATAATTTGCAAGTGGCGGGAGCACTCTAATGCAGGAACCATTCCGACTTGTGGAGCTAGGGATAACATTTAGATCGACTTGGTTTCTCTACTTCAATGGTTTAATCTTAATATGTATTAGTTTTTACTTGTTGTACATTAACATTGCAGTTTATATTTGTGTTTTAATATATTTGCGGGACTATCTACAACGGTCATAAGAGGGTCTGTTAGCTATCAGTTTCATTAAAAATAATATGTATGTCCAAGAATAAAGTAAATAATATTAAATGACAGATAACAAGATTATGAAAGCAAAGTAGGACATATCTCAGGAAGTTACGCGAAACTTTATATCCAAAGGGTGAATATTATGATTCAGGTCGATTTTGTTTGGCCGCCATTTTGGTTTGGCAAATGTTTGTCAGTTCCTATTTAGTAGTCGTGAAGAGTAGTTGATTACAATTTATTATGGAGCATTTAACGCCTCAACAACGTGTTGAAGTTATTACATTTTATCTAAATAATTGTCTGACTTTTTGAAAAGCGACGAAGCTCATTTCGACATGGCGGGTTTTGTTAATAAACAAAACTGTCGTTATTGAGACACTGAAAATTCTCAATTGATACATCAACGACGTTTATACCCACGCAGAGTTACTGTATGGTGCGCCATGTGGGCCAGCGGAATCATTGGGTCCGATTTATTTTAGGATGCAACAAGAGGCAATACTGTAAAAACTTCTTGGTGGCCGAATTGGATCGATTGTCACGATTGGGCTTGCAACATATGTGGTTTCAACAGGACGGTGCCACCTCACACACAGCCCTACGTACGCTTGAAATTTTGATGAATGAAACAACATCGGCCTGGAACATAATATTCACCCTGTAGTACAGGGCGTTTTAGGTACGCTCCTATAGAAACACTACCTATTCTAGAAAGTCCCACGATAAATTTCAATGCACTTTCTTCGATCACGACTAGCAGACCTCGAAACCATTCTCAGTTTACACAGGTAAAGGTACGTACGTTTAAGATATGTACCTACACACATACAATTCTCACAATTCTTACCAATTTTCGATCAAACTTTTCTGAAAAATTGAAATAAGTTCATCCACCATCTTAATTCAAAATGGCGGCTGATTAAAATTTATAAAAATTCTTATCTCTGTTAATGTAGAAAAGGTAAAAAACACACAACTACCTATTCTTGGGGGCAGTGTCAAAAATGATTTTTTGTATAAAGTTATAATAGATTTTTTCTGTATACCTTTCTAGTTGATCCAATTAATTTGTATTATAATTTTCCATTAACTAAAACATTTATTTTTTGTTAACGAGAACGTGCTATCTAAAACTGACACTGTCTTTCAAAATTAATATTTAATGTTATAGTCGGAATATAATTAATTAACTACATTTTCAAATCAATCTTTTTACCAAAGAAATCGCTCTCTGGTAAATTTAAAGAGAAAAATAAAAAGAGTAATAAAACGTCAAATGACCTATAAAATATAAGTGGGTGTTTAAGTATCTTCCCACCTACTCGTTTATCTACCCAATAGTAATGGAGATAGTGTTAATGTTGGTTCGCAGTCAGGATTTCAGACATTTTTACTTTTCTAATCCGAGTACTTTCGACTAAAACATTTTATTTTAGTAAGCCTTTAGTCGATATGTTAAATTTAATGTAATGTTCCGGATAAATTCAAATTCTCAAGTGTGTGCGCGCGCAATTCGCTAGTTCGAGCGCTCGCCGCCAGATGCACGCGTTCGTTCTTCAGTCATTTGTCGGCCGCGTTTGACAGTTGTGTTGTCGTTCGGTATTTCAGAGCCGTCATAACCTATACGAGTAAATATGCGATAATTTCGTGTTGTTGTGAATAACTCTGGAAGAATCAGTGTCATCCGATCATTGTGTTCTTGTGACAGTGACATCGGCCCGGATGTTTGACCGGTAAGTTGCGAATTTGACGTCGTATCAATTAGTTTAATCACATATTCTGGTTCCACGTTATGAGTTTGTATCATGACATTAACATTTATAACAGTAAATTACACCAAGATTATGTTTAAATATCACTATTCTTTTTATATTACATCAGTTTTATCTTTAAGATCGTGTAAAGTTCAAGCTTCCTTGTGTCGCCCAGCGTCAGAAGCTTTGACAAGATTTTGTTTACAAATGAAGCACACATGTTCTCGCGAATTTTCGCCATGAATATGCTTTGAAATACATATTATTGTCCGAAAACTTGCGTACAATAATTTTTACAATATTATTAAATTGCTTTAGCATATTGTCATAGCAATATTAACAAAACATTTTTAAATTTAAACATGAAAATATTTTTGTCACCTTATTATCGTTCATATTTGTGGAGATATTTTTATTATTTTAACTACATACTATGCACACATTAATGTAGTGCAACTTTTAAGGTGACGAACTATTGTTTACTAGCCTCGATACATAGTTCTATACATTACTGTGACGTCAAATTTTTTATACTAACAATGTGATGACCTTAGACTCGATTTATATTTCGTAAATTTGGTTGATACTAGAATTATTTCATCAACATATATTTTCCATATGTTTTCCTTTTTTGTACATAATTAAAATTTAAGACTTTCTGATTATATATTAAAATAAAATTACTCAAATATATTTAAATTTAATTATTATTTTTTGACTAATTTTTAACTTTTATTCAAAATAACGCTATTCGTATTTTTGAATTGTTTAAACCACCGATATTATGTGTGTAATGTTCAGTGATCAATGATTGAGATGAACGATGACGTATGATGTCCAGTTAAACAAACCTGTTTGTGATAAGCAAACATTTAACGGTATTGCTCACACACGTAAAACGTCTGAAATACAAGATTTATTTACTGTGTGTGACAAAATAAGATATTACTTGGCATTTCCTGTTTTTTGTGATACGACCGCGTTTGATTTTACATATTAATTTACTTTAACGAATTTTTCATAACTTACATTTGTTATGTACTGCAGACTACATATAATACAGTGAAGTTATCTACATAAAAGAAAAGTATAAATAGTAAGTATTAATGTTTATTTTTAATATTTAAAGTAAAAAGATTGCGGTTCACTCTGAAAATTTAAAAAAAATGACTTATTCAAAACCGGTTGGTGTATATTATATATTCTCACGATGGTTAAATATAGAGTTACTGTATCATGTGACATTTGTTCATTAAAACACGTTTACGCAGACTGAAATCTGTTCCGCAAGTTACAACAACCGTCACCTATCTGTGAAGGGTATTTGTCCTGGGCGGCAGCGACTGGAGCACGAGACGAATTATAATTTCCAGTTGGATCGGAGCTTGCGACCGAGCTCGGTAGCAGGAGTTGATCGCAGCGGTGGTTCTTGACGCCTGACATCCGGCGGGGCGTCGGATGAAGAAGAAGAATATCCAGTTGTAGTGAAACAGTTTTGATAAACTATGTCGAATTGATCAGGAATAAGGTATGCAGGAGGGAATCCAAATACTTTTTTTTCCACTTGGAGTTCGGGTTTTTATAATTGTTTTAAATACGATCTATTTCATCAGTCATGAGTTATGACGCGGAAGCGTATAGGCAATATATGTACTATAAAAGAAATGTATTAAAATCGTCTAATTAGATTTGCTCATTGCACGTATTAAATATGATATATTTTAATGAATTTTAGTGAAACATTAGTGGGCTTCGTCTTCCACACGGGGCGATGGTCTAGTCAATTAGACGTGTGACGGCAAGAAGTTGCGAAGCTACGTGTGCATGAAGCTGGAGTCGAACGCCGTCTGTTGTTGTGCCCGATAGTTGGGCAATGTACCTACGTGTGTGTAGGTTTGCAACAGTGTGCGTGTACCTCGCAGATTGGTCTGCTTTATGTATTACGTCAAAAGTGATGAGTCAATACATATGATGCAAATAAAATATCGCAATACGAGGATGTCTACATTTTAAAAGTTTAACTATTGTATGTATTATATTTTTTGTTGAAATCTTTGACTGCTGTTTTCCTAGATAGCTATAGGTAAGTAATTAAAAAATGTCTTTTAAGTATTGTGAGGTAAAACAAAATTGTTTTCTCGATTTAATTTATCGACATCAAAGAACTTTAAGCATCTTAATTTTTTACTCTCGAATATACTTTAAAGAATATATATTTTTTTATTTTTACTTGGGCTCAGAGAAGACTTTATTCAGCTTCATAAAAAAATTATTATAATGATTTCTTTAACATTCAAATTAATATTCGTGCTATTTTATAATAATGTACTTCACTAAAATAATTTAACAGTCAAATATATAATATATTAAAAAATAAAATATTACTCCATCCTGCATTACTTAATTCTAATTTATTAAATCATAAACAAAACGACAATAGTAACAGTAATAGCGTTTTCATTGCAGTATATGCCATGTGACATGACGTGACATGAAATATATACCGTGTGAGTTTCTTGTGACTTGTTCCGGACCACATACCGGCCCTGATGAATACCTGACCCGCATACCTTCAATAATTCTGTTACCGAATGTGAATTATAATACTTAATTATCAGTGTGGGCGCCGAACTATACCTTCTGGGACTATAGCATAATTGCTGTCGAAGCAGATATTTAAACCAATTGGATTGGGACGATGTGCTGTCTCCTTGCGATAAACCTGGAGCGCTCGCCACGGAAATTGTCTCAGATTAATATGGTTTGTACCACAGGATTGAGGGGTGTTTTATGCGCTACCATGTTTTATGCGCTACTATTAATAACCGCTTTATGTATAATATAAAAAAAGTAAAAAGTATAAATATTCTATCAATATATAATATGTACACCGATATCTCGATATAAATCCTCTCGTTATATAGCTTTTCGCTATAACAGCCTTTTAAAATTGCAGCTCAGTTTTTATTTGCGGCCCGAGATTTTTCTGGATATATGACCCGTCAATGAACGCAGAATAAAGCTTCTTGAGCTATTAATGTGACCATTGACTGCTACAAAGTACTACAAAAACAAAATAGAAAAACATGGACCAAAATGTTCAACTGAGTCCTTCCACAACAGCGGATGAAACTGATGATAGCATAATGGAACGATTAAATGTAAAATTAAAATAATAAAGTTGTATCAATGTGTCCAAAACTTAATAAAAATGAATTGATAATTCTGGCGTCTGCTATCAGATTACTTAAAAGTATTTGAGATTTCGTAAAAATAAGGTAGATGGCTCTTTCAAATATTGGAACGATTAAATGTATTAATATCAAAAAGGTAACATACAGGTTCGAAAATTGTCGCTGAAAATATCGTCGCTGTAGCATAGTTGGATAATGCACCTTCCCCGGTTTGGAAAGAGATCCAGGTTCGAATCCCGGAGGCGCAACAACAATATTTTTCGATAAAATTGATTTTATATGTATATCTTTCTAATTAATATATTTAATTCATATTTAAAATATCGCAGACCGTCTATTCTGAATAATTACAACTTCACAATAAGAATGTGTTCTCCTAATTCATCATTTTATTTAATGTTTTTGTTTTGTTTTTATTAATATCAAACATATGTAATAAAATCATTTTCAACTACAAACTGGATTCAGTGATTTTATTATTTTTCTATGTATCAAAATTAATGATTCGTTATACGGCATTTTACGGCTAACTTTCCCGGAACATATCTCGGTCCTAAAGCGAGGTATTGGTGAATTTATTAATCATACTGTTTCACATTTCATTAAATTTGTCAACAGAGATAATTTATGTAAGACGTTCATCAACAGTGAGAGGTGACTCACCACTTACTCAGGACCGTTCTATATGCTACCGTATCGGTCATTCTCATTCGCCGCTATGCTACAGGGGCAACAGGGCGGCGATACACGGCTATCGGACAAAACACACCCCGCGAAAAAAAAAATTTATAACTTACATCAACAATATATTTTCTCGCAATAACTGGGATCCGAATGTTGCACCATCTGATTGGATGACTCTAAACATTCAGTTCATTCCGCAGGCTGAGGTGCGTTTAGACTGTTTTGACTAATATCAAGCGTTATGTCTTTTTGCTATTCAGGGTATATAAAATATTCTTCATGAACAATATTGAAATCTTCTACGTGGTCGTAATAGTATAAAAATAGATATAATTTAATTTTCAAAGATTTTATAATATTCACTAATTCACTCACGCATTCTGAAATCTGTTTTATTATTTTTTTATTAACAACTTATTTTCCGAAATGAAATATAATGAATAGAAAAAATGCTTGTCAAAGTAGCAGAAAATTAATTACTAATCATCCATCTATAATAATAATAATAATGTTACTAAGAGACCCGTAATATAATCTGTCGCCAGGCGGCATTTGTGTCGCGGGAATAATAAGTCGTTAGGTACTATTTAAATGATTGTTAGAACATTTCTGATTGGGTATTTGTTTTCGTTAATTTGTTAAGTTGTTCTGTGATATATCACTTCCCTTTTATGATAGTGAATTATATTTTCGACATTGAAAACTAGGTTTTACGGAAATTCCGGCCGTGGCCGCCAAGCGGCCTCTACCTGGCAAAAGTAATTATGCTAGTATCTATTAAATATGTGTAATATTGACTATATACTTGACGTCAGGGATTCGAGCCTTGTTCCAGGAGACCGGAAAGTTTTTCCTATTTTGTTTAGTTTTAGTTTGAATATATGTACATAGTAAGAGTATCGATGTGCCACGTATTCTAATGGGGTTACCAGTGATAGATAACAAAGAAACAACATAACTGCAGCGGAAAACGAAGCCAACCGGAATAGGGTTGCAGAGGACAAGGATGTTTGGAGACTACATTTGGATTGCATCATGACTTATCATTCATATGTACGAGTTCATCGCTTTAAGTCAATATAACGATCCGTCTATCGCACGCTTGTCACATTCACATTCAGCAGAAATCCGTGAACAGTTATGTCACATTCGAGCACGCATCCCATTCGGCGCTCGGTCAGTGTGATGTCATTGCCAAGTGATGCCACCTGCTTCCTTTTCTGATGATCGGTAATCTGTCAACAATGTATTGGCAAGCATATCAAAAGTGTTCCTTGGCCTCGCGCGGCTGAGGTAACGAGCCGGGGGGTCAAGCTCAGCTGACCGGCACGGTCGCCCGATGCGATTGTAATATATGATGTATTCAAATGTTGGTCACAAAGCACGATTTACAAATGTGACTATATTTAACAAAATACACCCAATCGTTTGTTTTTATATATTGAGATATGAGATGCGGTACGGATTGTAATAGTAATGATTATTGTTCAGCATAATGTTATTTTTTTATTTTATTTTATAACATATAGAACATTAACAGTTCTATGACACAATATATAAAAACTTATGGTGTAAGTTATAGTTAAACATATAGTCACTACTCGTACAGTGGATATGGACGGTGCATTGACAATGAAATACAATATACATAAACATGAATGTTACAGCATATATCTGAACAAATTAAAACGAAAAATACACGAAGGCACAACATAATATACAAGAGCATAATTACACACAGAAACTTTAATGTAATTATAAATAAATATCTAGCACCAATATATACAAAATCTTGAAACCATCAAGAAATAGTGTCGTGTAAAAGGTTTTTTGTCATAGAGACGAAACTATTTATATTTAATCGAAATATATGGAAGTATGGGTAATTACAGGGCTTACGACCTGTCTTCGGCTAGCTTAAGTGATCACTTTATATAAATATAAAGTTCACCATTCTCACCCATTAATCAATCTTCATATCTATCGAAAAATTTTGAAAGTCGTATATATGTTAATATGTGGAAACACTTCGAGTGCCACTACACTATCGCTATCTATGGACTAAATTTGATAATTCATTTCCCTGAAACAGCATATATGTCACAGTGAGAATCTAATTATTTTTTTGAAATTATTTAAAGCAATATTCTTTATCTGTAAAATGTTTTTAACACATTATACTAGAATACTCTTGAAAAATCAATATTTTTCATTTTTAAATATTTTCTTATTTTGACCAGTATATTATTAGCAATATTTGAATATGTCTAAGAACACACAATTACTGGATTTTCATTATATTTCCATTAAATATAATAAAAAGTAGCTTCGTCTCTATGAGATATCTATTATTTGTTTAAATATTATATTAGCAATTGTATTTCACTGTGCAGTAGAATCCCGCATAACCGGACCAATCGGGACATCGATCCTGTAGTAAAATATTGAATTGAATACATTGTTGTACAGCATAGCACTTGCTAGAAATTAAAAAATATCAAATTTTTAAACAATTTTGGTACATGTGTACCATCACACAACGTTCGTGTTATTTTAATGGACTTCTGACGTAAACAGTTTGTTTTCATCATTGCAGCCAAATGTCAGATTCGTTTCAGTTATAGCAGGTATGCAGTGTCAGGTTTTTCCTGTCTCTCAAGCTATTTAAATGCGGCCTTTAGGGTTTGGGAGAATTCTGCATGAGACGGTGCCGTGTGTATTACTGTCTCTTTCTTCGTGTTCATTTGCAATTTCTTTCTCGTTCACTGGCAGCCCGCATCTGTTTACTCGGGTAGCAACTGATACCTGTTACGGACCTAGCGCGTCGAAACCTCTATAAAGTGCCGATAATCGGGCTTCTCCTGTAGTTCTCTGTAAACTTACCACGTGTTTTTATAGCAAAAATGCAAAATTAAATTTTCGATTTGTAACGCTGGGAAAAAAGACTAGATATGTCATACTTACACGAAGCTTAAGATCAGCAGGCATGTTTAGACGCATTCAGCCACCAAGCGGGGGATAATTGCTACAAATAATCATGTCATTTGCATAATATGAAAGGGTTGTTCGTATCCGTGCCTTCATGTCGTAGTCGTAGGTCAGGAAGATGAGTGACCCGAGGACTGACCCTTGTCGTACTCCGCAGGTGTTTAGAGTTCACGCCTCTTTGATCAAGCACTCGAGAAGTGATCGCTTTTCCGGTACAATCCAACGCGGACACATGAATTGAGACGGGAAGGCGTCTTGTGATTCGGATCTTTATCGATGCTCGTTGGCTTGTGCGTATTGCGCATCGCTGATGGGTAATATTCGATGCCTATTTATGATTTAGAGCACGTTTTTATTTGGAATTTAAGAATGATTTTTGAAATACGGCGTTTTATACTCTTGATTGGAATATACGACATTGCAAGACACAAATCAAATTCTTAAACGTGTTATAACGGCGATTATACCGTTAGAATTAGATAATTTACGTACTGCATATTTTCATAAAAATATATCCATAATGCGTGTTGTCGATAGTTCTGTATAATTTTTTTATTGTATTTTATAAAAATAGCGAGCGACTAGTAAATAAAAGTACGTACTACTAACATATCTTACCATCGCACTATTTCCCCCGTAGGGGTAGGCAGAGAGGATCTCTACATTCTTCCAGTTCCTCTTATCTCACATAACATCATTGGTCAATTACAAATATCTTCTACATTGTGGTTTTATATATATTTATATGTACAATTCCGTTATCTGCTCTACTGCGTGTGTACATTTTAGAAGGTAGGTATATCCCAGGCCAGAAGTGCATTGTGAAAGATATTATCAAAGATAATAACGAATGCAGTATAAAAATAGTAATGTGTATTATTATTTTCATTATCTTTATGAATATACAGGTGGTCCTCGACTTTCGTACGTTCTACTTTCGTACAATTCGCTATTTCGTATATTTTAAAATTGAGATTTTTATCGATATATATATCGCAAAAACGGTCGTACTTCCATGTAGCCACTCTCCCTTCCTCTCCAACATTAGTTTCTTCCCTCCTCTTAGAAATGTTGGAAAAAAAAGTATGTCTACAAATGATAAATGATTCTATAGAATCGGAAGAAACTCCTGAAACTATGACAACTGAAATAGTTAATATAATTAATGAATTTAACTTCAATGTCAATTACGAAGATATTGATGAGTTAATGGAATCTCACTCAGAACCTTTGAAGTGAAGGAGAAGAAAAATAAGAAGCTGATAATGAATTCACTGTTAAGACTTTGACAACAAGAATATGAACGAAGCATTCATGCATCTTGACAAAATTTTGACCATCATGGAGAATGTGATACCAATGTAGAGAGCGTCTATCTCATGTACGAAGGGCAATAGAAAGTGACAGCGTGTTAGAGAACTCTCTATCAAGAAATGAAAAATAAAAATACTGTCCAATTAACTTTTGATAAATTTATAAAAAAACCACCAGATGCTAATCAATAAAGTGTTATCTACTTATATGCTAATTCTAAAATAAATATTTGAATAACACTTTTTTTTTTTCTTTGCTCAACTTCCGTACTCATTTCAGGAACCGATTACGTACGAAAGTCGAGGACTGCCTGTATGCAGTATAATAAACAAAACGTATACGTCTCAGACGTATATATCGTGCCACCCCTGCGTATAATACGTTTTTCCTACATATTTCGTGGTCGTGTCTCGGGTGAAATTCCCCTCTCTACGCGGTTGCTTAATGGCACATCGTTTCACATCATATGGCGACCGCCCGCCAGGACAAAGTCTAGTGTCTTATAATGTTGCCAAAAGTGGCGCCTCGAAACAGATTCTACAAGAGGAATAGAATGTGTCGGAAGTTCGAGGTGATAGGAATAAATTAAATTGTTTTTACGCCTTATTGTGGATGTTGCCGCATTCAAGGATATGCAGAGAACATTGGCTGTTAAATATGATATTACACGTTGTTAGTGTACGTGTAGTGACTACTGTACCGAGGTACTCGTGTGTTTATATTGAAGCAACTCTAAAATTAAATCACTCGGTCGGCGGCCAGTTAAGTGAACCGCAGCTCGGACAAGTTCTAATGAAGATTTACTTTTAACTGCTTAATTAACACCGTTGTATCATTTGAACAGTTGGTATCGTCATAAATAACCTCGTTCAATTACAATGTTTAATTTCTTATTTATTTATTTAACGAAACTCAACAAGATTTTTATTCTGCTAATTTATCAGGCAATCATATAAAAGATGAACAAATGTAAAAATATGACAGAAATAAGTATCGTTATATAATATAATAATAGGTATGTGTACCTGATCCTAAAAATACACAGAGATTGAAAATATTAAAACCATACATTTTGCGCCTACCTCTAAATTGATTTTTTTTATAAATCTTCAATCTCACACTAATTCCTCTCTACGTACGTATCTACTGTTATTTTTAAACAATGCGATAATCCAAAATAAGGTAATCAGACTCGCTCTGAAGGCCCCGAGATGGATCAGGATCACTCAACTCCACCACGACTCGGGCATTCCCACCATACGGGAATTCATTAAACATCTCTCCAAGCGTTTCTATGCTGTACTCCCCAAGCACCGAAACCCCACAATAAATTCATTATCAACTTACGATATAAGCTTACCATCGCGGATAAAACGTCCGAAATCGATATATTATCTCCTGCCCCAAGTTAGCAGTTAAATCCACGAAATTTGTAAACTTAAACTTTAACTCAGCCCACCATTTCTAAATCGGCCCTCAGTGGCAACTACAGATGAAGGAGCAAGGGGCTCATAGAGCCCGGTACTCCGAAAAGCCATTAGAACAAAGTCAAAGTCAACAATGCGATACATTTTGCTTTGTTATTCTTTAGGACCCTGAAGATAATATAGTCACGACCCTCCCGGACATCTAACCCTCCTCCTGCCTGGACCAAATGTCGCATCATAATAAAAAAGGATTTCATCAAAAAAGCCACATTCCTGTTATTTTTTATTTATTATAACTACACCTAAATCCCAGGCGCGGAGCGTTAGGCATAATAATCGTATACTATTTGTATTCAAACCACAATAGCGTTACATTATTCTGACACTATACTATTATTTATGACAGTGTTTAATAAGGATCCACCGTTATGTTTGTACCACGTCGTGTGTGCACCTGATAGTAGCGGCCAATTTATTCCGCACCATAGGACCAGCCGCGCCGATGCTCGATCATAATATGTAGGTACTTCGCCCCCGTAGCACGCGCCAGCCTCGCCAGCAGACCTCAAGTTCCGCTAATGCCCGTAATACCATCCCGTGTAATGCCTTTCTGCTTTATATCCTAATCCCGTCAAAGGCTTGTATTGTGTCCATTATTATGACGATTTGTGGTTCGGGCCGAGCAGCGTAGTGAATAATTATAATCGATCATACAGCCGAGTTTATGTCAAATTTTACCCGACTACAAAAATACGAAAGCCGATAACCTTTACGACTTGTATTCCTCTATCGCTTTGTGCTTAGAAAATTATACGTATAGATGCAGCCGTCCGAGTAAAAATGAATAATTCAATTTGATTATTATCTCCTAGGCATTTAACAATATCACGTAAGAAAGTATTATACATAATTGCATGTATTGTTATAATCTATTGTACCTCTGGTGTCACTCCTAAGATACTATGTAATCAAAGATTTGTTTTTTATTAATCTAAAGCCACGAAAACGCATTTAGATTTTTCAGACAGTGGCGTATTTGGTTGTAGCTGGAAGGGGCGGCGTAGATACAATTTAATTTAATATTATTATTATTTTGATTACGGTCTTCAAAAGCACACGAGGTAAATCAAGTAAAATAAGAGCTCGTTTATACAACCCTCCGATAAGACTGTTTTCATAAATGGATAGGAGATATGAACGATGAATGCCGCTGATTCTCTTGATCAGAAACTAAAAGTTCAAGTATAAATCCTCAACTCAAGATGATATATAAATGAGCATATAAAATTGTAAACTTCATAACGTCTATGGTGAGCCTGACGTCGCCGAGTTCATTTAGATATAGGACAAGCAAGGGTGACTCAACCACTCTCAAGAGTCTGACCGGAGGGAACATGGACTGTTCTAAAGCTGGATCTAGTAGAGAAGGATCTGAGAACTCTCGGTTTCCGTTTCCCGCATGATAGGTGGGGAACTGCAGTGCTACTGAATGAGGCGTGAAAATAGACGTTTACAAATGTAGACGTTATTTAATAATTAAGCTTATTACAAAGTTCACCAGATGTAACTGATTTTCATATAATATTCAATATATATTCGTATCAAAATTTGATGTCTAGAATATGTAAATATTGCAGTATATCAAAATATAAAGCCTTATACGACAATTTGACACCATAGTCTAATGGGGCAGTAGCAAGATTGTAAAACAGTATCTTAGTGTGGGAGGATGGGTCGATACTCGGCATCTCCAAAATTTTACAGATTTCCAAAAGATTTCGGTACCGGTAAAAATCTAAATGTTACGATACTTTAGAAAGTGTTAGGGCAAAATTTTCTTATCAAATTAAGATTAATTAACTTCAAACAATCCATAGCCGTTGAACTAATTAATTTTGACGTAATATAATTATGAATTTTCTTAATTTAACAGACTTGTAGTGTAGATGAATTTTGAGTGATTTATTATTTTTTGTTTAAAATAGTAAATGGCAAGCTGGACGTCCTTCATCTGACGGAATTGATTTCGTACCATGTTCCCGCTCGAAGTAGGAGATCGTTGGTGTTGTTTTATGTAAATACGAATTATTACAGTAACGCTTCTGTACTAAGACTACAGGCTTGGGAACGATTTCAGTTCTGTCGGCATATTCTAATGATTGTTGCTGAAATATAAATGTGGTAATTTTAATGCAGTATTAAAACAATGATGTAATTGATGAATGTGTTTAATATTATTATTAGACTGATACGCGTATATTGATTCATGTAAAAGCCCGTGCAGCCGTTAATAAATAAGTTTTACTGGAGTACCTACTGAACAAACATATTCTAGCAATAATATTTGAATATGTCCAAGTATGCACAATTACTGGATTTTCACCAATATATTTAAAAATATTTTCGTGTGTACCTCGGTGGAGATCTTTCCGTGCATTTCTAGTCCGCCTCTGCTTCCTCTAGTGATGATTTGTTGCCACGCGTGTCGTACAACTGGCCATTTTCTCTGGGCCCTATTCAATTGACTCAATTCGGGCCGGCCGTTACGAGAGGCTCGTTATTTCAATAAGTGCGTACATAGTACACGGTTATTAATTATGTCCACGACACTTAATAATGAATTATTAACATCGAATGTCCGCAATCGCTACATCCACAAGCGGCCGGTTAACTAACCTGTATATTATGTTCTCACACGCATATATGATTTATGATTCAGGCTAATTATTTTGTTTTTTTTTTTATATGTGTACTGTTAGTTTCTGGTTCATTAAGAGTGACTGAATTTGGACAAATAATTTGATACGATTCGATTCAAATAATCTTACCCTCAATGAGGTAGATTCAGACCCTTCTATTCTGACAAAACATTTTTGCCTCGTACATGTGCGTACATATTGTGGTACGTACCTACGCCAATTCAAGCCCACGTTAGATAGGGGACCAAAAGGCTGCGTCCTACATTACTTTTAGTATCCATACTTTTGCGAGTATCAATAGTTTTCCCAACGTTAATGTGGAGAAATATTTTTTAATTAGAATTTTCACTTGCGAATACATGTACATGCTTAAAACACACTTTTTTTTATTCATGAATCTGTGAACATTATAGGAAAGACGAGACTATTTTTTTTGTATATACCACATACCTACTACTTTTAAATCTATGTATATTTATATATCTTATATATTACATTGGGGACCAATTTTGTGGCGTAATTATATTTTCGTAGGTTGTCCTTGTAATTATAGAGAAAATATAAATTTTAAACTGTCTATACGCGTTGCGTAATTCAATTACGACATTTAATTAGCTTTCTTAATTTAACTGATTTTGTATAAGAACTTTGATCGACTTAGTGATTTTATACCAAATGATAAATGGCAAGCTGGACGTCCACGATTTCGCTGATCTGATTTCGTACTTGAAATACCAGGTCGTTAGAGATGTAGAATATTTTTAAAAACACATTATTGTAATAATAGATATCTGTGTAATAGAAAAAACATGTATACAGTCGCAAGTAAATGGTTAATATAGTATAATTGGTAACCCATTCTCCCGGCAAAATAAAGTTCCGGGTCCGAGTCCTGGTGGTAATACATATTTTCAACAGATAGATTTTTAGTGTGCATCTTTTTAAGTGATGTATCTATTGTTTGTTTTAGTTATTAAAGAACTATGTTCTAAAATTGCAACTTCACAATAAAAATGTGATTTTAATTAAAAAGTGTAAAATTTACAATAATAACAAACTATTTTACATCCGTACGTTCCGAATCACCGTAATAAACTTTTAAAAAAGTTCATATTAAACGTTTTAAATGACAAACACCACACGTTCAACTATTCCATTACAGCTCGTGACGTCACAAGTTCACAACGTGGTCTTTCAGCAGTCCTATAAATCCACGTGTTATTCGTACAGTAGTCTGTTATAAATACCTCTGAGCATCCTCGGACATTAACTCTTGACGACTTCTATTTTGAATTCTCGGCGCGTCCAGGACCCAGATACAATGTTCACCTTTCAAAACGTCACGTCGTGGTCGGCTGCCGGTCGGCATCTATTGTTTATTTATTTATTTAATAGATAACTTTATTACAACACTTGGCGTGCGAAAGCTCAAAATATTCAAATTGTAGATTTATAAAATGATACCTATTTCATATTTTAAGGGATAATTCGAGGGAAATAAACGTGGAAGGGTGTGCCTACAATCTTCTTTGGAGTATTTACATTTCTCTTCATAATGTTAATATCTTTTTTATTTTCTTTATTGCCATTCGTTTCCCTAATGACAGTACACCACGGCAGTGGATCCAATCCCGAATCATTATTGTAATCCCGGGATTTCAGGATTCTATTTTGATATCCTGGGATTAGAAAATGCTCATTAAAGTTACGTCACTAAAAATATCAAATATAAATAATACAGTTTATATAAGATATTTATATTTAAGAATCTTTGAACAAAAAATAATAATGTAAAGTTGACAATTAAAAATTCGAATGTGGCACAATTCTATTATCACGAGTAATATGCCCGAAACAAAAGAAACATATCGAGTATTTCATCATTTAGTCTTTATCTAGTTTTGATTCCCCGAAATTAATCAAAAATATTAAATTAAATATATGATATGATCGTCACCCTACGCAGCCTTGCGTGTAGCAGGAGACCGCGAAGTATGGATAACAATTGTTAAGGTAGGCACGGGAATAGGATGACATTTAGCATCATTACACCCAACATGGATTACAGATAAAGTGAGAGTATTTTTTTGGTCGAAAATTTATGTACATTGAAAAGTATGTTTATGACTCCAACTTATAAATAATGATGCTATTTTTTACAGGATGTGGTGTGGAGTCAGATAAGTGCATTGATTAACATTGATAAAATACACATTCTCTCTCATACTGACCCGAATGACTTAATTGCAACACAATAGATTTGACAGCATTCTATTTACATCGTTTTCTGGAATTCGAAAAATTGTTCAACCTTACGACGAAGGAGTTTATTAACATGGTGTTAAAAATTGTATTATTAAATTGTTAAACCCCGGTGTTAAATGTGTTTTTCTATTGTGTGTAACGTGTGACGTAATATATAGTTTGGTCTAGCGGTAACACTACTCGCAGTGACCTCCCGGTCATAGACGTGGCTTCGTGTCCTGAAAGTTCGCCGGGTTAATCCTACTTTCATAACAAAGAGTTTCAATACTGACTTGAATTCCGTACATTTTATTTTTTATAAAGAACGTCTGCTAAGTTCTTCAATATTTAACACGTTTATGTTTGAAAATATGTCATAAATTGAGATACACATGCCACGTGACTCTAGATCAGCTATATTCAACCTGCGGCCCTGAACACATTTATTACCAGGAACGTGATTTAAAAAAAATCTGGCATTCTAAGTTTTGAATATGTTGAAATACATATATCGCTCGCTGCGAACTGACTGGAACTGACGCCGGCGGCACATACCTACCCTTCCCGGGTATGGCTGGTATGCTGATAAGTATTATAATCATTCTGTTTTAGTTAAAAAAATATTTGTTGATTTATCAAGTGGCGGCACCCTAATCTTGAATCGAACGGGTTTCAACCAATACTGTTTTTCCTATATGAATTTCTTTTTTCGTCATATCAGTATAATGTTGCGGCCCACGTCACTTACCTAACGTGTGTATGTGGCCTTAAGAAAAAAAAAAGGTTGAGTATCGCTGCTCTAGATGCATGATATGCATGATGATGCAGCAATTTTATTAATTTTCTACAGTATTTTGTGTCATTTTTCTTCGTCAATACCGTTCCTCCCCTCGGAGAAGGTTGCAGACCGGAGTGGAGTGCTGCGTATTGGAATTAATCCAGTTCCTTAAGTCAAAAACAATGTCGCCTCCTTCCTTAAATTATTTATTTTCAATTTTTTGTCTCTTTAAAATATTTATGACATTTTTATGCATTTTTATGCATTTTAGTACTGCAGGTACTGAGAATAGAATGCAACACTATTTTGTCTCGTTCACTTTCGTAGATCTTCTCGTGCACGGTCGTCGATATATATATAGTCTACCTTATTATCTGTTCGTGTTCCCTAAAAAAATGACACATATTTGCCTACAATATTAAATTTAACTTTTAGACATAATACAGAAATGTAATGTTAATACTGTGTACAAGAAGATCGATCTAAAACAATTTTTGCGTAGTTACTCTTTAGGATCCTGTGCAAAACATCGCACCCCTGGGCTACACTCCTTCACTCGGATATAATAAATCTGTATTATTTTGATTGCTTTCTGTTCCAAATTTTGCATAATTACCCTTTAAGACTGCGGAAAACAGGTTCATCGTCACCCACTCCATCTGACATAAACATGTATTATATTGAATGCCATCCGATACAAATTTTGCTCAGTTGCACTCTAGAACCCCGAGGCAAATATATTCAACTCCCCGGATATCTCACCCTGCCTGGACCAAATTTTGCACACGTTGTTACATTTAAGAGTCTGCTCAGAACATGTCCTCGCCACCAATTTTTATTGTTGCAATATCTGGCACAGACCGCTAGTTAATGTATTATACAAAGGACAAAGAAAAGTTTATACGGAAACATCAAATGTGAAGTAATATAAAACGGGTTATCTTTAGTATGAGCTCCACTTTTACTTTTTGTAGTTGTGTATTAAGAGTAACGTATCGCTGGCTTTTGAAAGGAATGACGCAGTTGAGCGATTGTGAGTCCATCTGCGTGAAGGCCATGTGTATAATATAAACAATAGTTTTTTTCCGGCTTCGTAATTCTATCTCTGCGCAGGATTGCGATCCGTTTTCACGAAGTAGTAACAACTAACGTACTTTCTTTTTGAGCTCTGATTTTACATACTATTCGGTGTGCATTATTCAGATAAATCCAAGTCACAAGGCCTGTTTATTCAAATTGTTTTATTGTACGACCGCATTATTTTTAATGTAATAAAAATTCATTATATCTACATATGTGCCCTTTATAGACGGCGAATTTGTACCAAATAAACAGAACTTGGTAAAATTAATTCTTTAATAATAATATTTTTAATTCCAGACAACATTCAGGAAGCGTGTATTTTGTAACGCATTGTTCCCCATGTTTTTATAAATCTAATAAATATAATTAAGAATCACTTTGAATCAGTCTGACGAAGGTTTGGAGAAATCGGTTCATTCTAAAAATAATCAAAATTCGTCTGGTAAAATCTCTGGAATACCGTGGGTATTAATCTGCGGAATTAATAATAAAAATGGACAATAAGAAAGTATGTGGTGTAATATTTCGCGAAGTATACTTCAAATGAACTACATGAAGTGAGCGGCAAACTCTTTCGTCTCTATACATACACAGTTCGCTGTTAATTGTGTGCGTTGCCGTGTGAAAGCTTCGTTGCAGGCAACTGAGTTATTCGCTAGTCTGTGTGAATATGGTGTGAAGTATTGAACTATTAAAACGTGCGAACTACGAAGCTCGAGTATAAAGAACTAGTTCATTGAAGTACTTCGTACAGTGTGGACCCATCGCTGCCGCGAAGGGAAAGGTCGCGTTGCGTAGTCTCGAAAGCGCAGCGTAATTGTGGAAGATTTTATTGAGTTGTATAAATCTGAGCCATCCATTCATTAATATTCTTGAGGCTCTATATTTAAGTCCTTTATTAAATTGACGTGGCTGATATTGGTTTCTTTTTATTTGTATTTGCGCTGTACCGATTCCACGATCGATTGAGAGATTATCACAGATTGGCCGCTACGTGTATGACCAAAGTTGAGATTCGGTTAATTTGTTTTACCTGAACAGGTAAACATGACGAATTATGTGCGTGTATGGCCGCATTTATACACTAAGTTCCAGATAGTTCAGAGGACCACAACACTCAGCATTGAGCAGAAGAATAATCGCATAAGTCTTTTTATTTAACATCGCCCGTTTTCAGAGCTCCATTTCCGTTAGAGTGTAATAAAAATATCATTGTTTTGTTATCCAATTCTAAACTAAGTTTCACACCGTAAAACGATAACCAAGGTATATTTTTAATGAAATCATATTTATTGGGATGTTGCGATTTCAACTCATTCTCCCAGCGAGAAAAGTTCCGGAACCTATATATTTTATAGATAAATAGATTTTTCTGTATGTGCATCTTTCTAAGTGATTAATTTAATTTGTTTGAATTATACCATGAGCGCAAATTTTTATTACGTAGTATGATAATTTTTATTATTATTTAAATAATATATGTAAGATATATAAAAAATAACATAATATTAAAAACCTATTTAAACACACCACAAAAGAGTATCCTACGGTGGCTTAAGATATTTTCTCCATATTCTGTTACTGGAGAACTGACCCACTCCCCAGTCTGCCAGGATTATCCCGTTCTCGGAGTCTGCTTCAGAATCCTCCTATTCTGTATCATAGAAGAGACGGGAATTAATATATTCTTAAGAATGTAATCAAACACACACATAATACACTAAATTTAATGAAAATAATTATGTTTTAGCTATTTATTATTAATAAAATACAAATTAAATGTATCAGTTAGAAAGATATACCGATAAATTGGTTTTATATTTATATTATATTTTTAATTAATACATTTAATTTATATTAAAAATATCACACAACTATGTTCTGTAAAACTACAACTTCACAATAATAATGTGTTCTCCTTAATAATATTATTAATAATCTAACCATATTAATATATTTTTTGTACAATTTAGTATGATGAAAATATGTTTTGATTTTTTAAAACAAAAATTGTAGTTTAATTTTGTAATGTTTTAATTACTAAGCTAGCGTAATAAATCAATATATTTGACATCCTGATAAAGGAAAAGCTATTTTCCGAAACCGGTTGGTGTATTAAAATAAACTCATAAAAGTGGTTAAAAACAAAGTAATAAATGTTTTTATATTAAAATGGATAACCACAATGTAAAGTTTGCAATAAATATTAAAAAGATTATTAAATCGTTAAACAGATTTGTACGCAGCACTGAATTTAAACTTGCGGCGTTTAGCGAGAAAACGGAAAACAAAACTTTATATTCGACACATTTTTTGTTATTGTTAGAATTTTAGAACAAGCTTAAGGGTTGTTGGGTGGCATTTCTCTTATTTCTTGTGAAATTAACGCCTTCGAAATATACTGTTGGAGAAGGATGTGACGTATCCCGTGGACAGCGGGACACACGAACACTTCAATCCTGCAACAACTCCAACCACGGAAAGTTCTGTCTACAGTAGTAAACAAAAGAGTTTTCTAATTTTTCGGACAGCGTAAATAATTGTAACAGCTTAAAAAAGGAAATTATTCTAAGCGCAAATTTAAGAGGAAGAAAACCTGGAAGAATTCTACAACAGTGGATGGACGCGTTGAGAGATCTTGGACCTTGTGGATGTGCATTACAAGCCGTGTCTGATTGAAGCCGCTTGCCCTTGGAAAGGTATCATCTGAAATTCACATCAAACTGAGATATTGAGCTTAAAAGTTTTAAATATTTATACATCGATTTCTTCGGCGGAGTTTGATTCATCGCCAACGAGGTGAAATTTTTACAAAATGATCACTTAATTATTTAGAGTAATAAAGTAAACTGATTCTTGATTTCAAGCACGTTATATAACATAACTCGTACACTTTGTTTGTATTCAACCAAACAGTTGTTCTAAAATAAAATATCACTTTGTATTCTCGTCATCTTCTAAACAATTAGGAATTTTCACACGTTTGTAACATTGTTTTAAAGATACATTTATAATTTTATAAAGAATTATATTTTATATAACAAGGATAAATAACGATGATATTTAAAAAAAATTGAGGATCTACTAATTAATTTGCAATGATTGTAATCATTTTTATATAGGTAAACCTTGCAGAAATGTTGATATTAGATTTAAGGAGCACTTGAGATGCCTAAATAGCAAGGGTTTAGAAATTATACGTACAAATACTAGGTGTTTACAGTTATATAAATTAGAAATTTTAGAAACAAGCAAAAATGTTAATAGCAAGCTAAATATTATAAATAACCAAATCACCATTTAAATTTGTTTTCATAGTAGTTCCTACTTAGTTACCCGCTACTTGTATTTTATAGTTTTGTTTTTATCTATGCTTGTATTTTTAATTTTAGTAACAGTGTTTCCTGAAGAAGATACCATAGGTATCGAAACATGTTGATTTATCAATAAATAGTGGTTTAAACAATGTGTTTTGTCTTATTATTTATACATTTATAAAGTCAATTTTAATCTAAATGTCAAATAATACGCTGCTGTTACGAGGTAATAATATGTCAATATTGACTTAGTCAGTGTTGATTAGTTACTATTTTGATCACAAAAATGCAGTCATCAAATCGATTACAAATATGCGTACATGAATCATAATTTGACAAACCCAGCATAGTTTATTAAATCTCTTGCAGTGGGCGCAACTTGACATTAAAGTACACGAAAAAAAATTGTATTGAGTTCTGAAAATATAAATAAAATTCAAAATGAATTGATCGATACTACGCAAAATATTAATTGAAATCGTGGAAGACAGTTTTTTTTAATAGATATTTTCTAAACATTTTAAGATTTTAAGTCTAAAAGGTTTCTTCATTTCTTAGTGATCTGATATTTGTTTGATTTCTTTTCAATATGATTGGATACAAAAGTCAAAATTCGGGGGTAAGCTCACATGATTGAATACATATAGTATTCTGAAAAAGATAATGTCAGTCGTTTGAATAATCAATGACCTTATCTAAAAAGGTATACAAAGTATATCTCAGGAAGCTGATGCGGAAATATAGCGTGAGAGTCCGGTCAGGAGTCCAAACTGTAGAAATAATGAGGTCCTTATGTGGAGTGGCTAGGGCCACGCAGAACGGTTGTCTGAGGGATGAAAGGATCTGCGAGACGCTCGGTACGGAGGCGTTACTGCTTTAATTAAAAATGCACAAATGAGCCTCGGATAAAGCTAGCTAAAACATTACTGAGGTGAATTTTGCCGCGGGTTTCCAACAAGCAGATGAAGTGGTCGTAAAGTAGCGCAATGGTGCTAGAAAGGGATCGTGTAGGTGCCTGGTTCAGAGACCTTTGACCCGGAAATATAATACGATTTATGTAATGTATTTTAATATATTTTATTAGTATTTTGTTGTGTCTGTGATTCGTTGCACCAAATGTTCTTGTATGTCTCATGTAGGGAACTTTGAAGAGAAACTGATACATTGTATTGGAGTTAAAAGTTGATTTTCTTTGAAATATATAATGTACGTGACCTTTTTGTTCTTAAAGAACATTTTTCAAATGGGAAACAAACAAGTTCATTTCTGTTGTCAGAAATTTTAAAATTGGAAAACTAAAATGAAATGATTATTTAAATTATGTTGTATGTGTGCTTTTCGGGCCCGCCTTAGGATTTAAACATTACTTACATCATATAGCCTATTCTTCGTGTCTAATTATGTATAACATGGGTCATTTATCATTACATCAAGTATATTATTAGGTAAAGCTAGAGTTTTTTTTTCTTCGCCTTGAAATAATAAGTATCTTTAATTTTTTATCGGTATAATCTCGGTACTCGAAAAAATCACAAAAAGCAGCTTACCTTTGTCACAAAAAAAGGAAAAGTGTTTTTAAAACATTTTTGATATTTAAAAGAAAATGTAAATATTTAGTTTTGTAGGAAATGAATATAATACGAGGGCAAATGTACAAAACTCGCGACATTACCTAAAGCCAAATGTGCGACCTACGCAATATTTATGTGCCATTTTATGGATTTCTGGGATCACTTTTCTATTTTATTGCGCATTGAACCGATTTTGTTAGTTTTATCGATGTGGTCCGTTTTACGTATTACGGGAAAAATACACAAAATGGACCCAAGCCAATTATAATTCTTATCGATCGGTTTTATTACGGCCCATTTCACGGCCGTAAATCAGTATTGAAATTTTATTTATGTGCATCGGTATCCGCTAACAAATAATTGGTTAGCCAGCATGTACACTTCAGTTAGACTTTCAAACTATCAATATTATTTAATCCTCGCATGATATTTTGTTTATTAATACGTTTCTCAAAAATAATATGCTTACCCACAAATAAAATAAAACAAAATAGATTAATCTCTTAGAATGGCTTACAGAAAAAATGATCTATCGAAAATATAATTAGTTATTTTTTTTATTTTTTATTTATTATCTTAAAAAAAAAATCTTTTTTTTTTTAAAATAGTTTTTTTTTTTAAATAGATTCTGTCAAAGAAACAATATATGTTTTAGTTAGTTATGACATCCTGAAGAAGAAAATGGTATTTTTCAAAACCGGTAGATGTATTTAAACTCATTTTAGTGGTTAATAAAACAAAGATAATAAATAAAAATATGAATCTTAACCACAGAGATAATATTGCTGATTTTAAAAGTATATAATTAGTTGCCACACTGATGCAAAACTGGAACGTTCTGTGAGCGGGGAAATGCGTATACATTGTTCCACCTCAACCATTTAGGTTTATGGTAAAATTACGCGATTTCTATTTACACTAGTTTTCTTAATTTGTAAAATTAAATACTCATTTTCTTACACAGATAGATTACCGTCGACTATTGTTCAGTGCATTCGCCGGGTTCTCATTTTAAATGTGAATTGTTTCATTTTGAGATATTCTATCTTCATCACAATGTGTTTCGTGATGAATGTGTTGTTCTTGTGCTCACCTCCTCCCTTCAGGCTCCAGATGCGAAAGCCTTCCTTTATCCCCCTCAGCAGCACGAGTTTTATTTCCCCTGTGATTCAAAAAAATCGTTTTTATGATTAAAAAAAAAAAGAAAATTTCTATGTCGGCATGTATGTTCGCATGCTTGTGCTATATTTATCATATAGTTTTTTTAAATAATTTAATGTGCATTATCTTATATAAGCCAATATATCGCGTCATACGAACTCTTACGCTTTGAGGAGTATTCACAGTTCCTGTGAATAACTGATAATTGAGCGCTATTTGTAGTTTTTTTTAAAAATATATTGTAACTAATTGTAGATAGTCCCACAATAGAAAATTAAAGTACAATCCAAAGACAATAATACCAGGTTCAATCATTTTGATTTGCAGAAAATTAGAGTTGAGATAAAAAATCAAAAAAAAAAAACACTAACACAAGTGATAAGAAAAGCACCGAGCAATGTAAATGCATTTATTGCATTAAGTATTTTATGTACAATAAATGTATATTATATATATCGTAACAAATGACACGTGACAGTTTGTGGCATTTTCAACAACATCCGTACTCGCAGTAGTGCCAATCTGGGTCTATGATAAACGTGTATCACTCGCTCGAACGCATATCAACTAAGTAGAATACAATTTCAGTTGCCTAAACTGAGCCTGCATCATGGAGAATACATCTGGGTAAGCGTTAGTGGACCTCCATCTCGGCCAGTAATCTTCCCGCTAGTGGCGTAACAATGCAACACCGCCAATGCAGCCAATCCGGTGCATTGGAGCCCACGTCATACAAGGGCCCAAAAAATTCGCGCCCTACAGTACTTTTGGTATCGATACTATTCCCAGCGCTAATATGGACTAATCATTTTTAAAATTTACCTCAATAAAATGGAATTATAAATGAAGTAATTCTCCGTAATGTGTCGAGTTAAGGACCAGACCACTGAAGAGTTTTTTCACGTGCGAGTGTTACAGGAGACGAAAAACAAAATCGGCGTTAACTTTGTAGAGTTTCATCATCAAAATGGATGGATATAAATAAAACAATGTTTGTGTGTCGATGAGAGTTAGTCTTTCTCTCGAAACTCGAGTAGTGCAAATAAACTCAAGTAGTGTTATAACATTGTTTTATTTATATCCATCCATTTCGTTCGTAATGTTTAATAGGTAAAACTTATTAATGTTACATCAATATATATTTCTTTCTCCATTTTACATTGGGACCCAAGTTTTTTTTAGTTACGCCGCTGCTTTCCATCCACTCCGCACCATCCCTTCCTTCTGATGGGCCTATGAGAAAAGTTCCTACGCCTTTTTCTGTGCTCTTAGAACCTTTCAAACGGACATGTGCTGACACGCGTTATGTGGATATAAATATAGTAGCAGGATGACGGTTCTCGCACTGTCATCGCATCACGTGACTCCTCGCTCGTATGCAAGTGTGCCGTGACTCAGACACGCCAGCTTGCCGTTTCATTCTGCACACATCGTATTCCTGCTCGCCGCATTGGACAATTAAATAAAAATGACAAGAAAATTTGTTTAATCGTTTTCATGTCGTTCGTGAATGCGGAAGCTTATGTTACAAAATAATAAGTCTTAAAATAAGTTATGAGAAAACGTTTCAGCAATGATGTACCTACGTACGTTTGCTATTTGTATAGATATTTTGTGTAAAGTAAGGAACATCTTTTTTCTGCTTTCTTTTCACATAAGATAATATTGTGGAATATTTGTATAAATGTTTAATATAATATTTATAACCAAAAACAAATGTTATTCTTACCATTAAACCGTGGCGTGATATCTATAATATACTTTGTGTAATCTTGGGTGGATACAAATAAAAACAATATTATGACTCTACTTGAGTTTATTTGCACTACTCGAGTTTCGAGAGAAACAGTAACTCTCATCCATAAGTGAAGTACAAGTTCAATACTTCAAGTAGAGTTGTAACATTGTTGTTATTAATATCTATCCATTATGACGAAATTCTACAAAGGTAACGCTGATTCTATCAATAATATTATTATCTTATTTTTTTGCTAGTTTGTCTCTCACCATTGCGCTTTTGGTAAGTTGAAATAAAATCCTCAGCCACATCCAGTCGACGGTTTATTTTTTATATTAAATAAAATACAATCACTTTTTATGAAACCACTAAATTTATTATACGTCAACCGGTTTCGCTTATCTCGAACTTCATCAGGACATATTTAAAACTAACCATAAATACAAACAGAGTGCACTTATATATACATAAAGAGAGAGACAGAATACATATACAGTTAGATAGGACATTAAATGAGACAGAATATAAAATTATATGCGAAAGAGAGATACAGAATACATATACAGATAGACGGAACATTAAGGGATGGAAAAATACAGGTTTATTTTTTATGAACGTGCAGTAACTTGTTACAAGCATGTGTAGATATTTTAGATGTAGACGATATTTTCAGTTACTTGATCACTGTTAGTGATTATGATTTAAAGATAGCAATAATTTGATCATTTCATTAGATTTTAAGCTCATTAGTACTTATTAATAGCACTAGTAGGAACGCTTCTTAGTATTTTTGCGATAGATAAAACAGAAAAAAATAGTTTAAGTTGTTGTTCTATGTCGCGTATTATGGCGCGATCTATATGAAAAAAAATGTTCGTACATCTTTTGTACGTGCACATTTCTAACTTATTGTGAGTGGCTTATATCATCTCTAACTTGTTACTGATTGGCTGTACATTGCGTATATATAAAAATAGTTTTGGTTTGTACTTGTCAAATACATCGTAAATTTCCCATCATCATCATCATCATCATCATAATAATATGTGTGGTCGCCTTCAGATAATTATAGATTTTTTTTTTTTGTATAAGTATCACTGATATCTGATAGATAATGAGGTCGATATCGGCGGATATTACGGGTAAAAAAGTTTTTTTTTTTGCTAACATGTTTTCAAGATCCGTTAACGTAACGTAATGGAAGTGCATTAATATAATCGTAGTTATATAACATTCTCCCGCTCCTTCGCGACTCACGACTCTCACCCTCGCAGAAGCCTCCTCCACGACCCACAGCATACAATGTGTGCTCTATCTCCAACAATTCGTGACCCGATATACCTACTATGCGTTATGTTACGCAATGGAGATAGTATTAAAACATATAAATAACAAAATGTTAAACTTTTGTGTTTCGTAATTAAATTTATATTTAATATCGATTATTTATTGTATTATTGTTATTATTTAAACACTTTTTTAAACTATTATATATGTAAAGTTTACCAATTAATGATTAATTAGAGTGTAGACCGTTGTCATTGTTAAATAGCCGAAGTGGCGTACCGTATTTCAAGACTCGCGCATGAAGTCTCTATGGATAAATATATTATCGGAGTAGTGGGAGTAACATGGCGAAGATTGGCGGAGAACCGAACTGAGAGTGACAATCATGGGGAGATTTTCATCCAGGAATGGATTGAGAATGATATTTTATAATCTGTGATATTCTTTTTGAAACTATTTGCGTACAAAAAAAAAAATGAAAACAGATCTCTAATTATGTACAAGAAAAAATACTGTTTCCTAAAACTATTGAGTGAAAGTCGTGATTATTACCGTTATTATCTTATTACGTCTTCATTTTTGTCCCCTCATGAGGGTTGTGGATCCAAAGACTACACGACGCCTGTCTTACTGTGTTTAATTACCAATCAAGACTTAATCTGTCTACATAAAGTGTTTGTTATTGTTTATTTTAACTTGGTATATGCTGACCAATTGGCCGTCATTGTTTTGGAGTTCTGGCATTCGAAAGACGTGTCCAAGCAACCTTAATTGAGATTTTTCTATATATAGAAGTGAGGGTTCCATGCCGCGATACTTCTCACACGATTTAGTGTACGTAATTGATTAATTACTATATTTAATTAATAACATGAATGTAGAATCGCGTTATTATTATAAAGTTGCTATTTTTCAGAACACAGTTCTGTGTTATTTTTAATACAAATTGAATGAATCAACTAGAAAGATAAGATACAGAAAAAAATTATTTATCTAAAAAATATTTTAGTTGCTACCGGGATACTAAAAAATACAATTTCACAATGATGTGTTGTCCTTAAAAATATATAATGAATTGATTTAATTCTGGCGTCTCCTAGCCTTAAATTGATTGCTTTTAAAAATGGAAGAACAGATGTATTCATTTTAAAGATATACAGAATATATTTTCAAAAATTTGTCGTAAACATACTTGGTTGATATGGCGAAATTGGATGACGCATTTCCCTGGATAAGAAAAGGTCCAGGTTCTTATCCCGGTATTATAAATATTTTTTCGGTAAATAGTTTTTTCTGCATATCTTTCCAGTTGAATAATTTAAGTTGTGTTATTAATATTTTTTCATTAGGAGAACACATTCTTATTGTGAAGTTGTAATTATTCAGAACAGACGGTCTGTGATATATTTAATTAATATTTTTTCTTTGAACGAAAGTTTTTTTTACAAATCGGAATGTAAAAAGTGCGTAATTTTAAATTTTTTATGTAATTCTTGCCTATAAGTGTACATATGTACACCATTTGTCCTTTGTTGTTGTAGTCTAGTATAACAAAAGGGTATGGCATTACACCTCGGCCGCCTCTGAAGTATTGGCCTGTCGGTAAAGACGGACTACTGCGGCCGGCCCTCCATATATCGCCGAAACCCCGGCTCAGCGGAGTCGTATATTAGATTGACAAATTACAGCCATCAGATCGAAAGCATCGTCCGTCCATTTCCCCCGGCCTCCCGAGGCGGTGCGAATGATTTGCACCGTTTGGCACCGTGCACCTATTGTCGATGAGCGAAATTCGGCCGAGGTCGTGCGGAAATCCGTGCTGCGACCTTTCACTGCGAACTTTTCGATTGTTTTATTTTACGTTTTGTGTTATAAGGTCAGAGTGCATTACAGAAGATTGTTATAGGTAACGCTGCCACAGATTAAGACTACAGCTAAGTGGTTATTTTTAATGCTAAAATTGTAATTGAGCCTAAAACAGAAAAAATCTTCACTTACATGTATTGAGTTGTCTAATAAATAAATCTTTGTGGTTTTGTTCAATTAATTAATTAAATAATTTTAAAAAAATAATTTTTAAACAAAAATGACTATTTTAATTAATGATGTATTCTCGATTATTGTTCAGGACTTCGTCCCATATTTGAACCAATTTGTCGATGCCTTTTTTATCAAAATTGGCTGGTTTGGTATTGAAATAGTTATTGAGCCAATTTCTGACGACATTGTCGTTGTTGAAGGTAAGACACATATTTGATTGGAGAGCGACCGAAAAAAGTGATAATCTGACGGAACGAAGTCGGGACTGTAGGGTGGATGGTGCAGAATTTCCCAGTTGAGCTTCTGGATGACCATGTTGACGAGTTGAGCCGTGTGTGTCGAAAATGTTCGTTCAACTTGACACTCCATTAAGTCCAACTCCAAAAATTAAGATAAACTATAAGATACAAAAAAACTCAACTAGGCTGTTCCATCACTTAAATATTAGCTCATTGTTTGTTCTACTTTTATATTAATACCTATTTGATTGCTCCATCGTTTTAGTAATCTTCGTCTATTTCGTCTGCTCTCCGAGGTATTACAGGTTCACCTGGTCATCTGAGGTATCCATAAGCGCCTTTAACACCTCTAAAAAGCTGTCGCAGCAGCATTGTTCGCTGATGACGTCGTTCTAGTACTACGAATGTGTTTTTATAAATAGAAATAATATCGCTTATTGCTTGTTGCGAAATTCTGGCTGAACATTGCTCCAGTATAAGGTCATACTGAGAGTCGTAAATCTATATTCGTATATTCTTTACATAGCAGATTATAATAATACATAATAAGCTGCACATTGTTAAGTTTTTAGATATTAACCTGTGCGCCTTGCATTTTTTGTAATTATATTTAGGCTATTTTATGTTTTATTCTCAATTCAAACTATTTTAACTGTTGTAGCTGTTGTTTAATGTCAGTAGCTTGATTTTATATTAGCTTTTTATTTATATTGAAATTTTTATTGCATGTCTTTATAGGACTACAGGGGTTTGCAAAAACCCGTTGACCTTCTTCTTTATTGTCTCCTTATCCCGCTCGTCTGGGTCTTATCATTCTGCTCCACTTTGATCGGTTCTGGACCGGATCCTCGGTCACGTTATACTTACGTCATATATTTAAGATCGCGAATGACCGAAGCTATCCATGTTGCTTGTGGTCCTTTCCTATCGATCTCGTTAATCATTATTTTATGAACCGTGTGATTTTCCTCCTTTCACATATTATATCCATACCATTATTTTTTTCAGTGATAGGGGCCATACATATAAATATTTTAAATTTTATCCAATCTTCATCGTGCCCATCACAGCTGCATTTTGATCCTTATATTTCTTTACAGATAATCGCTCAACACTCGTAGAACATAATTTGGCCTAATTGTTGTTTTGAAAAAACCCCACTGGTCCCAGCGACTATTTTATTTCGGCTCAGTTTATATTGATTACAAATAATTTGTGTGTCGTAACTTTTTATCGGAATTTTTTTAATAAATTATCGTGGAATTATCGTTAACGCTCCGTTCGGTTCGTACTGACGCTGCGATGTCGAACGTAATTCCCAAATGTATTTATACATTTATAAAAATACATATGCATATCATTGTCCAGAATTCAGACACTGCGATATATGCACGTATATATGTATCAGCGTATCTGAGGTTCGTTATTTAAATGAATTTCGACATTTTTGCCATTTGCGACGCCTGTGTAAATTATGATAAAACCGCATGGCAAACACAGCGGTCGTTTTTATTATTATTGTGAATTAACTGTTTATTCAGCAGTGGCTTTTTTATAAATAACGCATTCGTATCTACGTGCATTCTATTTTAACATAAGTTGACAAGAGTTTTTCAATCGACATTATTTTAAAACACTTAAACTATTGTTTTTTTTTTTGGGTTTTAATATTTGTTTTAAATTAAATTTGTTGCACTTTTATTGTGTCCACATATTTTGATTACTCTTACTTTGTTGGCACTACAGATTAATGACGTCTAAGGCCGCCCCCACGACTTCTCTCCGAGCATCCTGGTTCTGAACTATTTCATTCCAAGTAGCATTATTCAATTTTGGTGTGACTTTTAACACATTGTTAACTCGAGGGGAAGATACCTTTTGGCGCCCACTACGCACGTAGTCTTATATTCGCTGGAAGCTTCTTCGCTTTAAATTACCTTGTTATAGATGTTATAACTTGCTCATCTTGGTCTTATTGGTCTGTTTATTTGATGGTCAAGTAATTTAATGGAACTTAAACTTCAACAAATGCCATATCCACTCTTTATCCTGATATTTATTTCTGAAGTTATCTCATCAGTCTCCTTAACCAGTGCATCCAAATACTTAAATTGAAGCAAGGTCCATAATTGGCTAAATTAAGGTAAATTTTCAGTTTTGCAAATAAATATTTGTATTTCAGTGACAAAATCAGTTGGCAACATAACCGCCCTAAACCCGTAAATATGATTTTATTTTAAACCAAACACGGCTTTCCAAAATAGATAGGGTAGTGTTCGAAAGAACTAAATAAGTCACAATAATTTAAAAATGGCGTAATACTGGCGAGAGACGCCGTGTCAAACTTTTTACATCAAAATTGACAGTGTCCAAATGCGGGAATCAATAATGACGGTATCCAGTACAAAAAGGGCTTTTATGAAGAAACTAAATTATTAATCTAAAAGCCGTCAAAGGACGAATTTTAAAGGTTTTTCATAATTATCACCAATTAATGTTGGCAGAAACTGCCATAAAAGCTCAATTTGGAAAAAAATAAATAAATCGATTTAGATAAAATTCAACATTTTTATGCTATCTTTTAGACGTTATTCAACAACATACAAATATTGCACATTTGAAAGTTTTTTTTATCAGAGATCATTATATAATATTTGTATTTGATATTTTATTATTACAGGATTTATGAAATGAACTATAATTTTACACCATCTACTTAAGAAACCAAAACTTAACGTGCTTAATGAACCCTGTTTTTAGATTCAATTGATCAAAACTTTTAATCGATAGGTTTCCGGGGCCAAGTTAATGGAAACTTGTTGAACTTGTTTGGGAATACTTTTCATTAGCGCGCCGTATATTATATATGTATTTACGATAATTTATCCACCCGGCATCCTTACGTAAATTGTTTTGAGACTTGAACAGGTTCATATCAGATATTACGCGTAGGGGTTCACTTTGAAGATAATATAGGCTTTTCATAATGTAGATACGTAATTACGATACACTTAGGAGTACACGCGTGGTGTACACTGACACACTCACACAGTGACGTCGGCGATTGTTGCTATTGTTACAGCAAACTTAAATAACGATTATTTTTACATTCTCAGTTTCGTGTAAAGATAACGCCATTCGTGCTATTCTAGTGTTACGCGATGCCATTAATGGAAATCAATTATGCACCGTATAAATAACACGTAATAAATTCTAATTAATTTCTTGTGGTTCTGGACTGTGAGCGGGAAATGAGTGTCGTTCCCCGCTCGACAGAAAGAGACAGATCATTTTATTATGAGAAAACTGCGGGCAGGTTTGGGCGGAAGATTTTCAATTATCCACCTTATATTATACGAACACTTTTCATCTTTTTTCTACGAATCAGCTTAAATAATTCCCGGGTGGATTAGAGGCAATGAATTGTAGCTTGCAGTTAACAATTGGTTAAATGGACTGGCGGTAGACAACTACGACTACAGAAGCGGGACTTTAAAACTCGCTAACAGATTGTTAAATGCTTAAATGTAGAAAGTGATTTTGTGAAGAAATATATTGAGGTGCCGTTTGTTTAAAAAAATATTAATTATTAAGGAGAACACATTCTTATTGTGAAGTTGTAATTATGCAGAACAGACGATCAATCTGTCGTCAAAAATACTGTCGCTGTAGCATAGATAGTAATACACCTTCCCCGGATTGGAAAAGAGATCCAGGTCCGAATCCCGGTAACAATATTTTTCGATAAAATTGATTTTATATGTATATCTTTATAATTAATACATTTAATTAGAATTTAAATTAATTTTTTTTTAAGCTATAAGCTATTTATTTTCTGGAAAATATATGTATTATTTACCGTAACTCCATTTCTCCCCGGAGATTAAGACTAGCTAACTAACTTACCATCACACTCTTCTGTTCTGACATTCAACTTTTGCATCTTAAGGCTTCTAACATCCCTCAGTCTCGGGTTTACCTAGTCACGCCAAGTCTTCCGCAGACGTCTATTTCTAGTGCCTTCAACACTCGCATCATATATCTTTCTTACCATCCTCTCCTCATTCCTTCGTTCAACATGACCAAACCGTCTAAGCGATCATTTTTTAATTCTATTCACTATTCCTCCGTAAGCTTTACATTCTTTCCTAATCTGTTACTTTTATTTCCTCTATCACAAGTGGATACGCCTAGGTGATCTCATTAATACTGCATTTAGTCTGTTTTCGTTCTTGCGCAAAAAAATCTACGATCTTCTATCCTGACACACGATACTTCTAACGCAACTTAATCAGATATGAAATTCAACTCATTTCCGCGAACCAATTCGTAGATTGGAGTCAAGACCATTTTTAACAGGGCATTTCTTCTAAATTACGAACTAATTCTATATACAAAAGTATAGGGATGTTAAGAAAGAGAATCGTATAATTTTTGAATCCCACTACTGACTACATTCTAATATCCGGTTTCCGGTTCATCTACAGGTACACATATCAATGTGTAGTTTTTTTTTTGTTTTACATATATTCTAAAATAAAAACAATTTAATCTTCCTTCGGATAATATATTTTCATCAGCATTACTGCGTTCACACTATTCTCTGTAATCACCTGTGATGATAAGCTCAAAATCACCGTTATCGTTAAATCAACAGTGATTGAGTACATGAAAATGGTGTTGCGCCATCGAGCGGAATTTACCAAAAATTTAGGCATGATATTTTTATTTGATGTACGTAATCTGAGCATGCCTGTAACGTGTTCCTGCACGTTCACAAGAAATAAATTGAACCGAATGATTTTATTTGAGCTTACTATTTTGGAGACTTTTAATATGATCAATATTGTTTGTTTCGGTCTCGTCCATATCTGCACGGGACTCGCACGATTGTGTGTAAATAATGGATTGTCCCATTTCTCCCAGACTGTTTGGCGCCGTTTCGTTGCCAAGTTTTGCTTTTTATACTCGGTCGGCCGCTTTTATCGGCTCGCCCCGGGATATCGCAAGTCGCCTTCGGAGTGCCGGTCGACTGTGGGCATTGTATACGAGTGCGCAAGATGCGATTTCGCGTGAATCGGAACCAGTGCGAATGTTTTGTTGTGTTATTTCGCATCGTGTTTCTGGTGTCCTGGTAATATGGCGGGAACGGTGAATGTGTTTGCAAGGAGGGAATCCATTGCGACTTTTGTCTTGAGTGATATTATGCATTTTCTTATTCTTTTTTTAGGCTGTAGGGATTTTTAGGTCGTATTAATCTAATGTATTAATGTAATAAAGTAGGTATGTATTTATTTATTATATAGGTGCTTGCATCTAGTTATTGAATTAACTAAGTAGTCAATACGTCTGACAATAGTAACATGAACCATCGTTGAAACAAATAATATTTGTAACAATTTTCAATTAGTCTTGCTTTGTACCAAATATCAATGATTCGATCCCGCTCGCACTTACTGTTAGAATAGTCTAAAAAAATATTGCTAAGATACGTGTCTGAACAAGGGGGTTGGAAAAATACGGGATGTAGGAAGGATGGAAGGAATTTAGGAGAGGGACAGGAATAGGGAGCAGGGAGGTTGAAGAACCAACCGGAACCAGGAAACACGACCCACTTGTGAAATGCTCCTTTAGGTATCTGGATTTTTTTCTCTGGAGCCACAAGTCTTCTGGCTTTAGAACATGTACTCCGTTGTTCTGCGCGAAGTACTCTTGTTCATACACTTCGGTGATGGCGCGAAGTGTCATGCAACAAGCACGCACAATAACAAGATGTACAAGTTTCGGCGCGCATGATAGTGAGAAAACCAAAACTGAAATGTATTTATATTTGAATATCCAAAACGAAAAAAATAACACACTCAAAAATAGTTAATATACTTGAATTCGACAAGAAAATGAAATCGCAGATGCGATGGGCAGGCCACATCGCTCGGAATGCAGTAATCCAGTGGTACCCAAGGGGAATCGAGTAATCAACAGGCCGCCTTAAAACCCGCTAGACCGACGAATCATCAAATTATGCAGAAATACGTGATAGCGGCGAATAGAAATGAATTGAGAAAAGTGGGAGATAAACAGACTTGCCTAGTTGGGCAATGCATTTTAAAATCTATGCGTAACAAACTGTTTTTTAGCTATACAATATATATTATATGTGTCTAAGAAATAAATAAATAAAACACTTCACCCAGCAGAGGATATAAAACAATGATGGTGATTGAGTGATATCTCTTTTTCCACCTTGCTTCATGTATAGTATTTGTATTTATTTATTCATTATCTGAACATGTATATATTAGTAGATCACGTCTTGATATTTCACGTATGGGTTTAATATTTAAAATAATGTTTTTGATAATATTAAATCATACTTAGAAATGTTAACTATAAGTTAAGATTCAGCTTAACTACTGATTAAAAACCGTCCCTAGCTGGATCTTGGATTACGCCAAAAAAGTAGATTGTCCCCGACGATACCCTTTTCACGCACGATCCGCCGCGGACGGCGGCCGGGCGATTTATCTTTTGTTGACATTGATGACGAATTAGTCCTCCGTGTCTCCGTGCCATGTGCGGCGGCCTGTCGTAAACTAAATCTCACATTGTCACGCATTACATCAACAGGGGATGTAACATACTTATTTATTTGTTATTGGGGACAATTCGGCCTAAGTGATTACAAGTCTGTTTGTATTACAAATATTATTTCTCTAATAGGAGGAGACAGTGAATAAAAGAGACTTGACGACTTGATATAATTCTATACAGTAATAAGAAATAACATGATGTGCCTCTGCGGGCTGTGTATTTTTTCATTATTTTATGATACATGCTGATTATCTATATTCTGATAGTGATGAACTAGTGAAGCGATTAACGTTACAATCGAATACCAATCACTAAATCACAGTCACGATAACGGTTTAGTTTATCACTGATCACTGATCACTAATCACTAATATCTGTAAAGTCATAGTCAATACCAGTGGTTGAGTATTTCAATGAATAGCGTAATCTACTACAATTCGTATGTATGTGTGATTGCTGGCATGTCTGCCATTTACACAATTGATGCACGTGACCTGATCATGCTTGTAACATGTTCTTCGCGTGCGTCTTTTGCTACCATTTCGCTACTCTCCCTCTAGTTAGACACTAATATTGATTGAGGAACGGTTTTAATTTTCTTTCGTCGTCTACTATTAAATTGCATTTTCTGTATTGAATATATTCTAATTTTTTTTTTTTGAATATCTATGTACAATGATGTGAAAAAAAACTACGATATCTGTTAATTTAAAAAAAAATCAGAGCGAGAGTAAACCCTAGCGGGAGTTTCACTTTGCGAGGCATCTAGAAATACATCGAATAAATAATGTAGTACACTGCTGAATATGTATTGGCATCCATCAGTTCACCCTCGCGCGCCAGATCGTTCTGCCAGAACTCGCCGTGTCATGTGATGTGATTGTGAATAATACGAAATAAAGAAGCAGAACTTAGACAATGGACTACCGCAAATAATAATGAGTACATGTAGAAGAAACACGTGGTTAAATAAGGTCAAAGACTCTTTGGGAATAAGGTAAGTGTCTTCTTCTCAATTTTTTTGTTATCATCTGATTTAAACATCCGTACGTACGGAACTTATTGTCACTATTAGCACATGGCTACCACGTATCTTTACATATCCCCCGCGTTTCTTAGCCAAAAGGCGATTGATATACGACGCCGAACTTCGGAACTCGCCGAATTTGACGCATATCGGGAGAATAAATAAACCGGTTTGTATCTTGGCTAAATGTACAGCGTGTACACCACTGGTATTGGTGTAGCGTAATAATACATATCATACATCATTATGTAAATTAAATTTAAAAATGATCGTGTGAAAATGAAGTAATTAATTGGTCATACCGCTAACAATTCAAAAGTGGCTATACAACAACTCGGTCGGGAGATTATTCCACATCCGCCCCATTCTTCTGATTTTACTCCATCACTTTTTCCGCTCTCAATCCAATAATCTCCGGGGAATCTTCTTTAATTAATAACGACGCTGCCCTTTAAATTTGATTCGACTTACTTTTTCAGGCGTGGAATTGAAAGACTTCCAGAACGTTGGGAGTTAATCGCATATAATGTAGGAGAATCGATTATTATGAACCAACTATTAGTTTAATATGTAGTCACCGAAGAAATATAGTTCTTGGAACGCTATTGAAGCAGTTTTAGTTTTCTGATCCTTTTCATAAATAATAAAAAACATCATACGTGTGCCAAAACACGTATACCTTAAAACGGACTCTTTTCTCATATCTATCTGTACCTTACCTTTAATATTCATGCACCTCGCGACCGTCACGCATCATCACGCTGGATGCGTTCACGCGGAACGTTCACGCGGAACGTTCACGCGGAACGTTCACGCGGAACGTTCACGTAAATCATTTTACCCGACTGGCTGTTTTGTTTTTCTTTGCGAATCATCAATATGAATTATATAAAAGGTATCGGTATTTTTTTTGCACAAAAATTTAGTAATAGTGGTAGTTCGAAAAATCTTAATAATTTAAAATTTGTGTACATTAAAAATGTTTGTGTTATATAAGCGATGTTATTAAACAAATAAACGTGTTCATTCAATGAACGAACTAGAATTTGTATTTTGTTGAGTAGATTGTTTGTTATCACCTGATGATAACAGTTTAATTAAATGTTTAGTTCTCATCAGATGATGACAGGGATTGCACCCATACGGTGTGTGTGTGTGTAATACAATGTTTAGTTGTGAAAATACACCACAAAGTAACCGCCACGTTAATTAATTATATTAAAATTAGAGTAATTAAGATAATAATTTGAACATAGCATATGTTTTATCGGAGATTTCCTGTGGAAAATGTGGCACGAATCTGCGTTAAAAATAAAACGTTAGAAATAGCGCGTTCATTTTTTTTGAAATATTCTGTAACAGGTTCGCGGGTGAACTGTAACATATATGCACGTTACGTCGTTATGGGTATTTAGTGTTTTAATGTATTAGTTTTTGAGACATGTAACGCATTTTTTAAAATCATTTATAAGAAATTCGTAAATCCTAAATATATTTAATTTAGACAAATAATATTCAATGTTCCAATGAAATTGAATCAATCTTACTTTTTTTTATATTTGCGCTGTTTTCTCTAGGGGTAAGCAGATAAGTTTTACACTGCACTCCTCTGTCCTATCAGAGAATCTAACAAATAAAATATTTTAGAACAAACATGGTTACTCACGCTTCGTGTTTTTTTTATTTCTTAGCCTTTAACCATAACTATTAACTTGACCTATTTATTGGAATACTTTTCACAAGGTACTTAATAGGGTAATCCTGGGGCATACGTACATGGGGGCAAACGGACACCCCCATAACGTTTTACTCTGACCGTGTGTTTGTCTCGATATTAGTAGTGTTGTGCTCCATATAGAAATAATTGTCTGTTTAAATGTCAATAATATTTTTAAATATCTATAATTATTAGTGATAACTGTCTGTATACTGTATACACATATTATTGTAAAAAAAAACGGCATTGAAATTTTACACATAATAATAAAGGACTTAGATTGGATAATTTAAAAAGTCACTTAACACTAAGTCCAATATAATTAACAACCAATTAAACCTTAACAACCCGCTATTTAATATATTCCCTATTTCAATGCCCCCCTGTCAATCACCTCTCCACTCTTACTGAGACTCCGCCTACACCCCGTTTACTGGATGTCGTTTAAATTTTATGGAATAGTTGTACGCCAGTCCTGAAGAAGATACGTCAGTATCGAAACCGGTGGACGTAAATACCACACAGTTTAAACAAAGTTAAATAAAAAATACAATTTTACAAATCTTTTCGTTCTATTTACATGAACGCTAGAATAAACTTTGAGTTATGTTTATATCGCGTTTAGCTATTGTCAATGCAGTGTTATTAAAGGCAAAATCATGTTATTAAATTCATCCATAAATATTTTTTTATAAATAATTTCAGTGGGTATGTAGGGGCAAATGGACGCTATGTTTACGGGACAAACGGACATACCTTATCTTATATTAATTACTCCCCGTTTGTTGTAGATCTAATCGGAAAATGACATTTGATCGATGTAGTGAATGAGTGAATCCAGTGGAGTGAAGAATCGATGTCTCTGACAGTAAAAGCTATTAAAATTTATAAAATGCGTCTTCTAACATCCACTAAAACCTTCAATGTTCCAAGATATATGTATCCAACTATTAACTTCATAACTAATACTTCTTTATCTAATTGAAAAAAATCTTCTCTGAGAATTTAGTATCGCAAAGTTCAACGAGGGATCAAATGATGGACACTACAAATATAACAACTGACACATCGTTAATGGTTCCGAGTACATTCGAACAAATCTGGCACAGCTGGAGTCAAAAACTTTAAGAAAAGGGCGCAGATGGTCCAGCAGTCTAGAGTCACGCAGAGTCCAGAATCTTGACCACGAGCAAATTTATTTCTGAGCTAGAAGGTAAGAATCTAATCCGGAATAAAAAAAAAATCTAAATGAAAAAAGTAGCAGTGCCAAATCTCAAAAGAAAACGAAGAATTGTCGCTATTGCATTTGAATAAAAAGAAGGTTCAGTGCCTTAAATGGCACTGAATCTAAAATTTGGTATCACAAAGAATGTGATTTAAATGGAAAATAACCTTTTTTCAGATGTGTACAATGTCATATTAAAGATAGTGATTAGATATCCAGCCCCTGCGTGACTACTGTTTGATGTATTTGTGCAGATATTTTTAATGAAATATATCTAATTTACTAAATCTTATATATTGTTTTCGTCCTGGATAATAATTAATTTTTTTTTTCTTGTTCTTTTTCTCATTTTATGTTAAGCGTGTCTATTTGCCCTAGGGTTACTATTATTACATCTAGACTTTTAAGAGTCGCGGGTGTAGTATGATTTAGGGAAAAGTACAAAAAAAACTCTTCGTGTATACAATATAATCGTGTAATGACAAGAAATGTATACATATAAGTAACGCTCCTTAAAAAGAAATTTCTAAGTTTTCAATTTTCTTTTCTTTGTTGTATTCCTCTTTTCTATTTTTAAATTCAGTTTGTCGTATATTTTTCTTTATATTTAACTTTCAAATAAAAGCTTAAAACGTACAATACATAAAAACAAGAAATCAATAAGAATAATATATCACACCAGTCATAAACATTCAATACGCTATTGAATATTTTAAAAAATTCTCTTCGGTTTTATTTTCTTCAGCAGAAGTTCTTCATACTTGTAAAATTTCGAAATTCTAAGATATGTGGTTTAACATGAACCCGGAGGTGGAACACCCGCAAGTTTTTTCTTTTAGGATAAAAGTTTTGGAGATATGATTGCATGAGTATCACATGCAAGAAAAAGTCTTTACATTTCATATTGAATTTATGTTCCGTCAATTTAAGGGAGCTTCGCTTACTTACATAAAATAATATTTATGGTGTTGTTTTGCACTTTTTGTAGTCGATTTCATTTGTAAATAAATCTATATATTTTATTGACGAAAAATCTATTCTATAATATAATATATAATAGAATTTATTTACGTTTATTCTAACATGGTTCAGTTTTTGTCAGGTTCAGTCATCATGACTAATGTAATGAACGAATGAAAAATGTAATTCTAAGCCACAACTCGGTATTCGCTTGTTTGTCTGTTCTCGTATCTACTTGCAGTACCGTGTCGAAGACTTGTGCATACAAAAATAATTCTTCAGTCTGAGTAATTAACAACAATGTTGAATTTGCCAATATTAAAAATATTAAGTAATCTGGAAGGTGAAGCTATCTGGTAGTTTATATGTTTTCTATTTAAAGTCCTTTACAAGTCGTACATGGTGACTATTTCTCTACCTTAGATATGATGTACAGATTATTAGAGTCCTATTAATTTACATCGATTGAAATCCTAAACAATAAATGAGGCAATAAAATCACACCTCTCATCAATCGCGCTACGTAGTACACACTGCACCTACGATATGCACTGCAGGGAACACAATGAATCAACAACAGAACAGGAATCAATTTATACTTGAACCTGTAAAAAAGGAAGAAATAAAAACAATCATAGCTAATCTTAAACCAAACACTGCACGTGGACCGGAAGGCATATCGTTAAACACAATAAAACAACTAGAATACTCTTATTAGTATTAGAATACTTAATAAATAAAAGTTTTAATGAGGGTTCCGTTCCATCATACTTCTAACACGGAATCATAATACCGATCCACAAGAAAGGAAATAAAAAAGAAGTCAGTAATTATATTCCAACAACTATTTTAAATTTCATTACAACAATAATTGAAAAAAAATTAGAAGAACAACTGACAGAATTTCTAGAATCAAACAAATTCCTGTCGAGGACGCAATTCGGCTTTCGGAAAACTAAAAGCACATCCGATGCGATAGCATCAGTTATAGAATATATCAAAAAACATGTCGATAAAAGGGAAACATATATTTCAACGTTTCTAGACCTCAAGAAAGCTTTTGATACTATATCTCGTGACTTGTTATTCAAAAAATTGAAATCGAAAATGTGCGGTGTAAACTTAATAGCTATTTGAGCCAGAGAACTCAATGTGTTAGGATAAACGATACGACAGCGTTTTATGTCCAATTATGTTTATGATGTATATAAATGAACTACGAGTATGTGGTCTAATCAAGAAAAGTTACTGTTAGTTTCGCCGATGACACTGTTCTAATAATAAAATCAAAAAACACATGGGAAAATGCCTACTTAAAAACTGAAATTGCTATGAGGAAAATCAAAATGTAGCTAGATACAAACTTGTGCATCGAGGTCAGCCACCGAGTAATTTTATCCTCAAACTACACGACTGCGAATTATTGCGATTATTGACCCCATCCTAAAATGGAACCGACATATAGAAATGACGAGCAAAAGGGTTAAAAAACTGATATGTATGTTATATCATGACCAATCAACTTTTAATGATGCTTTACAATCTATCATTGAATATGAAATAGGATGGGATTGCACTACAAAAAATGCCCTAAAACCTCTGGTTTCAGCACAAAAAATATTAGTAAAGGTTATATTCAAGTTACCAGGAAGAACATGCTTGAATATACTTTTCAACAGCCTGGCGATACTGTACATTTTCCATATCTAAAAATCCTAAAAACATTCTAAATTACATATTCATTAATAAGGGCATCTGGGGTTTCCACAAAAATACCAGAACCTCAGAGGAGAACAATTTAACAATTGCTTGAATATACACCATATATGGGCAAAAAAGTTTTTGGTTTTTGTAGCACCCAAATTGTTTAATTCTCACGCTAAATATATGAAAAATATTGAGCAACACAGACAGCAGTAAAATTCTGGTTAAAAAACTCAGATTGAATGTATTTTTATAGCTTGGTCACCGCTTCAGTATGAACATATGCAGCCTCAACACGGGCGAAGTCCAGTGAGGCAGATATTCAAATACTAAATATGTACACAACATATGATATGAAATAAATAAATAGCAGTACGGCTTTATCACTTGCTCCGATCGCACGTTCCTTCGACAGAGTGACTGCTTTGTTGCTAATAAATTTTCTGTTTTTAACATGTCTGAATAAATACCTTCGTTTTTTTTAAAACTGAATAATATTTTTCTTCTATTATCATCGTTAACGAGCACACGTGGCCCCTCAAATGACTTCAACCTCGATAACGTCGTGTTAACTATCGGCTGCTAATTTCTTTCTTTCGTATTCGTTGGCGACATTGTCATTTGTACCTATTGCGCTGCATTTCCACCAGCGAAATGTTTCACGTCGATCTGTCACAAGAAACGGGGTCTCTCACGATTTTTTTGTGCGCAACCAACGGGCACGGTGGCGGCGAGCATTTGTGAATTGCAACCCCCCACTTCTGCCCCCAGCGACCGCCCCCTACCGCCGCCATATCATTCAGAATTGATATTGAACAACAAAACCCGCTCTACGGTAATGGTTCCCATTTCAATCATTCCCGCCAGTGCCGTATTGTATTCACCCTGTTGTGCAGGGTTACTCTAAAGCGTTTTCGCTTTTCAAGATATCGCAATAAGTGGCTGAGCGATTTTATACTGGGGTTTATACATTACCGTCGTCAGTGACGGGAGCCTAATGCGGACCAAAGTTGTTTTAAGTTTCACGAAAAAAAAATTACAGAAATAATACTCTAGGGGGTGTAATTTTCAGGGTTCAAATTAAGTGTGTGAATACAACTAAGTTTCACCTTTGTGTAAAAAAAATTTTTGACACGTAGACTCTAACCCTTCCTGCAAAAACACCCCCGTGAAGATGGGATTTTTTTAAAACGGAAACTAAGAATTAAGGCTGAAATTTCACACTATGGGAATGCATGTAAAGTAAATCGGGGTAAAAAAAAGTGCGACATATAAATCATCGACATAATTTTGAACTGTTCTCAAACTTCAAAGATGATGCTATGACTTTGAAACTTTGATAGAAGAATCATTAACCATTTCCTAATTTAAATCTATATTAATCGGAATGTAACCTTTTAAGATAGCTGATATTGAAAGCACTTTATGAAAATTCTCTAGTTGTATTATTTCTGGCAAATTGTGAAATAATGAAAATGTCTTTACTGATCTGGTTAATGACGATATGAATTAGTTATTTTAATAATATAATAATAATAATAATAATAATGGATAATTTTTATAGCGCCAATTTCGTAAAACTTTAACACATAAACTGTTTATAGTTCTACAATTATCTTTGTTTTTTAAAAATTAAAAATCGTAATTTTCACTTATGGAAATGATTTTTTGAAAAGGTGCGTTTTTAGTTTCTTCTTAAATAAAGTCTCTGATGCACTGTTCCTTATAACGGAGGGCAAAGAGTTCCACGCTTTTGGGCCTGCCACCGCAAATGCCCGTTCACTAAATTTAGACTTCTGGCAACGGTTGGTCGGTTCTACAACCCTTCCTGTGGCTGAAGTAGAGGCTGACCTGAGAGTTTGACGTCTACCATTCAAATTGTCTGGGATACAAAGTTCTTGAAGATGCAGAGGCGCCATGTTGTGTGTCGCCTTGTACATCAAGCAGCACAATTTAAATTCAACTCTTTCAGGAAATCGAAGCCAATGTAGCTGATGTAAAAGGGATGTTATATGAGAGAATTTGGAAACTCCATATATTATTTGTGCAGCTGCATTTAGAATAGATTGTAATCTATCCAGCTGAAACATTAGCAGGCCAGTATAGATGCTGTTACAATAGTCCACACGTGACACCATAAATGCATTTATAAGTAGACGGGCTGCCTCAAGAGGAAGATGTCTCCGAATACTTTTAATCTGTCTCAGTTGATAAAAGCATGCACTGACAGTTTTACTGATTTGTGTATTCATTGAAAGATCTGAATCAATGTGCACGCCCAACAACTTAACTGCAGATTTAGCATTCGCAGACATTGATTCCTGTATTAAGTTTTGCCTTCTAGGTGTTGCTGTCCATAGTAATTCTGTTTTGGATGGATTCAATGTAAGTCTATTCTGTGCCATCCACTCGCCTATTTTATCTACGCATCTTGCAATTTTTCTTTTTAATACCTGTCTCACCCGGCTTACAGAAAAAATAAATTTGCATATCGTCTGCATAACAGTGGGGCCATAATCCTGATGATATTATTATGTATTCTATGTCTTTTGTATATAAAATATACAATAGTGGTCCGAGAACAGATCCCTGAGGTACCCCGATGTTAGAAGTAGATGTAGGGGAGGTTGAATGTTGAAATCGCACCGATTGCGATCTATTATAAAGATATGATTTAAGCATTTCCGTCTACCCCATATGTTTTTTGCAGTCTCTCAAGCAAGATTTGATAATCAACTGTATCAAATGCTGCACTCATATCTAAAAAAGCAAGTAGGACCAGATGGCCTGAGTCAGTAAGTGTTATGTCAGACAGAACTCGAACCACCCCTGTTTCTGTAGAATGATGACGTCTGTATGCAGATTGCTTTTTGGGAAATAAAGCATTTTCTTTAGGAGAACACATTCTTATTGTGAAGTTGTAATTATTCAGAACATAGGTCTGTGATATTTTAAATATGAATTAAATATATTAATCATAAAGATATACATATAAAATCAATTTTATCGAAAAATATTGTTGTTGCGCCACCGGGATTCGAACCTGGATCTCTTTCCTAACCGGGGAAGGTGCTTTATCCAACTAAGCTACAGCGACATTATTTTTAGCGACAATTTTCGACCCTATATGTTACCTTTTTGATATTAATACATTTAATCGTTCCATCATTTGACAGAGTCATCTACCTTATTTATACAGAATCTCAAATACCTTTGAGTAAACTGATAGCAGACGCCAGAATTATTAATTCATTTTTATTAAATTTTGGACACATTGATACAACTTTATTATTTAGGAGAACACATTCTTATTGTGAAGTGAAGTTAAACGGCTAAATGCATTTTTTTTCTACAAAAATAGAAACGCCCACACTTAAAACTTCATTTTATTTATTTTATAATTTACATTCATTAACAGTTCGATGGCATAAAAGTCATTAAGCCTTTTAAAAATGCTCATCACATGCCTTCACTATAATGGGACTACCCACCGCAGCCTGTAGTATAAGTACTACAGTGGGTATGAACTGAGCATTGACAATGAAATACAATGTATATAAAAATGAGATGATACTGCATATATTTAAACAAATTAAAATGAAAAATGCACGGAAGCATAAAATAATACATTATAACATAATTACATACATGAACTTAAATAAACAATTAGCACAAACATGGTTTCAAAAAAAGGTGTCGCTTAGCTTAGTAATGAATTGTAAAATACGTCCAACTCCTTTACTGTGCTAATGTCATTAATTTAATGTGTTACATGAATATTCCTACTATTTTCAAAGTAACCTAAACCATGCGTTGCTATGAAAATAAGACTAACTTGGTAGTCTCCTGGAATGGTACTAGATCACTAGGCGAGTATCTTAAGCAGTAGACCAACAAGCTACTCAATTTTGTGGTTTTCGATATTTGAGATGTGGTTGGATAGACGTATGCTAAAGATATCCTGGATTGACCGCACTATCAATATAGAGGTATTAAGACGCATGAATAGACAAAGGGAACTAATAACAACTATCGAATGATGGAAAGCTGCATACTTCGGACACATTCTCCGCAATGGGAAAAAGGATCTCTTACATATCATGGGAAGAGAGGTGACATCTGAAGCGTAGATGAGAAAGGTTATGACTGTAACTTTAGAAAGTGGTTCAACATTCAAGATGCCGACGATCTTGTATATATTGAACAGGATAATTCAGCACACTGCAATATGATCGCCAACCTTCCATAGAAGATGCGACACGAAGAAGCAGAAAAATGTATAATATATGTATCTTTCTTGTATAAATTAAATACTCGCGTTGGTTCTGTCGTCTACCATTCGAAAAAACTATTTCACTCCTCTAGCTAGAATACTAAATTACTACGACGAAATCTCATTGATTAACACTAACATGGATATATTTTTCACGTCCAAGGCTCAATTTTAAACCAAATTATATTATTCATGGGTAATAACCGTTCGAACGTGTATTACGCGACTACCATAAACCAACGCTCTTGACGCTAAGGATTGTCGCATATCGCGTGAATTGATTTCGTCGACCTTGGAACCCACGCACTTCTGTATATTGTTCATTCTCCCGAACTATTAGTCTACTTTATATATTTTTTTTCTTCCTATTCTTCCGCGACACTACATCCCAGGGTGGGATTTGGCCTCCTCCATATGTACTCTCCACCGACTCCTATCCCTGGCTGTTCTTCTCTAATTCTCTGACAGTTATATCCTGCTCCAGTACTCTTCCACACAGTTAGCCCACCTCTTCCTTGATCTAAATGTCGATCGCTTCCACTGGGATCTTCAGTATCTGTCATTTGGCATTCTTTCAACATGACCAGCCTATCGCAGTCCTTACAGAATCTTACTATTGTTTCTTGCTCAATTTAATTATCGAGCTCATGGTTCATTTTTATTCTGTATGTTCCATTTTTTAGTGTAAGATTATCTTTTTTTTAGTATTTTGCGTTCAAAAACTGCTTTTTTACTGTATTCTTAATTTTTAATCATAAAAAAGTGTATTTTGTAACATATTGGAATTTCAATTGTCTTAAATGCTTCTACGTTATACCTTCATGTCTTAGCTAGGATTATCCGTCAGTCGTGTACAGATTATTAACAAGTCGTTGATTAATTTGCATACGAAAAAAAACTGGATAGATAGAATAAGATCCCGAAGGTGTTGCAGAGGGAGGATCCCAAACATCTGGATATCAATTTTTTTTTCTAAAGTACTACGTACGTCCCCATCACTGTGGCGAGCGGAGAAAGCTGATCCATTGCCAATGCAGAAGGATCACGAGAAGAAAACTATTTCAGAATTCAAATATTCATCCAGGTCTTTCGTGGTCATTCTCAAACTCTTAACCACGTCTGTCTGACTACACTTTAAACTGTCACATTCACTAGATTCCTGTACCAACTATGTAAATTTTTCTTCTTTCCATTTTGCTTATCCCGGCTTTATTTCATTTCATTATACCTTCGTTTCTTTATCCGATCGTATTTCTGCCTTTATCTCCATGTCTTACTGCCATGGAGAGCCCCATTAAGTCCCATTGTAAATCCCTAGACGCGATTCTCTTCACATGTTCCTGTTTTCAGTTTATAATATTAATATTACCAAATAAATGATAAATAAAGTGAATATGTCAAAGAATTTTTATTCGAAAGATAGATTTGTTTTTTACATTTATTTTATTGATATTATGTACTTTATTTTGAATATAATCATTTTATTCTAGTCAGTTAGATTGTATAAATCCACACGCGTTGTTTTCACAGTAACCAAACATGGTATCTTTCCTAACGGCACCGAGATTAAGAGCGTGAACATAATTGTTTTTCATCCATTACATAACGCAACGATGGATAACGATTAATTAATTCGGGTTAGTTCGGATAATTAATTCGGATTTCTTTCTGTCAAATTAGGGAACGTTTTCACAAAATGCACATTGCGTATTTAGATCTCGAGAATTTTCATAAAACGTATATATATTCAATTATATCACAATATTCACATTGTGCATTTTGATCTTAAACGTTTTCACAAAATACACACTGTATTATGTATTTTGATCTTGAATATTTTCACAAAGTGCACATTGTGATCTTAGATCTCCAGAATTTGCACAAAACGAATATTTATAATTGTAGCGTTTTCACAAAATTTACATTGTGCATTTAGATATTAAATGTTTTCACAAAATGCACATTGTATTATATATTTAGATCTTGAATGTTTTCACAAAATGCACATTGTGTATTTGATCTTGACAAAATGTGATATTTAGATCTCCAAAGTTTTCTAAATACACATTACATCTTGAACATTTACCTTAAATACATATTGGATATTAGGAGAACACATTCTTATTGTGAAGTTGTAATTATTCAGATCATGGGTCTGTGATATTTTAAATATGAATTAAATATATTAATTAGAAAGATATACATATAAAATCAATTTTATCGAAAAATATTGTTGTTGCGCCACCGGGATTCGAACCTGGATCTCTTTCTTAACCGGGGAAGGTGCATTATCCAACTATGCTACAGCGACAATTTTCGAACCTATATGTTACCTTAAATAAATGTATTAATATCAGAAAGGTAACATATATGTTCGAAAATTGTCGCTAAAAATATTGTCGCTGTAGCATAGTTGGATAATACACCTTCCCCGGTTAGGAAAGAGATCCAGGTTCGAATCCCGGTGGCGCAACAACAATATTTTTATACTTTTAAAATTAGCAATATTAACTTTGTGGTTAAAATTCATATTTTTATTAATTATCTTTGCTTTATATAAATAAAAATAATGTTTAAAAAAATATATATATATTTTTCGATAAAATATCTTTCTAATTAATATATTTAATTCATATTTAACATGTTGGATATTTTGGTTTCGATGATTTTAGATATGATTCTGGACTGAACTTTGGCCACTTTCGGTATTTCGTAAATTTTGCGAGGAAATCGATTCCATTTGCAATACTTTTAACAATTTTTTAATCAAATTTGTCTCATCTAATCGAGTGTTATTTTATAACGGGGTCATTTAATTAATCATGAATAATTTTACGACATATCCAGGGGATTAATTAATCCAGCACCGGGAGGCTTGGGGAGCAGTCGCCAGTCGGCAGTCGGCAGTCGGCCTTGTAACACAATGATCCGTAGCTTCAAAAGAGTGGATCAAATGTTTTAGGATTCTTCGTCTTAACATATGTAACTTATATCTAGGAGAACACATTCATATTGTGAAGTTGTAATTATTCAGAACATAGCTCTGTGATATTTTAAATATGAATTAAATATATTAAATGTATTAATATCAAAAAGGTAACATATAGGGTCGAAAATTGTCGCTAAAAATATTGTCGCTGTAGCTTAGTTGGATAAAGCACCTTCCCCGGTTAGGAAAGAGATCCAGGTTCGAATCCCGGTGGCGCAACAACAATATTTTTCGATAGAATTGATTTTATATGTATATCTTTATAATTAATATATTTAATTCATATTTAACTTATATCTAACTATATTACGTTATCTGAAACGATATTTTCACTGCCCTATTTTTTGTAAGACATTTACGTATTGTCTCATCCCACACAGCATGTCAACAAATGAAATAGATCGTGTCTTGACTCTTTATCAGATGTATTTTTCAATGCGGGAGTAATGTTTTTTTTTTAAATTGGTTTACGTCGTCGATTCTCTAATTTATGATTCTCTTTACGAACGTTCAGTCGATGAAGCATTCGAATGCACAGCACGCAAAACTTCTAATCAGTCAAAAATGTGGGTATCTACATACATTTTGCGGGCAGCCTGTGGACCGCTGAACGCCTGTGATGGTACAATGCGAGCTCGAGTTAAGACGTTGTGACGTTGTGATAGCACAACACTGAGTGCGGTATTGGCATCAAGTGAACTATATAATTTTATGTAAGCTCTCCCGCAATGCGAAATTCTTTAATTTTAAAATACACGACAACACGAATAAAAAAATTATCCGATTGAAAAATTTCTTCGCGTAGCAAAAATAAAATGTTGGCGGCTGGCAACTGTGGCCCGCGGCAACTCAAAATAAACTAGATCTACTATCAATCTATCACGTAAAATTGTGTAGTTATCGCGTCAAATAAAATGAATTATTTTGGTATTGTATTTCATGGTGTGTATCGGTTGATTTTTTAAATTAATTAAGGTAATAAAAACGTTTAATTCTCAAATTATTTCCTGTCATTATTATTATAATATACTAGCAGAAACAACTAGCTGCCCACCGTTTATTATATGTTTAATTTTAACCTTTGAACTGCCAACCGCATTTGAAATGAAAGACACCACCTAGGTGTAAAGGTAGGCTTTAAGGGTCGTCCGCAGATGGCAATATGATTTTAAAAATATGACTGAAAATAGCGTCCGCAAAGTCAAAACGTGCGTGTTATCACGTTAATGGTTTGCCATAAAATGCAAAGTTTGGTGTGTTAACACGCTCATGAAATTTAAAAGGTTGAAAATGGGCATTTGCTATAATTTGTCTTAAAGGTGTTTATATACATATATAACCATAATATTATAATTAACCCAAGACAATTAATTTTTGAAATATCAAATGTTATTTTATCAATATTATTATTTATTGTTGTCTTTTGTCGAGGAAATTGAGAATTCAATAAAATCAAAAATGATTGGTTAAGGTCTTCGCTGTTACTAGCGCGATGTGGTCAGCTCTCGAGTTTGTATAGCTCACTATTGAGAGCTTATTTTGTTGCTTAAAAATCCAGCCGGTTATTATGATCACACTGTCTCTCGGCTATTTTGACTTTGATATCCGAAAATACTATTATTAATTACGATCTACACAAAAGTAATATGGATCATTTATTAAATATACATAAAACAATTGTCATGTCAAATATATTTTAAAATAGTCACAAATTTTAGTTTGATTACTAGAGTCCGTGAACAGTCCATTACATCGATTTTCAATAAAGTACAACGCATATGTATATATTAGTTGCCTTTGAGAAGAACGCGCCAAACGTAAAAAAAAACGAATAAGTCTGGTGACAGCTATCACGACCGATGACTTGGCCAAGTATTAAACATAAAATTGTAAAGGAAGGATCACGGCGGCCGACGTCTGTAATCTGAAATTTACGAGGGTAATTACTGCTTACACACCGCCGGGAATTACACAAGGCTTTAGGTAGGTACCTAAAAAGATTAGGTGACACTATAATAAGGTACATGTTATTTCTACTTATATATATAATACTTTTGTGATAATTCTAATTGTATTGCAAATTGAACACAGTATATCTTACATATTCTAATACAATAACGGCGCCTACTGTCCACGTATGTAAACCATTAACCAGTAACCATGTATTAAAATTGACAATTAACAAAATCAAAAATATTGTCTGATACTTTGGACTATTTTTTATTATTTTATTTGAGCCAGATTCGTGATTATTTCAATAAAAATAAATATGTCACTGGAAAAAAAGATCCCGGGTTCATGACCCGGTGGCAAGAAATAAAGATTTGTCATGTGCATTTTTTCAATGTCATAGTTGGTTTAAATATGAAGGAATGACGGTCTGAAGAAAACTCAATTTATTATTTAATTGTCATGTTTATTTATTTGTTGGTAAATTTGTTTTTTTTTTTACTTTACCAGCTACTACTAAACAGACATGAAATGACGTCAGCAGCTCTGCCATATCAGTTCAGTAGGGATTGCCCGTTTCGAAACAATGCCTTATTCATCATATTCAATTTTCAATAGGTGATTGATTGAGTAATGATGATTATTGATGACTTCACCAATTTATTTATTCCGATGTCTTTCTTTTATTTGACTTTCAATCCGCGATATCCACAAATGAATACTTCTTTCATTTTTTACTTTGATAGGTCATTTCATTTTTTGTATCTTTCAAAAATACTCAGTTTACATTATGAATAGATGATTTAAAAACAATTGAAATAGTTTTTCAAGAAGAATATTTAAATAAACTAATCAAATTTTAAATCGTATACATCTCTTCCTATGATCTATTGTATTATATTTATCATAATATCGTATTATAAAATGTTATTATTTTTAATGATAATAAATATTTACTAAAAATAGTGGGTGTTGGGAGAGTATTTTTCAGATACGAAATTCATTGTTCATGTTCCTGCATTATAAATAACGTAGTTATAAATTTTTTAGAATTTAAATATATTTTTTATGTAAGTGATAGTTTTATTCGCCTGTGCCGACACTACGCATTTAAGAGTTTTCGCTTTATATATGCATACTGATATTCTGAAACGTGAGATCGACTGTTTTTATGGTAATTAATAAAACTTATTGAATGCTTATTTAATTTGTATTTATATTTAAATAATACAATGCAAACGATTTTTCTATTTATTCTTAAATCTTATTAGAAAATAAATGTAATAAATGTAATAAATGTTTGTATAATAATTATAAAACATTTTTCGGTACTACTATATCGTGGCTAATGCAAAGATTGCCACCAATGTCAGTAATGTATCGAGTGCTCTGATTTTCGAGCTTCGGTAGGAATAATTTGATTTAATATATTACGTCTACCAATGCACATTCCGCCTTGTGCGTCCGGCCGGCCGGCGGAGTCGGTTAGTGCCCTTGATTATTAGTTTTGGTACATTGACTTGCATAACGCAGCGTCACACAGGCATCCGTGTAATAATTACTCCCGCTAATGTTATAACACATTATATACTGCATTATGCGGGGACACCATCATTGAAGATCATTATCCCTTAAATTATTAATATTTTTTATGAACATTGTTGCATTCAAGAGCTGATTATAAGATATACATGGAAGATTTTTTCCCATTTTGTTTTCTTTATTTGAATGACACTGTCGACATGAGTTTTTATGGTAGATATATTACATTTTATTATAGTTCACCGTTTGGTGAAAAATTATATTATTATATAATTTATAATTTATATAATTTATTTTATTTTGTATAATTTGTGAAATATAATTATAATGTAAGTACAATAAATTAATATTTAAACTAAAAATATTTTTAAAAATATCAAATTAATCATAAATTTAGTTAACAATTATCTAATGGGTACCGATTGCCTACTGTAACTGTCGATGAGAGTTACCGTTTCTCTCGAAACTCGAGTAGTGTTAATTAACTCAAGTAGAGTTATAACATTGTTTCATTTATATCCATCCATTATGATGAAACTCTACAAAGTTAAAGGCCGATTCCATCAATGATATAACAATTACCTAGTTATTTTTTAGGATTTATGGACAAATTACAACCGCGGTTAACATAAAAACGTAGTCGCTCAAGAGTATTTTCTTATAATTAGTTCTATAATTAATACGCTATTTACATAGATACATAGAGTACTATGCAATACAGTGTTCATGTTAATCCCTTTGCAGAACAACGATCTATTCATATTATAATATTTGCACACATACATTGCACACCGCGTTGTATTCCCGTAGGAATAGATAGTTACACGTAATATATAATATATTTCTATACGGTTGCAGGAAGCAATCGGCTATTGATAATTGCTGTTACTAGGGCATGTGGGCGGCTAAGTTGTAGCCCCTGCGCGACCGCGAGGTGGTCTCTACGCAGTTACGATTATTGTTTGGAATTGATAAAACATTACATTGTTATACACAGGCTATATCCGTGCTGAGGCTAACATTTAACAATTTTTCTATGAAGGTGCTATATGATTTAAAAATACATACATTTTAGCATGATAATATTAATAAGTTAGTTAAAGTTATGCTACTCGTATAATTTTTATGTAATTAAAATTAAATAAATAAAATTTTATGTTAAAGTAATCTTTAACAATTTTTCTTTTTTAACATAGGTAGGTACTTACTGTACAATGGATATATACTTTAGAGGTAAACAGCTTATTATAATAATAAATATATTTTTAAATCTTATACAAATTAAATGTAGCAATTAGATAGATATACAGATAAAATCAATTTATTGAAAAAATATTTTATTGCCACCGGAACCCTTCCTATCCGGAGAAGTGCGCTGACCATTACACCATGTCAACATAGTAAATTAACGACAAATTTTCGAACCTATATGTTTCAGTTTCAAATTGATCTGTTATTCCATTTTTTATATGTTATCTTCTTCATATTTACAGAGAATTTCAAGTGAGAAATCAATTTGAAAAAAATCTTTAAAAATATAAAAAACTGATTGAAGATGAGAACTATTATATTTACAGATATAGAAATGAATTTTTTTTTATTATATATGTATATTATACTCAATGTACTAGATATATATATATGTTCTACGAGGGGCAAGTAAAAAATAAGGTTCCTACATTTTTTTCAGGTATAAGGTATTTTTTATTGCAATAAATAAGTAAACCATCTGAAAGCTTGTACTTTATTCTATTTTTCTACATAGTCTCCTGATTTTTTTATGCATTTTTCCTGACGAGTTATCCACTTCTGAAAACCCGCTTCGAAGAATTCCGCCGCTAGGCCGCCGATGAACTTGGTGACCGCTTCTTTCACCTCTTCATCTGTATTGAAGCGTTGTCCACCCAAGTGTTGCTTCAATTTCGGAAACAAGTGGAAGTCGCTGGGAGCAAGATCAGGGTTGTAGGGGGCATGGTCAAGCAATTTCCAGCCGAATTTGTCCAGTAGGGCGGTGGTCACACTTGACACGATTGTCTTTGTGGGTTTCTGAAAGCATGTGTGGGACCCACCGCGCGCACACCTTGCGATAACCAAGTTTATCGGTCAAAATGTTGTCGATGGTTTTTTCACAAACCTCAGGAACCTGGACAGCAAGCTCCCGAAGCGTTACTCTCCGATCTTCGAGGAGAATGCGCTCAATCTTCGCCACGACTTCGTCCGACACCGATGGCCTCCCACTCCTTTGCTCGTCGTGGACGTCTGTGCGTCCTTCGGAGAACTCCCTGCACCATTTGCGGACGTGTTGGACGCTGATGCAAGCTGTGCCATAAACTTCTTCCAACTGTCGATGAATTTCAACAGGTTTAAGCTTCTTCGCGTTTAAAAATCGAATCACCGAACGGATTTCACACCTGGCGGTAACGGCGATGGCGGGTTCCATAGCGGATGGCTGTCAGGCCTTTACTGAGCGTCGCAGCGTTTGCTCCTGGTAGTGGGGATGTAGTTAAGGGACCAACAATCAAGGCGGTGTTGCCGGATTTCGCCTAGCATCTCGCGTGGCGAGTGTACAGCGTAAGGAACCTTATTTTTTACTTGGCCCTCGTATTACTTAGGTATACAGCGTTTACTTATTCATATTTTTATCCTATTTTCTGAAACATGTATGTCTAACTATTTTCACTATTTACGATTTGAGCGTGATCACATACATGGTGATATCGATCTGTAGACAAACAATTTTTCCGTTGATTTATTTCGTCCACTTAAAAAAAATCTGTAATATTGTCGTTCAACCAGGATACTTTATTACACCTGTATGTAGTCACTGAACTTTTGTGGTAGTTGTTCTAGTATAGATATATTTTTAAATTATAGTTGTATTGCCGTCACTTTGTGTGATTGGTACATGTAGTTTGTTATAAGTCGAGCCTTACGTTATATTTTTTTTATCTTTAATCTTTTACTATCTTTAAATCGTAAATCTTTAGCGCGAGCTGAGGGTCTTTGTAATGTCGAATGTTCCATTAACTCCCCTTCGTGGAGGAATATGGCTGTTCGTACCAGTTTGCTTCTAACCCCTATCCAGATAGTGGTAATCCTAAAAGTTTCTCCTCTCGCCCATCCAGTATCTCCCACAGGACTGCAAGTACACAAAATCTTTCTTGTTTTTAGATATCTACAAGAAAATAAATGGGATTCCACGATAAATTTACTTAACTTCCTTCGTATGTCAGTTTAATTAGTATTGGAGTATTACTAAATTGACCATAACTTATTTGTTAAATTCTCGTTTTCCCAATTTCTCTCTACGGCGCGGTATTTACGACAACTGTAACATATCTTCCCTTTTTACGTATTTGCTGTTATTAGCATTTTTATAATGTAATATTAAGGGTTATAAATAATTCATATTTAACGTCAATAACAAAACTATTGATTAAATATTACATATCATATAACAATAACAAAAGATTTTACCCCCTCCATAAGTAGTAACGCTGAAAAACATATTGTATTACCTCTCTTTAAATCTAAGAAGGTTTTTCCCTATCAATTCATGTATTAATATATATATTTTTAAATGTTAGTAGCTAAAAAGTATTTAGACACAGAGTCAATACAAATTGCGCTGATGCACTTATAGTAATAGAATAAATGGCTTAGCCACGTGTAGAGCACTCGTATCGTAGTAGACTCTAAAGAATTGGAAAAAAGAACTCGGCGATGGTAAATAGGATTTCACTAGCATACTAAAAAAAAGTTTTTTTTCGCGTGCTACTGGTAAATTTATATTTTGAATGTAAATAAAAGTATGTTATTTAAAACAATAGAATAAATAATTATATTTCAAATCTTTTGCTTTCCGGAATGGTCCTGTCAAAAGTTTCAACAACTGAAGTGCGTACATGAGATGTATAAAAGTGGACGTGGCAAGAGTGGTGTGCTTGGACAGAAGAGTGTGGTGTTCTGTCCCTCTGTCTACTCCTGTGGTGAAACGGGTGATGGCAATTAATGAAGTTAATTTAAGTTTTGCTTCATGATAATATCTTAAGATTTATTAGGAGAACTCATTATTGTGAAGTTGTAATTATTTAGAACAAAGTTCTGTGATGTTTTTAATACTAATTAAATTAGAAAGATATTCATATAAAATCAGTTTTATCGAAAAATATTGTTAATATATCTGGCTGGTATATTATCTAATATGTGCCATGCAGATGCCTTTTAGAACTTAAAATAAACTAGTTTTATTTGCATGTTTAACAAATTTAAAATTAATAGTCTTACAGGGTGGTGAAAACTTTCACCTTGCATACTGCCGGAAATACTTCCAACAGGGTAAGTAGAAAAATATTTAGGGATGTCTAAAAAAATGTTGTCATTTTTTACCCATGAATAATGCATTCGCATCTCTAGGTAAACATCGTGTCGTGTAAAATAAATGGTATGATTATATTTTCAAATTCTTCAGCGTGCGAAAATCTTTCGCATCCAGCCCTACCAACCCTGTTTTAACACCTTCTTCAGATTCACTAGCTAGAAGCGAGCTAAGAATTATATTTAAAAAATACCGAAATAAATATTCTATCGTTTTTTTTTATCTACAAAAATTCTTCAAGTCTTCGAAAAATTCGCTTAATCTCATAGCGGTGTAACCGAAATAAAATCACTCCCAAAGAATACCCGCCTACTCGTGGGACGTGATAGAATGTCCGTACGAAATGCGAAGAATTAAATCCGCGCCACCTATATTAAATGCACGGGACCCTTCACTTTTGCGAATCTTTGCCTTTCTCGTGCCGTATTCTTAAACTATTTAATACTAGGTAGATAGATACATGTCCAAAACGTGCTGGCCAAATTAGAACGAAACACATCGATACTATGTATTTATGTCGTGACTTTCGGCACACAAAGGTACGGAACTTGATACATATATTCGTATATGGTCCGAAGCGTTTTCATAGTTCTGTCAATCGTGCATCTTTTTGTTATTTCTATTATTCATGAAGAATGTTATATTGATTTCATTATCTTATTAGACTTACTTGTCCTACTATTATTTATATTACAATGACACATTGTAATTTACACTGGTCTCTATTCGCATCGGGGTTACGATTCCGGAAAGTGCGATGCGATCGAAAAACAATGCTAGGCGATTCATATTTTTCCATAATCTCATAGATATTTACAAGATACATTCAGCATTCGCCGTGAATACTATAAAATGCTAATAAAGTCTTATATTATGCTAACAAAACAAAACTGTTCCAGCTATCAATGTTTGGAAGTATTCTAATAAAATATCCAATTAATAAATAGCAATAATATTAATTTTACTTAAATTAATCAACTAGAAAGATATACAGAAAAATCTATTTATCGAAAAAATTTTGCTGCTCTTCTGTCTTTCTATGCTTACCTCTTCCCATCTTTCCCCGGATAGGAAGAGATCCAGGTTCGAATCCCGGTAGCAACTAAATATTTTTTCGATAAATAGATTTTTTTTGTATATCTTTTTAGTTGATTCATTTAATTTGTATTAAAAATACCACAGAACTTTGTTCCTCCTTCTCGTTTGTATTAGTGGATGAACCATTTGCGAACGTTGAACACATTAAGTACAGAGCAAATATTGGAAGTATTTTTATTAACGTTAGGGTATGGAGGGTGTAAAATTTTTGATATAAAAATTTTAAATATCCTTTTTTCGCTTTATCATTGATATTTTCAGCTATTTCAGTAAAATGAAAAAAGGACTGTAAAATTTTAATTAAAAATGTAAATTAAAATTGTTAAACTATGGAAAATCATGGAATGTCCTCCAAAGTTTCACCTTTCTCCCCCCCCCCCCACCCATCCCTTGACAGAGATGGCTCGAGAAAGTTTTGTGCTCTAATTTGGCAACCGAAAGGTATAACTACATCTACAGTAGGTACCATGCGCTCGCAAGATAATATAATAAAATTGAATCTTAAACTTTAAAATTGACAGTTAAAATAATTTCTGGTTTTTAATATTTTGTGGTTTACTTTAAATCCACTGATATTGGAATTTTTGTTTATATATTTTTCTTGATCATTATAAATGTTCTTTGTATTAAATTAGTATTTATTTTATAGTTTAAATCTTTTTTCTAGGTGTTGCTCAAAGTTGTGTATAATGAAAATAATAAATAAATAGAATTTAATAAAAAAAAGTGGTTACACTTTGGATAAAAACACGGTCGATATGTACTTGTGCGCAATCTCATCATTGAAGCACCTATATTTTTGGAGTATTGTCATTACTGATACAATATTTTGTTAGTCTTCTTCTTGTGGTGCCTTGTCCGTTCAACGGACGTTGGCTATCATCACTATGTCCACTGTGGCCTGGTGCAGCTCTACAGTCGACTGGCCAAACCATTGCCTCAGGTTCTCTTTCTTAAAGGGCCCCGACTTCCAGGAATCTTTCCCTGAATTATGACATACAAGATCTCATACTTCTCTGGATGTTTCATCACACGTCTGAGATATTGAAGTTTTCGGATTTTTATTGTTTTAAATTCTTACGGAAAATTCATATTGTGGATAAAATATCCATGAAAACATATATTTTCGTCATTTAATAAAGTATCAGTAATTAAGTAACATTTAATAAAGTCAAAGTATTTAAAACAATAAAAATCTCGGCATTTAACGAAAATTACGACCGCGCTGTTCGACGTCCGTCATGGCCGTATACACCGGCGGAATGACGTGAAAATACTTTGCAATTAATAGGATCGATATTATTTAGTAAGAAATTATTGTGTTTTTGATATCAATCTTGATTTTAAATAGTAACGAAAGCCTCAAAGCACGTGAATAAATATAATACAGTATTTAAAAACCTATGTTTTTACTAAAACAAAATATTTTAAAAACGCCGAAAATTGGTTGGTCATTTTGTTAATTTATCTCAATCGGGATTTCGCGAGGCGAGTAGTTAATTGTTTTAACAGAACATTTTCAATTCTTACTGCACAGCAAAAATAAGAATTATCTCATTTTATTTCTTTTGTTACTTTATTTACAACGGTGCAATTTATATAATAAATTAACAATAAAATTAATGATTTATGACTAAAATTTTTTATTATCAAAAAAACATTGAATAAAAAGTAAATAATGCACTTTATAAATTTTCTGATAGAACAAAGGTTATTATTTATTGTCATGATTTTTTTTTCATACAAAAATGGTTTTATCAACAATACAAAATATTTTTCATTGTGACTATCCATTATATTTATGTTTTTGAATTTTGGTCAGTCAATTCTTCATTCATTTATATTAAGTGCACTTAAAATTTTTTTTTGGACGCTTTTATCGTATTGTGGCACACAAATGTATTAAATTATATACGCAGCTAAAATTTCGCCCAGATTTCTCTGATTTGGTATGTTTTTGTTTCCTTCTTAAATTTTCAGTATTCTTGCCATCAAATTTCATGTATCCTATTGCCTTTTTTCTTCAATTATTTTAGTATAAATTAAATTAAAGTATAAATTTAAATATATATTTTTCTACGTATTTTTTTTATTGTTTTCACACAACTGGTATAACGACATTTTCCTTTTATTCTACGACTTTCCTTCTCTCATGTAAACTCTTCCATTTACTAGGTTCTATTATTTTATTTTTTTCTTTCGCTCTAATGAACATATTAATTGTTTATAAATCCTTATGTAAATCCCCTACATTTTGTAAATATACTGGAGGTTACATTTCTGAAGATTCTTGGGACGTAAGAAACACAATAGAATTGTCATTTGAAATAATGATAGTTGCAATGGCTACATCGATATTTTCGATGAAAATATCATTTTTAATATTTATGGGCCTGAAACAATAAAATTGACATTAATGAAATTATGATAAAATTATCTTATAGCGTAATAATGGAGTAAGTAATTACGTGATTTACATAAATGTATTAAATATGTTGACTTATAAAATGTCCGTAATACTTACAGTGCATAATTTATTCCCTTTTTTGTAATATTATAACTTCACATGAAGTGAAAAAATAAACCAAAAATGACCGACTATGTACCCATGCATCAAGGATTACCCGAAACATTGAACATGCAAAAACTTGCACGAATTATTTTAATAATAGAGCAGAATGTTTCGTTCATCACGGGTTTATTTATTTTTGTATTTTTATAATTATGCTCTGATAGAATAAAATATCATCCCATAAAAATAATGTATCAAAATGTCGATTTTGTGAATAAGTGCTATAAGAACAACTAAGTACTCACCCCACGAAAATTTGTCTCCGTAATCTTGGCTTCAAGATTATAAGAAAATATATTTCGTTTATGTAAGAATTTTCCATATTAAGACAATATTGTGGCACGCGGAATATGCATCTAATGGTCGCGGTCTTTCTTGTTATGCTTGTATTGTTTTAATTATGGCAAATAACATTGAGTTTATTAGTTTTCAATGAGTGTAAAGGTCCTCTCTAAGTAATAGTTTTTAAAAATATCAAATCTAGTATATAACTTCAGATGTAAATGAATAATAAAAACCCATATTTTCGTAAAAAAACGCGAAAATTTGAATTATCATTGAATTCCCGAATACATACTTAGCGGTTTTAAATCTTCTAGAATTTGGATGGCCATGAATTTGATTTTATTGTAGAATGGCCAGTGAATATAAATATTCAACGCAGAAGATTACTTATAATCTTACGTGACGGATAGGCCACAACCTACCCCATTCATCAGAGACACTCTAAATGTGGTACCGATTAATTCTAATATTCTGAAATTTGAACTAACTTCTGAAACAGGATCCAAACAAAAAAGAACGTCCCTGGCCATTTTAACTACTGAAGAAAATTTAGAAGAAATGTTTTTGCAGAAACACCTATTCCGTGAACCTCTTCGGATATATATCTAATAACACCTGAAATGATTATGCCATTATATTATACAAAATTTTGTAAAGGAAAAAGAAAAAAAAAGGTACAAACATTAAGATCCTTATAGATGAAATAGTTGTAACATATTATAATGCATACTAGTTACTTACTCACCTGTGACACGTTCAAGAATAATTTTCATGTAGGATGCATGCCGAGACGACACAAAGAAAATATTTCAGTTGCAGAGGACGGCGATAATTTCCTATGTCAGAACTGTTTTATTCTATCAGAAGAATCCGATACAAATGTATCTATGGATTCAGAAGAACTTTACAATATTTATTTAAAAAAACAAACGCAACTAGGAAGCTTAGTGACATTATATTTTTTATCAAGCTCTCTCGCTATATTTTTTTACAATATCTTATATCATTATTTTAATAGCTCTGTTTAATTACTGTTATTCAGAAAATTGTAAAAAAATATATTAAACATTTTAAAAATAGATCAACATGTATTTGTAGCTCAAATACCACTCTTACAAAATATTATAGTCACAAATAAATTGGCGTCCAAAGGTAGGTTCACCCATGTCCACAGGTATGAGCACCCATCGTACCTGTGGATAAAAATACAGTTTTTCAGTAAAGGCCTTACAACTTTTTAACGATGTAAAATTATCTATACTAAAAATATAAAATACAGATTCAAATGCCACCCTGATTGGAGAGACAAAAGAGTTTGGCCACCTTATTATCTATTTATGAGATAAAAAAATCTAAAGTTGAAAAATGAAGTATTGTCCAAAGGTAGGGCACTTGCCCCTAATCTGAGGCCGAGTTCATGACTGCAGAACATATTTTTCGTGCGATTTAAGGTTGCACGAGCTTGCTTGATGCGGAATATATTATATTTTAACTTGCGTAACATGGCCGTTTTATTATTCACTTTTAGAGTTCGTATTTCTACGATTTTTTTCGCTTAACAAGTCATGAATGCTAATGGATATTTAAGAGCAACCAAGTGACATTCGTATAATAGACCAATATTGAGATGGATACATATTATACGAGTATATATCATCATCATCCCTGGCTCTACAATCCAGTATGGGTCCTGGCTTCCTTAAGAATGCACCACACCACCGGTCTCCAAGTCTCTACAGTGTGCGGCTCTGCTTCCGATTGCGGGGAGGATTGATCTTAATTTATACTATCCTGCTAATTCATTTTGGGTCTATCTTTTATTCATCTTACTTCAGGTTTATTATTGAGTAGCCATTTTGGAGGTTGGGCATCATTTATATACTCTACACGGTCTAAGCATGGAAGCCTCCTCAATTCTATAAATCTTTTGATCTAGTCAGCATATCCTAAGATGTAAATTAACTTTTTATAATTTATTTATACTATTTTAATACGTACGTTGTTTAATATAATATTATAAAATAAGTCAATCTTGGAATATTTATCGGATTAACCTCTAAATAGAAATAAATTTTCAGGTAAATTATACACAATAATTTGTCGTTTTTGAAATAAATTTGATATTGTTGGAAATACAAATATAAAATGTTACCCATTACAATATTACTCGAGCGATAGTAAAAAAATAATATCCACATTACTTTATATACATGTGTGTGTATTTTTTGTGTAACTTAGTTCCGAATGACCTTACGCATGTCTACGAAAAGTGACTCGTTTAATATATTTGATGAGATGAGACGCGTTTTGCCTTGTGTGGGCGTTAATACGAAAGGCGTCTCGAGTAAATTAAACGAGAAGAATAAAATAAACAAGTTTTTTATTTTAATATAAGCGATTATGGAGTTGTACATACTTACCTCGGAAATAGTAAATATGACTTAAATACTAATTGAATGTATTAATTATAAATATATACATATAAAATCAATTTTGTCGAAATATGTTACACTACTTACTTACCTATATGTTACACTTTTTATAATTAATACATTAAATTAGTATTTTAAACATCACAGACTTATGTTCTGAATAATTACAACTTCACAATAAGAATGTGTTCTCATTAATAATATAAGTTGTATCAATGTGTTCAAAATTTAATAAAAATGAATTGATAATTCTGGCGTCTGCAGTCGGTTTACTCAAAGGTATTTGAGATTCCGTAAAAATAATGTAGATGGCTTTCAAATAATGGAACGACAGATGTGTTAATTTGAAAAAGTGTAACATATAGGTTCGAAAATTTGTCATGAAAAATACTGGCGCTATAACACAATTGGCAGTGTACTTCCCCGGATTGGAAATAGAGATCCAAAATAATATTTTTCGACAAAATTGATTTTATATGTATATATTTTATAATTTAAAACATCACGTTCTGAATAATTACAACTTCGCAATAAGAATGTGTTCTCATTAATAGTAAATGTGACTAACTGATATCGACTGACTAAAGTAAGGCATGTTGTTTTGAATTCTAAAATTTAAATACATAAACCATTTTTACTACCTCGAAAGCGTTATTATTAGTACGACAAATTTGATGAAATATGAAACAATTTTTACTGGGTATAATGTTTATAATAATACCAAAGATGTTCAAAGAACACAAACAATCTTTAAATCACTCAATCTTTTCATTTGTTAGTTATTCAGAGGTGGCTGTATGGCGACGGTATACATATTACATCATATAGATGTGAATATCAGGAATTTAAAAAAAAATAAAAGCTTGTAAAAGGAAGCACATCGCTGAGAAGCAATTTGTGAAATTCATCATCATATTCAATTGCCTAATGGAAATGGGGTGTCGGCGATGTTTTGTTTTCCTCGCCGCGCCGCTTCGCAAAGATCATTCTAGCCTGATCCACGGTCACTGCGCCAGCCAGGCCGTGCCTCCGTATCATCTCGTGCGAATTCGCGGCGATAAGTAGCCGCTATTGTTCGTGTCGTATTGTTTCTCGCGGGCTGGCTATTAATCAAAATTCTAGTTGGGATTCGCGCGCGGAAATCTGACGCGTACCCTTTTTAGTCAGAACCCGTTCTGTTTCGTTTCGTTATTGTCGTTGCCGACGTTTGATTGCAAACGTGATTGTAAACATTTCGGAACGCAGACTCTGCGTAGATCTTCGTTTGAATGTTTTCATAACCGTATATATGACTTGTCTGTTATCATCCTGATGATACTACACTACTTTTTAAAGACTTAGTAGGGAAACATACAAAAGCCGAAATGTATTTTATTTTGGTAACTCCCTCGCGGATAGTTCGGCTCCTTCTACTCGGATAGGTGTTAGTTATTATTTACATCTGATGATGAACGGGACTGCAACTCTTGCAATTATTGTAGTGCACAATGTGTGTGCAGTACAATGTTTAGTTTATTGAAAAAAATTAAATAATCATATGTTGCACGGTAACTGCCATGTCAATTAACTACATTAAGTGATATGTTTTTTATTTCTATATTTTGTCACGTAAATATTTATTGTACTGGCGTTATTAGCGAAAAATACTTCCGTTCTCGTGTAATTAGCGTACCACATTTTAGTTACATTAACAAGTTTAATAATATTTAAAGTACATTTTTGTACTAGTAAAAATAAACAGTATTAAATAACTAGTAATACTGCTGTATAAAATCTACATAATGTATACAAATACATTAATTCGTTGAAGAAAATTCTGTGAAATTCACCAATACGAAACAAGAATAGAGATGTAAAAGGACCTCCGTACAGAAATAATACGATGTCAATTTATGTGACATCCCGCAAGATTAAGAAAAACTAAAATTGTTCAAGAAAATAATATTAGATTACATTAAATATATTCTGTTTAAATAATCGAGTTTTTATTATCAGATTACATCCCATATTAGAGAGCCGTAGAAACACCGTCGTGCGTTTGTGTACATTTTAGCCTAGATTACTAGCAATTAATTACTAGCACCAAATAGTTTTGTAGCAGAAATTATTATGGACACATAACGGAAGTTTCAGAGAAATATAAAAATCTAGAAAATAGATTTTTTGTAAAATAGCTGTAATTTAATTTTCATGGTTAACACAGCAGAAAAGTAAATTAATTATTTAAATATGGATAGTATTTTAGCACGTAGGAATCTAGTATTCCTCTTGCGGTTGACAACAGGCAAGTCACGACATCTTAAATGGATATAGTTTTCCGGATTCTCCGAATTCTCGTGAGGCGACATATTTTCAGAAATACCAAGAATAGAAATTTCCATTTTCAGGAACTTTATTCGGATTCTTCCATGAACTGAAACGCCGAAAAGATTTTCTTTCACTTCCCGAAGGCCCGTACTTGCGTAAACACGTGGGTCTTCACAGTTCGAGAGTTCTATGTGTTCTTAGATTATTTCATCATGGGTGTACGGCATCTGGAGTATTGTTTGAAGTATATTTCATTTGTGTACAGATATTTAACCAAAACGTACATCGTAAAAATATTCGCAATTATTACATTATTAAACATTTTTATATTATTCTTATTATAAAAAAATAGACATACACGTGGTATGTCACATCAATATTTTTACTATTGTAGAGGTCATCGTCTCTATTCTCGTCATTACCGCCCGGCGTTGCAGAACGTACCCTTCAGATACCGGTGCGTAAAATTAAATGCCTAGCAGTCGTAAACACACCCAGTACTGCCGCCAGGTACCATTTGTTTCTCGAGCTTCACTCTTCTCGCCACCGCCTTCACAACATCAGCTCCAAGAAACGCCTCTGTAAACTATTCGCGTATAGTAACTTTTATTATACAGCTTATTTACTCCATACTTGTAATCTGTATCTAGCAATAAACCGAGTATTAACCGTAAATAGTTTTTCGTTTACATGACTTGCTACACAACACATACGCAATACATTCCGCGACTATTGTTCGGACACGCGAGTGTTGGGTGAATATTGGGGCATCTACAACTCACACATTAAGCTACCTTCATTCAAAACATCACCTGCATAATTCTTCTGATACAACACCCACGTGCAGACTCCTACATCATCCATTCAATATCGCCAACATCTTCTCATACACATCGATACATTAAATCTCTATAATTGGTGACTTTTAATCCCCGTACAATGTTCAAACTAAGCTAAACGCTTGTGATATGAAAATAGGACTAACTTGATGGTCTTCTAAAACAAATCTCAAACCTCCGACCACTAGATCACTAGGCGAGTGTCTTGACCACTAGACCACCAAAGACCTTGAACTAATACATTTATAACTAATAATAATGATATATTATTTTTGATTACGAGTATGTAATTTGTGATCGCTTATGGCCAAGTGGTGGTGATGGCGCCATATATAAATAACACGCGCAAAAGACTTGCGTTACCAGGTAAACCAGATAGTAAATTTATAATTACCGAAGCGGTAAGAGTTTAAAATGTTCTTTGGTTTTCACGACCGTTCAGAATCCCATTACATCAGCCCTGATGATGGACCCTGCAGTGGGGCCCAAAACGTTGGCCAGAAAGGTCAGATATATACGGCAGATTAGCCCAGAAAACTGCACACAGAAGCTAAGAGTTCATCTTGTAATCATGATTTTGAGGGTTCGATCCATGTCCTAGTAGAGCGGCATGTCATACTTAATACCCAAGCGTAAAGCAAGTTTGAAAACTAGTCAACGTATTAATGTAGCGAGTATTCTCTATGTATTTCTATTTACAAAAAATATATATTCTAAATGATTGTGCAGTCATATATACATATATGAAAATTAAATGTATCAATTAGAAAGATATACAGATAAAATCAATTTTGTCGAAAAATTATTTTGGTTGCCACCGGGATTCGTACCAGGATCTTTTTCTATGCGGGGAAATGCGCTACCATTACATCATGTCAACCGAGTAAGAACGACAAATTTTCGAATCTATATTGTGCAGTTTTTTCAAATTCATGCATCTGTTATTCCATTTTTAAAAAGCTGTCACCTTTATTGATGCAACTTATATATTTTTAAGGAGAACACATTTTTATTGTAAGGTTGCAGTTTTTCAGAACATAGCTCTATGGTTTATTATGTTCTGAAAAATATCAACTTCACAATAATAATGTGTTCTCCTTAAAAAAATATATATATATGCATCTGTGTAACTGTGTGATATCTAAAACGCGACGGTATAGCAAGATGAAAATCTGGAGACATGGAAAAACATGTTATTGTGTAATTGAAAACATCATTTATCTAAGTTATTTAACGCCCTACAAAACATATGAAATATCATATGGTGTATATATAGGTAATACATAAATATTATTTTTTGTTAAACATACGCTTTAATATAACTGTGTACTTATTAGAGAGGGTTTGGTGAATTGTGTGGTGAGTGTGTATGTTTGTGTCTCTGATTTGGCGTCCCGGGGTGATAGTTTTATTTAGTACATGGCGCCACCGCTTGTGTTATTTGACTCTATCCTTCATGACGCAGCGAGCTACGGAACGCTGGCACGTGACGTCTCCATTCCCGCACGAACGCGCCAATCACACGGCGCTGATGATTTTGATTGAATGTGGAAGCTTCGAACAATTGTAAGCGAAATACGCGTATTATTAATAACCCTCCACCCTTCATACCGCTGTATGCTGGCGGCTGTTTTTGATGGTGTTCATTCATAATTTTTTTATTCAATAATTACACTCGTATATTATAATTGGTCGATTCATAAATAACTTCCGTTATAAGTGAGAGGTATATTTTTTCCTTATTAATTTATTTCTCAAGCGGTATTTATTTTGTTTAACATTGCTATATAAAAGTTTTAAATTCAAAATACAAAATACAAAATAACAGTGCATTTTCGCCACGCCGCCCGCGACGGCCAGAGTAGAGTAACCTGAGAGAATTTCGTAGTCCACTTTCCACATCCTTTTCACTCTCCGTACATATTAGATTTCTGTTGAAAACACTGAAAGATGCACTGAATAGGAAACTCTCCAAAATGATGCAGAAGTTCATTTCTTTTTATATTTTTATTTTTTAATTTAATTAATTAAAAATTTTAATTTTTATTAATATTTTTCAATAAATAGGCAACACGGAACCTTTTTATGAATCAACCCAACAATAACGAAAACCCCTGACTTTGCCCTGAGATAGACACTCATACTAAGTTGTGAGTTCTTTGACTATCAATAAAAAACCCTTAAGGACTTTTTGAAGTCTTTCATGCATTGTTTGCAAAATATCTGATATTATTATTCTTTATGAACTGGGTGCACGATTTTTTTCCAATTTGCGCAATACATTTATTAATTAATTAACCTTTTATTGTAGTGCCGTGGTGATATATGAGAAAAGTGCATCAAAATCAACTAGGCCGTTCTCGAATTTTAGGTAACGGGAACAGAGACATTGCGTTTTATATATGTAAGAGTCTCAATAATTTATTTATTAAATAATCGTGCAATATAATATATTGTGACGTGGTCGCCTATATGTGACGGGTAATCGTCAGGATAGGACGCTATGTTTGCGCACCACCGGCTTGCTCAGACGTGCGTGGATCTGGGTTACAGAAATTCTCAGGGAAAAATAAAAAGATTATTATAAATATTATCACTTAGTTTAATACAAGAAAAATAAAATATTAAAAAATATAAAACTTACGCCGCTGTGAATTCGACTTGATATCGTGTCATACGTAGCTTCATAAAGATGTGAAAAATTATGATTTAAAAGTAAAAACATCTTAAACGTTGGACAGGAGGACAGTGATTTAGGGCAGTCAATATTTGTGATTTGACTCGGTACTGATGTCGGTTACGATTAGGTACACAGTGTTTTATTGCCGTGATCGGAACAGATAGACCCATTGATTCAAATCATTTCCGGGCACACCTTCTCTCGGTTCATATTTTGCAAATTGTAATATACGATCTGGCCTCGTGCCCCGACTACAGATTATTGGTAAATGTATTCTTCCCCCGACCCTGGCAAATGTTACGCAGTATGACTGGGAAGAAACTTCAGTACGCATCGGCTCCGCTCCGAGCGCAGCTTCTCGCAAGTCACGCCAGACTATCGTCATCTCGCGCTCAGACACGGAATTAAAACCGGGCATTTCCCAGCACGCCCGGACTGAAGAAGGGCTCGTTTCTATTGTCGATTCTTTTGTTTGTGATAAACAAGTTCAAGGAACAATGTTCCGAATTTACGCGATTAAAAGGCCCTCCAGGAGATCGGGGCGCTTCCCCCCCGTCACCCGCTCGCTAGACAATGACGTAATTTTGCCTCGGTGTTGGTGGCTTCGTTTCGGCGGAACTTGTTCCAACGATAAAAATGAAATTTTTCATTATATATGTGATGTTCTGCCCCCAGAATGGCACTCTGAAGTTGGGCCCGCGGTTGAGCTACCCACCGTCATATTTCATACCTGAAACTTTGACCGCCAGCTTACAATGTGACTTTTGAAAATGTGGCCTGATATTGTTGAGCCGTGCAAAACACAAAGTTACACTGTTATTTGATTATAAACTTACTTTATTTATGTGAGTCGTTTATTTACAAACCCCTCTTTAACACAACCCAAAAATCACGAAAAACGTTTAAAAACAGAATTTTCATCTAAATGCTTCAATCGATATTTTGAAGATACGGTGTATGTATCAATACTACGGAAAATGCAAAAAAAAAATACAAATATATTGTCGATTTTGGGAAATTACAAAATTTATTTCCACTTTATACCATTTATAGAGGTGAGAACTCAACACGCGAATTTCAGGTGTTATTTGATTTTTATTTGACACAAAACTTAAACTTTTTCGACTCAAACAGTATATCAACTTTATGAAATGTAAAAACAAAATATCGTTAATAAATAATAAAAATTAAACTGGTCCTAAGTGTGAGCCCTGAAGTACACCATTAGAAGCCTCAAATTGAGTCGATGTATAACCAACGATTCTCGCGCATAGTATCCTGGACGAGAAGTAACTTTCAAACTATTTTAAAATATTCACAGTGATTATATATTAAATACAAATTATTTATTTAATACAAAAAATTAATGGTCATAGAATTTTTAGTGGCCATACTATTTTTGTTTGATGATTTAGAGACTGAAACAATATATAGATTAATAATAAATAAACTTCGCAAATATTTATTTCGAAGTACATAGACTTAGAGCGTAACACGATTTTGTGTAAAATTCAAACAATAATATTTTCCGTAACGGTGCAGAATTTACACATATTCCTTTAACATTTTCGACTCTTAATTTTGTCAGGTATCAACCTGGACCTTAAACCTTGGCCGCAAAAAATACACGCCTTCCAACGTACTGCTGTGGAAATATTACGTATCCCATGGCGTACGACACCTGAATGCCTCAATTTTGCAACAAATCCAACCTAAGTACAAAAGAATCTTACAATTATTTGGCTACATATTACATATATGTGACAGCATAGAAAAATAATGCAAAATAAGAACAATGAAAACCTGGAAAGATAGTTTGGCTAAACATAGTTTCGTGTCAAGGTTTAAAAATAATTTATAGTATTTAGTTATCCGACTTAGGAAGCATTCTTCTGTGTGGAGTTTTGTGGGGTATTTTGCCTCCGATTTCTCTAGTTAAATCAGCCACATACGTCGGCCAGGCAGAACAGTCAGACTAACATAACTCTATACACAAGATTCTGAAAGGGCTTGAAAAATCGAGAACGTTTTTATAAGATAGCAGTTGGTATATGGCATGCGTCCAATTGGGCGAAATGTAAAAAGGGTGATTACTGAATTTGCAAATCTGCTGGAAAATTAATATGGTTATTCAAACGATTGTATTAGAAGACAGCATTCGGGAAAATACGCAAGCGATCGAGACTTTCGAAAGCGTGCTATTTTCTTTTATTCATGTGATTGTCCTGTTGCGTTTTGTATGTGATGATCTTTCACTAAATGCTCTCTATGTTTAGAGGTTTAGAACTGGCGCACACGTCTCACGACAGTTATGTCGTCATGGCGAGGAGCTGCGGAAACATGTGACAGTACGTACACTGACGGAATGCGGACTTAATTAGTAATGGGACGAATCATGTTTTATATAAAGAATTTATTCGGGTATGGGTGACACGATGGAGCTTATTAGGTAGATAGTTAAGCTGGACTGTGTGAGTGGGAAATTCTACCAACGCGCCTACCTCTCTCTCTATTCATACCTCGTATTTTGCAACTCAAAATATTTTGTATCTCGTCCACTGTCCCTCTACTGGGATTATTTTTGATCGACTCAATCCCTGAGTCTTGAACTGCTGCACATTCATTTACCATAAATTTTACATCTATGTGTTTATTTGATTCGTGTATTCTGCTGGATGCTGACCTCTCTGTCTTATGCTGTATCTTATGTAATGACATCTATATTATTATATATATATTTTTTAAAATATTTTTTTATTAAATATATATTTTTTATGTCATAAACCAAATACAACTATGTAATGTAACATTGTTTTTGTTTGAATTTATGTTTATAAGCTTTATTTAATTTATCCCATTAAATTTGTTTATTTTTTCCTATACTGAACAATATATTGTATTAAAGTCGCGTAGTTTTATTAGCTTTCATGAGTGGGACCGACAAGGCAGCCCTTGCTTCTAAACCGGTCTACGACTAGATATTTTCATAACCCTTGCAATTACGACTGAAAGTCATAGGTGTGTGCTAGCTCTTAGGCGTCCAGGTCATTTTCCTTGGTTAAACTGTCGTCGGCGTCGTTCTTAAATTCAACCATTCCCCACAGAATTTTCATTTTATGACGCTATCATTTATGCGGAGATGTGCCAACAATGAAATTTCATTTGTACTTTTTAAATAATTTTCCCATCTCGTCCCCCACGTTGTTGGGTGGATCTAGCGATCGGGTATTCATTCCGGCCGCTCTTTTAAAACTTTCACAATTCGAAACGATTTATAGGAAGGTCGGGTCGCAAGCCAAACCTGACCCCAGAATCAACGCTTACGCACTGAGTCTTCGCTTGAAAACCCATACAAAATTATGATTGTACTTTGCCAACTCATCCGTTATATATTTATTGACGAAACTTTACAGAATGTCGTAAAGATCAACAGACTTTACGGCTCTGCGATGGCCTTTTATTCCTACAAAACTCTTGGTACATATTTTTATTATAAATTTGTCTGTATTTAACTTTATCTACGCTTACTTGAAATCGTGTGTGTTATTTTGTAGTAAAAAACTTTTAATTTAAAAATATTAGTAATGGTCATTTTTTTAATTTATCAATGCCCTCATGGGCTTTTACCATAACACATCAATATACACAGGTATATACATATAAACACATTCATTGTTAATAAGACAATATTAAGAATAAAATATAAATTTATCTTAAACATAGAATGGCTTGATCAATTGTATCTTTATCTTAATACAGTTCCAAAAACATCATACTTATATTTATCCATTGATCATTGGAACATATCGAACAAAAATTATGGCCAACCCTGAGAAATCTCTGCATAGGTGTGTCACTATAATAATTCGCATTTGAAGCATTTACAAAAAACAACGTCAGCGACCGAATACTTAGAGCAGGAACACGGTATGAAATCAATTCAGTCAGATGAAGGGCGTCCAACTTCACATTTACTATTTTAATAATGTATAAAAGAGTTTTTTAAATTTCATCTAGTTGTGATCAACCGCTGGATGATTATTTTATTAAAGGATGAAATTTAGGGACAGTTAAAAATTTAATTCGGCTATAATTTCAACGCATGTCAAATGAAATCATTAAACAAATCCATGCGTATTTTAATCAGCCAATAATTCGGTCAAGGTAGGCGGACAAAGGTTTAATTTTTCACTGAGTTTCGCGATGAAATTTCGCGTAAACCGACCCCGCTATTGTCCTCCGCTACGACGCAGAAAAATGTTTTAATATTAAAACTTTTTCACGAACCTGTGTGGTGTAACGATTGTTTAAAAAATATATATATTTCCAGTCCTGCTGCTGTCAATCCCGCCTTTTGAAATTCTCCCTTTTGAAAGTCGGCCCCACCCGCCCCGTCCGCCTCGACCGGAAAATGTAATAAATTAGAATAAATATCTCCCGACTTGACAGCGAAATTCGTGGAATTCTTATTAAAACATTTTTCATTGCAGTCGATTTGATCAATTCAATTGTTATCATTTTCGTCCCGTCGAAATATTCACGACTGAAAGTAATGTGAAACAACACCGCCGTAGCTCAGTTAAACAAATGCCGATTTATCAGATGAAGAAATATGTTGAGTGGCTGTTTTCCAATCAACTCAAATACTATTTTCTCTAAAATGTTTATTTATTTATTTAGGATTCCCTTCCCCTTCAAAGGCAGCGCATGGAGATATGGCACGTCGTAAATCCAATGCCAGTGTATCGAAATCAATCCCCAAATAAGTTTACATTTTTTGATAAATTCTGTATTATCAATGCTTATTTTTATACTGGCACTAAGCAATCGGCTATCACCATTGCATTAGCTAGGCCATGCGAATGGTTGTATTGTGGCCGCTGAGGGGCATTATGGTGACTGCTACGTGGTCACGTGCTCGTACAATATAATTATATTAATAATGTTAGCTTATTTCCCGTGTAAAATACTAATAAATAGAATTTATCAATTTTAGGTTTGATCATATTCTGTAAATTTGATAAATTTAAAATTAGAGGAAACAATAGGTGGTTATACAAGTGTATAGAAAGATATAAAAAAAAAATGGGGGCTCAGCTGAAGAACAGGAAGAAAGCAATCTTGTTATTACTTATATACATATAAATAGGTCAGGCATACGAGTATAATCGAAGATTTTTAATGCGGTGTACGTATGATTGTGAAAAATTACATTAAAGATGTTTGCACTTTCAATTTATTACAAGAAATATGTCTCAGTATCTATCGTTAAAAATCAACAAGTTTCCTCAGAGAGATGTTGCTTACAAAATGATCCCACTCGATAATTTTAAATTTTTTAAATCCTACAGAATCTAGATGCCTCTGAACCGTACAAATTTATTGTCAAGCATGTCAAAAAAAATGTATTAAGTTATTGGTTTATCGACACAGGCGACCGTTGTAGCCATCGTGTTTTTGCCACATTATTATAGATTATTATAATTACCGTCATATTTTATATATTTGGGGATTTGTAAGTTTGCGGGGCAAAAAACACAGAATAATTTTAAAATAAATTAAGAATTCCCAGAGGGTGGAAAGCAGCCGCTTGCCCCACTTGGCAAAGAACACTGCGGGTGTGATGATGTATGTTATGGTGAGTCTTTTGCTATAATAATCGGAGCTAGTTGCCAACCCTTACTCACTGCAAACCCATGTAAATTGTAGAACAATGTGGAGCTGTAGAGAGACATCGTTATTGTTAATGGAAGCCATAGATCTTACTTTCCGTATTGTTTTGTGGTACGCATGAAATTTAAATTAATATTTAATGCAATAAAAAATATTGCTTCATTGCTGATGTTGCAACATTGGTTATTTTTCTCTCGTTCAGTTTTCTATTCAATTAATTATCTTTCACAGTCTATATATTGATATCACAGACTAATCTATTGATCATAAATGTCTAACAGAGTACCTTAAAAATTGTTTCTTTAGATAATTGATTTTTATTAAATGTATAAAGTTCTCCGTATAGGAAGAGTCGGCGAAGTACCATGCAATGAAAGTTATAGAAATAAGATGTAATGCAATCTATAGGGTCTCTAACAAGTAGAAAATCTCCACTAGATATTCTGATATTATTGAAAATATTTCATACAATAGTGTAACATTTAATTAGCACAAAAATAAATTAGTAAGTTAGGCAGGCCAAAACGTTTCCCCAATTAATCTTTGGGTTAACATAAATGGTTAATATAAATATCATATGATATCTATTTTTATTTTTAATTTTTATTTATAACTATATAATACAATCTGTTTGGATTGTGCCCGTCTCACTAGAGAAATTCTGTGTCGAGACTGGCATAGTTTACAAGCAATTGTTCAATTAATTAGAATTACAAGTAGTAGATAGAATTACATTTATTACTATATAAAAGGTGTATATGAAGAACAATTAATGCAACTAAAACGTATATTTTAATGTTATTTGGAGACGGTGTCTGTTTTGTATAATCTTAAATTACTTGAATTGGGTTTAAATATAAACTAATAGTATAAATTTAGTAATATAGGATATAAATAGGATAACTTCGTAGACTCAAGCAACCTCTTTTTAGACCGGGCAATTTCTTTTTGTGTTTTGGTGGGCCGAGCATTTAACCTAACAACATATTACACCAACTCAACGGACAATTTCAGCATACCTCAATAAAGTAACTGTCTAATATCAGTGTACTTATCTGTTTTAATGTACTTGGGTTCTTTTTTCATGAAATAAAACTACCCTCCGCGTACTAACATTATCGTCCCCTCACACTTGGAGAAATTTTATAGCGGATATTATCCAGATAGTGGGGCGGGAGTCGTGTTACAACCCACCCCGCGAACCGTAGCGGTTCGGTTTTGAATGGAGTATTTTAATACAAAATGTCCCCATCTCTGGACAGGACAGGGCTCATTGTTTAAAATTCCCCAAATTTTATGAGGCACTTTTATGGGTAAAGAAAATTTTAATGAAAATTTATTAACTCGATTAAGCCATTGAAAATTCAAATTTCGACAGAATGAGTTGTGAAATTCTTTGAGGAATTTTCTCAGAATGATTGGGGGAGGTATGTTCGCTCGAAATTTAAAATATTGCTGTCTTTTTTCTTTGGCCCTCTTTTCGGTACGAAAATAAAATGAACCCTTTGGGTAACAAACAAAAACATTTCTAATTACAGATTGTTCGTATCTTCGGAGTACTTACTATATTTTTAATTAGTTATATTTGCGTTTGATACGAATGTTTACGTTCAAATATCAAATGTAAAATAATATTTTTTTTTATCCCTTATTCTACGGGGACTTTAACAAGTGTCCAGATTTCAATAACTGCAGCTCCATTATAGACTAAGCCTATCTAAACACAGGCTTTCTAGCTGTAGTGACCCGCTGGATGTCTTTTGGGATCGCCGTTGGAATAATCATTCCATTGGCATTCTGATTACAAAAGGAACAGGTGTTATATCGAATTATGCAGCTTCTCACTTAGTTCCATAATGTTTCACCTCCACTTGCCACAGAAAAATGATCATACCAGCATTGATTCTTTGATGGGAATCCGCGTTTCATGACCATAGTTTAGTTAACACTGCCAGTTTAGCAGCACTCTTACTTAACAAAAATATATTTATTTATTCAGTATCTTGTGTAAGAAGTGTTTTTATTGGATAAGTCACTACATAAAAACCTTCGTGGTATTAAACAAGATGCGTGTAGTGTTTTGTTTCTGTTAGAATTCAATGTGATTGTATAGTATGGTTTAGTTGTAAAATGTATTTTATGAAATTGATTTAATTGTTATATAGGGGCGGCCATTCAAATCCATAGCCGTTCCCGACCGACCGATCGACTATCAGTGACGAGCGACCGAGCACCGCCGACTCGTTCCTCTCACTCTTCATACTTCTCCGATACTCTTCTTTTCCTGTCCTTGACTACAATATACGATTCTACATAAACCGCGCGTTTCATTTCCAATGCCAGAAGCACCCTCCAAGCACGTTATTGTTTTAATCATAATTATTATAAACACTTGACATTCACGAGTTAGCCTAGTTGTATATTTATTATCACGTGATCTTCTGATATCTAAATGCACGAAGGATGGGGTGTTTGCATCTCATATAATGTTTATCAGTAGTAGTAATGTCAATTGAAATATAATACACGAGGAAGTAACCATAGGCTGTTTCGCTAGCACCCTAAACACTTACGGAACAGCCTCTCAACGGAGACGCACCGCGCGGAGCCCGTACATTTGGCAGCTCTCCAAAGTCTCAGAACATGATCCCTTAAGAAGGATTTGCTATTTTGGAAATAAATAACACTTTTCCCTTCGTTTACGCTCTAAAACAAAATATATACAATTTAGACCGCATCACGAAAAATGTCATCTTCGCGAAAAATAAAACTTTCGTTTTTCTTGGTATTTTGTATTCATTTTTCAAATGTCAATAACAGATAGTCTCTCGCCTGGTATAATTGTAGACAAATCGTAATCCTCGAACTGCAAGGTGTCATCTGATATTTTGATCAAAATTGACTTTTTTGTATCAAAATTCTAGCAATAATTTTGTCTTTAAAACTGTATTAAATTTCCTAGTGATCTAGGATGTAACAAAAATACAAAGTAATATTTTTGTAGCACTTATAATATTTTTTTGAATAATAACTGTCGGTTTGAATACAAATAAAATGTATGAGTTATATTATATAACGTGTCCGAAATCAGGAATAGCTTAATTTTATTACTATAAATATAGCGATATTTTTGTAAAAAAATACGACGACAAGCCAAAGACCGCTAAAGAAATCGAAAAATGAATATCAGATTATTGTTATTCCTAGAGCATTAAATGTATGTAAAATATTGTTTATGTAGTATTTAGATGGCAATAAATAACGAATATTTATAAAATGATGTAAGGTATGTATAACAATGCGCTGCGTACGAAAGATAGAATAGATAACAACAATTATTTTGATCTACTGTACTAGGTTTTAGCGCGTTGGGTCGGTGTTTGTCGTAGCCGACGTTTCGAGCCATATTTCGTCGTGCCCATCATTTGTGTCCCTAGCTTTCGGGCGAATTTTTTTTATAAGAATTTAAAAAAACCTGTTGTTTCAGTTAATAAAAATAAAATAAGCGACACATTAATAATAATAAAAAAGGCATAGTTATTTTTGGAAGGAATTTGGTTTCTTATTTTTTGGGTTTTTTTTTATATAAAAAAAGAGATGTGAACACGAAATACGTGTCACATCAATATTCTTACTATTTTCAAACTAAGCTAAACGCTTGTGCTATGAATATAGGACTAATTGCTGATCTCCTGGAACGAGGCGCGAAGCCCCGACCACTAGATCACTAGGCCAACAAGCTACTGAAATTTATTAAATTACTTTATGAAACATTGCTTGTAATAAAAAAAACGATGTATCAACAATTCTGTTCTCTTAAGATATAAAATAAACAGATTAATTTATGAAACAAATAATAGATATCTCATAGAGACGAAGCAATTTTTTATTATATTTAATGGAAAATTTATGGATGTATGGGTAATTACAGGACTTACGACCTATCGTCGGCTGGCTTAAGTGATCACTTTATATAAATATAACGTTCACCATTCTCACCCATTAATCAAACTCCAAATCATTCAATTTTTTTGAAAGTTGTATATATGTTAATATTTGTCTCACTTCGAGTACCACTACACTATCGCCATCTATAGACTAAATTTGATAATTTATTTCCCTGAAGCGGCATATATGTCACAATGAGAATCTAATAATTTTTTTGATTCATCATTATAAAGTTACAGATTTTCATTTATGTAGTATTGATATGTATGACACAGTTCAAAAAGTAAAGTATTCACGGAGTTCCATTTAAATCTACTTCGTTTCATTTCTAATCCCCATAATTTACTCGAATAACTTGAAAAGTAATAAAATAAAAGAAAAATGTAAAAACTAACCTTAATAAGCATCCCTGCAATATCTATAAGCAACTGAACATAAAACATCTAATTGTCACAAAATTTTATATAAAAACTTGTCATTATTTTCAATTTTTCAATATATAATCGTAACCTGTACATATTTATTTTTTATTATAAATATTTTGCGTGTTTTCATTGATTCATTATTATTATATTTTGATTTATAGTCTGTAGAAATTCATAAGATTTGTTTTACCTTTAATTTTAATCAAAATTTAATAAAAATGAATTGATAATTCTGGCGTCTACTATCAGATTTACTTAAAGGTATTTTGAGATTCTGTAAAAATAAGGTAGATGGCTCTGTCAAATGATGGAACGATTAAATGTATTGATTTCAAAAAGGTAACATATAGGGTCGAAAAATTGTCGCTAAAAATAATGCCGCTGTAGCTTAGTTGGATAAAGCACCTCCCCCGGTTAGGGAAGAGATCCAGGTTCGAATCCCGGTAGCGCAACAACAATATTTTTCGATAAAATTGATTTTATATGTATATCTTTATGATTAATATATTTAATTCATATTTAAAATATCACAGACCGTCTGTTCTGAATAATCACAACTTCACAATAAGAATGTGTTCTCCTAAAAAATAATTAATTAGTTAACAAAAATAATCGCATTATTATTGTTTGATCGATTGTGACCGCCCACATTATAGTCGTCCCGTCACTACTACCTGCGTTCTTATCTTAGTTTACCCAAATTTATCCGATCGCCCTTGACCTTGCTAGTCGGCTAACTTTATACATCTAGTGTAAAGTACGTCACACGCCAGATATTGTTAGATGAATGAAGCATTGTCAAACTATTAGGTCTCATGGAAAAATTTATTTCTAGAAGAATATTTCAGTAATTGTTGGGCCTGGAAACGTTCCGTTTTAAAGTCGCAAGGAAAAAATTTTTTACTGGGGACCAGAGTTGGCTGCGACCAATCGGTGGATGGTGGGGTTGTTACTCAGGTTATCTTCGTTGACGCTCATGGCACGTCCTACTGCTCGTTTGCTACTCTGCAGTATGACGTAGCACATTTTCCTTCGTAAGGGGGAAAATAAAGTACACTGCTGTGGATCCACCCTTTGGGTTGGTTGTGCTCAAACAGTTGTAGGTACTCAAAAGAATGAACGCAGTGAAAGATCTTTCCGTAATTCCTGGTCTAGATTGAATTACTTAGTTGAACTCAAAGGGATGGACGCAGTTTGGTAGATTTTTCTGTAATTCATCGCGCGAAACGAGCTCGTGTAAACTCCACAGCAAAAAATGAAAAAAATAGATTGATTAGAAATACAAACGATCGGATACTGTCTGATCTCGGCATTATGTTATATTGACATTTATCAATGAAATGATAAAGCGACCTGAATCATTTGAGATGTGGATTTTCATAAGAAAGCTCAAAAGCTTAAGATGTTACGGTTCGGATGAGTAAATGACAATAAGTAAATCAATCATAATTTAATAAAATCTCACCTCGTTAAAAGACATTTAGAGAAATATCAAAGCCAGCATCTCATTGTATGGAAATGTGGGTTACGGGAAAGGGCGTTTTCCAGACCGCTGTAAACGAAGTAATGATAGCCAACAAAGAAGCACGGGAAGAAGAGACAATCATACAACATGGCCATGCTGTTACCGGTTGGGTTATACGTCCTTCTCCACATTCATTACTCCTCTTTCTCTATACAGCATCATAAAAAGTGTCACGAGTCGTGTCTTGACCCAAGATATAAAATGGCGTATTTTGTGTTAAGTAAAAATATTCTACAAACAGAAAAAAATCAAAGTTTTCCTGCCCTTGCTTTCAAAGGAATCGTTTCCGGACCCGAGTTTATGGAAGATTTTTTACTTAGAATTGAATTTCCTGTAAGATCTGAAAGTTTGGCAATAATATCTATTCACAAACATGCCTTATTTATAGTCTGAGATATCTTATCGTTTGTCATTATTTACTCTGCGTCGTTGCACAGGCAGACCGCCTGAGCGACTCGTATTCAAATTCGGTTTGGTTTGAAAAGTGAAGCCTGGGGGCACCTACGATCAAAAGTCTTCGGTAGTCATTACTCTAGCACCGGTCGGCTTCTTTCTACTTTCTATATTAATTAGCACAGCCTTATTGAGGCTTCTTCCTAATCGGGTGTTACTTGGGTGGTCGTAACGGGCAGGGGCGAAACAGGTAAATGGATTTTAAATAAATTGCCGATTTAATTATATATTTAATTAATTTAATAATTTAAAAAATATATTTTTTGTCGTTTTCTTTTGACATTAAAACAATTGCAATTATATTTGAATTCTTCTCCAGTAAAATTTGTTTACCGTGGACTGCGAGATGAACGAGTGTCACTATTCTTCAGGAACACCGTACTAAAAATAATTAATTCTTTTGGCATGTTGCTATATGAGATGAAAACTGAACGTACAAGAACGTAGGACGAGAGGTCGATCAACTTTAAAACAAGATTAACTCACGACACATCGCACTAAACAAGGTCCAGGATTGCGTAGAGTGGTGGGAAGCAGTTCTCGCTGTAGAAACAGATTCAGAGGAATTGTTTTAGGACGTGATAGATGGCTATTTATTGACTGGCTATTTACTAATGCCGGTTTGGAAAAATACTTTAGAATTATTTTCTACTTGCTGAATGATATTATGTATTATTCAATATTTTCGTATTTTAATTTTATTTCACTCGAAAATGCTTGCCTAAAGACCAGAGGAACAAACAAGAAATATTTTATCTCATTTACTACTTTATCATTTTAAATAATTTAATCCTCGTTATTCATTATCATTGATAAACTTTCAGTGTTTCTCTTTCAGTTTTTTCAAACGCATGCATTATAGTAGTAATTTTGATTTCGGCCGATTGTCTCGAAAGTTTCCTGTTGTCAAATCACCAATCCGCTCCTGGTGACGGGCGATTAATCTTGCCTTAGTGTGGTATCCTCGACTGGTGTTTTTCAACTTTTTCTCTTGGTTTTGTTTTTTGCTTTTGGACTTTGCTTTCATCGGTGGTTTGCTTGAAATGACCGCGCTGCCTTGGCGAACATTTATTCATTTTCTCTATTGTGGACGCTTTTCTTAAGTCCTCTTCATTTCTCGGTGAAAAATCCCAGCTCATTTTATTAATAAACGCCCCGCCATTTATAATTTTCGTGGCCGTTCAATAAATTTTACGAAAAAAATACATTTTTGATTAGACCCTCGTGTGCTCGGTGGCCAGAATTTCAAAAATTTTCAAACTATACATTTGTCCCACTTTTAATAATGGCCTGTGAAAGTAGGGCGTATCGCAAGTAAATTTCATAAAATAACTTTGTAATTGTCTGGAAAAAAGTGTACTTAGTCACTTTACAGAATAAGAAAAAAAAATTCACCCTCTAATATTCAAATTGTATAGAGCTAGATGAATAAAACCTGGTTTTCACGTGTTGATAATTATTATTTTTTATAGAAGAAATAGAAATTGAAAATTCCCGTATTTCTTTAAATTTAAAACTGAATAGTTAGATATGTTTGTGATTGTTTCAATATGGCATCAAATTAATATTTTAAGAGGTGTAAATACTAAAAACATATCGCTGTAGATTAGACACAAAAAGTGAAGGTTTGTTTTTAATTCTGTTCTGAGTTATAAAACAGCGACGTCTTCTTTCTTAACATCATCCGTAAGTCTTAATTATTTAGCTAGCCTAACTAACATAACACAACATAAAAGTTTCGAAAATTCAAACACCGTATTTTGAATTTTCCCCCGTATATAAAATACTATTTTGTTATTGATTTGATCTGCTTGTTTGGTGTGCTGTAAGATAACTGCCACGTGACGACCGTGTGGCAGGTGGTTCATTCCTTGTAACGAGAGATATCGAACTCTATCTTATTTTTCAGAGTACAAGCGCTTAGTTAGATAAAAACTAATAATATTGTTGTGATATTTAGTCCATGATGGCATCATCACTATTTTTTATGTTTAAATGAAATCTAAATAAAAAATTGTCATTTTTTATTACAGGTAAGTGAGCGGTGGACGAATACGGATGTCTATCAACTCCCTCTCTGAGTATGTACCCACCTCTTTTATGTTCCGTTATTGATGGGTTTCTAATGATTATTTAATAATAAGTATGCACGAATTTGATAAATAACACGTACACAGTAATTATAAATAAATAAAAAAATGATAACATTTTACTTTATATATTATTACTAAAATGAATATGTGAATTTTAAGCAGTTTTTTTGTGGTTTAAATAAACATTTCCGAGCGCCCAGTTCTTTCTCTGGGCAAAATAAAACTAATTATCGCTATCTAATTTCGCTTTTGTTTGTATTTACATACCTATCGATTGTACCTTATTACATGTCGTTTCTAGTATCATTACGTTGATATTAAATAAGACTGGAACATATTTATGGTACTTGTATGCTGGTGAGACTTTTCTCTCTCATTTTGAAGATTGGACGGTAAAGATCGCTATGTATTAGATGGTTATTTTGCTTGGATTACTTCTCTGTAGTTTGATTAAATTATTACATTAATTTTCCTAAGCGCAAAAATGAAGGTTTATAGTACTCGCCTGACCTCGATAGCGGTTTCGGTACAGTGAGTAGACACGTTTGTGCATTTGATTGTATGCTGTTTATTGTACGCCGATGATGCAGTACTAATGGCGAATAATGAACAAGAACTACAGAGTCTAGTGAGTACAATGTACGATGTATGCAAGGAAAGCAACCTTATGATAAATGTTAACAAGTCGAAAGTGATGGTATTCGAGAAGAAGGAAAGCAAGATACCGTGCAAAATACTTGTAGGTAATGAATGTTTGGAACAAGTAGATGAATTTGTGTATTTGGGAATTATATTTGATAGAAACGGAAAGTGGAAAGCGGAAAACGGATAAATGAGGAGATAATGGTGAGAAAGATATATGACGCAAGTGTTGATGGCATAAGAAATTGAAGACGTCCGCGGAAAACTTGGCACGACCAGGTAAATCAGATAATGGAGGATGGTTCAGTTAGAAGCTTCAACAATCGACGACCTTGTATGAAAAGATGTATGAATGTGGATAAGGCGAGAATTGTGTGTCAGGACAGAGGAGTGTGGCGCTCTATCCTCTCTGCTTACCCCCGCGGAAAAACAGCGTGATAGTAAGTAAGTAAGTAGACACGGCTCTCACTGCGATTATGATCAACCTGCCACGGTTTTTGTATAAATGTATATATTATATTTCGATGGTTCGTTGACTGGTAGTTGCCTTTTAGCATAAATAAAGCCCTGTTGCCTTTTAGCATAAATAAAGCCCTGTTGCCTTTTAGCATAAATAAAGCCCTGTTGCCTTTTAGCATAAATGAAGCCCTGTTGCCTTTTAGCATAAAAAATATGCTAACCTGGCGGCAATTAAGAAGGACTGATATGGGAGCATTCGCTCATATAACGGTTCTGGGTAAGTGTGATGAATCATCTCTCATTGAATCGTTGACAATAGCAATAACAACTTGTTTTTTGCTTTGTAATCCATTTACACTGTAATGTATTGGTAATACACAAAAAACTTTGTATGCTGATGGCGTGGTAACATCACTTTAGGGAAAGTTGCGTAATAGTTCATACTAATCAAATATTTGGAATCCCGACAATCGCGCGCAGACGACTGCGCGCAAGGTTAAAACGCGCAGTACAACCTCGACAACTGCGCGCAAGGTTAAAACGCGCAGTACAACCTCGACAACTGCGCGCAAGGTTAAAACGCGCAGTACAACCTCGACAACTGCGCGCAAGGTTAAAACGCGCAGTACAATCTCGACAACTGCGCGCAAGGTTAAAACGCGCAGTACAACCTCGACAACTGCGCGCAAGGTTAAAACGCGCAGTACAATCTCGACAACTGCGCGCAAGGTTAAAACGCGCAGTACAACCTCGACAACTGCGCGCAAGGTTAAAACGCTTAGTACAACCTCGACAACTGCGCGCAAGGTTAAAACGCGCAGTACAACTCAGACAACAGCGCGCAAACAAATGCGCGCCGACATTAACGCGCAGGATAAATCTACAAAATTAAAACGAGTTTTGATCCCTAGAATTAATATAAATGAGGACATTTATTAATATGCATTGTATTTCATATCCAATCAAAATTAAAACATACTTATGATATGAAAAAAAACATGAATTATATGAACTAAAAATTAAAACAGTTTAAATTTCACTAACCTAACAAAATAACTTATTTTTTCGTTAAATTTTTTTCATGTAATGAGTATGTTTTATATTTAAAAATGAAATACATGGTAATAAATGTCCTTATTTGCTTTTTGTATTGCGCGCTATTGTCGGGACACCAAATATTTAACAGAAAAATCATCACTACTCTTAAATTATGGGACTTGTCTACCTACTCATTTTAATGGATGGGTAGAATGAGGTGTTTTCCTCAATAAATAAAAGGTAGCGGAAGGAAAATGTGTGTTCTTACGAAATTATTATAAATATTATGAAGAATTAACAATATTGAAAGTATTTTTAAAATTAGTAAAATTAACTTTTTGGTTAAAATTCATATTTTTTTTGTTATCTTTGTTTTATTAACCACTTAATTGAGTTTAAATATGTCTACCGGTTTCTAAAAATACCGTTACATCCTGAAGAAGAAAATGGTATTTTTTGAAATCGGTAGACGTATTTAAACTCAATTAAGTGGTTAATAAAACAAATAAAAATATGAATTTTAACCACAAACTTAATATTGCTTTTTCTTTATTTTTATTTTCTTCTTCAGGATGTCATGGTATTTTTCTAAACCGGTAGATGTATTTAAACTCAATTAAGTGGTTAATAAAACAAATATAATAAATAAACATATAATATATTGAAAGTGCACGAAGAGCTGAATTAATATTACAGATATAATAAGAAGTACCAACCAACACACACGTGTTGGACGAAAGGTCACGAATGACTTGAAACACTCTGTTTGAAAAATAACCCTTGCCGCAATTGAAATTTTCAACGTCGATATTAAAGTTTGTCGGTATCGGAAGGTAATTGTGTACAAAGCTTTGATAGTCCCGCCGTGTTTGGATAAGCCGCCGTGCTGGGCTAATCTCCGGGAAAACACCGATAATAATTATTGTTCGCACGTGGGGTCATAATGAGACCACGTGCGCGTGCGCGTCCCATCAAGTATTTCTGATGTTCATTAGCTTATTAACTTACCCACTTGCCTTGTTTAATAATCAATTATATTTTCAACATTTTTTAATACTGTTATCAATATCATATCGGGTTTCATAGAATTCAACGAATGTTTTTTGTAGCTATTCATTGTCATCGTCTTCTCGTTGAGGAATGCAAGGTCCTGCCATTAATGTTGGTTCTTGCACGCTTTCGATTTTCTTATCGTCTGTAAACCAAATCCCCCTGCCCAGCTGATGCAGGTGCACAACATGTAGAAGTACGGTTCGAAAATAGGACTCCTCAGCCACACTTCACAATCCTTACGTCATCATCGTAACGAGTGACCGCCGAAGAAGAAGAATATATATTTATTCTTAATGTATATTAATGCTTAATACATATACATGCTCAAATATTAAATTAGATCAAAATGTTCCTTTTTACTATAACTTATTTTGCACATATTTACTTAATTTTATTTTGAATTCACGTAGTCACTTTCTTTTTATATTTGGCATTTTATTGAAAATCTTCATCGCACTGTACATCGCCGATTTATGAGCCTTTTTTCTGAATGTCTCAGTCTTCCTCTTGTATGATTTGCGTCAATTTTTCTTATAAATTGTGCCTATCTTGATTTGATTCCTTGATTTGTAATTTTCAAAACGGGAATATTCAATTAACAACAGTTAATCTACTAACATATAGATAATTGAGCCTCAAATAATCGGCATTTTATCGTCGATACTACTTTTTACGCCTTCTGTCTGCCACTTGTCATTGCGACCCGTCTTCGGGTAATTGTACACTCTCTATGCTCTCTTCTCTTTGCCACTCTCGTGTGATCTGCTCCCGATCCGCCCCCCGATCCCTCCCAGCTGTCGTAGCTACCGTACCGTATATTATACGTACCATTTCGCGCTCAAACGGCGCCGCAGGGGCGTGCCCGGCGTTGTCGGTGCGACGCGGGCGGGGGGGATCCGTCGTTGGCGCAAATCTTGTTAATTACGTTATTTAATCTTATGCAGCCGCGTCTCCACACGTTGTATCAAGCGGCATAATGCAATAACGCGCGGCGGCGCTGCACTGCGCCCGAGCTTGTACATTATACACTTACCCAGTCTGTGCAATAGTCATACTTTTTCGTGCTTTTGTTATTTACTCTGAGCGCTGCGCTTTAACTCTTGTGTACTGTTAAAATGGTCCGTTTCAACTGCATTTATATTTTCTTTTGTAATATGTATTAAGTATATTAAATGCATACTAGCTGTAGCAAAAATAACTAATGTAGAATTGCTTTCTGCAATCACATCACAGTCTAATTACCGACATAATTAGTTGTTATTGGTTTTTTTTTATCATAATCTCATTTCATAGTTAACTTCACCTTATAAACATCAAACTTACACAAATGATAGTTGAAACACAGAACAGATTTAATACCCTAATTGAATCATATATATATATATATATTTGTGAGGTGATTTAACTTTATCAGAAATATTAGGCTACGTCACTGTAAAGCTGCTCCTAAAGTCTGCTTCATATTCGTGCTCGTATGGATAGGTAGATAGTAATGGTGATTTAAAAAAACGCGTACTTACACGTTTCACTGAATTTATTACAAAAAAGTTACAAGAGTTATTAGTAGCGTACGTGATGGTCAGTCCAGGCGACGGAAAAGAGCTTGCGGCAACTGTCGGTTGCTGTACTCAACCTGAGTGTTGATGTTTCTCAGTGGAGGCTAGGTACCGCACCGCAGGGTGGTTTCAGCTGCTCCAACAGATATTCTGAACCATCAATAATAGGATTTTTTATTTATTGTGTTCATGTTCTTAATATACGTACATATTATATATTATAAACATTCTTATAAATTTACAAAAAAGGCGAACAAGCTTCATAATGTAAGAGATGTTCACTGTCGCCTTAACTAGACCGAAGTCTGTACTAAAGGAGACAGTTTCATCCGTTGTCTATCATACAAATATGAAAACCATTATTATTATTAATATATTTTGTTAAATCTAAAATCTATTGTTTCAAAATATCTTCAAAACCTTTATTTATTTTTAAACTCTGAATTAAAGTTATCGCAGGGAAAATGAATTCATTCCCGGGGTTATGAAATATTTGTATAGGTGAGATGATATATATATATTTTTAAACATTCACATTAAACACTAACTACCTAATACTTAGAGTGAGAATACGGCAGGAAATCAGATCAGTAAAAATAAGAACATATAACTTGTTTTGTATGTTATACAAAATTAATTAAATCAGTCAGTTAAATTCAAAAACATAATTTATTATCAAAACAGAGAATTAGGCTACCATAGTACAACCTTACTTAATCAATTGACGTAAACAAATACCCAATCACACATATTTAATACGTCATGTACGTTCTAGCACAGTTGCCTAGCGAAAGAGAACCATTGTATATCGTACATTTTGGAATATTAATATATGTTATTAGTAACAGTAACAGACTTTGTCCTCAATAATTACATGTAGATACTAGCTTAGATTTTGAATCGAACGTTCTGGAGATAATCATGATTCAATTTATTATTGAAATATTCCATTAATATGCATATCAGATATCTGTCAACGATACCACACCGCCAAAATTAAATTAAATCGCGAACATTATTTAAAACACATTGTTGGCAATCCGCATTTGAAATGTATATAACCATGTTCTTAGATTTTCACGGCCGTTTACAATCTTCTATGTATAGTTTTCTGGGTTTTCTAATATGCCGTGTATATTTGGTCTAATCAAAAAATTGTATATATTTTTTTAAACCTGTATTGTCATATTTTTTTTGTAAATCAGAAGTGAACATGCAATTGTATTATGCACTTATTAGATTAATAAGTGGGGTGTAGTAGGTATCCACCTCTGATACATATAGCCTTGTTCTGGCTACATTGATAGACTACCGTCTGTGTTAAAGTAGCTAGTTTTATTCGTGCTGGTGTAGTGTTATTTAATTAAAATTAGAAAGAAAAAATTCGACAGAGATGTATAAATAAATAGAGAAAATAAAAATATATAGTTAATGTATTGTAAAACTAAAGTAAATTATCAGTTTAGGTATTGTATTGTGATTAAGTTAGAATATTGGACAGCGATGCTTCTGACTGACCTCTACCCAATTGAATCATATATTGAGTCCATATTTGCTTAATCTTATTGAAAGTGAACGATTTCCAGTTAGTGTTAAGTGTGATTTCGTAGCTAAACACGTGTAAACAAACATTGCTAGAATATCGTTTCTCTCGGAATTGGTGTGTAGATGTTCATTCGTTGTCTTGTGTTGTGACCATGATTTATTGCTATGGGTAGGTTATTGTTAGAATGGAAATATTGTACGAGTCTCAACATATAAATTTGTCTTTTGTCTAGAACATTGTACTTTTTAAATATAAGATCTGATAGATATCTAAAGGGACGACCATTTATTACCCCAAGAATTCTCTTTAGTGCTCTTTTAACCGACTCTAATGTTGTTTTTTCTGCTCCTCCCCAAACTAAAATCATGTTGATAAGTTTTGATACAATATTGCCGCCTTGAAACGTTTTTTCATATGACCGCTTGCAATAAATCAATCGCAAAAATTTTGTTGTTCAAAAAATAAAATTTTCTTTTCGCATTTTGAAAATACCTCGGAGTGACCTAAACATTTGAGGTTGTCCATCTTGTAAGAGCTCGGTATTAGAGCTAGATTGCCCACCATTTGTCGTCGCCGTAACACCGATACGTTATACATTTTGCCCGCCGTCAGGGGAAATCGCCAGGACGATGAGACGACCAAAGTGAATATCCCAATTTCCTTGGTAACAATATTTTTTTCCGTATGTAGCACATCTTTTACACGCCTAAATTTGATATTTCAAACTTCTCTTCGATATCGCACGAGATGTGCTGGCAGTTGACATTTATCAAATGGCGACACTGCACCGCGTAAAAAAAAATTCTCGGTGGTATTCTTTTCTTTTGACAGCTTGTGAGCGCGAGGAAGTTGTCCCGATACTAAAATCACGAAAATGTGATTTCGTATTGAATTAAGGAAGGGTGAGAATTATTAAATAATATTGGGCATCTGTGTTATCCTGTACCATGTTAGTGAGATTCTTTGTTTGCTATTTCACTTGTATGTTTGCAGGATGTGAAGCATCCCTTCCTGACATGATGGCAGAGAGGTGATGGGTTGATAACAATAACATTTTTTCGTGAAAGATTACTCACGAACAAAACAGAGAGGGGATACGATTTGGTCTCCTCTGCTTCTTTTATTTTTCATCTCACTTATTTGGCAACAAAGATGACTCCATAATTTTTTGTGACTAAAAAGGAAGCCGATTACCTAGCCTTCCTGACGTTTTGACAAGTAAGGAGACGCAAGTATTTAGTAAGAAGACATCTGGTGGTCAAATTGTTGTGAAATAAATGTCGATGTAAATTTTAATATTTAATGTAACGTAGTGTTTATTCTCACCTTTTAATTTCAAATGCGATCTTTCTAGTTTTGTTACAGACGATTTGATGAAAGTTCATTGTTTTGCTAAAGAAAGATTAGTCAATCAATCTTTGTTTGTGATCACGTTTATGTGACATAAATTTTGCTATATTTTGTCTGACAAACTCATCAGGTGTTTGAATTATTGTTCTATAATTTCTGAGGTGAAGATCTTAATATCTAGTGGATCATAATGCTGTATCTCACCATTAATTCCAAAGGATAATTTACAAATTTTAATATTGACATGTTGATAAAACCTCTTGTTTTGTTAGGGAAAGATTTGCCAGTCAATCTTTATTGGTAATCACATCCAGTGATATAATTTCTTACTATATTCTACTTCTCAAGTTCATATGTTTTCATGTCTATGCAAAACCTAGTTAATTAAAATGTTGTAATTAATTTTATTATTTTCCCTGAGAATGGTAACTGATGTGAATGGAAGGCGACATGGTGAATTCTGTGCATCAGAACCACGCATCTTATGCTATACCCTGAGCGAGTCGGAGGACGGATGAAATATGACGTCACAATACATCATATTTTTTGAGATGTAGTGCTGAAGTCACGTGTCTGCAGAAGCACGAATTATTTTAGTCATCTTAGGACAAGAAAAACAAATTATATTTATCATAATTGAAAAAATAGTTGTACATGAAAACATAAAAATTTCACTTTATTATTTATATTCATAATTTATTATCTGGACTTCTTTCAAAAAGGCTATTTAATATGAATTAACAAATCAGTTTTGAAACCATCTGAAGTTCGTTTCTTACCGTATTTAAAACTAAATTCACCACATATGAGGTGTGACAGTTAAATTCCCGTAATGTCCGCGTAGTCACCCGTGACGTAATGGTATCGAAATCACGTGAGTATTCGTATTTGAACATGTTTGAACCAATACATCCGAACATTTCAAGTCTACCCGATTAGATCATTTGCCTGTTCACCTGGCATAGCTACCTTTCTGACTATTTCTAAAAAATAAAGCTACGCTGAAGGGATGAAGGTTTTCTAATAAAACTGATACCCTGCGGAGTGTGAGACAGGTATTTAACAGTATTCCGGAAATTGAGTTCCAGGCCTGCTTCCAAAAACGGGAATGCCGTGTAATTTTGAAGGCGACATTAGATATTAGTGTTCCACACGTACATTTTTTTACTGTGCATTCCGGAAATTAAATTATCACACTCCGTATTTCCGTAATTGGGAAACGTTGTCATAATATTTAACAAAACTGAATATATTTTACAAATACTAAAGAGCGCTAGTGGTTTTAGAGGGTTGATCAAGAATTGGTATGGGGGGGGGGGTGACATTATAGGACCGAGCGAGATGTTTCAAATTAAAAAAAACTTCCTTTCATAGATAGATTCCAGATGAGCTGGCTTAGAAATGTAATCATCATTATCATGAAAGATTACCCCAACGGATTTCCTCGGCGATGTTCTTCATTTGTTTTCCCCAAGTTTGCCTATGGAACCTGTGAAAATAAGAGGATTTGGTATGACATCATGGGCTGCATTCAACGAAAAAACAGCGAAGGAACAGGGATAAATGTTTCGGTGAGACGATAGGCTCTCGATCTTCCCAGGACATGATAGAATATGAGATGATACTTACTAATTATTAGTAAAGCATTTTGGTGAATCGTAGCTGTCGTGTGTATCATAAATAATTTAAAAAATTTATTTTAAAAAAAAAAAAAATATTCTTAAATGTTTCTTTCCGCACCCTGTACTACCACTCTATTACTTTCCACACCCTGTACTACCACTCTATTACTTTCCACATCTATTAAATAAGTGGATCGCACTCGAGAGGGAAGCGCCGGCATTGCGAGCTCGCACACCGTATTCTGCGCTTCAATATTTACGCGCCGATAATTAATTAATTATTATTATAATTGATGTTAATTTATTGGTAGAATTCAATTATAATTCTGTAACATTTTCTCCAGGGTTCGAGGAGATGGTTTTTTAACAAAAGAAAAATATATTTCGCCTAATTTACATCTAAATGATTTGCCTACAACAACAATATAAATTTATTCTGTACCGCAGACCTTTCATAACTTAAACCTTTCATAAACTGACACGCTCGATTATTAGAGATAAAAACGTTCAACTTTGTGCTAGTAGCTCAAAATTCTAAACTCTAATTATTTAATAATCGTGTTTTTAAATATTTGCAAAATAGTTAAAAATCAGTTCGGTTCCATAAGCAATAACTGCATATTCTTGTTTTATAATGAAGTGTATTTTAATACAGGCATTCTTAGAATCTTCAGCAACGTACCGGTGGAGTACAAGTCAAAAATGGTAATCTCTGCAAGAAATCGCTAACTCAAAGGACATTATGTTAATCAAAGAGAATAAATATAACGTTAATGTACTACTGATATATTAATGATGAAATACTATGAACATTAACTATGCGGTATGTTATACTGTACGAGTATTTACGGATGTTCATACATTTAAACAACATTTCGTTTTATGCAACGTTTCGATAACTGAATGGTTGTCCCCCATCGGGACAATTGATTAGTTAAATTGTTGTAATAGTAATAAATTGATACAAACTATAATCATCATCATCATCATCATCATCATCAACACCCCTGGCTCTACAATCCAGTATGGGTCATTGGGGTGATTGTTGTAGTTCGTATTTGTGCGGTTGTGTTAGGCACGTATGGTAAGTGCTAGGCTCGGATGGAACGATCAGATTTTAAGTTGTTTGTTTTGTATAAGGGTGTTGTGGTTTTTAATTCCTTAATGTTTTTTTGTTCTGCGTAGCGTATTGTGTCTGGAGTATTCGGGAATGTATGAAGATATAAATGTGAAAAAGGCGGCACGTTTTAAGAACAGAAATTGAAATTTTTCAATTTGAATTTTATTATTATTAATCTGTTATAATTACAATGATACAATGCAATGCAGTGAAGAGGATTACATATTAATAATTATTGTTTACAATAACTAGCTTATAATAAAATAAAATGCAATGTATTTATAACAACGATATAAAAATATTATGAATTTCGAGATACATGTTAATCTTTAAAGTATTTTTTGATTGCATTGATTATTTCTTTGTTATCATTAATATAATATAATAGTACTGTAGCTGAATTTTTATTTCAAAAGGTATCATATTTACATATTTACACATATTTAAATACATTGCTTAACTAGGCAAGCCTGTTTTAGGGCAAAACAACTACTTCTGATACATTGAATTTATTAATCGAGATTAATATTAGGTGCGCGAACCAAAATCGGAGGCTGCTTCTGCGGCTGCCGCTCGGGAGACGTCGATAGGTAGAGTGACGAGCAGTGACTCGGCCCGTCCGGGTGGCTTGCGTCTTTATGTCAGGTGGAAGTTGGGCTGTAGGTATCGCCTTGCTGAGCGTGTTCAGGTTCGTGCTGCGGTCTCTGAATAACGAGAGTGGAGGCGGTATTTCTCCATATGTCGTGGCCTCCTCAAGAATATACTTCCACCGGTCTATACATTGGGTTGCTTCCTACCAATTAATGACGCAAATAATGGATAATTCTTTATTTATATTGTCTTGCCACCTCATTTTGAATCTACATATTCTTCGTCTTCCTTCAGATTTATACAGCCATTTCGGGGGTTGTGCATTATGCATACGTTCTATATGGCCTAGTCATCGAAACCTTGATAATTGTATGTCTTTCGGTTCATCATACAGGTCGTAAAGTTTCTGATTATAACGCCTACGCCACACTGAATTTTCTTTAACAGTTTTGAAAATTCTCCCTGAGAATACTTCGAAAAACATCTAGTATCGCTTCATCTTTCGTTGTTAGAGTTTAGGTTTCTGACGCGTAAGTATGCTCTGTTCTTATCAGAGTTTTACACAGTATTCTGGACATCATGGTCGACTTAATCTGTTTTTGAAGGCCGAGGTAGCAATCATAATAATATATCACCTAAATATATGACAACGTATCTCAAGGGGTAGTAGAAAAAAGGTACCAAAGCCATTTTAAGCCGAAGCTTACTACTAAACTATTAAACAGTGTTGTCAGTATTTCATATGCCTTTAATATAATATTAAAGATTTTCTTCACTCCCCTGACGGCTAGTGTTGCGATAAACCGGGCGACGCTAAAAACAACATTATTTTTATGAAAAAATTCTGTAAAAATTGTGCGCTATGGTTTTAGTATTTTTATTTTTTAAATTATAAATATTGCGAAGCAAAACATTAATATTTATGACGGTTATACATGCAGATTTTACTTGAATTTTTTAGACAGTTAGTAAAATTAAAATGAATTATACAGAATGTACCAGAGATAATAGTCCAAACAGAACCTACGGTTATGAAAGATCGCTAACAATCCATCGAGCGTCAAATATAGCTAACTGAAATTTAAGGGTTTAGTTATTTGAACTTTTGTAATTTTTTATATTTATATATACATTCGACAACTATAGAGTTATGCACCCCCAAATAAGAAAGAACTTGAATTATGGGGTTGGATATCGACATTTATATAAAACAAGATCAAGTTCTATAATAATACAATGTGAAAATTAATAACAAAATATAAAAAATGTTGAGAAATTAATCAGATTAAAATTTGGGGATAAGAAAGATATCGAATACATAATTATGTAATAATTTTGAAGACCTTTAAGCCATTTTAGAACCTCTTATTTGTACACATTTATATTTGCTGTTACATTTGTATTTGTTGCTACGTTTGTACACTATTACCATATATTATATTATTACATAAGATATTATTTTTGAAAAAGAATCACATTTTGTTGGTGCGGTACCGTCCGATTCTCTACTGACACTGCCTCCCTAATCACACGTCTAATTTATTTGGTTATAAATACATAGATAGGAAGTTTCGGGACCAAAAACCGTAATAAGTTGTCTTCAAAACCCGCCGGCCTTGTAAAATAAATGAAGTAACAAATAACCTAACCTAACCTAACCTAACCGCGAATAGTCCGAATGGATATTTATTAATTTCCCTCCATTTCGGCATCGGCTGCAATAAATAATGAATGTAAAGATGCTTGAATATATTTCCCTCGAAACTGAAATGTGACCTGCGAGCTAATTTTAGGGTAGCTCTCTCTGCGCCCACTCTTCACGTTTTTATCCACAATTGTCTTACGTCCAATTAAATATATTCCATCGAGGCGTTCTATTTAGTGAATTTAAATCTAAAGAAAGCGGCGTCATCCTTGAAATGGCTCGTTAATAATATGTGACTACCATAATTATGAATTTATTGTATTTATAGTGCTTCGGCAATTAAGCTGGCAATTAGGTGATTGACCTACCTAAATTGTTAATCAAAGACTAAGCAACATATTTATAATATATAATTGTGAACTGAGGCAAGACTAGCGCTTCACAATGGAGTCCTGGTACCGACACTGATGTATGGAAGTGAGGCCTAGAGCTGGCAGAAGATGAAAGAAAGCAGACGGAATGCAGTGGAAATATGAGATCTCTTAGACGTATATGTGGCAGATACATTTATGACAGAGTAAAGAATGAAGAAATAAGGAAATAATGTAAAGCTGATCTTAGTATAGTGAGTAAGATTAAGAAAGGATCACTTAGGTGGTTTGGTCATATGGAACGGATGAATAAGGAGTGAATGGTAAGAAAGATATATGACGCAATTGTCGATGGCACCAGAAGTAGAGGACGTCCATGGAAGATTTGGTACGACCAGGTAAACCAGATGTTAGAAGCCTCAATAATTGTCGAGCTTGTATGAGAAGATGTATGAATGTGGATGAGGCGAGCATTGTGTGTCAGGACAGAAGAGTGTGGCGCTCTATCCTCTCCGTCTACTCCCGCGGGGAAACGGCGTGATGGTAAGTAAGTAAGTAAATAAATTATTTAAAACTTTTATTTGAACCACTTTATGAGTTGAATTTAATACACCAACCGGTTTATCAGGATGTCAAATAAACTAACACTGTCACTCTTATCGTCGTTCACCATTCGTTCGCGTTCTTCATCTATTTTGCTCGCTTTCAACATTCTAGGATTGTTCTAACCAAGTCGTAGCTCGCGTAACATGCATCTAAATTATTTAATTCGTTTTTTAACAGTTTAGATATCTGAATGTTTTGTAATGACCTGTATTGTAGATGACAGTTTTATTATTTTTGAAGGGAGATGTAATGAAGAATTAATAAATTAGAATATTGTCTATGTCTCTTTAATCTCTAAACTTTTTTGTCACTGTCTTCATTTTGTTTTTGCAGATAACACTGCTTTAGTAATGTCTCGCGATAACTTGAACGAAGCTTCCGATGGCTTACAAATTGATTTCGACGAACTGTTAAAATGGTCACGTGATATGGGACTCGTAATAACATAACAATAAATGTTTACACATAAGGTCACCTCATGCTCAAAATATAATTGAACCAAACATAATTGCGCATACCTTTAACTGCATATCATAACATTATAAACTATTGTGAATGAACTTTGGTTGAATTTATTAAGTCGGATAAATACCTTGGTTTCATTATTGATGAACACTTTAAATGGAATTTGAAAATAAATAAGATTTGCTCCAATCTTAGGTCATTGATAGGAAGATTCTACTAAATTCATTACGTAATTTATTTTTCTTCGATCGAGTCATTATTAAGATATGGGATCCGATCTTGGAGTCAATCCTGCAACAAATAAAAAAATCTTCAAACAGCCATAGTGAAAAAAATTGTAACCCTGGAAGCATTTAAATTGAAGCATAATCTACAATCTATAAGTATGGATCGAGGACATTAGAATTTGTTATCCCTACACTAAATAATAAACTCCCTGGGTTTTTATAAAAGAGTACGCTTTCTTCCAATTTAATAAATTTAAAAACAAAAAACAGTATTTTAAAGATAATTTCCAGTTCAGTTTTATTTATTTTTCAATTATTAAATCTCCGCTTAAATCATTTATTTTATTGATGATTTTCGAGGTAACATGTGTTGTGATACGCGTACATGGAGAACAGTGTGAAGCTCCTCGCACCCCGTGTCCGTGCGGTGTATCAGTGCACCTATGTATCTGATGGTGGCTGACCTCATTCCCAAAGGCTGAACCAAGAACTTTGCGGTCTGCGGTCCGTTTCACCATGCCTCGGAATTTCCCCAATATCTACACCCTCAGGCCGCTTCACAATCCATCTCTATCAGACGACGGCGTTTGTTCGTGTCATTTCTTTGGTATGTTTAAAATTAGACCATTGATGGTTTGAATTACGAATCAAATAAGTAAATAGGCGTGTTTTCATCATAAATTGAGATTCAAAATTTAGATTGTAGATTTTGATGAAATAATAATATCCTAATGTATTTATGTAGGTCACGCGTAAGGAAAATAGAAAGGATTCATTACATTGCAGTGAAGTGTCGATTTCCTTTGATGTACGCAATAGGTGGATGTATATTCTGAAAGTACAGACGTTCATTTCTATTATCAGAAATTTGAAAACTGGAATTGTAATATCATTCATTGACACGGCTGTTACTTTGTGGTGTAACATGATTATTTTAATTTTCACAACTACTTTGTATTACACAAATGTTGGGTTATTTTCACTACTAGTTTCTAGAGATGCAGTCCCTCTGATCATCAGCGAAATCATTTTTTGTAAAAAGTTTTCAAACTGATGTTTTTTAAATTTTTAAATTTTATATATATATATATATATATACATTCGACAAAATAACACAATAATATAGTTATGCACCCCCAAATAAGAAAGATCTTGAATTATGGTTGGAATTTTGTGGAATATCGGGAGATAAAGAAAGGATGACACTTACTTGTATATCTGCCTATCTCTAGAAGCTGGTTCTGGTTTTCTCCCTGGGTCCACCAATTCACTCGCGACGCAGAATTGTGTAACAAAACACTTGTTGACACTCGCGTTAAAGGAATTGTTTGTTTCTATTAGCGGGATTAAATTATTATTATTTTCTTAATTAATATAAGCGGTAGTAAAGCGGATTTACAGCGACGGCAGAGTGCCGTGTTCGGTTCCAAAAAAGCAGTGAAGTCGTTCGGGCGTATTAAAACTGCAGGGATATCTTCTTTCTCACTCGTGCCTAGAGAATAGGTTGGGAAAGAGAAAAGGAAAGGATATATTTTGATAATCTAACACGGTGTGCGTGAGTACATTAAACGGCGACATTGCTATCGACATTTATATAAAACAAGATCAAGATCTATAATAATACAATGTGAAAATTAATAACAAACTATAAAAAATGTTAAGAAATTGATAATATTAGAACTTGGGAATCAGAAAGATGTCGAATAGTTATGAAGACCGTTAAGCTATTTTAGAACCTATTTTTTGTACACATTTATTTTACATTATGAAACCAGTCGGTAACAAACTGGCTTTTCTGATACCGCTCCGCCTCATTTCTCACACATCACTTACTTATTTTGATTTCATAGAATAAGTATCGGAGCATCGTTCATAACTGTTGTTACAGCTATTCAATTTACAATTTTGAACGTTTTTGATTTTCTTTTATCGCCAACTATTGATTTGTGAATACTTTAATCTAATTTTGTGCTAAAACTTCAGCTGAGAGAATTCGTGTCAATTATGCATACGTAATAGCAAATAATTCATAAAAATTTGTAATGTAACATGTCTGGGTACTTATCTGAATTGTTTGTGTCATTTCACGTCGAGTTATGAAGAGCATTATTAAACGAGCTCGCATTTGTTGACATGAACATGGGGTTTATTTACAAGATATAATTTTTAAAAGGTCGGTCGTCGGTTAGACTGCAGGTTTAGAGTCTGTCTTTGATGTTCAGTTCCTGCAGATGGAGACATTCTTGCTTGGTATGCTCAACATGTGTCTCTAGAACCACATCTCAAAGAAATCAATCGGTCTTCTGCTCACGGTGCATGATTCAACACCATATAAAAATATATATAACAACATGTAAAGGATAAATAAAAATAATAATTAAAATACTTTTAATGGGTAGAGGTGGACTTTAAGCCCAAGATATTTGTGATCGTTTGAAAGATTATTTTTTATATTTCTTTCTTTACTCAAACATTTGAAATTGTTGTACCAATAGTGGTTCAATTATTGAGATATAAATACGCGGTTAACATTACTCTCGGCCACTGTGAACGAGGCCCCGGCGTGCCTCTGAAATCTCCGGGCTTTCCTCCCCGCGGCACTGGCCGCAGTATCATAACCGCACGCCATTGTACCGGTAACAAGCCTGTTGCCCGATCATGTGTACACTGTTGACACGGCCAGCCGACAGACGCGGCGAAACCAGGCTGTTGGCTTTTTTTAAAACTAATTTGCTGCTAAATTTATCCAACTGATCAATAGGAAATTGGCATCCATTAATTGACCATTACTGAAATATAAAAAATATAAAACAAAAATACACTAACTATAAAAGTTATAACTTGTAAATTGTAAACAAACAAACTCACCATCACGCCGTTTCCCGCGGGGATAGGCAAAGAGGATAGAGCGTCATACACTTCTGTCCTGACATAATTCTCGCCTTATCGACCTTCTCATACAAGGTCGACAATTATTGAGGCTTGTAACAGGACCATCTTCCAGGTTTACCTAGTGTACCTATTATTACTTGCGTCACGCATCTCTCTTACTATTCTCTCCTCATTCATCCGTTCCATTTGACCAAACTACATAAGGGATCCTTTTTAATCTTATTCTTATGGTAAGATCAGCTTTACATTCTCTCCTAATTTCTTCATTTTTTACTCTGTCATAAGTAGATTTGCCACACAGACGCCTTATTTCCACTGCATTTAGTCTACATTCGATCTTCTTCAGCCGGCTTCAGACTTCACTTCCATACATCAGTGTATATATTAAAAAACAAATTAAATGATTCATTCGGGTAACAGTAACGGTAACGCATCCTCCCGGCAAGAGAATATTCCAGGCTCAAGTCTCAATTGTAACTAAACATTCACATGAGTGATTATTATATCATCATATAATAATCTCTTAGAAATATATATTTTTATGTATTTCTAAGTGATTCATTTAATTTATAGAACTGCTTTCTAAAATTACAACTTCACAACAAAATGTAATTTTATTAAAATGTATTTTTTATAGTTTTGCAGTTAAGATATCTGCGTGCTTTGTCAGTCTTCAAATTTCAGCAGAAAATAAATAAATTAGAATCCGTTTGAAAGACGGAAGAAATAGATGATTTAAGACGAGATGCTCGCTATCAGACGCAGCGAATAAGTTTTACATTATAGGTGCTAGGGAATCTCTTACAAAATAATAAATACAAATTAAATTAGATAAACTAGATAATGGGGGATGGTTCTGTTAGAAGCCTTAACAATCGGTGAGCTTATATGAGAAGATGTATGAATGTGGATGAGGCGAGAATTGTGTGTCAGGACAGAGGATGTGGCACTCTATCCTCTCTGCCTACCCCCGTCGTGGCGAAACGGCGTGATGGTAAGTAAGTAACTAGAAAGATACAGAAAAAATTATGGTGGTTCGGATTAGAGATTATGTTGATTCGTTAGGTCACCAATAGGGATTATTCGTGTCAGAAGGATGTGTGCGGTGAGAATTGAGGGCCCTATACCTCATCGCTTCTCCCGTATGTATATGAAAAGTTACCAATATAGAGGCTGGTATTTGTGTGAGTGTTTGTGGCTAGATCAGGCGTATAATGAATGAAACAGTACTTACGTTTATTTACCGAAAAAGCATAATTGAATTTACACTGTTATATTATACGAAGTTTAAGTTAAACGTAGTTCACTGAAGGCGGTACCGGTGTCAGTGCCGGTGCCGAGGTGCGTGCGAAAAGCGGCTTCTTGGATTGGTTCGGTTGCGGCCTACTGTTGTCTGTAATTTGGCGGATATCAGGCGGACTATATGGCTGTTGAGTGTTTGTTTATGCAGATCTGTGAGGCGCGTACAGGACCACCACAAAATCTATTTATCGAAAATAATATTTTAGTATTTTTGAGGACCGCGATATGTAAATCGTTACGTATGTACTGTTAAATAGCAAAAAATCTATTGAATTGTTGGAATATCAAGTATACCGAAATTTTATACTTTTATACTTATTTTACTATATACCTTCAAATATGCTTATTTTTTTAGTCATTTGTGTCAAGTCGTTAAAATTTTAATCAAAATAATAGTCCAGTCCAACAGAACATTAGTTTTCATTCTGTTGTATTCCAGTATTTTAGGAATTTATGAGAATATTATAAACAAGTTGTAAAGCTCGTCCAAGGATGGTGCTAAACCAATACCATTTTTTTCTTTTGGTTTATTTGCGAATGTGTACTCTGAATACGAGTGACAACAAATCTAATTACTTTTTTTTTTTTATAAATCTGTTTTGTGACAAATAAATTATTTTAATAATGCGAATATTTATTGGGTGCCTACCTTGGGTCTAATCGAGTTTTTACATTTACAGCAAAATGTATTTCAAAATTAGAAAACCTATTCTGTAGATTTGCTCATTTTTCTATTATCTATTCTATCATTATTTCTAAATATTACGCTATAGAGACACCTCAGAAAATAATATTTATAATGTAAAATCCTTGTCAAATTATTACTCACTGTAATGATACTGATATATCTCTGAGAAAATTTACATAATTTTATTAGAAGCCTCACATTGAAAGAAAATATGTAAATGTTAAATTTATTTATAAGTATTTTGTGATATTTGGCTACAATTCGATATTTTGAATGATTTATATTTTAGCCAGTTATGAGGAATAATGCTGTTATTACACTAAAGACATTTTGTGAAATTCGTGGTTTGTTAAAGACTCAAAACCATGCCCAGTATAATATTGAGCGTTTCGCAAAGCTATTTTAAGATAATGTAGATAAAATACACATAACATTTTTATATATTCACTTTCTCTGTGAAACTTTTAATAAAATTGTGGAATTTTTTACGTAAATTTATAAATACTCTAATGAAAAGATAAAATCTCTATCGTCTATGTTGAGCTAAATTGCTGCTAACTTCACGTCTAATGTACCAATATAACTTTACCAGTACGAAGAATATGCATGAGTCTAGACAGAATAACAAACGCGAAAGAAAAAATTAAATATCATTATTAATTTTAAAATAGTGATAATAATCTATTAAATATGATCCTGAAGAATCCCATAAAATATGTTAGACTTATTGTTAAATTTGTCGATATGATCAGTACAAACAACATACAGTATTATGTATACTAGCAGCAAGGCTTATTGGGGCCTAGGCCTTGCGACTGGCTGATGGATTTCATAAATTAATGCTAGCCATATAGTATTATGTATCATAGCAGCAAGGCACATTAGGACCTAGGCCCTGCGGGCGGCTATAGTGCCGCTTCAAAACCAGTGGTGGTCACTGCGCGCCCACAGCAAGGGTGGCTCGAGCGCCCGGCAATCGAGGAACATCGTCGAGGTGCGGTTTAGAATAATATATAGCATGGTCAAGCAATTTCCAGCCGAATTTGTCCAGTAGGGCGGTGGTCTGTCGAGAGACATGCGGGCGAGCGTTGTCGTGGTGCAGCCTAACGCCCTTGGTCAGCCTTCCTCTCCGGCGATTTTGGATGGCTCTTTTGAGTTTTGTCAATGTCTCGCAGTACCTGTCCGAATTGATGGTGGTCCCTTTAGGCATAAACTCGGTCAGCAAGACGCCTTTTCGGTCCCAAAACACCGTAGCCATCACTTTCCCTGCGGAAAGCGTCTGCTTAAACTTTTTCGGCCTAGGCGATTCAGGATGGCGCCATTGTTTGGACTGTTCTTTTGTTTCTGGAGTGACGTAGTGACACCACGTTTCATCTCCCGTAATAATGGAGTCCAAGAATTCTTCGGTATTCTCGGCGCATTCTCGAAGAAACCCCTCGGCACACTTGACACGATTGTCTTTGTGGGTTTCTGAAAGCATGTGTGGGACCCACCGCGCGCACACCTTGCGATAACCAAGTTTATCTATGATGTTGGAGATACAGACAAGTTGAATATCTCCTATACTCGTGTATTGCGATTTTTTTCAGATGTCTTCATTATTCTGTATTAATCTACGAGGGCCATTTTTAAAGTAAAATCGTTTTGGCATTTATTTATCAATTATTACAATTCATAAAATTATTAATTACGATAAAAATACGCTTTAATTTACTTTTCACTGTATTCTCCATTGACATTCAAGCATTTTTAGACCGGGAGACGAGTTTGACCGTCGTTAAGGAAGTCTGCCGCCTGTTCTCTGATCCAATTGCTGAGAGTTTGGTGGTCGGTGTCATCGGTCTGCTTCCTTAAATTTGTGGAAAAGATGAAAGTCCGTACTGTATGAAGGATGATCCAAATTTATGCAGCTCTTCAGTCGATTTTACGAGTTACAAAACGACTGAACAGACTGAGACACGATTAATAAAATGTTTAATTGAGAAATTACAACTGATAGAAACTTGATTACATACAAATGATAAGTCCAAAGCGCCTACTTACATTGTAAATATACGCAAACGATCCTTTTTGCCTGCGTACCTTTTTCGACAGCAATTTGACATTAAAATGCCTTGTTTTACCACCCAGTACTCGTTTGGTACAGATTTACACGAAGAATTTTACAAATGGACACTAAAAATCAATTAGAATGTCGTTAAATCACCACTTCCGCGCGCCCATGATGAGTCTGACATTTGAATGAACGGCGTAAGGGCGACATTATTCCCGCGCCCCCCGACCCCCGCCACTGTCGCAGTCCGTAAACCAATTAACATTACACCGAGGGTCGGCTCGGAATTTAATTTCGCCCACTCGGCCCCCCTTCGGAGGTTATTATAATACCGTTTTATTAAAATGGCCCGCCTGATTTATCCGCCGGTTCGTTCGTTTTCCGGACGGAGCGCGATAAATCCGCTCGCAACTTATTTTTCTTGATTTATTCCGGCGGTCGGCGCCGCGCCGCAATATGTTGCGCGATTGTCCATTATTTCGGCCACTTTTGTATTTCATAATGGCCTGTAAAGGTGCTTTTATTTTTCCTTTTTTTTATTACAATAAATGATGGCTATTTGTTTCCGAACGGTTCGGCGGGGAAATATTTCGTTAGGAGCCCCCATTTTATTGTGCCCGGGCGCCTGGGTGAGAGTACGTTTGTTTGTTGTGCTTCGATCACATGCCGCCCGGCAGACATCATCGACTAACTAAATTACCATACCATAATCAAAATAAACATGATAATGAATTTTTTAAATATGTTTTACCATATCTAAATATGATAGAGGCAATCTCTGTCTGTCCGTCTGTCTTTCACTTTAAAACCCGAGAACGGCTGACTCGATTTTAATGCGATTTTCTTTAGTATATTGGATATTTCTCTGGAGATGTTTTAATATATATATCATCGTGCTACGACATCAGGGGGCTAAGCTATACTCGATACTGCTGCACTTAATACATCGGAACAATGTATAAAAGACTTTTAGGGTTTAATAACTTTACCAATATGCACGTTCGCGGGAACTTATGTCCAAGATCAATAGATAACTTATAATGTAGTGATGGTAATTTGTTATTGAAGGCGTTATTGTAACTATGATTGTATTCGATTGAAGGCGTTATTGTAACTATGATTGTATTCGATTGAAACCGTGATTGTTAACTAAGATTTAACTATTACAGTTTCTAATGTTCCAGTAATGGCTCAAAGAATTACTAATCATCTTTACAATGGAACACAATAACGGTTTATATAATAATACTACATTCAAGTAATATTTTTAAGGCCTTACAATATACATCAAAAATATTTTAACATGAATTTCAAACGCAGGAAAGAAATAATAACATTTCTTAAAAATTCCCAATCGTTTCAGATTCTTGTTTTTTTTTTTATAAAAATTTATTTGTATTAAAATTATTTTGGAAATATAATATGTTCGTTCTTCGTTTGCTGTACGGATGATAGTGATTGATTCATTCCGATATCGTGACGTTTTATCTACGTCTATCCGAACGTCTGATCGCCCATATGGTGCGGTTTCCATTGAAGATAGTTCTCCAACCCCTCAATAGATTAGGGATCAATATACGCTCGGTGGTCTAATGTGCGAGCCATGTACAGTGTACGATGCACGTATTCCGTCAGGTACTCAGGTGGTATCACGTAAAGGCTGTTGTTAAGCTAGGGGCCAGCATTTTCAATCGAAGTGCACGTGTTTTTTTTAGATATTTTGACTACTTGACTCACAACATAATCAGAACCTTGGATGGATTAATCCGTAATAATAATATTTCTAATGCAATACTAATCTTAAACTTAAAAACTTATTTACGAAACATAGTTATACGGTTGTGAGAAACTTAGACAATAGGGACGATGGCAGATTAGAAATATTTAAATGTGGATAAGAATAATGCCGATTACCTAGACATAAGGTAAATTATGAATTTGAAAGATATAAAGAAGTAAATAAATATCACATCTGGTTTATCAGATTATGTCGGGTTTTTGTTATGTTTTTAGAAGCTCTAACTATCAACGAGCGTGCATAAATAATGAACAGATGAGTGTATCGTTTTATCCTCTCTGAAACGGCGTAATGGTAAGTTCATTAATTAGGTAGTTACAGACCACAACAAAAAGATTAGAATTATTCTGAATATTCTCCTGCACATTAATTGTTCAACCAATCTAATAGAGGATAAAATTGAAAAAAAAGAGTAAGAGGTAGGCCGAATATAGTTGGACGGAGCTGAAGAACCTAATAGAAATGTGGAATGGCGCTGCGGTGACAAGCGAACGACCCCTTGAGATAATTAAGAATGTAGAGCCGATTGCGTGATCAGTAGTAACTTTTTACTGTAGTAACTTTTTACTAACGCCCGTATTAAATATCCTTTGCGGGTTGTTGACACATCAAATTTATTACGTTAAAGATGTCTATAGGCGCGATAAATAATCATGAAATATACTTTATTTTATGCATTTATGGACTTTTTCACCTAGGCGTTCGAAATCTGTCACTTTAGTGTTAAAATTTTTTCGTATTATGTATATACAATGAGATCATAATCGGACGACCTCTCATCACTAAAATACGGGATGTTGAATGATAAATTGTCGTATACTACAACTTTCAAAATATCAATGTGTCAGATGACTTTTGGAACAGCTGTGAAAAGTTCGCCATGTTTAACTATCGATTCTCGTTTTTACTATCATCGGATATCGGAAAGTAAAATGAGTTTACTACGGGATGTACTTTAGAGAAGTAAATGTTTTTTTACTAACGTTCAAACAACCCGTTTTTTTCCTTTTTTTATAATATAATTGTGTAATCATTTTCAGTTGTGTGATCAATTGTAAAAATTTACCACTGGTCACACAACTGACCACAGAATAAAAAAATAAAAATGTGTCTAAAAAACGAAATATAAAAGAAATTGAATGTTTTTACGGTGAGTATCAAAAGTGGCGTTATTACCTTTTCGGTGATAGGGATCACACAATAATGCTTCAATTCAATGTCGTTAAGATAAGTTAGTATCGGTTAACTGGTTAACGACCAAATAAAGTGTGCTACTTACTACCTATCGTGTATTTAGAATGTATGATTTGGGCAATATTAACAATAAACGGCACTTACAGTTTATAAAATAATTATATAGGTACACTTGGTATTATTTGACTGTTGATTGAGAGCCCTTAGAGTGTTCCACAAATTTGACAGTTTTCTCGCATGCGACGCTTGAAACAAAGTATAGCGTAATTATTGTAATTTACATTCTGCTCGTACAAAGTTTGTTTCATTAGCATTGATTCTTCAAAGCGGTTGTATTAATGAAAGCTGCAATATGTACGAAATGTGATTTCAAATATTTTTAATGTGGTAGATTATTTTATCATTCTGTAAACACTAACCGTTGAAATAAGTTTTCTCATAATTACTTTTAATAAGCCAACTAAGAAGCTTCAGACGACACAGCTTAGTCTAGAAGAAGAAGAAGCGTGCTGGGAATTGCTGGAATTGAAAAAAAGATGGACAAAGAATATTCTTGATTGGTATCCACGAGACAAAAAATGCCAAATTGTCTCGTTAGGTAGACGAAAGTATCGGAGTAGTGGAAGACTTAAGGGGAGGTCTTCATGCAGTAGTGGATTGACACTAGCTGATGATGATGATAATTTTGCTTTTTTATTTCCCGATTATTCTTTTTTATTTGTATATAAAAAGAATTTCATTTATTATATTATTTAGATTTAACTGTTAGATATATGTCTTCGTTAGCGCACACTTCGGTCTAGTTAGAGTAGGAGAGTGAACATCTCTTGCATTACTGTACCTCACATCATGTATCGTGACGTATTACTTTTTATAAAAGTACATTAAATAACTAATTATAATAAATAATTAACTTATTATTCCAATCAATAATTAAATTAAATCATATGAATTTATAAATTTCCTTTGCTTTTCCAAAATTTAATTTCGATTCAAGTATAATAGATAATAAAAACATGGATATTGTACTTTTTATTGAAACAATTACACACATCTGAATTTTATTCGTTAGTTAACTTTAACATTGTTATTTGTTGAAAAACCTAGACGCGGTTCGGCGAGATTAGATCAGATTAGGGTTGGGATTTTACCTTTACACCAAATATAATTTCTCCCAGGTTAAAGAGACGAGATTTATATTTTTACATCATCTACTGGTTATTATTCTTATCCTTTTGAAAATGGTAGCTTTTATCACGACCTAAAGATGTATTCAAACATTTTGAGTATCATTTATTTTCAATTTCTCTCCTGGAAAATTGTATTCATAATAGAAAAGATAAGCCGTATTCATATCTGGTTTGGATAACGTGGTTGAAAGAACGTAGGTTTTCTATTTTATGAAAATTGACATAACTTTTCAACAATTTTATAGGTCTTTTTCTATTTCGATATTGAACATAATCCATGTGCATATCGCTGTGGTCAGGGGTAGTTTGTATGTGTTATTTTTAATTAGAATTTACATTTTAATGAGTTTTGAGCAGAGTAAAAATATAGTGTTTTTAAATAATCATAAGTACTTCAAATTCAATTATAAAAAATATCCCAAATTCTATACAACCAGCTTTTTACACTAATAATAAATTAAATAATTATATATATACATTAGAATTATATAACAAGGATAATGATGATATTTAAAAAAAAATCGAATGTCTACAAATAAATTTGCAATGATTGCAATAATTTTTATATGGGTAAAACTTTCAGAAATTTTGATATTATAACTATTCTGAATTCTCCAATCAACTTTTAGAAACAAACTATTCTTTTGATATTAACAAGGGTTTAGAAATATGACATACAAATACAAGGGGTTTACGGTTAGATAGATTTGATGTTTTAGAAACAAGAAAAATGCTAATAGCAAATTAAATATTATAAATAACCAAATCCTTTTTGCGAATAGTATACATTGTTTCCTGAAGAAGATACCATAGGTATCGAAACATGTTGATGTATCAATAAATAGTGGTGTTATACAAAGAAGTGTTTATCTTATTATTGATATAATATGTTGCCACAAAGTAATTTTGTAAATATTAAAGACATTTATAGAATATTTACAACCCCCACGGTAATACGGAAAGATATTTACGCATCTATATTCGAGTGTCACGGGTACCTTATTAAGCAATAATGAAACCTTAATTCCTTAGCTCCGAAAGGCTGGTATTTATAAGACAACAATGAAGGAATCTGATATGTAAGGAAATAATTCACAACCCTGAATTATTTCCTCATTAGAGCAGTAAAAAAAAGCTCGGTGATTGAGAAGAGTCGTTGATTTCAATATTTTAGAAGCTTAAATAGGAAATATACGAGAACATCGAAGGATAAAAAATATGGGATGGGAGATTTATTTATCTGGTTGTTAAAAGGGGTATTTCATCAAAAAGTTTCGATGTTGAAAGGATGGTATGACGTAACGTCCACCCGGGCAAGTTATTAACAATTTTTTTTCAATGTTACTAATTATTAAGGAGAACACATTATTATTGTGAAGTTGCAGTTTTTTTTTCAGAACACAGTTCTGTGGTATTTTAATACAAATTAAATTTATCAATAAGAAAGATATAATTGATTAAATTTCTGGCGTCACCTAGCGAATATTACTCAAAGCTATTTGAGATTTTCGCAATAAAAGGTTTTAGCTTTTAAATTTGGAAAATTTGCGTTATGTGTTTGCATCATTGATGCCATCTGACGTCGGAAAATTTTAGCCTTAGCTGGTGTGTCTTAACATGTGTCGCCCCACAATTGTATTTTGAAAGTGAGTTGTTATGATTATTATATTGTTTGTTTTAGAACTTTCATTTTAAAGCATATTGATACAATTTTATTGACCTTGTATTGGTTTGAAAAAAATTAAAAAACCCATTTTTATCGAAATTGAGCGTTATATTTTGATAACTAGACGATGAAATAACTCGGATTCGATACTTTTTTCGTATTTTAATCGACATAGATAGTATTTTTAGCGAAAACATAAATATCAAATGAATGTTTCACAATAAGTGTTAAATTGAAATTGAGCAGCATATAGTTTCACTGGCGCCTATCAGATAATTATTATTTCTGCCAGTAGAAATATATATCTTCCGGTGGAAATGTAATCGGATATGATTTCACTGAAACGCCAGTGAAAATATAACTGAATACAAATTAAATTTTAATCAATTGGAAAGGTATACAGAAAAAATCTATTTATCGAAAGAATATTTGGTTGCTACCGAACTATTCGAACCTGGACCTTTTCCTAACCGGGAGGAAACGTGTTACCATTTCACTACATTAACTGATTACGTTTACGACAAATTTGGAATATATATTTTGTATATTTTTAGTATTGTCCGAATCCCGGTAGCAACCAAATATTCTTTCGATAAATAGATTTTTTCCGTATATCTTTCTAATTTATTCATTTAATTTGTATTAAAAATACCACACAACGATGTTCAGAAATTGCATCTTTACTGTAACATATATTAGTCTATTTTTTAAATATTTGTTTAACAATCACATTCTTCAAATCACAAATAGGGCAGTAGAGTGTATTTATTCATTCAAGAAATTAGTGCAATGATTATCTTCTCTGCGGTTTGAGGTTTTACTTCTGAAACATTAATGTCTGCCAAATGGCTGTTATTTACGAACTCCTCGCGTCGGCGTACACCGCTCGGTAGATTAGCCGTTAACCAGTAGTTAGCAGTTAGCAGTTAACCAGCACGCGTCTACCGGCAGCGGTAACTATCCGGGAGTTAGTATTATTTGACTGCTCCGAATTTCAATTATTGTTTCGGGCGCGCTTCGAGCACTCTTGTAATGGTCGTTAATTCGATTAATTATATATTTTCACAGCCTCTCTCTCGGATGTTAACTGTCTTCGGCGTATTCTTACAGCTTTATCGCTCTGTAAAATACCTGAATCACGTCGAAATATCCGCGTTATTACGATCTTCCATTTCGGAAATTAAATATCGCATGATTGGCCTTATTCTGCCTTTCATTTATTTACAATACAAATATTCAAGTCTCCGTTTCCAAGAGTTTCGTAAACAAATTCAAAACAAACCTTAATTACAATCCAAATTATCACGTTTATTTATATTTTTAATACTACATTTTATGGAAAAAGAGTTTTCCTGGAATGTTAATTATTTACAATATTCTCTTGCTTGATTTCAGATTCCATTTTATAAAATGTGTAACAATATCGTGGAGTCAGTGGATCTTCAGTCATGAGAAAGCTGACTGCAGAAGAAAAATAATCATTTATTTACTTGTAATATTGTAGAGCTGTATATTTATTATAAATACCATAATATTGACGCGGGTCATATTAACGGTCGTGAGTAAATGTGTTAAGATGCGTGATTTGGAAATCAGTATCAGACCTAAAAGCGCCGGTTCAAATCCCTGACGGCCAATTTTTTTTTTAAATTTTGTTGTTGTCACGGAACAATGCGTATTTAAATTATTTTCAACATTGAAAAATAGGTTTTACGGAAATACTGCATTGGCCGCGAAACACCCACTGCCTTGCAAAAGCAAGTAATTTATTATTATCCAGAGTGCACAAATATATTTTTTAAATACCACCACTGAAATGGTTAAAAGATTTGACTTTTGTATCGTCACATTAGTAACGGATTAATTCAAAACGTTGACATGCTTTACTGAAGCACCGTGCAATGCTCCGCCGTCTACCTATATGACTTGCTGGAGCTCGCTTGGAGTCGGGCATACATAAACAATGTGTCTCCTCCAAAATATGCACCGCCCATCCTGAGCTTTCAGACTAACCATTTCGGCCGCTCTCAGTGAAACGGTGTGTACATTTCTATGCCATTTTTCACCCTTAACGTCCCGTTCGTATTTATTCCCGGAGGCTCATGGCGGCGTTAAGTGGAATTAATTAGCAGTTTCGCCCGAACCGGCCGGCCGCAGCCGAGCGCCTCTCGAGGCGCAGGCTGTGAAATGGACCGTTTGCCCCGTTTGGCCGAAACAATGGACCCTCGATCGCTCCAAATTTCATCTCGATCGGACGTAAGCAATCAATGTTGTATTTTTTCACGCAGAGCTAACAATAATCATTGATTAAACTTCCGAAAAATATTTCCATCTCCTCTCGTTTCGTCTCCTCTTCACCCCCTTTCTCTCAATATTTTACTGATTAATGTTTCATCATATCTATAATATGTCACTTCTATATATTATTATTCAGAACAGACGGTCTGTGATATTTTAAATACTAATTAGATGTATAAATTAGAAAGATATACATATAGATTCAATTTTATAGAAAAATATTGTTATTACTACCGGGATTCGAACCTGAATCTCTTTCCAATCCGGGGAAGGTGCAATAACCAAAATTATTCAATTTGTCGTCAAAAGTACTCTCTGCAGTAGCGTAGTTGGATAATACACCTTCCCCGGATTGGAAAGAGATTCAGGTTCGAATCCCGGTAGTAATAACAATATTTTTCGATAAAATTGAATGAATTGATAATTCTGGCGTCTGCTATCAAATTACTCAAAGGTATTTGAAATTCTGTAAAAATAAGGTAGATGGCTCTTTCAAATAATGGAACGATTAAATGTATTAATATCAAAAAGGTAACATATAGGTTCGAAAATTGTCACTGTAGCATAGTTGGATAATTCCCCGGTTAGGAAAGAGATCCAGGTTCGAACAATATGTTTCGATAAAATTGATTTTATTTGTATATCTGTTCAATTAATACACTTAATTAGTATTTAATATATTACTAATTAATGTCTCAATGTGCTTTCAACTTTAACCTAATATTTTGTTATTAATTTTTACTATGCTGTACTCTTTGAAAATAAACCACCAAAAAGCCGCTGAAAGGTAGTATAGAGAAGTAATACACATTTAACTTTGAGCTAAAGAATTAATCTATACCGCATTCTAATTATGGTTACATTAGACCGGCGTCACTTTACTTTGTCGAGAGGAACTGGCGCAAGATTAACCGCTCCCATAACAGTTCCAGGTGAGGGTGAGTCTTGTAGGTAATTTTTTGTTCCGAGAATATCACTCAAAAATATCTTTGTCCATCGGCTATCTCTAAAATAATATATATGTTTATATTCTACATGGGGATCGCGGTTATTAATGGATGGATGGATGTACATTGATTCCAATCAGAAGGATTCGATGTGAGGATATTGGATGCCTCAATAATCACCCAAATACCCTCGTGTTCGTTTGGTATAAGGTTTACCGCTAAGTGTGCGAAGTGAGATTGGGGGCGGCTTTTGGAGTTGCTTGGAAAACGTCGATAGATAGAGTGGTCGTGATTCAGTCCGACTTAGTGCAGCTGGCCGCACATGTATTATTTTTTGCACGCCGTGGATACCCCATGTCTTTATAGCTGGTGGAGTTAACGTGAGTACCATCTTGCTGGGTGCGTTCAGCCTCGCTGGTCGGCCAGTGACGAGAGTGGATGCGATAGCTCTTCACATATATATTAGGGTGTCTAATAATTCTTTGCGATTTTGTTCAATTATTATTTATTATAAAATCAAATTTTTAAACAAAAATTACAACATTGTATTCTCCATTATTGTTCAGGATTTCATCCCATCTTTCAACCAATTTGTCGATACCTTTTCTATAAAAATCAGCTGGTCTGGTATCGAAATATATTAGTTACTTTTCGAGGTCATCGTCGTTCAACGTAACACCAAGCATTTGATTAGAGAGCAACCGAAAAAGGTGATAATCTGTCGGAGCGAGGTCGGGACTGTCGAATGGATGCGGCAAATTTTTTCAGTTAAGCTCTTGGATGACCATTTTAACCATAATCATTAACCTTAATTTCAGTCAAAAAGAAGTATGTAAACCTAAAAATTAAGAAAAACTATAAGATACAGGAATACGGCGACACTGACGTTTTAGAGAAGAAAAAATGCTATCGAATAGTATGTCATTTATTGTCACAAAAAAGCGGGAAAATAGCATTTTAAAATAAATAAATTATTAGACCCAAGTTCAGTTATACGGTTATATTTTGAAGCAAAAATGTTATGGTGCCTAAAAACGTCGGCCTAGGCTTACTCAAGGAAATCATCTACGAAAAACGCGACCTAACCTAGAAATGACACCAGTTCATACACTAATGCTCGCAGAAACCTTAAATCAAACGTGCAAACATCGCGTGTGAACGCACCGACGACCGCGTTCAGATATATCTTTCAAATAGAGCTTTCTCCGCGAAGGCCGGCACCCACATCGACCCCCGGGCCGGCCGTATTGACCGGCGCCGCGAAGTGTCCGCCCGTTTGCATATCGGGAATGGCAATAAATACATTGTTTACGGGTCGCTCCACTCTTTAAAGGAAATAACTCCAGTTAATCCGCCCGACTCTCTCGTTTCATCCGCATTTACGAAGTATTAAACTGTACATAATTGACCGGACGCGGCTCGGCTTTGGAAACTCTCTTTTGTCAACTGTTGACTAGGAATTTGATTATTAATTTTATTACTGATGCGCGTTCTTTCACCGCGACCGTCGGTTATAGTAACTCGCAAACCTGAAGTTGTTTATAAAAAATACGGACACTCGTGCGTCATATTATTATGCTACTCTAAAATTACAGCTCCGGAACAAGATAGCGAGGTGATAATAGCTATGATTAAATATGTTTAGATCAAGTCTCAGCTAAAACTTTTTTTTATTAGATGTGTAAAATTGTTGTGTAATTAATTTTTATTCTGTAATTCCAACGCAAGTTTTACAAAATCAATCTGGGCTATTTTTCTCAGCGGAATCTCATCAAGTTTAGTTTAAAAAAGAAATATTATATTATACGTGGTTAATAGTCATTTGATCGTGTAATACATACAGATGAATGCCGAGGACTGTCGCACGTCACGTGGTTAGACTTCGTTGACTTTGAAACCCACAATAGTTTTCAATATATTGATTACTTTTCTCAATTGTCAATTTGTGGCAAAATTATAAGTTTTATTAGGAGAACACATTCTTATTGTGAAGTTGTAATTATTCAGAACATAGATCTGTGATATTTTAAATGTGAATTAAATATATTATTCAGAAAGATATACATATAAAATCAATTTTATTGAAAAATTATCCAACTATGCTACAGGTTCGAATCCCGGTGGCGCAACAACAATATTTTTCGATAAAATTTATTTTATATGTATATCTTTCTAAATTATATATTTAATTCATATTTATAAGATTTATTTTTTCATAGTGTTTGTAATTTCTCAACCATAAAAAAGTAGTTATAATCCGTGACATGTCCCCTTATTGTCTTAAAATGCTTTTACATTGTACATAATGTATATATTTTAAAAAATGGTGTAAAAATAGATTTTGATTTTTTTAAATATATAAATAATAAGGACAAACACTTTGTTCAAAACCACTATTTATTAATACATCAACATGTTTCAAAACCTATGGTCCCTTCTTTAGGAAACAATATTTACTAAAATTAAAAATGCAAGCATAGACAAAAACAAAACTATAATAATAAATGCGGTGGTTAACTAATTAGAATCTACTGTGAAAACAAATGTGAAACAGTAGACTATTTGCAAAAAGGATTTGATCATTTATAATATTTAATTTCCTATTAGCACCTTTTCTTATTTCTAAAATTAATTTATCTTACTGTAAACCACTTGTATTATTGTATTCGTGTGTAAAATTTTTAAACCTTTGTTGAATGATTTGTTTCCAAAAGTTGATCGGAAAATTCAGAATTGTTATTGTTATTTAGACATCTCAAGTGCTTAATTCTAATACCAAAATTTCTGCAAGTGTTACCTATATAAAATGATTATAGTCATTTCAATCAATAAAAAAAATCGGGGGTCTACAAATTAATTTGTAATGATTGTAATAATTTTTATATAGGTAAAACTTGCAAGCATTTTGATATTAGAATCAAGGAGTAGTAATTTTATTTTCAATTATAATCTTTACAGTTTTAATTATAACAAAAAAAAATTAACATTAAAAAATAAGTAGGGGAGGAGTATCCTAGTTGTCTCAAATTAAATTGCCAGTAAACGGAATATATTTCAACCTACGTGAGACTATATGACCATATATGTGACCATCGTCACAACGAGGCAAACCCCAGAAATGTTCAGTGTCATTGTTCGAGGCGTGTTGGAGCTGTCATCCAAAGTGGAAAAATTATCGTTTTAAGTAGAAATTAACAATCTTACAATTTATTTATTATCTTAGTGAACTGGAAGTTTAGCTTAACAGTTATGTTATATTTTGGTACCAATACGTGTATTGAATTTGATTTAAACTACTTAAATTGTTCGTGACCGTTATACCGTTGTTTCAACTTTTTGGGGTCAGTTGCTACATGAGACAACTAGCCCCATCAATATTAAAGGATATTAAATTTTGTAGGAGTTTTTAAAAAAATAATACAAAGATATTATTTTGACTTTTATGCCTAGAGAGAAAAAGGCTCACTCAGAGTGGTAATACACCTGTTGATGTTATGATGCATGCCATAACATAAGTTAAACTAGGAAAATATGTGCGCAGTGTTGCTAAGGGTTTTAATATAAATTATTAAACACTATTTCATTATTATAAGAAAGTGAATTCTCAAAATACAAACAGTAGTCTGCCACCACTATTGAAAGTTGGATATGTTAAAGTTCGACAGGTTTTGAAGACGAAGATGAAATTAAATTAGTAATTCTATAATTTGTTAGAAATTTATCTGGCAAAAGGTTTATGGTTTATGTCCAAATTTGCATTCCAACACGCTACAGTACTGAATAGAGAATTTCCTGAGTCTTGGAGTACAAAATCTGAAACTCCAGTGAAAAATGCTTTGGCTTTAATACAATCTTATAAAAAACTGCCAACACCTACCAAAACAGAGAAAAATTAAACGGGTGCGTCTACCTGACAGCAGTAGCGAAGAAGAAGAAAAACAAACATTGTCTGGTATGCGTCAAAATCTGGTCTTCTAGTAAAATGAATGAAAAATGGGTCCAGTGTGTGGGAGTGAAAGTCCTGGGCTCATGAAAAATGTATTAGAAAAAAATCTCTATTTTTTCGCTGTAATAATTGGGAAACTGATGATTAAAAAGTAATTGTAAATTTGTTATTCCTTTTATTTTAAATGCAAAATTATAATTTCTTTATTTTTTTGTTATCTCTTATCTCTGTAAATTTCATTTTAGTAAAACTGTCGTTTTTGTTTAAGATAGAAAGTTGAGATTTTTATTTGTTTAATAATAATTATTAAAAATATGTTATTTGTTCGTAATTTGTTAATTTAACTAAATAAAAGCTTTTATTTTAATTATTACGTGGGCCTAAATATCTGTTCATCCTTTGTGACAACGTACCCTAACCCCTGAGACAACTAACCGCCCCAGAGTGATATGTTTTTCAAATTTCTTTCCGTAAAAAAATTATATTTTATGTTTTCTATATGTTTGACCATTTGATTATATTTATTATTAAAGGTGAAGAATGACTTTATATAAAAACTAAAAGAATTCTTTAAAAAATTATTTGTTTTTTTTTCTAAAAATAGAAAACTGTTTTTTGTGACACACCTCCCCTAATACTAAAAACAGCAAGACAATATTGCACAAACATGCAAAATATGTAAATCTACTGTGATTTATACATTGTAATTAAACTGAAGCACCGAAATGCAGTCACACTTCCTCCATTCAATACACTTTCTTCTTTCTTCTCAAGCACATTTTTAATGTTTTATTTTTATGTTGATGTTTAATTAAGACTTTAATTCATATTTAGATTTTAATCACGTTAAAAGGGCCACCATACCCATTACATGCCGCGCTTCAACAAATTATTCAAATATTTTAGTATTCATTAAAACTGCTAATGGCTATCGATCGAGTTTGCTGATTCAAATAAATTAATATTCGTGGACGTTCGTGCACAAGTCCCACGTGTCAACAGATATATCATTTTATCGTGAAAAAAATTCATGGCATCATTTTAATTGCAAAACTTTCATTAAGCGTGATCGCGTTCAGCGCTGATGGTTCCATCCCCCAGGACGAGGAATCTGATGAACATTTGAATAGTCGCCGTTGAAAGTCCTCTACTCGCGGATGAAAAGTGGATGTATGTGCGAGTATGTTTGTCGACCCATTGAAATCAGAGTTAAAAATGCCAATTCATTCAGAAGTTCTGCGTGCTTAAAAAGAATTCCATTTGATAAAGTACATTTTATTGAAAATCGTAAATTCCATAAACATTTTCATTTTTGCTAATCAATAAATAAGTCTAATATTAATATTATTCGAAACATGGACACTGAGAAGGAAATAAAGGTACATTCTCGATGCTTGTGAGATGTGGTGTTGACGTCGCATGCTGCGTATACCATGGACTGCGAAATGAATGAATATCTCTGTGGGCGACCTGCACGCGCTGGCTGTCATTCCAGGCACTCGGCAGCAATATTAGTCCGCCCGGTACCCGCAGAAATACAGATGTCAATATATCGAGACGGGCACCTCCTAGAAACTAGCGAAAACCAGCCACTTCTCCGCAGCCCGTCCTTTCAGAAACACCTCAAGCGAGCAACTCCAGTTACGAACTTTATTTGTACAAATTAATTTTATACTCGTGTACTTTCAATTGTGAATCGACCCGCAATATACGACAACTTTTGTAAGTCGTTTTAATTAAATACCTTGCTCTGGTCACAGCGTATATACTCACTCGCACATTCCACATTCATATACACTGCGATATATAATATCTCTCTTTTGACTATTGTCTATTGTAATATAATACGCAGATGATGTACGCTTCAGTAGCCTTTAACAAGTCGACATCCATGAGGCATATGGGTAATCTCATTGCGCACAGTAAGCAAGTGGAACTTGAAATCAGCGCTGTCAGAATTGTACATCTTAATTCCAAACACTTAAGAAAACAAAACAAGCCATTGATTATAAAGATCTGAGCGTTGCGTCTGTTGAGTACCTACTTTAAATATATCCAACAATAAATTTATAGTAGGATAAGTAAATAGGATAAAGGATCAGTAAACACTATTTTATTTCTTGTTACAATTCGAGTTATTAATAAATGGTTTCTAATTCAAGATACACCGATACATCCTCACATATGTTTGGTGATAATTGTATCTTCATAGTATTATTTTGCTCTGCGTTTGAAAGACAAATTAAATTTTCCCTAGAACAGAATTGTACTATTTTGTACTGTACGGCATTTTTTAAATTTTGTTTATTTATGAAAAATAAACGGTACATAATATATAATAACTTATGACATAATACGTAATATAAAAATACAATCATTAATGTTTCTTTGAAGCTGGACAGAGTAAATATCATACAAGCTAATAAATTAAAAAATAGTACATACTAATAAACTAATAAAAAAATTTGCAGCTAAAAATATATTCCTACTTATATAATTTTTTTGACACCCAAATATTTCATGCTAATCCCGATTAACTATCGAATTTAGTTTCCTTTAAACGACTCCTGTAAGATCTTAATCTCAAGGATTCGCTTGAATTTCCAACACACCACAACTGGAGTATAGTTTGATATTTTATATTAGCCCAACGTAATGCTGTTAATTGTGTCGGGTTAAAAGTCCAATAGGTTTATAGGGTAAGAGGATGACCGAGACGAAGATGGGTGGATGGAGTATTATGCTGCGGATAACTATGAATGTGTTGAGGATTACTCTTCATGCCATAAGCCACGTGGCCTTTTGTGTTCATAGGTTACTGGTACATATTGACTCAACACGTGTAGGTATAGACTGCACATAAATCAACGAAGTATCTACTGAGTAATATCACGTGTTTATTCTCTAACAATGTATTTGACTTGCCATCGCCCCCGGGATCCAGTCCGCCGAGCACTTGTCTACCTCTTGCAGATCTGTCTAAACATTTATCCGCTAACGCTACGTCTTAGTCTTCCTCTCGATCTCATCATCGTGGCGTTTGAGTTATCTGCTCCGACTACATATCTCACTCACCGCAGCATTCCTCAGGATATCTATGGCGGTATATCTGACGTACCATACGTCTCGTTTTGAACGGGACCATTTCTTTCCGATATCCCCAAATACAGCTTCGGGACGCCAAAATGTAATGTTTTCAGATAGAGAGCAACCCATGGTAAAAATTTCAAAAAAAGGCACGAAAAATCAAAAAATCCGACAGTAGGCGTGCGCAATACGTCTCTCACATATGCAAGTCGGTCAGAAGTCTGCTAGCGCTAGGTCGCTCGCTCCTCGGTTGCGAGTATGCGCAGACAGCTCGCGCATCTGTCTTGACGATTGATTATTGGTTTTTTATCGACGTGTGATATTGCAGTCCATTTCATTTTCTTGTACGTCAATCCTCCATTTGAACAATATCTAACCGCAAGTATACTCTTAATGTCTACTTGCAAACTAAGTACCCGTTTATACAGCAAAGAAGTACTCCATCGGACGTCAGATGTGAAAAGTGTCGTACAGAATTTAGCGTAACCCATGCAGTAGACGTCCCGTTTTGAGGAAAAAAATAAATTGTCACTTTAGGTATATCGTCCCCGAAATTCCAAGTTCTTTAATCTTCTTAATTCTCCGGTTAGGCTATCATTTATTGGGCCATAAATCTTGCGCAAGACTTTATTTTCGAAGACCCGCAACCTATTTATATACGCCAATGTTAGCGACCAGACTTCACACTCATATGAAACGATCGGTTGTATCAATGTGTACAGTTTAAAGTTTTGTGACAACAGCGTCGATATTGCTGTATTCAGTCTGTATCTTAGGTCACAGGTGAAGGGATACTCTTAGAATACAGTATATATGTATTACTCACGGACGCCTTTCATCGGCACTCAGCCGTGTGGCTGCGGCGTGGCACAAACAAGCGAGCGCCGCGACGTGCGCCCATTGTATAATACACGCATTTCAATAGGTTTTATTTTCCGATTTCCACTGTCATTTTAAAAGGCCTTTTTATTCGGCACTTTCGCACATATCACCGTTCGTGATAGGCACACCCCTCGGTGTTTTTGTCGTGATTCTCCGCGCTCTTTTTCAATTTACAACCCTTTCATATTTTATCTCAAAGTGGTTTAAAAAAAATACACATTTCACGCGCGAATTTTTTTTTATCGGGTACGCGACTTTTCATGGGGCTGACGTCACGGCACCCTTCCATTTTTAAATGTCCCGCTTAACGGTGGGGCGGCGCCGCTCCCGGCCGCCCCGCTCCTGGCCGCCCCCGCAGTAAATCTCCAACAAGGCAGCCCCGACGGGAGGACGCGATACGCTTCTTGTGCCGGTTGCGCGGGATCCATCATTTCTGCAATGGACCGCTTCGTTTACCGAGAGGAAAAAATGTTCGCGAGCTTTGATCTATGTTTATTGGTTTGTTTTTGTTCGTGAAACTATTTTAAAATAAGGAGAAATGCAATCACAACTAATTTATTTATTTATTGGAAATAACACAGATATACGAAAAAAATTGTGACAATTTACTTAAATTCACATGGACAAGAAAACGACACGAAAAATATAAAATCATTTACATATAGCATCGAAGAATATTGTTATAATAGATATGTTTTAAAATATTAGTAATGAAACAGAAAATATATCAATGTCGGTTAACAAATCATTATTAGCTTGGCACATTTTCACTATAAGAGAGCGTAAATTGGCTAAATTCAATCGGTTTATTTGCGATCGGTAATTAAATTCATAAATCAAATTATTATAAAATTGTTATAGTTTGAATGGTAAGATGCGATTACACGGCGTACTGGATACCTGAACACGTCGGCCGCCATGCGCGCAGATTGGGTGTGCATTCCGGGTGTTGGAGGTTGCTCCGCGTGCCGCTAGAGAGCGGCTGATGTCCATACCACACAACATTGTATCATAATCAGTCTGTCTCTCGATTGTTGGATACAGGCTTCCTCCAATGATCGACAGTCATTTTTGGTAAAGAAAAGTGTCAAATCCCTTTGAAAGTTTATATATGACGTTTTGGTTCAAAAGAGTAAACAAAGAATCTACTGTGAGATATTTAAAAAAAATGAAACATTGCCATAATGCAGTAAAGTGATTTAAATTTTATGTTGGGTGTTAAAAAGTATTTGTGGTATTTTATTAATATGAAAGACTATCAAACGATCAGAAAAAGCAATGATTAGATAGATAGAGACAGAAAAAATGACGAGCTCGATAAAGTAACAACATTAAACTGCGTCGGGAAAATGTTAATAGAATGGTAAATAGCGCAAAAAAGATGGAACCAACCACAAACAGTTGATGTTCTCTACCGTCCTTTGTTCGTTCTAGGACGAGGTTTCAAACACTAGTTATACACATAGTGTAATAACATAATGAATTAAAATACGGAATATTGAAAATAAGTATGCATACACAAAAGTTTTCAGGATAAAGTTGAGTAACGTATGTATGTAAAGGTGTTCAGCGGAAAACTTTCAAGATTAAATTGTAATTACTCGTAAACCGTCAGGTTGAGGTAAGTGGGAAAGGTATTGTTCAACGCGTGTGATTTCTGGATTTGCCAGTCGCAATGAGTCACTGTTCGGGAGCGCACCACGCGTTCGTGGTTAATCAATATTTAAAGTGCGGTGATTCACTGGATCGCGCTTTTTGTACTCACTTTAATATTCGACGAGTAATTAATGGGACAACAAGGGACAATGGTTAACCAAATCCCTCCGGGACCATCAACGTCAACAGCGACGCCAGAACATGTGGCTCAAGTTCGACGTGAAATTATGTGCAATCCGCGTAAATCGATGAGGAAGATTGCAGCCTATACTGGAATAAAAAAAATCAACAGTGCACGTTATTTTGAAAAAGAAACTACAGTTTCACCCATACAAACTGCAAATCGTGCGGTTTTTCAACGAAAATGAATATTCTTTACGTGAAACCTTAGCGAGAACGATGCTGGAACGTTTTGGAACAGCACGAACTCTTGGAAACATATTGTTTACTGACGAAGCACATTTGTATATCGATGGCTATGTTAATAAATAGAACATGAGATACTGGTGCCCCGACAACCCGAGGGAACGCCATCAAAAACGTTTGCATTGTCCAAAAACGACAGTTTGGTGTGCAATTTCTGATGGATAATTGCCTCTTATTTTTTTAACCAGCAAGAAACAGTCACTGCTGACGTGTATTTTCGAATGATCGACGAGTTTTTGGCACCGCAACTGCAGCCGTTTCCCGGGTTAAACAACAGAACACAATTTCAGCAAGACGGGGCCACTCCACACACAGCTAAAGTTTCAATGGAGAATCTGAGGGGAATTTTTCCCAATAAATTAATGAGCAAGTACGGAGACATAGCCTAGGTACCTCGGTCACCGGACCTTACACCGTGCGACGTTTTTTGTGGGGATACCTTGAGTCGAGAGTTTACAGCACTAATCCTTGGAGCAATTCAGGCCCTACACGAAAATATCCGCTGCGAAGTTGCTGCCATTGAACCAACGCTTCGCTCTCGTGTGTTCGCATATTTAAGAGTCCGATTGCAAGAGTGTCGTGAGAGAAATAGACGGCATTTAGACGATGTTGTTTATAAAACGTAAAATCCGCATCGTTAAACTCCATTTTGTATAAATAAAATATGAGAATAACATTGTAGTTTTTTTATTTATTTAATATTAAACTTGAATATTTTCCGCTGGACACCCTATAGTTAAAATAAGACTCATTCGTATAGCAAATCGATACCGAGTATTACAGTATACAAAGATCTTGGCTGGTGAATAATTAGAGTTCAGAAAATCTGACGTTGTAACTATAGAAGAGGAGATGGAGAAGTATCATAATCATTGGCTGCCCCTCGTGTCCGAGGCAGACTGACCTTCGCGATTGTGGATTCCAATCCTGGATTCAGGGGCATATTTCGTGTTTGCTGTTCCGTCTGTGTACCATTGCCCTCCAGTCAGCCCTATCTCCTACAGCTAGTTTCCAAGTATCCCACTTAATGTTGCTATTTTTAAGGTTTCCTTTCAGGGAGTCTTTAGAGCTTTTTTTTAATTTCATGCGAGCGTTTGCCCTGAGATAGCTGAGAGTACATTATCTCCTTTGATAGTCTAGTTTCAGACATTCTGATCACCCGGCCAACCCGTTGACGTTGCCGCTGAATGATACTGGCTTCGATGCTCATTAATTTGGCTTCTTCGAGCACACTATCCACTATCGGTTGTAAATTTAATTTGCCATTTTATTTTTAGCGTCCTGCTCAAATATTGGTGATTCCTTTCCAGAGCCTCATAAATACGAAATGCTAATGACTAACGGACAGATAACATCGCCTGGCCCAGATGTGTATAAATGTAATTGACAAGACTTTACGCACTATTTTAATTACACATTGTCTTAATGACACACTGTCTTAATTACACACTATCTTCATTACACACTCTTTACCACACACATACATTGTATATAAAACACAGACTAGGCCAAATATGTATAAATGTTATTGACATGTTTTTACATGCTACCTTAATTATGTATATAATGTATACCTTACATTAATTGTTTGTTTTTAAATTTTTTTCTCGTCATCAACCTCATTTTCTTAATTATATTCTATCACGTAATGTTTTTTTGGTGAATTGTGGTAATAATAATATTGAATTGAATGGTGTAATGAGATAATTTATATGAAATTATAACGTGATGTTGAAACGTAGAATGTAGTTGAATCCCCAACTAGAAATTGCGTTATGTTCCAACATTATTAAATTGCCCTGCTTTGGATGGTGTGAGCTCGTAACATGTTCAGTGCGATGGCGGATAGCGAGGATCAAGATTTATTTTACTGTATATTAAAGTGCAAGCAAGCTTCTTCCGTGTACGTTTTGAACTGCAGGTGCTGAAAACAAAATTGAGAAATCTTTTAAAACATAATTGCGAAAAGAAATTTACGTGATTACGAATGAGGCAGAGTAAATATTTTATTGTACATATGTACAAAACACAAATGTATAAAATACACCTGTCGTAACACAAACATTCTACAGAATAAATAAATATGACCGCTGGAAAAGTTAAAAATAAATTAATGATCGGGCAAGAACTGTGAATAGAGATTGATTCAATTCTAGTGATAGTCTAGAGACAACGAATTAGACTAATTTTTCATTTTGCTTTATTATTGTACTTTATCTACAACTTTCTGTACTGATTTATTTGTATAAAAATAAATGTTCGCCTTTGTAATAGCCGTAACGGCTGTCATTTGTCATTGGAAAAACAAACTGGATAATAACAGTAATTAAAAAAGTTTTGATTTAAAAAAAAAATGTTCATATTGGATATATTTATATTTTTTTAAGTTTCACGCTATTTTCCCCTTTTTTAACATTATTCAAATTCCTCCTGGTACTGGCCTAAGAATCATGTAGACTTCGTATATGTATGAAAGGAATTTTTTTTTAAATTTTAACAGCCAACGAAGTTAGCCAAGATATTTAAAAGGTCAATTTTTAAGAAAAGTTTCATATGAATCTGATTAGAACTACGGGTCATTGTGTTCACAAAATATGTACTCATATAGTTAATCTTTTTAACTGATTTTGGTTTCGGAGTCACTTAGTAGTGATCAAATAAAGTAATAAATCGTTAATAAATTAAAATAGTATAAAGTGTATTGACATTTTTGGCAGAAATTGCGCCATGAGACCTTCTGCAGTTGGTAATTTATATTTCGAATACATCACGGGCTCCATCTACAAGTTTGTATATTGAAAAACTCGTTTTTTAACTTATCTTGTTTCGATGCTGTTCGTGAAGCATTATGTGAGGAAGCGAACCCATGAACGCTACAGACGCACGCAATGAATACTGATTCCGGGATGTAGACGCCGATAAAAGGTCTGCATAGACCACGAAGTCGAGTTTTATTTGCGCCCTTTCGGCATTCTCTACGCCCATCTCGTACTCGAGGCGAGCTGTAAACACAATGTTGTCAATTCATAATTAATTAACGCAGTCTACATTATCGCGTCATCGTGTCTGACTTAGGTGGTGTACTAAGAAACCATATTTTTGAATTTCGTATGTTTCTCGGTCGGTTTATTAATTTATTATAAAGGTACAACTAGCTCCAATCACACATTATATCAAATGAAGCATAAGTTTAGTAGTTCTCCTCATACTTGTAGCTTACTGTATCACGGTTCGATCTCATTGTTATTGGCGGCATAACCTGAGTTCGTGCACGCCACTGCTTTTCTCGTTCATTCATCCGAAGAGACGCAAATTCATCTAAACAGTTTTGGTGAAAACAATAAATGCCACTTGAAGTGTAAGTGTGATGTATGTTGGCATACCCTCGTACTCGAGCGTGTCGCAGAGTGCATTGTGTGAAAGTATGCAGACAGCAAGGAAGATTAAGACAAAATGTTACTTAGAATTGGCACTGAGTTTATTATGCAAGTTTCCAATCGTGACTTAACTAATATATTTACTACGAGAAAAACGTGATGAGATGAGCGATATCCCCCACACTACAATCTTGTGTGATCGTCTAATCAATTGAGTTATGGTTCGGACTGTTCTCATTCATGCTATCAACTTGTAGCCCTCTAAATCAAGGTTGGATCCTTCAAAATATATACAACATTAAAAAAAATATATAGTCTCGAAACTACAATTGAAGAACCGACCACATGTGTTCATTGTTGTATCGAAGAACCGGGCCCGCGAGTCCCGCCCGGCCGCTGCAAATGACTGGCTATTCCAGATGATAAATGCCCGACAAAAAAGCCCGGTATTATACGAGGCGTAATAATGCGGGCCCTCCAGCTTTGAGCATTTTCAATACGCATTTTCATATTAGTATTCCAATTTGTATTATTCCCCAAAAATTATATCGATGCCCTTTTCCTATGAATTCTTTATTTCTTTTTTCTAGCAAACGACGATGATTAATGGTTTCGTGGCAACCGCCCAATCCAGCCATCAGTCAGCATATTTTTGTGATAGTTTAATTACTGTATTTTTTAACGATGGAGATACTTACTTTGTGAATTTTAAAATATAAATACAATTTGTTTTTAATACTAATTAATTGATGTAATTAGAAAAATACTAATAGGAAAACAATCGGCGATAGCTTGCTACTAGTGCATTCTGTATTGCCCTCCCTGGACTAAATTGTACAAACAGTGTTCTTACGTATCAACTTTTTACACTTTTTAAGACATTATTGAAAAAACTGAGATCACGTTTAATAATAATAATTCCCAAAATCACCAATAAGTATGGATCGAGGACATTAGAATTTGTTGTTCCTACACTAAAAAATAAACTACCAGAGTCTTTACAAAATACTACTCTTTCTCCCAATTTAAAAAGAAATGATAAAAAAGTGGCTTATCGATTATAAGTTGTCTTATTTCTAAGCATGAAATGAATTGTTTAAACTGTAACACTGATTAGTTGTTATGTTTTGATTATATTAAATGTAATAAAATATCTATATCGTCTAGCAAGATGTTTTGTGGGTCTAGTTTATTTACAAAAAATAGAATATATCTTTATTTTATGATCGCATTTAACAGTGCGACTATTGATAAAAATAGAAATTCGTATGATTTCGCGAATGTATATTTTTTCTTACTCGTAATAAAGCACAAGATGAAGAAGAAGACTAAAGTAAACTATAAACTAATTATGTTTACATTATTCAAAAATACATCTTTGTACGGTATTAAAATAATAAGAAATAAACTTCCAATTAGGTTATGGAGTCATTTTTTTTTATTTTAAAAAAATTCCTCGTAAAATATCATTTACAATACTGAAAGAATTTTTGAAATATGGCAGATACAGATATTCAAAGTTGCGTGTTTTAAAGACGATCGGCTTATGCCGTTTTATCGTGTGACGTTACATCACCGAGTCGGCAAGTCGGTACTTGACACTCCAGTACTAATATTGTTAGTACTGGCCGGTACTTGAGATGTGACGCCACACAGTGGATACTGATAATTCGAGCGTTTTTCAATAAGCCCAACTTTGATCGCCAATATCTCCGAAAGTATTGGACATTTTGAAAAAATTGTTAGTTTTAGTTGCTGTGCTAAATTGCTACTCTAGATTTTTTTTAACATACTACAAAAGCTGATTTCTGACCACTACCTCGTTACATTGCAAGCGACAAGTCGGAAAAATCTGTTATTTTCTGTCATTTTTCCGTAAATTGATTATTATTTTTGCCAAATTTTCGGTTCACATTTTAGTACCCACTGTCAGGTGTCTGATATAATAATAACTGTTATGTTTGGCTATACCAAATATTTAGTGAACACCCTCAACCATCTTTTCTTTTCACGTGTATATAATTCTGCGACTGTCTTATACTCCAAATGCCCGAGCAGTGGCGTGCGGTCGGATAAATGTGTTATTTATTTTCTAAAAAATGTACAACTTATCAGACACAACTGACTGTGGGCGCCAGTGCCATTCTTAACTCTTCGTTTTTTTATTTTTCTCTCAAAGTCTTCGTAATCACCTTGCTTAATATGTTAACATGCTCAGTCTGACTTCATGCTTCCTTTAAAATCGCCTCTCGTATTTTTTGTTTTTTGAGATTGCGAACCATAATTAATAGGTTTTATATAAATGTATTATATTTGATAGTTGTCAAAACATGTTAGCCTTATTAGATTTACTATAATTATTTCATTTTGTAACCCAAGATTCGTAAAGCAAACGTCGATTTAGCACCGTGCTTTATTTTACCGAACGAGCTTATCGTGTACCTCAATAAGCACTACATATTTTGTGATATGCAATCTGAATGGATATGGGTAATAATGTGAGTGGATGTTGTACACAAAATATCAGGCAAATGTTATAGGCAAATGTTAGATACACCGCCAATATGAGGAATGTCTGAAAATTTTTAAATAAACGTAAAATATTTTTATTTAAAAATGGTATCACATTTTTATTGTGAAGTTGCAATTTTAAAACATAGTTTTTTCTATAACTATAACTATATATATTAGACGGATCGCTTATAAAGGTATATAAAAATAATCTATTAATATAAGATTTTTGAGATTTATTGCGGATAAAAAGATGATAGCTTTTAATAGGAAATAATTTTACGGAAAATTATAAGGTTACCACGGCAAAATGATCCGAGTTCAAGTCTTGATAGTAACTGTAAGTTATTCATCTATTTTGTTTTGTAGAATATAGGTAGGCACCTATTTTTTTTTTTTTTGAAAAACTATGAAAATGAATTTATTTTGATTTACTGTTGTGGGCATTTCGTGTATTGTCGATAGTTTGTAAACGATAGACATTTGCTATATTTTGCTGGTCTAAATGTTGTTAACTATTTAATTAATATTAATTAATTATCCTGACATAACCTGACAAAGCTTTGACGAGATGCATTAATCACTGTGTTATCCAACAATGGAAAGAGCACGCATAAAAATATTTCATTTTCAAACCCAATATATTCGGTAATTAACTAACTCACAATCATGCTGTTTCTCCACGGAATTAGAGGATAGAGCGCCACACCATTCTGTCCTGACACACAACTCGCCTCATCTACATTTATATTTTTCTGCATGCTTGTCGATTGTTGAGGTTTATAATAGAACAGACATAAATTCCATAGATTCTAGAAATTTTTTATTAAATTCCATAGATTCTAAATTCAGCAGAACTTATTTTTGACTATTAAAGTCATACAAAAAAAAATATTTACGCGTATTTTCTTATTGAAAAAAAACATTACGGGTGTTAGTAACGGTAACGGGCTCCCTTGGAATACTGATATTACTTGGAACAAACTTTCTCAAATTATCTCTAATGACTCATCTATTAATCATTTTGTCTATGGTGTCGACTAATTCGTGGGCAGTGGTAAATTATATTATATATAGTTACAAAGTAATTTATTATTATAAGTATAATAAATTACTTTGTAACTATTATAAGTATAAACTCGAGAAACTTAAATTAGGATATTAAAATTCATGTTTCAGAGTACATGTTTAACAATTTCATTACATTTTTTTTTTCGTTGTTAACTTTTGTATAATTCTTTGCTAATTAATGTATAATTCAATTATATTATTTGTATAATTTAATTAATAAAAACTGTGTTAAAAAACAACTCAACAAATCTGTGTTTTACCAATAAGACATCCCTTATTTCAAAAATGTGTAATATATTTTGTAAAAATATTACAAGTTAATAAATACGATATTCACATTTAATTCTCGAGAACGGCAAAACTAGTTTTGATGCGGAACCGGCAAGGTTTTATACTATTTATCATGACGATACAACATCACAAGGCTGATATACAATTCTCATGTTGGAGAAACATCGTGCGTGCGGCAGTACATATTCGATACTGCAGCTTAAGTATAAGAGGTGTATGAAACAAAGTATTTTTAATAAATAAGTTTTTAATAGAATATACCTACTAATTTTAGGGCTTAATAGTTCTTCGAAAATTCCACGACGGAATCCTTCCAAACTCAATATTAATGATTTGTCTTATCATCATCAGCCATTGTCAATCCACCGCTGGATGAAAGCCTACCCATGACTACCACTCTCTTCGATTCTCCGCTAATTTTCGCAGAATCATTCCCACTGCTCCAATAATTTCTTTGCTTGTCTACACCATAACAAAGCCAATGTTTCTCTTAGACTAAAATAACACAACAAAATAAATATTTTAAAAAACAAATGAATATCAAATTTAATTTTTTTAACATACACTGTAAGGAATTCTGTGATATGTTTGGGGATTCTATATATTAGCTGTTTTCTACCCTTTGATGGTAGCACGTGTATACATTCCGCGCCCCCGCAGCTACGCGCGGCGGCCGCTGCAGGTTTTATCTGATTTTCAGACCGCAGAGGGTTGGTTCATTAAATTGCACGACAGCTTTTTTATTCCTCCGCGAGAGCTGCAATGGCCGCCGGCGGGAAAATTCTTTTGACGTTCATTTAATTTGGGCTCTTTGGAATTTTCTACTGGTATTTGTTTTAAGGGAAAAAAGCACTACGTACACGGAGAATGCGGTGGCTTACCTATGTACTTAAATAAATATATGTGTACTCTCAATAGCCTATGCATAAACTTAAGTTCAATATTTGCAGACGTACTTGGTACATTATTATTTATTTTTCAGGGGACTTGTGCGGATTACTGTCAATTCGGTGTAACTACAAATATAAAAAAATAGTTTACGTGATATCTAAACATTTTTTGTATTAATTCGTTAAAAAAATGCATGCTAGATGTATACAGTGCTGTTTGTGAGTTCTGTTTTATTTAAATACCTTGTTCTAGATACAGCACTAATACTCACACGCACATTCACATACACTGAGACATACACCCACACGTGTGAAACATTGAAGAGAATTAGGGTCTTCAGTCTCACCGCGTACAAAACTTTCTGATCCGAATCGCATAACCTACAAACCTCGGTTGAATCGATAACTCAATGACTAACCCCTACTTACCAATATTTAATTATTAAATAATTTTTGTCATTTATGATTTTGTATATATTTTTTTTTTGAGTTAAGCAGTCAATGTATACGTGCTGTTCATTTTTCTGTTTTATCAATTCTGTAGTCACTTGCCGCGATCGCAAGCGGCTACTGTATCCGCTCGTAGGACCTAGCAACAACTAGCATTATCAACTGCGATTACGATTTTTATATATATTTTTAAAATAATTTAATTTTAATCTCTCATTCTACATATTGACATATTTTATGTTTACTTTTTCCATTATATTTATTATCGTTGTACAAATTGATTTTTACACTTTATGTTTTTCATTAAATCAATATTTTACTTTGTTTTTTTTTTTTACTTACTGCTTTTCTGATCTGAATATTATTTTGAGAATTGTATATTTATTATTTTTATTACATTTTTTTATTTGAAATTATATACATAATGTAATTTACACGAAGTTTTGCACTTATAGACAGTCAATAAATAAAAATAATTAAATACAAATAAAATTTTCATTTGTTGAAAAAAGTACTGTGTATCTCAAAAATATATTCTCAAATCTCCCATTTTTAGGTTAAGGAAACATCAGGTATGTGTAACAGAAATAACTCATACCTCGGGTCTTGTTTAGATGTTTATTAAGTCGCTCCTGGTTGTACAATATATATAAGTCAGATTACATCTAGATTGTAAATTCTATGCAAGTAAGTACAAATCAGTTAAATAAACACTCTGCTAGGCTGCCCAGGCCATGAGAGTTGAATGGCCTTCTCGTCAGACGACGGCCAGCGCGGGCTCCTGTCCCCACCCTATGACGTTCCCCATCCATCCGGCTGGTCCAGGCCGCCGCGAGTGTACGACTTCTCTTGACCGCTCACTACACGCTTCTATTGGCCTTAGTGTCGCGGCTGAATCAACTTCACCGCGCGACCTAAAGATGGCGTTACCTATCCGCCACAGTATCATTAACGACCCTGAAATCTGTACATGATAAATAAATGATAATAAAAAAAAATGTTGCCACCAACACCACAAAAAATCCAGAAAACAACATATTAGAATAAAATTATACACTTAACTTTGTTATTAAAGAGAACACATTCTTATTGTGAAGTTGTAATTATTCAGAACATAGGTCTGTGATATTTGAAATACTAATTAAATGTATTAATTAGAAAGATATAAAATAAATTTTACCGAAAAATATTATTGTTGCTATCGGGATTCTAACCTGTATTCCGTAAAAACAAAGTAGATGGCTTTCAAATAATGGAATGATAGATGTATTAATTTGAAAAGTGTAATATATATTGGATTCGAAAATTTGTTGTCAAAAGTACTGTCTTTTGTAGCATAGTTGATTAATGCACCTTCCCCGGATTGGAAATAGATCCAGGTTCGAATCCCGGTAGCAACAACAATATTTTTCGATAAAATTGATTTTATATATATTCTAATTAATACATTTAATTAGTTTTTAGTTCTTGTTTAGCCTAGCCTAAGACACTGTTATGTTAATCGTCTATTTTATAGCGCAATATTAGCACATTCTATAAAAACATTTCGCATGTTGAATATATTTTACAGTTAATGAATTATTAAAGTGAAAACTCACTCAACTGGGTTTCATGTTTGGCATCGCAAAAATATGTTAATAAAGTCGCCCTTCTTATCGGATCACCGCAGACTAGACGTTAAATTCCTCGCGACTGAAGTTAGCTCTGCGCTCGGCCGCGTCTCACATTCCATTGTGACCGAGCGTCGCGCATAGTTAGTGCATTTTCAAAATTGAATATTCTCCCTTATCTGCTCCTCCCCGCAGCTGCCGGGTATAGTTTTCAATTTTCCCGGGAAGTTGGAGCATCGGAGTTCACCGACGGCGATTAGCGACGATCGCTTTAGTTCCGTAATGGAACATTCAGATTGCGGTCTGCCGGGTGACGACTCCTGTTAACCCGCCTAGAATTAAAAGGTTTCAATTAGAACATTGTTCTTTGTTTTTTTGACAATCATTCTAATATGCTGTTTTTACTTTTAAAAAAATAATTTATTTTTTATTTGTAATAAATATAGGTATTCGATTTCGATATAACATATCGTACTTATTCGATACTTCTGTATCTTCGTTAATGTGCGTCCGTCCTGATAAAGATGCAGTAGAATCTAAACCAGTCGACGGCGATGTTAAATTAATCAAAGTGGTTTTAAGAAGTTTTTTATTTTTTTTAAATAAATAATGATTTCCAATCACAAAATTAACGTTATAAAATAATATTAATAATAATAAGAGAGAGGGAGATTGTTTATAATCGTATAAATTATAATATTTTAATTAGAGTAGGTATGTTTAATAAAGTTAAACATAATAATGTAAAAGCATACAACAATTTAATTTATAATATTCCCACGATAATTATATAGGTAGTTTTGGTTAATTAATAACAATAATACATTTATGAGGTTCACTTTTTACATGTATTATGTACTTACATTGATAAATAATGTCTAACGGTCTGACGTATTACTCTTCCAAATTAATATTTATTAAGTATACATTTTCACCTAGTTAATTACTATGAGTGTTGCGTAATATTTCAAATATCAGACAAAAGTACCGAGGGTATGCATATAAAATTTGGCAAAGTAAATACAACATATCAGTAAGAAAGTAAGACATATATTTGGGTACCCTGCCTGCTACACTAGTAATTTACTGTATTATAGCAGACAGTGTTCCTCCGGTATAACAGTAAGCAAAGTGCAATGATCAGTGAACAAAAATTATATATATAAACAGTTAATCAAGAGATGCATTTGAGTAATTTAATATACTGTTGTAGCAGTTTTATTCTCAGGTTTGGACCTTTAAAAGTTCTTGGGCGTAATTTCTCCCCATTTCGTGGAGCCAGAACTGCACTTTTTGTGAAAAATATGCAATACTATGGTTGCAATCTTTCACTTTTGCATTTAGACCGTTGTATATTTTTGGTTCTAGAAATAAATGGAATCTTTGTGCAAAAGTTTTGTTTAGTTTTGGCACAAGATAGTGATAGTTAGCCTGTGTCCTTGTTAAATTAGGGTACGTAATTTGCTGGAAATATTGTTTATGCCGGTGTTTTAGTGTACCAAGAATATACATTTGACGGATGTCTAGGACGTGACATTCTTTGAAGAGTTCATTTGAAGGATAGCGAAAGGGTTTCTTATGAATAACTCTTAAAATCATTTTTTGGGCTTTACTTACAGACTCTAGAATACTACTAGCTGCACCACCTCAACTAACAATCGCGTAGTTAATTAGCTAGTGGCACAGTGCAAAGTATACAATTCTTCTCAAGGATGTATGTGAAGAAGCATGTTGCATATGCTTTTGTTTTTGTGTTGAAGTCATTTCTATAAAAGTATCCCAGGTTTTCTTGGCGTCATGGTGGTTTGCTTCTATAATATTTTTGTAATATACGTATTTAGCTAATTTGACCGCTCTATTACAAATATTTCTATATTTTTTTGTAATATGTTAGCAAGCCGACGTTAAGCGGATTTAGTTTAATCTGCTTGTGCAGCTTATCTCTCTTTTTAATACAATTAACTAACCGTTCTGTTATCCACGATTTAATCATTTTCTTCTTTGATTGGTCAGAGAAAATTTCCTGATTTTTTTAATGCGCGTTTGCAATATATTTAGGAATATTTGGTATGAGGTATTAACGTCATTTGCTTCAAATACTGGCAGCTAGGTTTCTTCTTCTAAGTCTTGTTTCAATTTATCCAAATTTAATTTATGACGTATTTTTGTAGCAGTGTTTAAATTTGCATTGCTGGAAAGTGATCTGTGGTAGTGGTTTCACATATGAAACCTTTCGCCAGAAATTTACTTTTGAGCATAATATAGTCTAGGCATACTTTACCTCTTATTGGGTTGTTGATGGCAGGCAAAAAACCTTGTTCAGCTAACATTGATAGATATTCCGACGCCTTTGTAGATTCAGATTTTCTTTTATGTAAGTCACAACGCCGTCATTTTGATTATAGTCTGTATCGTGTCATTATCCCTCTCAGCCAGCATTCCGTAAGAAAGTGAATATGAAGGCGATATGGCAGCACAAGAAAGACATCCAAATTATGATTAATGCTCCGTATATTGATACGAAGTGTCTTTAGAGTGTTTTTGACATTGTATAAATATTGTTAGCACTTTTATGGTTGGTCAATAGTTGTAGTATTAATTGGTTCAAATACATTAAATATGTTTTTTTGTTGTTCTGGTGCGGTGTGGTATTTTTAATTGGTGCAGTTTTAGTTTGGTGTACTTTTCCATTAAAAAATAATTGTACACATTTTTAACTTATTTGTCCATTTAGTTTTAAATAGTATTTGAAAAATTTTATAAAACAATAAAATATATACGAACAATATTTCCACAGCGTGACACGTTAACAAATCAAACACAACGCAGGTATTTATCCAAATAATTGGTCAACAGTATGGGCAAACAATCGAACTGAGTATATTTGTTCAGCTCCCAAAGTAATTAATTGTTACCCTGCGAAGGAAAAATCAAACAGCCTTTGTACATAACGTGTCTTTCAAATAGCCACTTGCCTACATTAGTAATATTTATGTGTTTTTATACAACATGCTCGCACACACTTCCTACATTTTACGGTCTCTCGGTATTGTGGATACTATCGTGATACAGTTTCAAATCTTCCCATAGAAATATCAATTTGCTGGAGATAACCCCATCGAAATCGGCTCAAAATTATTATTAATTTATAATATTATCAATAAGGGTTTAGGTTCATGGCCGTCCTTGAATCCTCTGTGTCTCGAGCTGCGGTTTCCCACCAGGAAATTTGTAGCCTCGCTGCATCCCATCTTATTCTTGGGCGTCCCAGGAGCCAAATTTCCTCATAGACCTCACGTCGTAGAGCTCTGGAGTCGTCATGCCAATGTTCTAGAGTAGTATGGATGGTTTTCATATGTTTCGTGTAATATATCATGTTTTCGATTACTTGGATCGCTTTTAATTGCTTCTTCGTGAAGCGTTCATATCCATTTAGCACTATTCGATTAACGTTACGAAATTTGGTTTTCCTTAACAGACTCTTTAAAACAATAAAGGCTGCATTAAAAAAATAAAATATATTTAATACATAACATGCCATTAATTCTAAAAATATTTCTATAAGCCACATTTTATTGTGTACCTGTATAGAAGTATGTTATTTGAATTGTTTACTTTCACTGATAGAACTCGGGCATAGAATAGGGCAAATCCCGCTTAGGGGATGTACACTTGTTAGGGTAGTAAGGGGCTTAACGGCTTTATTTTTCACGTAAGATCTGCGCTGGTACTCGCCCCCAGGCTCCGCTCAAAATCTTTGCTTCTTTATCTCCGACACAATTCATAATAATTCAATTTTAATTTGGGGAACTTACTCTTATGTACATACGTTCGTTTAAATTTCAAAGCATTTCGGATAAGGGTGATTCAGAAGCGTCGAAACCTAAGTACACATGTGAATATGTATACATAATATAAAATTGTATTTAACCGCCTTAATTAAATACGTAGATTTATCTTTACATTATTTAAAAAAATCTTTCATTGATATTTTTTAATTTTTCTTATTTAAAAAGTAATGTAACATTGTTATCATAATTGTGTACAAATATAATAGGTATCATATATTCATTAAACAATTATTTTTTTTAAATACTTGCTCCTCTCTATAGGAGATAATATCTCGTGCTTAGAGAGGGAGATCGTATACAACTTTGAAATATGTGTAAAAATACAGTTAAATAAATCTTACATTTATTTAGGGTATATATTTTTAAAATATAGGAACATTAGAGTGTTTTATAGAAATAATAACAAACCGAGAAAAAACTAAAAGTAAGAAATTTCGAAATACATAAAGTATGAAGTGGAATACTATAAGTATAATGTAAATCTTAAGAATAATAAATATTACATAATATCCAAAATAAGTATATAGAATTAGGAGGAAAAAATATAGAAACAAGAGTATTAGTAAATTTTGAATTTATTAGGTAACGTTTTAACTATCCATAATTTTTTTTTTTGTATATCGCATAATTTACTTCGATGAATTAAATTGTCATTTTGACGTTTACACGGAATAGACGTTCTAATATAATGTGTATTATTTTTTAAACTAAGCTAAGCGCTCGTGCTTAGGAAATAGATTTATCCTGTTCCCCCGGGACGAGGATCGAACTCTCACGTGATCAAGAGGCAAGAGTATTTTTTGATATTTTCTTATTTTTATTTGTTTTTATTATGCTTTTTCACGTAATAGACTTAACGATATATGTGCTAATTTAATCAGCGGTTCAATATACTCTTATACATAATATCTAATCTTCAAGGCTTAATTGGAGACGTAAATTTATAAATAAAGAAGTATAATATATTACCCATATTTAGATGTTAAATAGATCTTTACATTCTTTAACTACAACAATTAAAAAAATTATAGCGTACTTCATCTCCACAAGAGACCAAATTCGTGTAAATTTAATTTTTTTTGTTTTTGCGGTCGGTAACTCTGATACTTTATTCATCCGATTGGAAAATACGATTAGCTTGTTGACCATTCCCACCGCCGACAGCTCGCCAATCGGTTTGTAGAGCATCATGAAGTGGACTCTCAATTTGGTCGAAAAATTATCTTCAGCGATGAGGCGCATTTTCAATTCGACGATTTCGTAAACACACAAAATTGTCGCATTTGGAGGGTATGATTCGTGAGAAAAAAATTCATCCCGAATTGATTAGAGATTGTGCGAAATTTTGTGCTGAGAACCAAGATTTGCCGACAAAATCGAGATGGCATTTGTCCAATATAATTTTTCATATTTAAACTTTAATACTCAATATAAATGCAATAATAAAACCAATGAAAACGACCATTTAATTCATACATTTAATTTGGGCCACTTTTTATTATGTACATGATTATAACTTTTACACATATATACAAATTAAAATTATTTATCGTTAATTTTTGGCTCATTGCATAATCCACAGATTTACCTTGTTTCGCAGTTTAAACAGGTAATATTTCAATACAGGGTTGCCTATTTAGTTAACCTATAATAGTGTATTAATATTAACATAGTTAATCCTGCGCGTGTTTACCACCCCAACTTATCAACAATATTATCATTATTATCGATCAATAGTACGTCCACGCTCAACATAAACTATGTTAAATTGTTATAGTTATAAAGGTTGAATATAAATGTAAACAATTCTCTCGATATGTGAGGCATTTCACAAACTTTCCTTGGATTTGTTTTATTTTCTTATCTCTGAACGATTTTCTACGAATATTATATTTAGAATATAATATCATAAAAGCTTTTCCACTAAAAGGAAATGTTTTGTCAGAAAAAGAGCTTTTCTCATATATACACTTCCTATACGTATACATATAAGTATGTTTTTCAAACATACATGTTCATAAAAACGAAGAATACCAACTCGTATATAATTACACAATGGTTCGGACAAAGAAGAGTACTAATGTAAATATCTTTTTTTAAATTATGTTAAAGGTTTTAATTTTTTTAAATAAATTTTAGAAAAATTAATTAAGTAAAAAATAAAACACAGCGTTATTTATTTACTATACTTTAATTAAAAATTAAAATTTTAACGTTTTCGATAACTTTGCTGATGTCCATTGTAATTAACTTTAAAAAAAAAAAAATAATAACATGATAATGATATTTTATACTAGCCCATATTAGCCCCGCCCACAACCACTTTCGCTTTTCACTTATATCCCTCCTCCCCAACCTCACTCTCATACCACACCACCCCATGTAGTCGATAAAATATTTTCTGGTTTTAAGTTTTAGTTTATTACCGAAGATGATGTAGTAAGCATCGAAAACGTTTTAATTTTTAAATAATGTGTGAAGTAAACAACGTTGTGCTTAATTTTATTTTTTATTTATTAAAGTTAATTGCAATGGACTTCCGTAAAGTTAATCACGAAAATATTGAATATTAAAGGTTTTATTTGAAAACCCGTCCTGTGACAGACATAAAATACGTACATAAAACGATTTCTCTGAAAAAATATTTTAATTTAAATAATTACCAACTTTTAGGTATACAGTGCAGCAGCACAACATTTTTCTTTTCTATTTCAAAAATGCACATTCTGAACAAAAAAAATAACACGGTATGTATGTATATATCTACCTGATTTGTATATTTCAAAGTAAATTGACAGTTTACGCCTGATACACAGAAAGATATTGGTATCTTCTTTACCCTGTTTATATCCATTGTTGAATATACTCGTTCCTTTCCGCGACCCCAGTTCTGCGCGGTCCCCCTTCAACAAGTCAATTTTCTTCTTCATTAAGAAGAAAAGTATTACCAACATTTCGCTAGTCTAACGCATTTATGGCCACCGTCTACTTTTTTACCTAACCATGAACGCCATTGCATGTTTTCACCATTCCAACGTTCATCGGTTAGTTACGTCACGTGTCTGGCCTCATCCCACAATTAGAATAATAAAATAATCTCTCAATGACATACCTAGCATTGCTCTTTGAGATATTACGTATATTTGATTTTTTCGTCTTGTTAACTTAACCTAAAAACATCGCAATTAGTTAACAATTCCATTGTCACTTCGCATATTTGCATTGTCACTCTGTATTATTATTGTAAGAAAAAAATTCTAATAATTCAAAACAGAGCAATGAGGACTATTTTAAGATGTACTAGATATACAAAAATAAGTTATATGCTAAAATAAAACTATATTAATTACGGTTAATCAAAATATTATTCAAAAATTGATAATATAATTGATTGATATACAATGTATTAATTATAAATATATACATATAAAATCAATTTTGTCGAAAAATATTGTTTTTGCGCTACCGGGATTCGAACCTGGATTTCTATTTCCAATCCGGGGAAGTACACTACCAATTGTGTTATAACGCCAGTATTTTTCATGACAAATTTTCGAACCTATATGTTATACTTTTTGAAATGAATACATCTGACGTTCCATTATTTGAAAGCCATCTACATTGTTTTTACGGAATCTCAAATACCTTTGAGTAAACCGACTGCAGACGCCAAAATTATCAATTCATTTTTATTAAATTTTGAACACATTGATACAACCTATATTATTAAGGAGAACACATTCTTATTGTAAAGTTGTAATTATTCAGAACATTGGTCTATGATGTTTTAAATATTAATTATAAATATATACATATAAAATCAATTTATTCTCTTTAATAAAAATATAAAACATAATTTTGAAGTCCACACTTATTCTACGAGAAGTCGGTGGGATTTTAGACTTACACAAAGAAATCTGGCAGGAACACAAAATAGTTTATACTATAAAGGTTTCAAATTGTTCAATGAACTGAAGGAAGCAACTAGTCTTACTACTTTTCGTAGATTAAGTGCACAATATATAGTATCTAAATTCAATAACTGATAATTTTTCATGTGTTATTATTTTATTTTGTATTTATAATCTCTTTACCTAAAGCTAATTGATATACGATGTACGGTTTCTTGAGTGTTACATTCTAGATATAAGAATATTATTATATAGTTTTTACAACTAAATAAAAAATGTACTTACATATGGTACATACATTTATTTAATATTTCAATCATAGTTCGAGAACCTTCCTCGAGTTAGCAATGGTAAATTCACTTTGACACGTGTCAGCCTCGCGGTCGTGTCGCAACCCGCGGGTAAATTATCGCGCAACAATTACTACATCGAAATGCATCGCGACCCGCAGTTTTCACAAAACCCCGTTTGCCTTTTCAACACATGAGCGCAAATAGGTGCTAGTGCGCTTTTCCGGTTTGTTTTGTTTTTATATCCGGTTTGTTACATGCGGAATTAGTCGACCGAACAGATACAGATGTGTTCGTTCACCTGGATTAGCGTCGCTTCGCAGTAATCTGTGTACGCCGTCAAAGGATTTTATTTGAAATGCACAAGTAATGAACGTATAATATCGTTGAGGGTGCACCAAGTTAGTGATGCGAAAGTATATATTTTTATAATTTCCTCTTCGTCAATCATCAATCATAGAAAAATGCCAATCTCATCTGCTTGTAAAATATAAAATTAATAAAACGCAATGAAATTAATAACGTACAACTTAATAATATTAAATACATTTTTATAAATTATGTAAAGTAAAATATGAAAATTAGTTTAATGATATTAAATTAAATTTTATCGGCGAAATTAGTCTATTAAAACGTATATTTTTCTTTAATAATTAAACCAAAGCATGTTATTAAAAATACGCAAATTACAAAAAATCAAAATAGATGTGTCACAGGACAGGTAGTTCAGTTAGAAGAGAAGTCTGTCGGAAAATATATAGTTCCTGGGTTCGGGTCCCGGTGGCAGCTCATTTTTTTTTTTTTTTTAAGATTTGACCTTTGCATTTGTTCGGTGCCATGTTTTCTTTTGGTTGTATGGTTAATATTTTATGTAATTGGTAATTAGTATTTTTAAAAATTAATGTACCTGTGTATTTCTGCAATATTTACAGTGGGGTAGGTGTGTCTAGGGGAATGTGTTGTGTTGAAGAGTGACTAGTGGGGTTAGAGGTGAGAAATACGTCAGGTTCATTGAAGTGTCTGTGATTTGAGAGCTGATATACAAATATTAGGTTGGTAGTTAAATAATTACAATTTATGAACCTTAAATTTTGCTCAGTTAATCATTAACTGTATTAAAATAAGCACCATTAGAATTGACATATTTACTTACGTTATTTAGTTGTTTTTAAATTCCAGAGTTCTGGAGTATATGGTTAATATCTCAAGATGTACTTTCAGGTGCTGCTTGGTTCGTGAAGAACTTGCCTCAAGTTGAAATGCTTACACAACTGATAATCTGTTGGCGTGATGTCTGGTGATTATCGTGAAAGAGGCAATGTAACCCAACATGAGTCTACAGCGTAGAACAAACATCGTAAAGTCCATTTTTTTGGTTTTCTTTCAGTTCGTGCGGCACCCATTTGTTTTGTTTATTATTTATTTAACTGTTTTAAGTGGTCTAAAGCTTTTGGATGGCTTGGTCGTTATTAACTGAAGATGGACGATCACGATCTTTTTCATCCTTGAGGCACTCATCATTACCCTAACCAAAAGTATTTGTTTAATTTACGAGCAGTTTCTGCTACTTCACCGCCCGTTTTAAACTCGTACAAAAAATGTATCTTATTTGCTTTTTTTCCGTCTTTAATTCAATAGCCCAATTGAAGGAAAGTTAATAATAATACATGTCGATATTACTAAAGTACAGACCTAAGAAAGCATCTAAAAGTGATATTGACATGAACACAATGAAATGACACATTAGATTAGAATTCAAAAACCGTTATTATTTTTCTACTAACCTAAAAAACATTAATACTCTGCGAATAAAACTTTTTTTACGTAAAAGGCTATGGGTGTAACGTCTATTAGAGCGTTCTAATTTTTACGTTACTACACAAACTTTTATTAAAAACATTGTTTATATTCAACGACGCAACATCTTCAGTAATCTTACAAATACTAAACTTAAGACTAAAGGACAAATGCTACTTATCGATGAGGAGTAGAGGGGGGAGGATTAGAGTTGGGTGGGTGTAGAAGCGTGGTCAACAAGTGCAGGAGAGGAGACGTAATAGAAAGTGTTAGAATATTGACATTTTTGTTACAATTAATCTAAGAAACTTTTATTTTACCAGGACTCTACTTTAGATTATACCGTGACGTGTTTTATATCCGTATATTTAAAAATAACACTTAGTTTTTCTCTTTTTGCAGGTAAGTTTACAGTGGATGAATATCGATTACTGGACTCGAATCCGTCTTTCACCGTTTGGAGTGCGTATGTTTATGTTTACATATTACTTACTTTTGATGTGGATTTTTATATTGATTTGCTTTCTACGTTCGCAAGATACGCGGTATGTTATTTATATTTTTTTATATATAACTTTTTTTCAGACTTCGCAGTCTATCTAATAAATATACAAAAAAATGATCAAAATTTTGTAATGATTTACTAGCGCTGTATCAGTAGTTTAATGTATTTGTTTTATTACGCCTCGAAGGCAGGTACTATTATATCAGTATAAAGTGGCATTATTATGTAATAAGTAATATTTTATGTATATATAAATTCGGCACGAAGTTAGTCATAAACTTAATAAAGTTAAATGATTTTTCTTAACACAAGATTTCGCATGAAGATACATTTTATAACTTAGGTTGATATTTATTCTAAAACAAATCATACGAAGTGATCTTTGTAAGTGAAAGATGTACAGAAAAAAATCTATGGAAAAAATAATGTATATATAAAGAAAGCCTTTAAACAATAAGAACCGGGAAAATGCAATATTTTTTCCATATCATAAGACATTCAGAACAAATATCAGATCTTACATCTCATCATTCAAGGCAAAATTGGTAGCAGAAGACGCCCCGGAGACGGAGGACATCCCGGATTTTTTACGAAGCTACAAAATAATGATCGCTAACGTTTGCTAATCGGATTAGCACCAGAAGAAGGAGATTATATACTTTTTCTGTCACATGGTACATGTTCTGTTAGACGAAATCACATGTTATATGAATTTATTTTTAAAAAATCGGCAACTATAGCTACTAAAGACATTTGTGAGGTGATATGTGATACGTTAAATATCCGTAACTGTCAAAGATGGTTCTAAAAATTTCAAACGGTAAATTATGACATCAAGAATAGGCCTCGATGTTGAAGACAAACAGGATGTCTTGGCTGTTGAAATGGAAGTAAATCCTACTAGAACTATTTATCAGCTACCCGAAACACTAAACTACTCCTGTACAACAGTGCAAAGACACATTAAGAAGATTGGTAAGACCTGGAGTCAAGGTGTATAGGTTCCACGCAAATTGAGCGAATAAAACAAATCTCCACGTGGCGAAATTGACTATTGAAATATAAATTGACTTGGCTGGAAGATTTTATCTCATCCACCTTATTTTACAGATCTTGCTCTTTTCAACTACTATAAATTTCGATTGATGCAACACTTTCTAGATGGAAAAAATATCGAAATGCAGACGATGTAAAAAAAATGACTATCCGAATATTTTAAATCATTTTATAATAATAGGATTAAAAAATTGACACAGAGGTGGGAAATGGTTATGTATATCTTTAGATTGAAATTATATTTTGGTTCTTTATAATAAAAGTAAACATCTCAATTTTTTTATTTTATTAAAAAACGACATTTATTTCGGATACACCTAATATTATGGTAAGTAAACATTTCTGATTCATCATGGATCGATGGCATTTATTTATTTCCGTTTCTGGCTTAAAAGCCGTCCATTATTCTCATCCCAATCTTTTCATTGGCCGTCCGTCGTCCTGGGAGTTTCTCCCTCCTCGAGCGACTTCCTTGATTTGAAAACCTATTAATTATTGAGCGAGCCCCCGCCCCCGCCCCCGCCCGACTGTGCTCGGGCCCGCAGTACTCGGGGCCCCGTAAATAAATCCGACGGCGACCGTCCGATGGTGTTCGGCAATTGATCACTCGCTCTGCCTAGTTTTTTATTCGCTCGGACTGTTTATTTGTATTTATTGAATAGCTTCCCGTTATCCGGCTGCTATGTAAGTACATTCCAAATTAAATTAATGCTTTATCGACTCACTTCATTTATTTAATTCACATAGAATGGTTAAAAACTAGTTTCATAGATATCCGGGAAGTACATATTTTCTTCAATTGTATTAACTGTGCCTTCTTATATCAGGTAAACTGCAGCCGAGCCATCAAAAATCAAAATAAAACCGCAAAATTGTGGTTTTAAAGACATACAAACGAACATTTTATTCCATGCGTTCATGGAATATATTTTTAAATTTTATTTTATTGTGGGATTTTGACAGTGTAAACTTAATATAACTAACATAATAAATATTGAACATGTGATAATATTTATGAAAATTCACAGAAATGTTTAGGTACATAAGTATGTTCAGGTGCAGAAGATAAATAAATAAAAAAAAGGTGGGAGAAAGGGTGGGAAGGTTGCATCTATTGTTTGCGGTAAAGGGAGAGAGCAGGATGTGTTTAGAAGTAGAATGATTGACCAAAATTGAGATCGTGGTGGTTCATAAAAATAACTCTTTAAGCGTAGCAAGGTTAATGTTGAAAAAGTCAATTTTTGTAAATTTATCTTTATGGTATTTGAATGATCGGTGAATTTTGTATGTAAAATGTTCTACTTCAAGGAATGTAGAACGCCTGAAAAATCAATATTTTTCAATTTTATGAATTTTCTTATTTTGACCAGTATATTATTAGCAATATTTGAATATGTCCAAGAACATACAAATACTGGATTTTCTACTACAAAGGCACTGTTATTAAAGAAATAATAGATATCTCATACATACGAAACTATTTTTTATTATATTTAATGGGTAATTACAGGGCTCACGACCTGTCTTCGACTGGCTTAAGTGATATTGATTTTTCAGACGTATTCTAGTATAATGTGTTAAAAATTATTTTACGGATAAAGAATATTGCTTAAATAATTTCAATAAAATAATTAGATTCTCATTGTGACATCAGGAAACGAATTATCATACTTAGTCCATAGATGGCGATAGTGTAGTGGTACTCGAAGCGAGTCCACATATTAACATATATACAACTTTAAAAATTTTGATAGATATAGAGATTGATGGGTGAGAATGGTGAACATTATATTAATATAAAGTGATCACTTAAGCCTGCCGAAGAAAAGTCGTAAGCCTTGTAATTATCCATACTTCCGTATATTTTCCATTAAATATAATAAAAAATAGCTTCGTCTCTATGAGATATCTAATATTTTTCAAAATATAATAGAATGATGTTCGAGCTAATTTTTTTTTAAATAGAGATGCGTACACAGAATACATGTCACATCAATATTCTTACTATTTTGAAACTAAGTTAAAAATGCTTGTGTTATGAGAATAGCACCAATTTTGTGGTCCCCTGATCACTAGGTCACTAGGCAAACACTAGACCAACAAGCTATTCAATTACAATATAAATTCCTGTATACCACATTCTCAGTAGCCCAGCACCACTATATTTAGTATTTCTAATTACAATTTAATTTCTCAGAGTCATGAATAAACCACCCTTTTAATTATTTAACTCCCCTCATACTGTCCCTCTCTTCTCTGGCGAAAATTGTCTACCAAGGTGATAAATAGATTTTTAATATGCGTACCAAGAAACAAGTAAGAAATTATTATAAGATAGTGCTAAATATCAATAGAGACACCAGCCAAGTTAACAGCCAGTCACTGTTTGAAATTTCTTATTAAATTCATTTATTTAGATTAGGATTACCAAAACAAGCGAATACTGAGACTATAGTTACTGACTATATAAACGGCGTTTTTCATATTTATTCGGAATATAAATATACTGTTATATTATGCATATTTGTATTTAAGCATGATTTTATTTTAGAATCATTAGATTTTTTTTCTATACACAAATTGTCTCGAAGAAACTTGTTAGTTGACGTCGTGTTCTTCAAACGTATACAAATATGTTCGATGGATACATTTTTTCCAGTAAAATATCTACAAGTAATTATCATATACCTACAACAACACTGTATATCTGTTTTGGGCAGATCTGAGTTATGAAAGTCAAAACGTTGGATATCTTCTTGGGCATCGAATGCTATATTAAACAACCATATCAAATATTTAATTTTTTTTGATACATATTACATAACAATTTTTAGTTTTTGCCAAACTGCATAGCACTTTTACGGTAAGGATTGCCTTTCAATTAAAGTAATTTACATAGTCAATTAAAGTTAAAGTACGTACAAAAAACATACAAATTTAAGTAATTAAATGAGTAACATAGTAAAAGTAAACTAAAATTTTATCAACAATTTTTTTTTTTAATGTATTACAATGAAAGTAATAAAAATACTATTTAGCTCAATTTCTAAGTGAGCTTTCCTGCAAAAACACTGTATATCGTCCAAGATGGTCGACGCTCCGTCTATCTATCAACATTTGATATATAGTGTTGTTTCAGGGGGTCTCATTTGTTTGTTTCTTTGTCATGTTAGTCAGATTGCCAGCAATTAGGTGTTTTTTAAGCCGATATTAATCGTTAATCTCTTAATTTTGGTGTTATAAATCTACTGCCGAGTATTTTTCATATATTTTATTAAACTTCTTCTCATTCGTCTTGCTGTCGATGATGACAATTGTGATCATAGAACTACGGCTAATAATTGTAGACGGCGACGTGAATGATTTGTCACCACCTATTCTGGGAGGGAACAAACATTTTACCAGGCCGGTTGGTGACCTTTCATCTGATCTTGTTCTTTCCATTCTTTCTTGGATCACCAATTTTTCCATGGTGTCCTTGTGTCTAGTGGTCAAAATATAAGATTCCGGGCCCTATAGTTAAGGATAGATGCTGCTCGACGTTTAATTGATTTACTATGGAGGCATTCGTTCTACAGTGTGGGGTGTGTCCGTTAGTTACGCTACATTTCCAGAGCGTTTATATTTATTAATCTAATATCACTGAATTCTACTAACCTAACCTAACCTTGCATATATCTTTTGTCTAATGATGCATTAATAAGATATAACTAACTTTATTGCCTAAATCTATCCACGTCGGTCTCTCATGACTGAGGATCGCGATCTCCATGAACTCTCGCTCTCTTGAATGTGCTCCTCACTTTTCTCGGCATCCTGCAGACCTTAAGGCTGTCACCGGAGAAGTGCCTGTTGCCTTTTCCACTTGATCGGTACAACAAATGGGAGATCTTCCGCTTCCTCTTCGTTCTTCGACGCGGGCCACCACAATAAGATTCTCCAAGTTATCTTCCCTTCTCGCAAGATGCCCAAAAAATTGAAGGATTCATCTCAGCAAATAGTTAAGTCTGTTTTTGATGTTTAATTTCTGCAGAATGGAGACATTCGCGCGTCACAACATGTGTCTCCAGCACCACATCTCAAAGGCATCAATCTGTCTTCTCTCCATTGCCTTCATGGTCCATGACTTCAATGTCTAATATGTAAGTTTATTTCTGCGATACGAATTCTCAAACACTATATTAGGCTCATTGTTTATAATGTATAACAATAATTATTAAATAAAAATGGAATACATAAAATTTCTTTAAAGTTTTGTGTTTTAAATGATAAATTTTGATAAATTAAAAAATATCGGAAAATGTGTGGCAGTAGGTGCGGAGGCTATTTGTAAAAATGTACCCTCCTTCGAAATTCGATGACGTCATTGTTGATGGGCACTTAGCACGCTAGTTGGTTATAATTTACTGCTGCGTGTCATCAGATAATACAAATTGATTTATCGGCTGGGCGAGGAGTCGATCTCGCATTTTTTCTAATCGTTTTTTATTTTCTCTTCGATATTATTTGGTAAGATTTTTTAATTTTTATGTCACATTTTTTCTGACAAAATGTTTCGGTTTTTCGCTATCTAATGTTCGTCATTCGCCCGACGTCGCTACCCATCGAAACCCCTCCCCTCCCGATAACATTATAAATTTACCCTCACCACTCTTCCCCGGCCCCCGGGACGCGAAGGAGGCTGGTGCTCCCTTAGAATTTCACAGTGCGACCGAATATTATTCGTCTAACAAAAATGGAGTAGATATATTTTTACGTATGTAATCACCCCCTTCCCCTTTATGTTTATTTATGGTTTAATGTTTTTTAATGCCTCCGTGTTTGCGTTATCTTCGTGCTAATGCATCACGTTTCCTCGTTTCGACGTTTCCGATGGATGTGTAGCTTAGGGGTGAGAAGACACCTACTCGTTAAATTGCTTTTCGTTTTGTGCCGGTAAAGCGGCCCTCCGATGTTCAACATTGTCCGTTTTACATTATAATATTGTCGCGGACCGCTCTCGTGACGACGGATGGCGTTTACGAAATCGGCCACGTTAATATTATTTTTAATTATTTTAGCCGACTCGCGTGCGCCGAGTTAAATATTGAGACTTACTATGCAGCATCATATGTAATTCAGGCCTTAGAGTAAAACATGAACTCAAAAACTTTGTGGATAAATACGATTACGTAATATTTTTAAATTATGATTAGATGTCTTTTTAAAATTTTGCATCATAAAATCGGCACCCCTGATTTATGTACCAATATTGGGTTGATTACTGTAACAATATTGGGACGGTTGTTCAGTTTAATTCTTCATTACGCAGGATTCAAAACTTGGGTAGCGAGTATGCGGATGTTGCTGATGTATGGCATATAGCATTACCTGAATACAGAGGAATTCTAACATGTTTTTTTATGACTGACTTGATTTTATCGGACGGACTGATTTGAGACCAACACAAACTACAAATAACGTTAATTAATATTTACATTTATAAATTTTTAAAAAATCGAAATTTTTTTATGTATATTTTTTAATGATGTATATAAGAAATAGATTTTTAATGGTGGTCCTTGACAAAATTCGTATACTTTGTACACTTTATATATTTTTTACTGTGTATTATTTTTACTCGGTCGTGACTACATATAACGTATTTTAAAAGTCCTGGCATTTTCTATTCTACATTTAATCTCCTTTTGTTGTCCCAGTTTTCACATAATGTGCAACCCAAATATGCTCAAATTATCACTGGAATCAATGTATTATTGCGTCCTTTGGCTTGGCGTTATTATAATTAATATATGTGTATGCTGAAGTTAACTATGGATATAAAATACTATATTAAATCCAGTGCAAATAATTAACATTGAGTTAGTTTCGGAAAAATCCTCTTCCTTCATAAGAGTAAATATAAACAACCATATACTGTATTTTGTTTAAAGAAATGTAGTAGTACTTAACTGCATATAAATTATTTCATGAATGATGTGAGATAATGACCTTAATGATTTGAAATTATTAAAACATTGTTAGGATTTTACGAAGTCGGTTGATTTTTCAGATAAAATTCACGTGATTGAATACAGAGTTAATTTTAAATACAAATTAAATTAAATTTAAGATATACATATAAAATCAATTTTATCGAAAAATATTGTTGTTGTTACCGGGATTCGCGCCTGGATCTTTTCCAATCCGGGTAACGTGCATTAACTGATTATACTACAGCACATAGTGCATTTCAAATATGAATTAAATATATTAATTATAAAGATATACATATAAAATCAATTTTATCGAAAAATATTGTTGTTGCGCCATTGGATGGTGGCAACAACCATATTTCGCAACAACAATATTTTTCGATTAAATTAATTTTATATGTATATCTTTATAATTAATATATTTAATTCATATTTAAAATATCACAGACCTATGTTCTGAATAATTACAACTTCACATTAAGAATGTGTTCTTCTAAATAAAACAGTGCATTTCGATAAATTTGATTTTATATGTATATCTTTCTATTTACGGACCGGACATGAGAATGTGTTCTCCTTAATAACAAAGTTAATTGTATAATTTTATTAAAAATACCTATGTATTCAAAATATTGTATGTGTTATAAAAAACATTGTTGGTAATTTAACTATTTTCTGTGTATATTCTGTTCGTGTGTGATTAAAAAAACAATGTATCTATGTTTAACCCTATTGGGGTATTGAGTAATGAATAAATAAACAAATATAAAATAATAAAAAACAAAAATGCACTTTAAATGCACTGGTTGCGATGCGCTTGTATTCCTCGCGAGACACGTCATCCCGGTTAGTTTTGCGTTGGTGCATTGGGGTTGAACCACCCGGTGTAAACGGTTCAGATTCGGCCAGAGGCAAGAAAATTGCATATTCATAGTATGCAGATGCGACCTTTAACACTGAAAAGCACCCTCGCCCCGGGTGAAAATACTTTTAAACGATGGAAATGGAAAATGTTCTCAAGAAATAAAACACGCTAACGTTAAATGTTTTTTAATGTAAACAATTAAGACAAGGAATAAATTAAATGATGGTTAATTTATTTAAATTATTCATTAATGTTTAAAAAAAAATATTTTGTACATTAATGGCGATATGTAATGTATTTTTGTGATGTATTTAATTTTTATCGGTGTGTAACTGACAGAAAACCCGAATTTTTACGGTTAACCGTTTATTTTAAATTATCAATTATTTATTGATCTGCGATATATGCGATATAGGTCATTAAACCCTAAATGTGTCTCATTCTCAACATTATTATTATTATCTCATTTCGGTATGTAGCTGTATCGAGTTTTAACGTGACGTGAGCACGATTTTTTCCCAACTTGCGCAACATATTTCTTTCAGCAGCAGCAACGTTAAACCTTCCCAGAGAAAATCATCCCATCAAAATCGGTTCTCGGATTTACAGTAACAAATAGGTATTGTCTTTTATGTATGTAAATATACTTATACCATTGTGTGAGAATAGAGAATTCGCGGAAAACCGGCGTGACGGTAAGTTAATTCAGTAATATATTATAATAGGCAATAGTTGACGAGATATACATGCGTGCAATTGCCTAGTTTAGTATTATTAATTTTATCAAATAATGTATAGGTACTGTTGTTATGTATCGGCATTTTAATATAATTCTGAATGTTGTCACTTTAATTCCACTCGGTGGATTTTGTTTAATTTGTTCGCTCGATTATATAAATGCACACATTTAACCGAGCCGATTGAAGTACGCCGTTCTATCAAATTTAATAATAGCGACATCAGCTGCTTTTATTGAATTTAATGTTTCATATAAATAAATAAATGTATCATATAATTAAAAAAATCAAAATGAATGTAACTGTTTGCTTGACTGATAGTTTTATTCTTATTATTATTAAGGAAACTATTATTTGTAAATCCCGGTAGCAACTCAAATATTTTTCTGATGAATAGATTTATTAAGTATATCTTTCTAGTTGATTAATTTAGTTTGTTTTCATTATAGTTCTTTTAAATTATAATACATATAAAAATAAACAATAACTAGATAAGTATGGTAAACTGGGCACAGTTTTGTACGCACCAAAACACCACTGTTGGACGTCAGCTGGACGCCGTAACGCTTAGTACTGAATGCAGCTGGCGCTACTATTGGCAGGCCGCGCGCACTGCGTGCGTTTCCGGAATTATCAACATCGTTGCACTCCGAATCCTGAATTAGCATTTTACCGCATAAATTCTACCCGCGTAATATTATCAATCATTGTAAATACAATAACAAGTTTTCTCATTTAAGTACCATTTGTTTCAACCTGCCACATCACTATTCGAACACTCCTCTTCCATGCGAGTAAACCAAGGTGAGTACCGAACAAGACATGCACTAACACGAATAATATGCCGACTTCACGTACTTGATCCTTCTAATAGCATCCATACAAATGCTCGCATGTCCATAATCTCCATGCAACTATTTTTTAATTTTCTCAACAAAACTTTGTATTACACACACGTTGGATTATTTTCATTACTTGTTTCGAGAGATGCAGTCCCCCTGATGATAATCAGGTGATATCTAAACTAAATACAGTATGTATTATATTCGGGCAATGGGGAGAGGTTAGAGAAGAGGGGGGAGGTTTCGGTCGTTAACGGGAATATGGACAGTAAAGGCGAAGTATTAGGGAATGTTTTCTCCGAATTTAAATTCTTTTGTATTTCACCGGTTTCTAAAGTGTTCATTATTCCCCGTCCCATTGCTCGAACAGACTAAAACACTGTATTTAGTTTAGTTATCACCCGATGATGAGAGGGACTGCACTTCTCGAAACTATTAGTGAAAATTACCCAATGTGTGTGTAATACAAAGTTTTGTTGAGAAAATTAAAATAATCATGTTACACCACAAAGTAACCGCCATGTCGGTTAATGATATCCATGTAACTAACTCGTCATCGTGATTGTCCAATGTCAATTTTTCCTAATACTTCCATGGCATATAAATTGTTAAAGAATCTGGCGTGGACATCTTCCAGTACCTTGTTTGTCTGGTCGTGCTAGCCCTTTAGTTTCATTCATGTTATAATTAATTCTGTTAAATTTAAAAAATTCATTGCGTTGTATTTTCATTATTTTTTGCCCATTTCATACTTTTTGCGTAGGTAGGTACTGCTAGTCTTTTCCCAAATAACCAATTTCTATTAGCGATGACTGCTTTAAGAACATTCACTTTATTCCTTACAGTCACATTCCTTTTGATATCGTCCTCAATTAGCCATATCATCCCCAAAAAATTTCAAACGAAATTCTTAAACTTGTTATAAGCGTTTCTGAAAACAATGAAAGTTAACGTACTACATGATCCGTAACAGTAAATAACACAGTGGAAAAAGAGATTTAAAGTATTGTTAAAAAAATACAGAATCCATAGAACAGTTAGGAAGTTTGTGAGCTGTTGAGGCTTACGCGACTTTATTTTACTTCAAAAGTAACTTAAAAGTTTTTAAAAAAGAACATAAAATACCGTAACTGAGTGTTTTAGAAATGTCGTGGAGAAGCAGTATTCTTTCCATTAAAACATGTGTAATTTAATGGGGAAATGTGTGAGAAAAATGATAATTTAATGGTTCCATCCAGCTTCCCCCCGGTGACGAGTTCTCGGGGAAGCCGGTCGGAGAGATGTTCATCATTATTCACCTTTAATATTATCGAATTTCGCATCAAGTGTTTACATCGACAGGCGACGTCGCACTCCTTCAGGCTGATTTTTCACAATGTTATTTAGATTGTCACTGATTTTTCTTTCTTCTATTTCTCATACAATTATATTTGTCACAATTATGATAATATTTTTATTACTATGTATATTTACTTATAATATTTTGTCATTTTTAACGTTGTTGCGTGAATAAATTTTAGTACATTTTAATAAAAATATATATTATATATACAGTAAAATCGGGTTACATAAGTTATTTTAGTTTTTGTACTTTGGCAATATTATTATTATTATTATTAGCACCACTTTGTGTTGAATAAATATTGTGTGATATTTACTGTTGAACGGAAAAGGATTGTTTGAAGAAATATGTATTTATATATAAGCAAAAAAAAATACAAAATGATTTCATTTAATTGTTAATCGGTAGTCTTAAATTATATACCTAACATGTCTTTTTGATAAGTGAAAACCATATATACAATTAGTTTTGCAATATTGAGTATATAAGATAAATTTTATCAAAATCTATCCGAATGTGTGAAACTTGAGACAATTACGTCAATCATTATATGGCCACGATTCAGAAACGATACGCCAAGCGATATACAGTAATGCAATTCTTGATTGCAATTGAATCATATAACCATATTCAGGTAAGCAGAAAACATTAAAAGATCTAGGGTAGTAACAAATCATAGCACAGACAGCACTATCAAAGAGTATTATATTTTGAAATGTTAGGAATTTCGCTGGAAGATATGTAATTCAGAAGCAATAATTAATTCTCGAGAAACAAATATAAATGATGACCTGAATGTAGATGAACAATTAAATACTGTTCGCAGATAGTTTCACAAATAACGGGATTACTTTAATTTTCGTCATATTAAAACGAACTTTTTCTCGAGTATTACAAAAGTTACGGTAACATATTTATTATATAATAAAAACTTATAATTTATCTTAAAAAATAGGTATAAAATAGCATCCATAATCGTAAACATTTATTGTTTAAATCGATTTGTAAACAAAAAAGGTACAAACACAAATATCTCAAAATTATCTCGAGTAAGGCGGTTTTACATGTACGTATCCTCCTCCCAGTCTCGACTTAAGGTGCCGAGTCTTGAACACTTACAACATGCCAGCAGGCAAAAACAAAAAACAAATTTAAATGGCAATGGGCTAGACTTCTAAACGGAGAAGTAATCGTGTTGGGGTAAAAATATGATAGCATATAGGCCCCAAGCTGGAAGCCGAAGTGGCCCAGCTTGCTGGACCGACGACATAAAAATAATTGCGGAAAGTATCTAAATGCGAAGGAATGAGAGAAGCTACGGTCACTTTTAAGGGAGACCTGTGTCCTACACTGGATGGTCGTAGACTGAAGAAGAAGATATCACGTTTGTTAATTAGTATATATATATTTTTTGTTTTACTGATTAAAGATTTTACTATAATTTTGATTTAAATATAGTGGCATAAAATTTATATTCAAAACATTCTATACGTACACTATTATCTATGATCAGACAAGATATATTTTGTACCTACAGTAAAAAGCTTAATCAAATTGTCCATAAAATCTTTCCAAAATGAAATCAACTTCATAAAATTATTTTCCCTTTTCTTTTACAAAACATCAAATTCATTTCCTGTCAATTTTACACAGGATACGAAACTGATTATCAATTTATTTTTTTAATTTTTAAGGTGTAAAAAAATTGGAAATTCTTGCCTTTAATAATAAAACTAGTATATATTGAGTTTCCATACATATTTTTCATTCTGTAAAAATTTTTTAAACATACATAATATTAAACTTCATAAATAACGGATATAATATGTTATTAAACAAAATCATTTTGATGTGTGTCAACGTTTCCATGTTATTTTTATCTTGGTTTAGGCTTAATGTCTTCACACATACATATTTTGGTATATATTATTTCATTTTAGAAAAATGCAATAATTTAAAATAAAATTTTTGGTACCTATTGGTTTCGAAGTAAGAAATTCTTCACAGTAAATCTAATCCTATTTCTTTTGTAAAATTATATTATCACACACAGAAAATATTGAAAGAAATACTTACTAGGAATGCGTAGTCACCAAAACGTAAATAAACCTGTATTTTGATATTATTGATAGAATCGGCGTTAACTTTGTAGAGTTTCATCATCAAAATGAATGGATATAAATAAAACAATGTTATAACTCTACTTGACTTTATTAACACAATTCGAGTTGCTGTTTCTCTCTAAATTCGAATTGTGCTAATAAACCCAAGTAGAGTAATAACATTGTTTTATTTTTAACCATCCCTGTATTATGATGGTCATTATTTATGTATTATTTATTATTATTATACACGCCATATTCAGGGATTAACATAATTTATAAAATAATAGAAAATTTCATCAGAAGTGTAATACACAAAAAAATAATTAATAATAATTTCATTATTAAAATTAAAAGTAAAGTGAAGGAATTTATCCGTCACCACTGAGTTAAGACGTAATAATCTAGTCCTATAAAGAGTTACATTTACAGCAAAAATGTCCACTACCTCCGCATATTCATTCCCCAAAGAATGCAATCTGGAGACTGCGGAGTTGGCTAATGCATGTTCTGACATTACCACTGTAATAGACAATGAATTGTGTCTCGGTGATTTCAATGTTGTGTGAAAATCATACAGACCAACAATCTGGGGGCAGTCTATCATACCATTGATGATCCTGTATAGAAATATAAGGTCGGACATCGTATGTCTCACCGATAAACATTTTTTTTTACTATTAAGATATGAGAGAAAAAAACAAATAGTTGAATGAAATAAATACCAATATCACAGCATACGGGTTAAGTTCATCAAAGATACATATATCAGTACGTCTTTGCTCTACACGTCGAATAATATATTTTAGTTGTTTTATTTTCTTCTTAGTTAATGATAATCAATTCACTTTTTTATTTTAGGAGAACACATTCTTATTGTGTAGTTGTAATTATTCAGAACATAGGTCTGTGATATTTTAAATATGAATTAAATATATTAATTATAAAGATATTTGAAAGGTATTTGAGATTCTGTAAAAATAAGGTAGATGGCTGGTACGATTAAATGTATTAATATCAAAAAGGTAACATATAGGGTCGAAAATTGTCGCTAAAAATAATGTCGCTGTAGCTTAGTTGGATAAAGCACCTTCCCCGGTTAGGAAAGAGATCCAGGTTCGAATCCCGGTGGCGCAACAACAATATTTTTCGATATAATTGATTTTATATGTATATCTTTATAATTAATATATTTAATTCATATTTAAAATTCACTTTTTATTAATTTCGTAACATTTGTCAATCCTTGATAATTAAACCAAAAGATATGTATTTTTTCAATTTTAAAGTGACAGTTAAAATTCGCTTATTATTTTTTAATGTTCAATTTAATCCATGGAACGCCGCGGCCGGCTGCGCCCCGAGAAATGCATCGTATCGACCCCTAGAGCTGGACCGAGCCGTCGCCGCCAAGCCATACTTCTTCTATGACTCTATCTTCGTAGATGTGTTTCTATCTCGGCAGTTCTCAGATATTTGCCGTCATTACCCCCGCCCCCGCCGCGTGCTCGGCCACAGCGCCCTGCAACCTCACAGGAGGAATTCCGTTTTACAACTGTTGATTCCGGTAAGTGAGACAAACGTTACGACCCTCTCGCTCCTCCGGTTTAAATTTCAATTTGCGCAACCCTGCCTGAGAGGCAAACCGGACTGGAAGCAAAACGGCAAGAGATTAGTTTTTATTTTACCGTCTTAATTAAATTGTAATTCCACTGGAACTATCGAGTGTATGTGTGTTGGTGTTTTCAATTATTGTTTCTTTGACATGCTTATTTGATATCAGTTTATTGTTATTTTACTACCTTACGAGACTGGCTGTGGGTTTGTAAAATACAAGGTGTGCCTATTTTATAAAATACCTTTTTCTCGATCGGAAGTCTTTATTTATTCACGTTTTAAATTAGAATATAATATTTATAGTTACTCATTATAAAAGTTAAAAACAAATTAATAATAAACTACGTGAGTGTTGATGAGCACAGGAACAGCGGACGTTAAAGGATCAGATAAATCTGATATTGAAGTACAATAATAGAGGAGCGTACGTGAGAAATTGTATGAAAGTGAACGAGGAAAGAGTGATATTTCAGCACAGAAGAGTGTAGTGCCTCTCTGCATACCCATACTAGGAAACGGCGGATAAAGATATAAATAATATTATAATTAAAAATATTTTTTAAATTCTATAAAACATTTATTAAATATCGAAAGGAACATAGAATAATTATCTTGTATACATAAGATACACCTCTTGTTAACTAGAGAAACCGCTTATGTGATGAGTATTTTTGTAAGAGATTTGTTTACCATATTTTTATTGAAACTCATATGTTTTGCCATTTAACTGTTCGTGCTCTGTACAATATAAATAAAATAAATATTTTTTATATTGAGATGAAGATACTCGGTAACGTGGCCTGAGATTTATTGGTGGCAACATCAAGACTAAAAAAAAAACATTTATTTCACACCATAATGTACCTACTCACAACGTATGAAAAACACTTTTATTTTAATATATTAATAGTGTTTTATTTAAGCTGTTAACAAATCTATACTGAATTAAATGAATAAACAAATTAAAATTATATTGTAGTTATACTTTGTAAAATATTACACAGTTTTTAATACAGTAATACTATATGATATTTAAAAAAAAAAAATTAAAACGTTATGCACTGTTATAAAATAATTACTTTTATTTACGTATGTTATTATTAGAAATCAGAACTGTCTAAATTATTATCGACAATAATATTCTATTGTGGCGATATCTGTTACTAGATTTTTGAGATTTTGCAATACTTGTTTTCAGTTCGAACTTAGTTCAGAATCTGGGTGAATACAGACCAGTCTGGGTATTTATAGCTTGGAGTAACATGCAAAGTTTGGTGTGTTAACGCGCTCATGACATTTAAAAGGTAAATGGCGGCCAAACAAAATCGGCCTGAAACGTACTATTCACCCTGTAGTTTAGAGAAGCTTGTTGAAGAGGAAGAGAACGATTTCCCACCCGTTAGATCGATTGAGTGGGAAAGATAATATACACCTCTCTAGTGACAGCCCTAAGTTCTGCGAGATGCCGAGAAAAGTGGAGGACCATAGTCACGACGGCGGGAGTTCATAGAGATCACGATCCTTAGTCATAACATAGATGGAGTGGAAATACAAACAAACTTTTGTTAACTAAAATCACATAGAATCTAGTGGGAAGTCCCCGACAAGTTGACACGTCATTCGCAAGCGTGCATGTTTTCTCACGTGTTTCGTTGCATTCTGATTTCTAACTGATACTGACTGCTGGTTGTAATATTTTTCGCTATAGCAAGAGTCGTTGTAACGTGCCTGACTCCATAACAATTTCGGGCATAGCATGAGACGTCTGAAATAATATAACATGCCGATAACATAATAATAATTTACTTCCGTAAATACTTCTTGACCTCAGACTATCCAACATTCTGTACAATTGTTTATTTTTTTCAAACCTGTTTCATTATTTTATATCTACCTTTGTCATGGCCCTGATCTTGTTGCTTTTTACTACGGGAGTTATCTGCTCTCGTTGCGATTTCTTTGATTTATTGCTAGATACCGTCGTCTCATTCGTTTCCAGATATTTAAACCGTTCAAGCCATGTCTCATTCAATGATTATCGATCATTATCGATCTCGTCTGTGTTCTACACATTTCGGGGTATGCTTACTTCGCCATCATCGGTCTGTGGTCCCACACACTACACCGCATGGTTTATCTATTTTCCCACATAATGCACACTAACTATTCTCGGCGGCGTGCGGCAATCTCGCGACTGACAACACCTGTCGTCGGGGCGGATCCAGGCCTTTAATATTCCATAAATAATGTTCACCCTGTGTATAATGCATTTCATTACCGTAGCTCTGTTATTAGTTGGAATTGGACTGGCGACCATCGTTCCGGTGACGTCACCCGCGTGACCCGTTGATGAGTTCATCGGGTGAATAGATTCCGGAAAGCGCGGTACATTACTTACCTAACGGAATGTATCGCGAAAATTTCACCGGGATATATGAATGAATTATTCAATTCGTACTTATATTTATAAAAAAGTATCGATCCAAAATTCTGAAAAAGAGTACACTGGTGTTAATTAGCGACACGGACCTCACGACGTCTGGTACCAATGGATTTGTGCGTGTAAAATACCTTTAGATAATGCAATTCTTAGGTCCTGGGTTTTCTATTGATAATTTAAATGTGATGTTTATGGTTGCGTTTATGGTTGGTGCGAATGAGTGTGCAAAAAAGATATATGGAGTTACACCACTGGCGGCGGGTCTCTCTGCTCCGAACCGCGAACCGGGTTACATCGAGTAGTTCTCTTGTATTTATATTGTATGTAAGCGTCGAGAATAAATAATATTGTTACCGAGCACTCTGGTTTTATTCTGACGACACGAACCCGATAATCATCTTCAAGGACAGCGGCATATTGCTAATCACGAAGAATCTCTACACATACATTGTAATACATCACAACTGGCGCAGCCGGTATCGGCTGCAATATCTTACAATAAAAATGTGTCCTCTAGTAAATTTAGATAGTCACTAACTTGATGACCGAGATGCAATCCTAACTGCTGGTCTTGCTAGATGATCCTCTGAAAATTCCTAACACCTCCGACGTTTCTAATAGTGGACCGACCAAATGACTGCTGGAGTATTTCTGTTCAAATTAAGCGGCGTATCCACTAATACCAAAATTATACTTACAACTTAACAAAAAAAAACAGGGCTACCAATCGAAGGATGTAAAAACGCGCAAACAGGATTTAACCACATAACATAGATAATTCATTTATGTATTATACGGTGTTGTTCGAACGCGATTGTCCTCCTTGTGTGTCGACAACTTTTGTTTAGTTTTACCTCTCTCGGTCGATATGCTTATAACTAAGCATCGCAATGCTCTATTCTGCCTCCACTCATCGCGATCTTGAGCCTTATTTAATGTGACGTGTAGCGAGGCTCCGGTCTTTCTTGGACTTGATTTGTCCATCTTATTAGAGATAGACCTCTCGCCCTCCGTCCTGGTACGTTGCCCGAAATCATCAATTTATCCAGGCTCTTCTGCATCTCTTCTAGCAACATGCCTGTGGGTTTTAAAGATTTCGACGTGTTGTATGAACATGTTTAATGTAAGGTTACCACTATTATTTTTTTTAGCATAAAATAATACATTTAAAATAAAGTTAATTAATTACTTTACTACACGTAAAAACGTTGTTCTAAAACAATTACCTGTACAGTTTTTACAAGTTGTATATTGTTAAGTTAAAATCAAAAATTATAAAAAAGATTTTTGTCTATATAGTATAGTAGGAGATAAAAATGTGTAGGTAGTTAGGTTAGCACAAATGACAAATTAGTTTCATTTTGTTGTCTACCCACATCAAGCAACCACTTCGTTATTTTTGGTTTAAAATCATTAATCACTTTAGAGCCTTTGAGATGTAGTGACAATTTATTAGATATTCGCGGTGCACAAAATACGAAACATCGTTGACCAAATTTGGTCACTATGGGGTATGAGAAGAATGTTGGCGATATTAAATGAATAATCTCGGAGTGCGCGTGTGGATGTATATTGTGATGCGAATTAGAAGGTTTCTGTAGGTGACGTTTTGAATGATAAGACTGTTTAATGTGCGAATAGTGGATGCCCCAATATTCACCCATCATTCACGTGTCCGAATGATAGTTGCGGGATGTGTAGATGTGGCCAGAGCAGATTATGGAAACGAAAACTACTTACGATTGACAATTTGTTTATTATTGGGCATAGTTTACAAGTATGGATTAAATTGAGCTGTATAATAAAAGTTACTGGGCGCGAATAGTTTACGGAGGCGTTTCGAGAGACGGACTTTCCGCGATTGCTAGCCGCATTCGTGTTGCATCGCGTCGGTACTGGGTGTGTTTACAGCTGCTAGTGCCAGTGATGACAAGAGTGGAGACGTTAAACCTCCACATTCCCAAAGTATGAAACAGGTATTTTTCTGCATCCTGTAGAGAGACTTTCTTTGGTGCGGAGTTACTGAGAGTCGTTCACTTCAGAGTTCATGATACACTCAGCATGCGACGCTAACACTGCACTTCAAAGGCGTGGAGCATTTTCCTTTCTTTCCATCTCAGGGTTCATGTTTTATCCCAGTTTTACAGTGTACCTATGAAAGAGCATAATATAATAACATAACAATACATAAAATGTTATTACAACCCACAACCATGACAACAATCAGCAGATTTGCAGCTAGTTAGGCGATCATTGTTCGGCTGCTCATCTGGGCGTTTCGTCACGTGTCCGGCATAGTCCTATTTCAGTTTCTCGACAGTTTATAAATTGTCAGGTAACCTTGGATTTTCATCTCATGCACTCGTTGGTTTTTATATCTTAAGAATATGCCCAGCATTGCTCATGCTGTCAAAGGAAAATTTAACATTTTACTCATATTTGGCCGTTTAAATTGATGATAAATGACAAGATGATGGGGTCCATATTATTATTAAACTTAAATTTGTATGCGTTGTATATCTGACATATTGTATACAATTTGAGTTTCGTACCATTCTATCTTTCGGTCACCTATTAGGTATTTGGTCCCTAAGCGACGTCACTTGATTTCGCATCACACAGCATATTATTATGTCAGCGTGAATGACATGTGCCGACAGTGCCAGTGCATTTCCAACCCCTGTGTGTCACGTGACTCGCCGCATCAGCCTGGCGGGCGAGGGGCGGAGGGGTCGCTTTCGGATCACGTGCGTCTTTCTACGTTCAAACGTGAACACCCGCCGTGTATAATATATTATACTTGTTTATTTTTGGTCATTATTTTGACCATGTGGTTAAATAATGTACATGTAGTTTATTTTTTTTATAGTTTTATTATTTTCACTTGTTTAAATCACTGCGTGTGTAGGTAGAGAGGATATAGCGCCACACTCTTCTGTCCTGACACAAAGTTTGCCTCATCCATATTCACACATCTCAAGCTCGTCAATTGCTGAGGCTTCTAACATAACCATTGTCCAGTATCTGTCCTTGCCAAATCTATTACGGATGACATCAATACTCACGCCATACTTACTGTTGGGTACCCAAGCATAGATAGCTTTACATTCTCTCCTATTTTTTTCATTCTTTACTCTATCATGAATTCTACATATATATACACCTAAGTTATCTAATTTCCACTGAAGTCAGCTTACTTTTGTTCGTCTTCTACCAGCTCCAGGATTCACTTCCGTACATCAATGTTAGTTGCTAGGACTCCTTATTACCCCTTATTTTGACTGGCACTATGTACTGGAATAGAACCATATGAAGTATTTTTTTGACGTGGGGTGTGCACTGAGCGACTAATATTATGGCTTAAATAAATACGGATTGCTGATTTTGTAGCGTTTACTTTGCGGTTAGACATAATTTAAAATTGTATTTATATTTAACTTGGTGTATCGGTTTCAATTCTAACGTATCTTCGTCACGTTAGTGCCGAAACCGGTTGAGGTAAAAATAACACAGTGATTTAATCAAAGATAAATATGAATACAATTTAAGATAAATACATGCTATTTTTTATATATAATATTACCTAGCAGAAGCATCAGTCATAACACATGTTTTCTTTAACAGTACACCTTGTAGTGAATTTTGTCTTTATTTCCAGTAAGAAAAAATAAAATATTAGTATAATGATACATGCTATATACATATTAAATATTAGACATCAGTGACATATATTGCACAATATGGAAATGTTGTAAATGAATATTATTTTTTTATATTTTTATCCGTTTACCAAATACGCGCACATATTTTCTGATCTGTTAAATGTGACGTAACATTTTCAGCAATCTGTTAATGTGATAAATATTTCGATGTATATTTTCTTCCCTTGTGACTCTCTCATTTGAATGAATCTTCGTATCTCATTTCACGATTCGCGATAATAATTGGCCATTATGGTTTTGCCCGAGGGGGCCGCCGCTTCTTCGGGAGCTTCGGGAGTAAAATATATTTTCTTCTATTCCGTCGATATTAAAATTTCAATAATATTCCTAATGCAAACAAGAATTTCGGAATGGTGTAATTAAAAATTTAACCAACTAAAGAAGACTAGGTACACGGTGTTTACAAAGGAGACTTTAAATATTATGAGAAATGAATTAATTTGATCTCTATTTTACATTTTCGAAAAATATTCTTTGGTGAATTTTGAATTAAGATTTTAATAATATTTATACTTCAACACTTTACTATTTTAATACTTCTAATAACTCGAGATGAGCGATAAGGTCTTTATATATCAGTCGGTTCAGTCTGCTCTTCAAATTCAATACATAACCTTCAAATGAATGACTCACTATTAATGTATTTTATCGGGTATTTATCATATCTTTAAGGGGCTACTTTGATAACAATTCAAATTTTCGCGTTTTTTTTACGAAAATGTGGGTTTTTATTATTCATTTATATCAGAAGTTATATACTTAATTAGACTTTTTTTCAACGATTACTTAGATAGGACCTTTACACTAATTTAAAACTAATAAACTGAAGTATATTTGCCATAATTAATGCAATACAAGCATTATAAGAAACACCGCGACCATTAGATGCATTTCCACGTGCTACAAAATTATCTTAATATGGTAAGTTATTGCATAAACGAAATATATTTTCTCAGATAAATCTCAATTCAGACAAATTAACAAAATATTAAAAATTAATAGTGTTATAAACCATTGAATTTGCAGGACATATTACCAATTTTACACGTTTTTAAAATACTTTATTTTAGTAAAAACTTATGTTTTTAAATAATATATTCTATTTGCTCACATGCTTTGAGGCTTCACCTACTATTTAAAGCTAAATTTTATATCAAAAACATAATAATCAGTTTTTAAATAATATATTTTCAGTCTCATAAAAACGATAATTTTAATTGTCCATCCAACTTCAACTTATGAGAGCGCCAATTCATCATTCAATCTATATTTCATCTGGTTCATGAAAACATGATATTTTATCATTTGTGCGAATTATATTAATATGAATTGTGATTATGTACGCGCGAACATTGTTTTTGAAACATTAAAAATACCGTAAAAAAGGTACCAGAACAACGTTCCAGCGTGTTACATGACAAAAAAAGCACTGCTTATACCTATACGTATCGAAAAGACGGAGAGGTCAAAAAAATCAGCATTATCCCAAGAAATTAACTATTCATAATAAATACATTTTTGTAGTATACTTGGATGGAAATTCTATAGCGGAATGGAATGCACGCCACTGGTAGATGTTAAATACTGGTAAAGTCGGTCAGTACCCAGTACCCATGTTAGATCATATTGTGTTGGTACGTTGACGCCAATTGTCTCAAACTTATCATTTTTGTCGTAAGTTAGTTTATGGCATTTAGTTACGACTATGTACACATTTTATTACTACTGTCAGTGGCGTAATTAAAAAAGTTGGGCCATAATGCAAAATGGAAGGGCCTTAATATGAATTGTGTGTAAGTATTTTAAGAACAAAATTGAACTCTTGTGTCCAATAATATTCACTTCTTCATCGGTCTGATGTGTTTTTTGGCATTTATTTGCATTCACAACTGAAAAATAACATTGCTTCGCTTATTGTGCTGGGAAAAGTCCTTCGGACCTTTTTAGTTACTAGTTAGTCACGCCACTGATTACTCTCCAATGTATTTCGAACAATCGAAACAAACAAACAATGTCACATATTGCCACGGTAATTTTGCACGGTTGATTGATACAATGAACCATAACTTTCAATTACATTATTTCTTACGATACTGACTGGACCGCAAAATGAGATTGCAAAACTGGTTCTAACCTCTTTATACGGTTTATCATACCTCTTTATATGGCTTTCGATCAGACTTTCACGCAATGTATTATTTGACTGAGTAAAATGTATTATAAAATATCAGCGGCTTCGTTATATTATTTTTATTCTGCAACAATTCATTGATATTATTATTTAATTTAATTGAAAGATATTTATTTTCAATCATTCATAATCAATTCAATTCATAATCAAAACCTTCCCCTGTCACCCACTCCACCAAATCCAAAACTATTTCATTCGGTCGTGTGCTTTCTATGACACGAATGAATCATTCGTCAAAAAAATGTCATAAACATCGAATGAGACATGTGTGTCACAGATTGTACGAAAGAATCATTTGTAGTTTGACAATGACAACGGCTCGTTTATCAACCATAAAATAAATAGTGAGTAATGTTTTGATTAATTTTATTTCATCATGATTCCGATGTATCTAAAGATTGAAATTGAATTAGTATTGACATCACCAGGCGCCTAGATACATCAGCTAATCTACCAAAGGACTAATAATGAAGGGGATTAAACATTAACCAAAGAGGGTAGTATTATATATGTAGGGGTATATCGCCCTCATAATCATCAACACCGCCGATGACCCCTGAACGCACCCTACAGATACGCCCGGTACCGACAACATGTGCCAATAACACGCGCCGGCAGCCGGAAGGCCTTCTCCTGACTCTATTAACTACTTGCGCGTTACATTATAGTACGGTCTAATTTTGCCATATTTCTGTAACTTGTGCTCAATAAACTACTGTCAACTGTAACTAGTCTTTCTCGTCTCCAACCTGCTCCAGTCTGGCCACTTACACAATACATCTCCGCGATTCGTAATCAAACGAACACGTTAACAATATTTCAACCGCGTCACGACAAAACCTTCGCGGACTTTAGGCCCAACGACAAACGTCCACGACAAAAGATCCTGTCGACTAAAGCTCCAGTCGACAAATCATTCATGCAACATTTAAGGAAGTATAAAATTTTAGCATCGTATATGTTTTTTGTATAATTATAACGTTCGTTTTTAATTTAAATAATTCCACTTTCTCACTGTATATTTTGTATTTCGCATTGTTTTGATCGGTTGCTTATTTTCAGTAATCTGCGAAAGGTCATCTGCATATTTCAGTCACCACTCGATTCATCGATTTCTTGAAAGCTCTTAAAAAAATCATTTTTTAATTCTGTTGGTTACCGTTATGTCGTTGGATCTATCACATGGATTATTTGTCGGCTGGCGCTTTAGTCAGCCGGATCCTTTGTCGTGGATGTTTCGTCGTTAGGCCGGAGTTTTTGTCGTGGAACCTATGGAACACGTGAACGCTGGGTGAAATATATGGGGCATCCAGCACTCACACACATACCCACACGATACACTGATTCGATAGATTTAATCTTGACTGCATCGTTCATATTCCCATATACCCCTTTCAATTTTTTTTCAAAATTTTCTCGAGACGTAAAAACATTTTCCGAAATAAATATAAATTATTTTGCGTTGAATTGAAGAAGGCGCCTGACTTTTTTTAATTATTTTTTTTCGTGTATCGAGTCTATTTCATGACTTTTTGCACGGTTATGCAAACCGGAAAAGATATTGACAAAATAACAACATGAACATATTATTCAGTTCGAACTTAACCGCACTTTATATTAGCTATAGACTACTTCTAGGCTTATAAAAATACCGCATTATATGTCAAGCAATTTTATTTATGTATTGTGTATTCATAAATATATGTTAAGATGCATATCTATGTGTAATAGTCTTACAATTATTATTCTTACTTTATTTTCGACAAATAAATTTAAAAAGCAATTCTCAAGAAAGTCTTTTGACAAGACAAGAAATAATCATTTTATATATTACGTACTCTATATTCCCTGGAACACTTTACAAGAATGTGTGCATTGTCGGGGATGGGAGGGGGTCGTTATAATAGTGCAAACACCACCCTGGGGAGAAGGGTTAGGAATAACACGAGGCTGTGAACTCGCTGGCATCTGTGTTTACCTGCTAAATGGCGCCAACTCCATCTTGTGAAATATTCATTCTCTCAAGGCAAGACTCCGCAAGCTGAGTAGGTCCACATGTATGTATGTACATATGAGTTTTTACTCACTTTAAGAATATGGATGCCACAAATATACCTATAATCGAAACATTTTACCGAATCATCAGATTACATTTCATCTCCCAGTGTCCGATATTAAACTTTGACAACCGCCGTTTTGATAACCTTCTGAGCTCTGCATAACAATTATTTTGAGAAGAATCCTATATATAGGAAAACTAACCGCACAGGCCTGCTTAAATTATGTGAAGAAAAAAGTTCAAACCAGCCTTTTATACCAATAATAGCATTAGAAAATATAGATTAAATAATAAAACTAGAATAGGTCCGCTGGATAAGAGTGGAGTATACAAGATTAATTGTAAGAACTGTTAATCATCTTATATTAGATAAACTGGAAGTAAAATATACGCACGAATACACGAACACCTTAAGGGGATAAAGAACTTCAGCATAAACTCAGAGATGGCAGACAACGCAAATTCAGAGTCATCGTTTCGCCCATAACAACGAGAAGTACTACATACATATATGCAGATGTGGGAGAAAATTAGACATTTTAGAAAATATAGAGATTAATCTTAACAATAATAATGTACTTAACATAAAAACACCCCCCAATTACATCACCCCTGCTGACAATATTAACCCTGCCCACAACCACTTTCACTTTTCACCGAAACCGCCTTACCCACCTCATTTAGTCGATATAATGTCTTCTGGTCTTACGTTTTAGTTTATTACTGAAGATGGTGCACTAAACATCGAAAACGTTTCAATTTTCATTTTTAATTGAAGTGTTATAGTGTGAAGTAAAAAGCGTTGTGTTTTTTTAAAGTTAATTCTTTTGAATTGAGTCCACTGTGTTTCCTTAACCAGAATATATTTTTCCGACTTCCACTCATCCACTTCTTCCCTTTAATTTCCCATCATTTTAAGGCTTACTTCGTATTTAGATCTTTTCGTCATGTAACTCAGGTACTCTAATTTTTATCGATAGTTAGTGGTGTTCAAGACTGGGGAAGATGGAAGCGCCCTGCAAGTCTTTGGGCCCCCAATTCTCCTAGGGTTAAGGGTTGAAAATGATGTTGACCTACAATATATATTCATGCTTATTGATTTAGTAGTTAAGAGACTCGCCTAGTGATCCAGTAGTCAGGGGTTCAAGCATCATGCCATGAAACTAGATAGATAGATAGATAGACCAGCCAGTTAGTCCTATTTTCGTAGCATACAGTGCTGTAAATATATTATAAAACGAAATTTACAAACTCGCTTAAAAACACAATGGAAAACGAAGACTTCTGTTTTGTTATGTTTGAAATGTATTCAAATACCTTTTAAACTACGTACATGTTGTTAAGTTTGTTGAATTTTGTATAATATAAGTAAACATATAAATGTATTTCAGATTACAATATCTAAAGATTTATGCTCATGTCAAAGCCTTTCCCATAAATCAAAAGGTTTCTTATTTAGGAAGCCCAAAACAAGGTAATATAGTACAACTAACTGTAATATCACGCGTCTACGTTTATATTATGCTTTATTAAGTTCTGTGAATCGACTATTAATTCATATTTTATTGCTTAGTAGTCAAGTATTTAATAAGTTTGCCAAGGTTCACTTGATCTCGGCGACTGCACGGTCGGTATAAGAACGAATCTTTTCTTTGTTGTGGAATTACTTGCCAACTTGAGTGCCTCCTTCGTGTCTTCGCTTCACGTCAGGACTATTTAAAATTCGAATTAATAAATCCATCACTCTTCTCAACCCTTCTTCATAGATTGCTGGCAGATGAGTTTCTTCCCCCTAAATCAGTGTCTCTTGTCTGAAAGTAATATTATTTATTTATTTTAAAATGAGGGGTGGGCGGTCGGTCCCCGAGTCGGTAAGAGCCTCCCCCTCTTGTAAAATGAAAAAAGTTGCCTCCAATTAACCTGAGAGAAAACTGAAGCGTGGGGTAGAATTAATTCCAGACCAGATTAATTAATTCCTCTCCCAATCCTCCTTCCTGCCTCAATCTTCATTACTTTTTCAATTTTTTCCATCATATTTTAATCCTCGGTTCTAATTTTTGTAAATTTGTACAAACGTTTCTCCTCTCGCTGTAGGGTGAATGAGATTGTTGTTTTGTTTAATTATCTTTATTATGTGAATCGGTGCGGTCACTACGTTTTACATAAATGAAAAATAAATAACTTTGCTATAGTGTAATAAAAGGCGGTTCGCGAGAGTGTTCCATCTTACCAAAAACAAAAAAACAACCCCTATAAACAGATACATCATGCAAGGTCATTTTGACTATATTCGATGTAGGCTTTATGCACAATCACTCTTATTCACACAGTCTGTGATCCTCTCTCTGTCAAGACTTGTCCCAATCTTAGTAGATAATAGTCACGGGCGCTTTGTTGACTCTACAGTGGGCTGTATCAGATTGAGATTTTAAAGAACTATTTTATTAACATCAAAAAGTTTTGTATTTTTTACTGTGTAATCATAATGAATGAAAGTCTCCTTTAAGACTATCTGTCTTTTCTACGATTGTTTATTTTTAATCTTACTTCTTCTTCTTCGGCGGTCCCTCGTTATGAGGATAACGTCTGCCATAGTTTATCTTTTATGAGTCCTCGCGTGGATGAGATGCCCTATAACCGCATACCCTTCCACATGTTGCGCAGGTGCTCGCAGGTGGATGGGAACGGATCTTCCCTATTTTCCTTTCTCGTTCTCCTTTTTTCGGTTATTGCGACACCCCTCTTCCGTTCGCATGTATCCTCTATAAAGTTTTTTTTTAACCTTATATACCTAGGCACTTAGGATGTATGTGAACACCGCTAACTCTTGAGAGATGCGCGGTGTATGGTGTGTAACCAGTACATGTGGCTATTTTTTATTATTAGTAATAATTTTAAAGTCAAAGTACGCTTATTAAATAATACTTTTGATTAGAATTTTATAAACTTACTGTATTGCACATTCACTTTTATAAATAAATAAATTATTATATTAAATAGTTATTTATAAAAAATCTCCAAACGGGTGTACCTATGTTTATCATCGCCTGTGCTTTATAATATTATTTATTATTGAGTATTTAACGAATTGCTCTAAAAATGATAACTCAATTACAATATTATTTAAACACAATCGATATGAATGAGATGCGAAATGATAAAACTATAAACAGTTGACCGGACATTATTGTCTGTACTTGGTGTTCTTGGTGGAAGGCTAATGACGATAGCGGTTGTAGACAAATAAAAATTTAGTCAATTTAACGGTTGACAAAAAAAATATACGTTGTATTAAGTCCCTTCTTTATTAACCAATCTACTTTGGTTCAAGAATGGAGATAAGGTGACAGGACTGGGGTGGGTTGGGCCCCACTCGAAGGTATGCTGCAGCCTTAGGGGCACAGATGCTGGTGGGATTTGATGCTACTTTGTTTAAATTTATTATTAATTCGCATCGTTTCTTCTATTCGCTTCGTTTAATGTACACTTTGCATTATTTTTGCTCCCAAACGTAGCAAGTCCGTACTGCGAGCAAATAAAACTTTTCAGGGATTTAGTTTTTTGGTTTAGTTTCAATTATGCGCTGTCTAAAAGGCGAATGCGGAAATTTACAAAACTGTTCACCGAACCGAATACGGAAAATTATTCACCGTGTGTGGGGTTTTAGGTAGATGCTCTATAGACTAAACTTCATTAACGTGGAGTTCTTTTAAGGCAAATTGGAACAGACCGGAGTCTGAAAGAGATGAGAATCGGAACGTGGGAGTGTTTGCTCCTATTCAGATCCTCAAATACAACTACGATTTGAGGGTTATACCGAAATTCACAACGAACTTGAATCTTTACCCCTTAGCAACTCAAAGCACTTTTGCAAAAATTCACCATTCATAATGAAATAAAGTTGAATGGTCGAAGCAATGTCCACCATTTCGTGCGCATCTTAGCGGCCGCTTTCCTACACGATTTTTTTGACAACCTGAATGCCCTTCGACAACCTGAATCTACGCATCTGGTAACGTATCTTGCCCATTTCAGTCCTCTCGGCTTTTGAGTATCTATAATGTTCGATCAATCTTGAAGAGTTCAGCATTGGTACGGATGCACCATTCTTGATTTTTCGTGAATGCTCCAATTCGCGTCGAATGGTGTAGACTTGGTAACATCTCGCTTTTCTTGTTCTGCAAATACTTATTAATTTTTTACATTTAAATTCTCGGGAGTAATTTAATTTGTCGAGAATAATTTTTCGAAGAATTGTTCAAATTTATAAAACGGATCCGAGAAAAGGTGGGTGGGTGGGAATATTGCCGGCTTAATGGTCCATGGAAAATCTTCAAGTATTACTGACCCAAGTAGTTAATGCAAGCGAAACGTATGATCTTCAATAAGGCAAAGTACATGATCATTAGCAAACTAAACGGAGTGGATGATGGTGGAATGGAGAGAGTAGATAAAACGGTCTACCTAGGATGCAGATTAAATAATGTCTATTAAAATTCAATATGACCTTTTAAATTAGCAAATGAGATTGTTACGATGCTGCGTGTTTCCTGTACTTTTATATGTAATGGAATCATAAACACTCACTGAAACGACGCTTAAGTGAGCATTTGAGATGTGGATCTACTAACGACTTCTTAAAATAGCTAGTCATTATTGAAAATGTAATGATTTGGTTGCGAATGGAAAGATAAATATATTTACCATATAACAATATTTTTACTTATATTTCAAAAAAATTATAGTTGAAGTAAACAACGTTTTTATTATTTTTAATAAATAATTCTTTTTTTTAAAGTTAATTAATAATATTTTTACCATATTATGAGACGTGCAGAAAAATGTCAAATCCTGCATATCATCACTTCAGGTAAAATTGCTAGCAATATAGGCTCTGGAAGACCATAGAAATCCTGGCTAAAGAATCTAAAACAATGGTTTAGGAAGTCCATAGTCCAACTATTTCGCGCTGTTGCTAATGAAATAATGATCGCTAGCATTCGATAACTGGTAAATTTTGTAAAATTTTCTCTATCTTAAAATTTGTTTGGACCTGAATGGTTTTTTTCTTCTGAAGGATTTAAATGATTTTATTGCTGTCGACTTGTTATTAAAAAGTACATAGAAATTAAACAGTGTTGAATACAGTGTTGACACTTTAACAATAGTCATCATTTTCATCACCCCCAGCTCAAGATAAAGACCTATCACCATTCCGAGGTTAAATAAATACAGTTGATTTTCAAGTCGTCACATTTTTTCGTCTTTGTGTGTCAAAGGCACTTGACGCTTTATTTATGTTTCGAACGTTACTTTTTTAATATATTTTCTTTTCAACGTCTCTCTTTGTTCGTAGCTTAAATATTCGGGGCTAATATTGTCTTCTCTCGTCTGAAGCCTTTTCCATTGTAAAACTACTGCTTAACTTCGCTCTAATCGCCGAGGGGTAATTAGTTTTATTGTGTAGTACTCTCGTTGAATGAAACATGACTTTGTCGAAATGCGAAGACTCCGAGCGAAATCACTTCTAGGTAATCGTAAAAGTCAGTTTGTGTATTTTTGAGCGTATTGCCGCCATATAATTTTTTAATTAAAAACCAGGATTTAATTTTCATCAAATCTTGTAATATACGGACGAAAATTTGCAGTGTTTTATGTTATGAACTCGTTTGGTTTACGTTTTTCCATAACTTACCTGACTGGGATGCGTGAAGAGCGGTCATTAATTCTTCTTTGGGCCTGAATGGCCCGTAATGCCAACAGAGAGGGAGAAAGAGTGGTAATCAATTTCTCCTCTAATTTTTTACTTACGGCACGCGATAAATTTTTGATATGTATTATACACAACAAAAATGTGTTCTCCTTAATAAATAAACGTGTTTGTCATAATCGTCCCTGGCTCCGCAACGCGGTATGGGTCCTGGCTTCCTCGAGAATGGTCTCCGTCGGTTTCTGCACTGAGCTGCCAATTGCTGACACCAAGAATGGATACGACTTCATTTATATTATCTTAACACCTCATTTTGGGTCTACCTATTTTATGTTTATTATTGACCAGTTCTATATTTTGAATTCTGAATCCTTGCACCTTCCGAAAAGGATTTTTTTTGGACAGCTGTAGAATAAATTCATCCTTACTACAGAAGTTCAATTTCATACCAGATTTACCGTTACACGTTTTGTTCGAAGAATTTTGAAATTTTTATTTATTCTTAATATAGTGCATATACATATTATATACACCGATTTCTACCTTTACGTTGCTTTTTTGCTCACGAAATTAAGAATAAATGGTGGTAAATTACCGATTGAGTGAAAGAAGCCGTACTATCCACATTACTCGGACCGTGGAGCCTGATACATTTTAGTCGAGATGTTCCAATGATTTAACGATTCCCGATCTTGAAAATCACGACACAGATACGATACAGCGACTACCGACAAGGTCGATTGTTTTGCGCCAGTAACAATTTAACAATTCTCAGACGTATTTCACTCGTGAATACTGAGAGTACTTGATCATATTCCGCTTAAATTATAATCTAACGCGAAATTGGTAGAAAAAAATAAAATAACGTTTTAATTTGTTGCGGCTTCATAAAACCATACCGTCGGAATACGGTTGAAGAGCGACTGAGAACATTGAGTGCCAACCAGAGCGAAATCTCTTATAAATACGTTCATACAATGTGTTCTCAGCTAATGGTGTCATTTTTTCGCGAAAAAATGCCTTCAGCAAAGAAGTTATTTTGTCGTTCCACCGCTGAAATATATTTGATCCAAATAAGTGAAAATTCATAGCATTACTGTAATTTAATTAAGTGAAAAATTATTACATATTTTATGATTACGATACTTTTATGTAGCATTAACATTTATTACGCGTACTTAACGATGCAAATTAATTATTGTAGCAGTTTATTGGTGACCGGCACAACCGTGGCGGATTTATTAAATCACGATTCGAGCGGATTCATTTTCACATTCTGTCATCAAATTGTGAATAATTCGTTTAATTCATTTATAAATTGAATCATTACTCTTTAGGTTGATGATGACTACAATAATATGATTTTTTACATTAAATAAGATGTAAAACATTAAAACAATTTAAATCATTTATATTATCAGGAAATTAACCTCGGTTAATTTAGAAGGTGGTAATACATTGTGATTTCAATACGTACACGATGTTCTGAGAGAAAGGTGCATCACTTTGAATATAGGTGTAATATATAGTGTATAGTCCATTTTCGAAATAGATGGATTGAACGAAGACCAATTTCATGATTTCTTCGTTCACCTGACATTATTCCACTTCACTTTTATTTTTGGGGACACTTAAATAGCAGCCTACTAAAAGTTAGTAATTACAAACGAAGACTGTGAAGCGGTGTGATTAAATAAGACTTAATGAAAAAAATCTCCGGGGTACGAAATTCAATTGTTGACCTATTCAAAAAGTGCGTATCAGGACATCATTTAATTCAGGTGCAAATATGTTGTTCTTATACATATTTCGGTAACGGAGAATTTAAGACCAATCTTTTTTATATTATTTTTTGTTTATAAATGTATGTTACGCGTGTTTCTTTTAGAATAACCTGTATATTATGTAATATATGACTATTGCGGCTAATTGACGTAAATCTCAATTACAACAACAATGGTTTCATGTTTGAATTTCCTTGAAAAATTTTAACATTGAGGCCTGGGGTAAATGGCCAAAACGCTTACATCGTTTCTATGTATTTTGTACTTTTTTGGAGTATTTTTTTTTACGCCTAATAAAGCTTTCAGCTACTCGTGTTTATCGCCTTATAATGTGTGATTTAATTTGTATGATAGTCATAATATTAAACGCAATACACATCTCACACATGTGACATGAGATATGACTGTCCATGGAATATGTTACTTTGATACGTAAAAGTTTTCATAGGTTGAGTTAAATTAATACAATAACAATAAAAATTTCCCTGGCGGAGAACCTCGGATTTTCCAAGTCCCCCCGCGCGGTACGCGGGACGGTAACAATATATGATTATGAATATCTTAATATCTTTATTAATACAAGCTTGTTATAAAGCTTACATGGGGTAATTCATTTTCAAATAAAATTTAAATCAATGCTTTAAATTCTGACACTAAAAAGTCTGCATTATATGACAATGACACTATAATGCAGTCCATTCGTGATTTGGTTATGTTGGCATTAGGCTGGCCTAGAAAAATCTTTAGTAAAACAAAATCAAAAAAATTTTGGGGCTGACTGATATCGATCCTGGTACCGGTACATTAAATACAACGTAAAAGTGATTTTTTAACGCACTATTTTTTTATAAAGATAGTTTTCGTAACAAAATTTACTAGGGTTACCACTCAATAAGTCCATTATTCAAACCGCTATTTAAACCGTTATTGTGACTTAACCGTTATGTTCGACTGTAACGATGCTTGCTAACTGATTATTAGTAAATATTTCGAGCAATCACTGGTACACTAACAATTTAACAGATAAACTATATTCTCATTTATCAGAATTTAACTTTATTTAAACTTGTCTTACGTTTAAATAAAGCAAAATTCTGTTTATCTGAATCAGGATACCTACGTCACAAGTCACTTAACTGACTTTGTTCTCAACATTTTGAAATGAGACGTCGGGGTGTAATTATTATTAAATTAAAAATAAAATTCGGTATCTGGTGTTTTTTTTTGTTTTTGATTGAGGCGCTACCTTCATAAATGACGAATGTTTTTCAATTTAGCATTTGCACGGCGCGGGGGCGCACCGCACGCCGCACGCCGCACGCCGCACGCCCCCATCTCGCGGACTATTTATAAAGCTCGGAGAAAAATGGGCAGGAACGATTTATGGCGGGAAAGGAATGATTGTAAAGCAGACGTTTACATTGTGAGCAAGATGGAGAAGGTCGCTTTGACGTTTTAGACGTGTCCCGGATCGCATGAGTTATGAGACTCCGCGAAAGATTTATACGTTTAATTTGGAAATAGAAAGAAATGATAAATATATATGTTTGTGTTATTTATTTTTTGTACGAATGGACGCCCTGTTTACTTAAAGCACGTTTTAAATGGAAATAAAATGTACCAAATCATTATCAGCATCTGCCATATTTTTACTCGTGCATTCCAGTATTGTACGCGGCTAGACCGCGTCTTAGGTGCTTGACATAAGAAATGTTTTATATTAAATAAATAAATTCGGAGGGTAAAATATTCTAATAAAAAACTCTAGACTCGATTTAAAAAATATCAATTTTACTATTTTACTGAGCGCGGACTCTTTGTGTACAGTGCCGCCTTATTCTAGATTATTTAAATGCAACAACAGTGAAGTAAGCTTTTAATAATATAGTTATTTGGAATTATATATAATCCAATTATATATAATGACTCATCTCATTCCGGAGAATCGACGTGCCTGAAAGATTTCGATTTGCCATTTCCAAGTTTCATTTTTATTCGCTGCCACATATTTTTACGAATTAGATGATTTCGTTAGTTAGTTTTAAGTCGGCCTGTCAACTTCTTGGGTATCCTCAGCTATCCACTGAATGGTTGCGTTTGCCCACGATAATCCTTCCTCCCAAACCGCCATGACCATCAATCGTCAACGCCGTGTATTATAAGTATTGTGATCTACCATGTTCATAACGTTTCAATATTATTTGATACACAATTTTGCTACATTGCCCAGGTTAAATCTCGTGAGCGCGTTTACCGACCAACGCTTCATTTATACTTTACTCTTTGTCTGTTACCCACCCTCCCATCTTGCCGTCCTGATGTCAATACTGTCGTCTGGGCATACACACGACCGCTCCCCCCCTCCCCCCGCCCTTCCTAAAACAACACATTACTCATCATTCCAGAGCATTACTCAAACCAATTGAATAGGTCCTTTCATGTGAGTGCTATTCGACTCGTAACAGTCTACGGTACTATTAGTAACGCGCTACAAAGCTTCAAAAAACATTATTATGTACGTATTACACACACGGTCATAGTGGAGCTAATTGCAATCATTTTTATTTTAAATAACCAACTAAGCTAATCCAACTAAGCTACAGCGACATCATTTTTAGCGACAATTTTCGACCCTATATGTTACCTTTTTGATATTAATACATTTAATCGTTCCATCATTTGACAGAGCCATCTACCTTATTTTTACAGAATCTCAAATACCTTTGAGTAAACTGATAGCAGACGCCAGAATTATCAATTCATTTTTATTAAATTTTGGACACATTGATACAACTTTATTATTTAGGAGAACACATTCTTATTGTGAAGTTGTAATTATTGTAAATTGTCGCTAAAAATGATGTCGCTGTAGCTAAGTTGGATAAAGCACCTTCCCCGGTTAGGAAAGAGATCCAGGTTCGAATCCCGGTGGCGCAACAACAGTATTTTTCGATAAAATTGATTTTATATGTATATCTTTATAATTAATATATTTAATTCATATTTAAAATATCACAGACCTATGTTCTGAATAATTACAACTTCACAATAAGAATGTGTTCTCCTAAATAAAAAAACATTTTTATTTTATTTATCTTCAAGATACAAATATTCAATAAGGTTATTTTAATATTTAAATGTATCTATTTGAATAAATAAATAATTTTAAGAGTTATTCGTTTAGTTTTTCAGGTATTAACAAAGTACGTACATATCAATATTTTTAATTATGTCATTAATAAATAAATTGTCACTTGTAAAGTTTTTTATGGTTACAACTGGGAAATCAAATCCCGGGTTTCCCGGCCCTGTTTTCATATTCATGTATACCAGAATTAATACGGTTGATCTTTCGTGATTAATATACTGCATTCATTTCGGGGTACAATAATCATATCAAGACTGAGTAATGAAACGCTTCGCTATTGCTTCGGGCATATCATTCATAATAATAATGATAAAAAATCACATTGAAATTGTTGTTTGTCAGTCTTACATTATTATTTTCGTTATTTCTTGTTCTTACTTTGATATAAATATCTTACATAAACAGTAATTGTTCTTTCTGGTCTCTTTTTACAAATATAATATTAATAGGCAAATGAGCATTTTCTTATCCCACGATTGATCTCGGGATCGTCGAAATCGAATCTCGAAATCCCGGGATTGCAATTTTTGGATTCATTAGTTGCGACTATATCTCGGTTGGCGTTTGGCATTTAAATTGTTTACTTAATAAACGATGTGAATAAGAAAATTTAACTTTTTTTGTTTGTTTTTGTATCCATGGTTCAATAATCACAGTAATTCATTTAAATATTAATATAAATTGGGGATCACATTTCATGTTAAAAAACATCGTGGGAACAAACTGAACAACAAAACCCCTCATCCGCCATCTACCACATAAATAAAGGTTTTGGACAATCTTCCACGAATTATTTTATGAAATTAATTAGAATGATCATCAACCTCGCCGTTATTGGCGTGATTACTCTGCGTAGGCCCGTGCCGTGAGCATCCTCGGTGATATAGTCCAACCGCCGATCGGCTAGACTTCGGGACCACCGATTAATCTAATCATTTTAATAATTTACTTATTTGTATACGTATGCGGTACGCAGTATTATTAACAATAAGGAATAATAATAGTAAGTTTACATACAAGTATAGAAAAGAACACTAATCATGCATACTAAAATACAGGCGCCTCTTCAAATATAGCAATAATAACATGGCCTCATTAGTTCAGTTTTTTTTTTTTAATAAATTCGTTTTTTTGTATAAATTAGATTATCAATGGTAAAAGTTTAGTGGCATAGTAATTATATAGTTTCTATTAATTTTTAATGAAATTACATTTCATCGTGAAGTTGCAAGTTTAGAACATTTTATTGTGAAGTTGCAAGTTTAGAACATTTTAATTAAGTGGAGTGGAAGCTCTGGCGCCATCTAGAAGATTTTACTAATAGTTGGAATAGATGTCTCACTAATAAATTAACTTATATAAGTCAAAATCAAATGATAAATTATAAGTCACTTTGACATAATTGTTTTGCGCAGTCTATCGGCAATAGGAATTTGCCAATTTGAGTCCCGGTTGTAGCTGTATATTTTCTGTGTATCTTTCTAATTTCTTTAAATTAACTTCTGTTACCGAATTTAGGTAAAAGATTTAATAGAAAATTAGATTCGTGATACCGTGTGTATTTCAAGTTATTTGTTTTCCGTTTTCTTCCATACATATCTCTCACGGGGATGGAGAATTGGCTTTTAGTTCTGACAGATGCAATGAAACGAGGGTGCGCCGCGGCGCTGTAGTCGAGGGAAAACAGCCTCCGATAAATCTAAATTTCTGTACGGTTTAATCCCCGAGCGCGCTGAAAAAACATTCATCCGATTCCGCTTCGACCGGCGATAATTATTCTTCCTCAGGCAAACGTCCGCTTTTAATTTAATGACACAAATACACCCGCGGTGCCCATTAACTGCCATTTAAATTGCAAATTCCCATACACCGAGCTCGTCCGCAACCCTTGAACGGTATTTTTGCCGAATGGTACCTTTTAATATGTTGTGTTTATTTTTCAAATATACGCCGGCATAAATAAAGGTAAACATTTTGTCAGCAAAAGGAATCATTTACAAGTATTTTTAATATTTTAAATCAAAAACGTTAATAAAATACGTGATACGAGTACATGAGGACCTGTGTTGATATATAGAGGAGGAACCTGCTTTGAACGCAAAATTGTAAGAAAGATTTTCGGTTCGATTTGCAAGGATAATTTTTGGTGTCGCTGCTGCAAACTCAAAGTTTATGAGTTCTACGATGAGCCCTGACATCGTCGATTTTGTTCAAATCCAACCACAAAAATGGGCCGGGAATCTGGCTCAGATTAAAGAGTCTTCACAATGTATGCAACTCATATACTTCATAAACTAGTAGACCACGTGCTGCATTTTTCCGCAAGAAGAATATATTATGCGGCCATTTAAATTTGCAAATGAGAATGATACGATGTGTCTCATCATTCAAGCCCGATTTGCTTGCAGAATAAGCCCTAAAAGACGGAGGATAATCCTGGCCGAAGAATCTAAGGCGATGGTTCGGGAAGTCCACAATCCAACTATTTCGAGCTGAATGCTCGGACCGTGGTCAGATACGACAAAAAGTGTCAAACAGGGTTGCCTACTGTTCAACTTGAACATGTATAATTGTTTGAAAGAACTGGAATTTATGAGTGAAAACGAGCTATTTGATCGTATGCTGTTTATTGTATGCAGGTGATGGCGAATAGTTAACACGGCTTTCAGAATCTAAGTAGAATATATGGTCTATGCCAGGAAAGTTACCTTGTGATGAATGTTGGTAAGTTATGGTATTCGAGAAGTAAGACAGCGTGCGAAATAATGGTAGATAAAGGTATTTGATAGGTAAAGAAAAATATCAAAAGGAGAGTGACTGTAGTAAGTAATGAAAGTGAATTAAATACAGTGGAAATGAGGACACTTTGGCGTATTTGTGGCAAATCATTTTATGATAAAGTAAATAATTTACAAATTAAGTGTAAAGCTAGCTAATTCAATTGTAAGCAGAATGACCATGATTTTGAAATGTTAGCATAAATAATTTTGTCACGTGGAACGAACATCCACATGGACAAATTATCTGGTGCCATCAGTATTCGCGACATGTATCGAGTGTTGATGGAACCAGAAATAGAGGAAGTTTTGGCATAATCAGGTAGATCGGATACTAGGAGATAGTCCTCTTTGAAACCTCAACAATCGATGTATTATTTTTATTTACTTATTCTTCATATAGTGCATACATAAGTATTTTTATATATGCTCTAATTTAAACAAGATCAAAATCATTTCTTTTTACTAGAACTTATCTTTTACATATTTGCTTAGTTTTATTTTGAATCTATGTATTTTCTCCTCCTTTCTTATGTTTTCTGGCATTTCATTAAAAATCTTCATCGCACTGTACATCATCGATTTCTGTGATTTAGCCTTCTTCCTGAATGGCAGTCTCAGTCTATCTTTTCCTCTTGTATTATGTTTGTGCTCATGTTGATTTGCATCAATTTTGCGTATAAATTCTGCTGATATTTTCATAGTTAGGATTTTATAAATAAATACAATTACATTGAAATATATTTTCTGCTTAGAGGTCATCATATTCAGATCTTTCAGCATTGCACTGATTCTAGTTTAGTATTATTCTTAAATTATGAGTGTGAATGAGGCGAGATTTGTACGTAAGGTTAAAGAGTGTGGCGCTTCTCTCCGTTGATTAGTTCATTTAATGCTCAGGAGTTAGTCTCTCTTTTTGTCTTATATATAACTTTCTGCATTCAGGAGGCAACAACTATACCTATATGTAAATATAATGTTTTCAGAAATTATTTTTAAGAAAAATCTTCTTGAATTAACACTGCACGTATGACTTTCCCAGGTTTCATCTTAAAACGTAGTACCATGTCATCTGCAAAAGAAATTATTTTGCTATTTTGGAATTCATGTTGGAGTTACACATTTCATTAGCATATATTAAAAATAGTATAGGACCCAAAACACTTCCTTGAGGTACTTCGTAAGATATTTTGTGTGCGTTACTACAATATTTGCCTGATTTGACTACCTGCATTCTGTTACTCAAGTAATCTTCAAGTCGTGCCAACGCCGTTACTCTAATTCCCAAAATCGATAATTTGTGTAGCAGAAGTGCATGAGACACAGTATCGAAAGCTTTGGATAGGTCCAGAAAGATACCTATACATCGTTTTTTCTTGTCTAGTTGTGTCACTAAAAATTCTGTTAGTTGACATATTGCATCTTCTGTTGAGCTGTTGGTTTTTTAAAATAATTTTATGCATATCCAGGTATTTCAGAAGTCGTACTTTTACTATATTTTCTAAGGTTTTATAAAAAATACTTAGAAGCGATATCGGTCTGTACTGCCCTGAATTGTGTGGGTCACAATCCTTGAATTATGTCAAAGAAAAAGTTAAGTTTACAATTTAAAATTTGGTTACACATTTGAATCATTTGATAAATAGTAAATAACCAACTGGATTTAACCACCAGCCCTATTTTAATAATATTTCATATAAACATGACTGTTCAGTCTGCTTCGGACCATTAAGACTCTCCTTTTCACGTTATTTTTTTCCGACGAATGCCAGGAACTAAAACATTGCAGATTTAACAAATTGAATCTCGAAATAATCAACGAAACATGAGACAAAACATAACTTCGGGTCAACGGTCAGTTTTTTCGAAGCGGATACAAACTTTGCAGGGTCGTCGTAATTAAATTTACGCTAAGCTTTGCTCCTGGATAAGATAAAGCGTAATTTCTAAATGTTCTGTTGCGTTGCAAATTGCCGCCGAGTATTAATAGAATTATTTTATTTCTAGAAAGAAAATGTATTTTTTTTGTATTGCTTTTAGCAATTAGCCAAAGAATAATAACATTTATGAATAAAAATTTTAAATTTATTTTAAAATATTTTTTTTTTTAATATTTCTCTCAAAAATCATGTTTTTTGTTCTCTGAAAAGGTAAAAATCACAAACCATCAAAATATCATTAGTCTGCGGTAAAAATGTTGAAAAATATTTTTTAACAAATCATTAAGCTCGTATTCGTTGAAAGGTAGATATTTTATTAATTTCCCCAGCCAACGTATTTTAATCAATTGATGTATATAGAAAAAACACACATAAACAGTGTACAATGTAGTTACATATCATATATAAGTAACGTAGTTTAGTTTATTGAATATTGGCGTTCTGTGCCCGGCGTTGTTCTGAATTCTGCTATTCAGTTCTTTGTTGGCCCTAAAGGGTAACGATACATGCTAAATTCGGTATTGGCAGATGAATGGTGCGATGCCCGGGAAGGTGGGGTATGTATATCATTGAAATCTTTTAAATATGTAATTTTCTATTTACATTTGTTTCATTCAAAATATATTTATTTTCCTTTTTATGTAGCCATTTACATTTTTAATTTCTCTACCAGAGTTCGTGTAGGTGTTTGATCTTAACCGATATCTATTTTGCCTCTATCTATGGTAATATCTGTCAAATCAATTTCACCGATATGTTAGTTTGTCACTATTTAAATGTGTAAAGAGACGATACGCCTCAGGATATGGTTTGGTTGGTGCCTCCGCTAGGTCGCGCGCTTTGCCGGCTGTTCAAAGATGGCGACAGCTCTCCGTCATAAACGTGTTTTTCAATAGTAATAATTACCATTGCTTTTCAGTTTTAATTGTAATATACGTCATTCTGTAGATTTCGTCATGTCAGATTGTTTGTTATGTTACCTGCATAGTCTCCGTACTCAATTTTCAGAGTTATGCTCGGACAAACAATTTTTTTAGCTAGAATTTTATTTATAAGATAATTATTCCAAAGATTGTAATCTGATGATAATGATAAAGCATATATACGGTACCGATCATTTGAAACAGCAACATCCAAGTAAATACAAAAAACCGAAGGTAACCGTAGCCAAGCTGTTTACCTTATATATTATTATCCACAGAATAAAAACTGTATTTCCTTGTTTCCGTATTCTTTCTCGGGTGCCGGTTTTTTCAGTCTTCTGGATATTTTAATTGACTGATAATTGCAAAGACATGCGTGAAGGTTATGTATTACGATTGTAGAATGTACCTACTCCGTCAAAAAAAAACTCAAGTTGTTTCGCGTTGGATTTATTCATATATATGGTTACAAAATATTTACCGGCATCTTGTATAGGCAGGTTACCTGTGTATTTTATGTAGCGGACATGATATAAATAACGTGGGAATAAGTTGCAAGTATGGCTTGCAGGTGTTTTTTTTTTACCGTTAAATGCGTCATACAGGAAATGTTGCACATGGGGCATCATGTTTGTTTATGTCAGTGTTACGATAGTCGCTTAGTTATTATTATTAAAAAGTTCACTTTCTCTCGGAGTTTGCGCATGAAATGGTGCGACGTTTTACGTCCCCTACAATACCAACAAACCATAAAGATGTTATCAATTTTGAAGCCTCCGTTTTATTCCAATTCGTTTCGCAAAAATGTCCAGAGACAGTGAGAGAAAATACTACAAAAGGTCTCTTTGACATCGGGTTGATATATTTTGGCGCACGGTTTTGTTGCCCGAGATTCGTTTTGTAATGTAGACCTATGTAAGTAAATAAGTATTTCCTCTTTCCGGATCTTGGAGATATACTGGGTGTTCACGAAGGGAAAGATATCACGTCGGGAGCCCAAAATAAAGTTTTCGTTATCCACGGGTCTTTTTATTTATTTTCCGAAATGTAGTAGAATTTAACAAAACCGTCTTAACAGATTATAATTCTTATATTGTACAGTTTTATTGGATACACGTTTAGAAATTGTGTTTGCATCGAGTTGTTTAGTTTACTTTAATATGTTAATGACATAATGACATGTTAATGACGAAAATAATAGTTACCATCGGCACTCGAACTCGGAACTTTATCATGTCTTATTTTAACCGTGTAATTTCACGTCGAATTTTTTACTGACTTAATGTATTTGTATATATTTTTTTAATTGATGCACTACTTCTCTATAGTAAATCTCGTATTTAGAGACGAAAATCTTTTACAATTATGAAATAAGAAAAACCAAATTACAGTTGAAACGAAACTAATAAATGAGAAACAAGTAAAAGTAAGAGATAAAAAAAAAGATTTAAGAAAAAATGCATATTGTGCCAATATCTGTGATAAGTGTAAGTAATAAATATGGATAATTAATCTTATATAATGGTTAATGTATTAATACATATAATATAGTCACTAGAATATATTATATAGAGAACAAAGAGTATCAGATGCTAATATATTTTTTAAAATTCTGAAATCGTAGATTCTATTTATTACATTACAACATCACAATGATAAAGTGGCATCTTTAAAACTATAACTATCCTCCATTCTATTCAGACTTGTACGCTTCAATATGAAGACACGACGTCTCCTACTACTATTATTTATTTTGTATTAATATACTCACCAACGTTCCGCAGCAGTATGTGTAGTAATAATATGAAACAACCCGAGGAGTCTTTTCAGGCATACTGCTTACGTAATGAGATATTGTTATATTGGGTAACCAAAAAAGTTCGTGCGGTTTGTATATTCAAAATTAGAAGAGCAGAAATTTTCAGAAACAGTTTTCTTTATCGTGAAATTGTCCATTTCGCATTATCTAGGAGAAATATCATGGTAATATGGGAGGTATGGTAGAATTTTCCAACCCAGCGCACATTTTTTTTCCTGGGTGCATCTTTGTAGTATCTTGTTAGTATTTGAAGATTGTTTCCTTGTTCCGAAATTTGTTTTTAACCACTTCTATGCACATCCTCGTCAAATACTACGCGTATCTTAGGACATGCCTGTGCGACTTTTGACCCAAATTTAAATTCATAAAGCACACATGCTAAATTACTCTCGATTTAACAGACATTTTAAAAGGGTGCGAAATCATAGACCAAGAGGTAATACTGCGACGACGTGCTCCGATTAATTGACGCATATACTCGTATGTGCTATTCCTCTTTCCTCCTTCTTGTCAGTATTGCCATATAGTGGCTTCAATCAGACGGAGTCCCGGTCTTGTGGCACTTTTCCAGGTCTTCGGCCCTTCGGGTGTCACTTTGACGCATAATATGGCCGAAGAATTGGAAGAATCGTTAGTTCATTGCGGTAGATAGGGCTCGCTGTGGTTGGGTTTGTTGCAGGACTGGAGGCATTCGTGCGTCGCGGTGTCCACGGGACGCGTGGCATCATTCTCTAGCGAAGCATTTCGATGGCATCTATTTTCCTTTGTCTCTATTGCGGACTCTCAAGTCTCCGCTGCGACAACTGATCGCTTTTTGCTGCTAAGACCTGCGGGCGGCTATTGTGGCCGCTACGTGGCGCGTGATGACCGCTGCGCGACCAGGGCTTCCCTAAAATCTATATTTCATCTAAAGCAATACAATAAAGATGCACAATGCACTATTATAAAAGAAATATAATAAGAGATTTCCGCATTGAAATATAGATTAGCTAGTCTATGATAAGTCTCGATAAGTCCACACATCGAGCTCTTAACGATAACTGCAGAAACTTTTTTGGTCCTGATAATACATTGTTAATTCCTAAATAATGATTGTAACTTCAACGCCATCCCGATCGTTCCGCCAGTCCAATTTAACTAGATTGGCAGTGTGCTTTGCCGCTGGATTGGAGCGCTCACCGGCCCCACTATTCGGTGGCTCATGTTGCTAATAATCCCTGCTAATGCTCTGTCTGCCCACCAATACCACAAATTTATAGAAATGTGAGCCCATGGAACAGCAAGGTTTACAGTTGACGTTTACATCAAGTTTAGATTCATAATTTTTAATACTATTTATTTGATTGCTTCGGCGGAGTTTAGTATCGCCCATATGGTGAATTTTAAAATAAATTTGTGTTATTAAAGCAATTTAATACACCGTTTACTGATTTCAGGCACTTTATATAATTTACATACTTCACATTTTATTCAACAATAATTTTTAAATATATTACAACTGCTACTAAAACATAACTTTGTTTTTTGTCGCCTCTTAAATTACTACATAGATAATTTGATTTTATACTTAGTTAGCATCGTCGGTAACAACATAACCTAAGGTTGTGCCTACTGCTCGCCACTGAGTGCAAATAATCATTCTTGAATTGTCTTTTACAACTTTTTGTAATTGTCTTCTAAAACTATTTTTAATGTAATAAAATAATCCATTAACATATTGTAAATTGGTAGAAATACACGCCACTAAAAAATTTGTATAAATTTTATAGAAAACTAATAAATAAAAAACTATACCTTTTAAAATATGAATATTGCGAACTTGTTCCATGCATGGGAGGGGGGATGTGTAATTTGCGGAACCTTAAATTTCTCGCTAACTACTCTTGCCCTGCTTAGGTACTCCACGAACATCCGCCGGAGGACAGCTCGCCGAGCCGTAAATAAATGTATAACCAGCCATGTGTTTGTTACACTTGGACCCTGAATTTAGTTTTCTCAGGTTCCCAGACAGTTTACCCCGACTCTTCCCCGACCCGGCCTCCCCCGGGACGGGTGAAATGCCAACATTTTGCCCCAATTATGTTGTACAATCTTATTCTTCATTATTGCATAAAAATATATTTTTTTAAGAATTGTTGTTACTTACAGTTAACTAATCATTATGATTTTGTTACACGGTGAAAAATACTTGGCGTTCAAAATTAACATTACAAGTTACTCTATAATGCAATGTACGTTCACGTTCAAGTATATTTTCTGCAAATATGTTTTCCACTATCGATCGCTATTTTTTTAATTTTGTCTATCGGATATGAGAAATCACTAAAGAATTATTTTTTTTTGATATAAAATATTATTTTCATTTGTCGAACCCTTAAAAAACGCATTAATCTTTTTTGCACTCTCCGTTAGCCTTAATAACCCTCGCACGTACAAGTTGTGCCTCGTGATAAAGTTCGATAAGTTTACCTCTTTTAATTCACCCCCTATGAGACAAGGCCACCCGAGCATCCCCCTCCCTGCTGCCGGCGCCACCTGTCGACACGCCCGCACCGGGCTCGGGAATTTTATTTTTCGACTTTAACGTTGAATAACATTCTTAATTTTACCTTCATTTTCGCGACTTTTCGTACTTGACGTTTATTCAACTTTTAACTAAATATTGTCAGCTTGTTATTTTCTGAATTATTGCTACCCACGGCATTGTTTTTACCGTCTTATTTCGTGTTTTGACAACCTTGGAAATAATATCGAATCGGATCTGTGATGTACGAATTTGTATCCCTGAGAAACACGCTGGATGTTATCGCGATACTTGCTTTCAGTTCATCTACTATTAATTGGTTTTATTAATATTGGTGTTGCCACTAGGAAATAAACAAAACAAAAGAAAGATAAATAAGGTAAAGAAACCAACGCGATTGCGAAGATAATGAAAACACAGAATTTTTATCGCTTTGACAAACAACGAATATAAAATGTATGTTTTGCAAACAAATTGTGCAATTCAATTGATAAAATATTTCGCAATAATTGCTTGTTTGTGTCGTAAAATGATTTTATTTTACTTTTTATTTATATTTATTAACATTATACCTATGTACCTATACATATTTATTTATCGCGAATTCTATATATTATAATTTCTAATTTTGTATCTCGTGAATTTTCACGTATGCCTTTTAACATGGTATTTAATGTCACCGTATTTTGTTATTATGCAATAGGTGGATGTTGTCGTGGCCGAAGTTCAGTGGTGATATGTGTGGGCTGACTTTTAACCGACTCAAACAAACATCGGCTGCTACAATAATGGTCGGTGCACGGCAGGATAACCCGGCTAGAATTTCATTATCCGACAGCCGTAAAAATCTCCTAAT